>CM052706.1:79363170-79549652 GCA_028551405.1 Uromys caudimaculatus
AGCTCCTCGCCTGGGAAGCGGTCCCGGCCAGGAGTGGGTGGGGGCGGGGGGGGGGGGGAGAGAGGGGGAGTGGGGAGAGGGGAGGTGTGCGCTCGCGGGGAGGGGGGAGGGAGTCCGGGGGGCGGGTCCCTGTGCCGCTGACGTCCCGAGCAGTGCTGGGAAGTATAGGCTGTGTTGTCACGCCGGTGTCAGTCTGATGAAGATTGGCATCAGGTAAGCTGTCATTCATTTCCATGTCAGAGACGCTTTTGCAGGCGGCGGCGGCGGCGGCGCAGCGGCGGCGGCTGCTGCTGCGGGCGGCTGCCTCAGAGCGCGTGTGTTTTATTCCAGTCCCCAAGCCAGAGTATTATTCATTGCGACAGGGCAAGGAGGAGAGAGGGAGAGAGGGAGGCAGCAGGGAGGAGAGAGAGGGAGGCAGCAGGGAGGAGGGAGGCAGGGAGCAGAGAGGAACGGCGGGAGCGTGCAGAGAGAAGCTGGGGAAGCGCCGGGAGAGCGCGGAGCGAAGCCGCGCGAGGGGAGGCGAGGCCGGGAGAGGAGGCGGCGAGAAGCGCGGGGCCCACCCGCTCCCGGACCCGGCCGGTGCGCAGCTCCGTGCCCGCCGCGCTGCCGCCGCCTCTCCCCGCTCCCCTCGGGCCCGGGGCCGGGCGTGCACTGTCTGCGGCTGCGAGCAGCTGGGCAGCGGACTCAGAGCGCAGCGGCCCGAGAGCCTGTAGCGGGCGGGCTGGGAGCCGTGCGCCCGGAGCTTCCCCGGACTCGAGCCCAGGGACGAGCGCGTCGGCCGGAGTCCCCGCGCAGGCGGCTCCTGGCTGGGCGCTCGGTGGGGGCGAGGCTGGGAACTGCGGGCGGGCTTCGGGTTCTCCTTTCCCGGGCTCTAGGAGTCCTGTGGCTGGCGCTTGCTTGGTGTCACCAGCCCCGAGCTGCCTTCGAGTGGTTGGAAGGGGGAGCAGCCCTAGCCTGGGGCCGGGTGGCTGGAGTCATGCAGTGGCTGCCGCGTCCTGCCGTGTCCGGGGAAGGCAGGGAAAGTAGAGGTTTACAGGAGGATCAGTGGGGACAGGGGAACATGTGTGTGTGTGTGTGTAGGGGGCTGGGGGGTGTCAATCAGAGAAGCCAGAACCCGAGGAGCGACGCTCAGGGACTCTAACTAGGAGTAGGAGGAGAAATTGTAGGGTCACCGGCTTTCTGCGTATTGTTGGGTCTTTGGGGCGGGGAGGGGAGGATTAGGGGTCCTTGGCGAAGACCTAGAAGATCAATTCGTAAAAGGGGGGTGGGCACGGAAAGTGTCCCAAGCAGAAAGCCGAAGTGGATGGGGCAGGGTCCTGAATGTGCCGCGCGAAGTTTCTGTTTCTTTCGGGTTAGGCTGGCTCCCAAAGCCAAGGAAGAAACGAGCGCAGTGGGCCGCGCTGTCTGGAGAGTCCTTCACAGGGCAGCCAGGGTTCCCGCGCAGTCGGAAGACGCGGGTTGGAAATGGGAGGGGGATGCGGATCAGCCCTTAAAGGAGGGCTGGACTTCGGGGCAGAATAGAGTTTGGGTTGCAGGAATCAAGCTGTTCTCAGAATTGGGACGAAAGGGCCGCTGTGTAGTTTACACGCCGGCAAAGACAGAGGGCTGGAGGTAGGCGCCGGGGCCCCGGTTACATCCGAGGCTTGACTCCGGAGCGGGTGACGTTTTTTAGAACCGAGACTCGCGATCAGGCTATTGAAACGTGGGAAGAATTGAGAGTCCGGGTCCTGACAGCGTGCGGGAGGAAAAGCTTTTACGTAGGCAAGAAAAGTAGTTGATCCTAGCCATGGTGAACGAGCCCCGAATGTCTGCTGCTTCTCCCACTAAAAGCGAATCTTGAAGATGAGAGGATCTGGGTGCACAGGGCTGAATCCTAGGAGAAAGACTCTGGAAGGTAGACAAAACCAGGGAGATTCAGTACGAAGTGACCGGGTAACATCATCCGGGTCCGAGTAGGGCCGAGGAGTTGGCCTTGCAGACTCAGCAGGCTCCGCGAGTCACTTGCGGTCTGTGGCCTCAGTGTGGCGGGGTGGTTGCTGGTGGCCCGCTGGGACAGCGGTAGGCGACGCATGCTAGGGGGCCGCTAGTAAAGAGGTGCCATTGGGGCTTAAGGAATCGTGGCTGCTGCCAAGGGAAAGACACTCCCGAACTCGGGAGTCCTCATTGGACCTGCCGCCTGTTTATCCTCAAGCGATGCTTGCTCCATCCCAGGCAATGTCGGAGAGCGCACAGGCCGGCCCATACGGGCAAGGTTCTGCCCTAGAGGGAGGAGGAAGTTCGGGGGTTTCCTTACCCTCACATATGTTATATTAGGACTTCTCCAGACTGTTGGCTCTCTAGAATTCAAATGCTCTTCAACTGGTAGAATCCAAGTTAACAAGCTTTAAGCAGATTTAAACATTCGCGCCCCCCCCCCCAAACACACACACACCCAAATCTGAGAAATGATGGTGTTCAAAAGCAACATGGTGTTATCCCAAACTCTAGCCCCTTTGCCCTCTCACTCTGCCTCCTGATCTTCCCGTGGCCCCCGGACCTTGGTGCAAATGTGTGTGTATGCCTGTGGGTAGGTGTGGGTGCCTCTAATTTGGGGGCTCATATCTCATAGTCAAACTGTTCCCTCAAGGCTCAGGCCTAGGCCTAGCTCAACAGTGGGTGGCGTGTGGAGGGGTCCTAAAGAGGGGGAGAGCGGATGGGGTTGGAGGGAGGGTTGGAGGGTGTTACACTCTGCTCATTTAGATAAAGAGTGCATTGAGGGATGAGGTGTGTGTGTGTGTGTGTGTGTGTGTGTGTGTGTGTGTGTGTGTGTGTGTGTGTGTGTGTGTTGTGTTAGGAGTTGATTTTCTGTGTGCATGCTCGCACCGTGGATTGAGAAAACCAGCCAGCCCTTTGGGACACTGAAGCCGCAGGACCCAAGAATGGCCACGGCGGCCGGGGGCGCGGCGACCGCTACCAGGAGCTGTTGTTTTCCAGACTTGGAATTCCTGCGCGCTCTTCTCCAGCTCAGAGCTGAGCGGGGGAGGGAGCCATGACCCTACCGAGACTCCCTGGTCACCGCCTCCCTTTTGTGAGATCGAAAGGCATGAAAGCCTAGAGAAAGAGGATCTGCAGGGAATGAGGGCCAGGGGTTACTCGAGGGAGATGGGCCTAGCAACAACCACAGTAAAATGCCTCGTGCAAATCGCAGCGAAGTGTACCCAACTCGAGACTGGCTGTTTTATGATCCTTTCTAGGAGTTTACTGCTCTGTGCTTTTAAGTCTATAGATTACTTTAAGTTAATGAAAGTGCGGCTTTCAAAGGGGCCTTTTTATTGTGCGGCAGCGACAAATCTAGTACCTCCCCTTTACTCTTCCAAAATGGGCCCATTTAGAAAGAGGGGGCTTGCTGGGGTTCCCACATGAACAGAGCTGGGGAGGGGGGTTGGGGGGGAGGACACCACTTGAAAACGAGGATTAATAAAAGACAATGTTCGCGTAATTCGGGAAGATAAGTTAACTTCTCCCCCATCCAGTTTCATGTGCATCCTTCAGTTGCCTTGGGCTTTCACAGAAGCTAGCTAGCTTTAAAGGTTGCTCAGTGCCTCCCTGGTTGCCCCTCCCACACTGCTTTATATAAAGCCTGGTCCTCCTCAATTCAACAACACAAACTGGGTTTCAGGATTTTAACGGGGTTACTAATTCAGACTAAAATATTTACTTGTGCCCTGGGGGAGGGGCCTTGCCTTGCAAGATGGATTGGTTTAAAAGGCTGGGAATCCGAGGAAGAACAAGGCAGGCTGTTTTCAGCGGGGTTTTTTTTTTTTTTTTTTTCCTTTCAATCTCTTTGGCACAAAAGGTGAGATGACAAGGATTTTGACTAACACAGAAACTGTAGTGGGGCCTGCCTGTGGCTTTGACCGCATGTCATAACCATTTAAACTGTGGTTACTTGTTCAAAGCTCAAAGCTTCTCCAAGCTGGGTTTCATTAACTCTACACCAGTTGCCTGGAAGTTCAGTAGCAATAAATTGCATAAACACATTTGAAGTAAGTTAGTGATGAAATAAGGAGAATTACTGTCTTGTGAGTGGAGAATCCTGAATTCGTGGAGTTCTAACTTAACTGGAAACATACTTTCCCTCTCTTGGCCTTAAAGTTTATAGGTACACCAGAGTGTGTGTTAGATTTCTTTCTGCCATGTCCATCTTCAACCCTGGGCTGTAACTCATTAGAAACCAAGGCATGCTTGCCTAGAAAGCAGAGGCTGGATTTAAAAGAGGGTCTCTATTAACTCCATTTAGGAACTGAAGCAGAGCGAGTGATCAAGATCAACCTGATTTCCTTGCCCTTACTGAACGCATTGGGCAATATAAACAGTCACAGAGTGGGGCAAATTAGATTTTTAAATGTTAGAAGCTTAATAATACTGTGTGTTTTTTTTATTAAAGAAACAACCAATAAAATTTATAGGCTCCCAACATGTTGCAAAATTTCCTTGGTATTTATTTACACCCCCACCTTGCTTTTCAGAAACACAACCTCCAATTTTGGACTTTTGTTCCTGATTTACTTAATATAGAGCACATTTTAAAAATTAATTGGAGGCGAATAAGTAGTGCTGTTATGAGCTTTCCTTTATCCTCTGCCGTGAAGCACCAGGACTGTATATGTGTGTGTGTGTGAGTGTGTGTGTGTGTGTGTGTGTGTGAGTGTGTGAGTGTGTGTGTGTGTGTGTGTGTGTATACATATACATATATATATTAGATGCAATTGTTGGAGGTGACAGCATGTGAGGCAAGATCTGTCTGGGATCAAATAAAATGCAGACCCCAGGATAGAGAGGGTGATAAGGGCGCGTGGAGGAGAGGCAGAAGAAATCGAAAATGAAATCATCTTGAGCATCCACGAGCCTTGAACCTAACCAATACACCACGCTTTGTAAAGACACTTCATATAGAGACCCATGACTTATTGAAAATTGAATTATATCGAGAAGCAGAATTTAGAGGGAGGAGCTGCACTCGCTGGGTTTTACCCAGGCAGCCTGGCCAGGATGGTTGCGATGGGGCTCTGCTAATTTAATTAAATCTAATACCTGACGGTAGGGAGGAAGACCGGAAGGAGGTGGATGGTAATCAGGGCTGGCCGGTCAGCATGCTGAGCTAGTATTTGAGCTGGAATTTGAGGGCCTGGCTCTATGGCTCCAGTGGGTCCCCCAGCTGCCAGGCTTCGGTTTCTTCATCTGTTGAGTGGAATGTAGCACATGCTGTCCTCTTTTAGGCTGCAAGGAGTGAACAGTGGGCACGAGGCAAGTACAGGGCTCACTGTAAATAGTAAAGAATACAGAGCCAGAGGATTCCTAGCAGCAAGGCTGTGTTCTCCCGAATGTGCTTCCTTCCTTGCCTGGCTCCGTAGCCTGTCCTTACAATGTGTGAAGAGTTTTTAGACTTTTGTGAAAGAGCACAACTCCTGCCTTACATCTTTGAGTTCGGAAACTCTACTGTGATTTCATACACCCGCTTTGCCAAGAGGGGCTGTCATGGCTGAGTTGGGGAAGTCAGCTTTGCTTCTCTCCTCAGTGATTTTTCTCTGGAATACCCTTCTTGTATCCAATGTACACAGAATCGGACATATCAGAAATACAGGCTCTGCTTTTTTATACTATAGGGGAATAAGGGCCCAATCCTGATTGGTTTGCAACATCTGGTCATACTGGGGTGTGGGGGAGGGATGGGTGCTGATCTGGAACGAGCCACAGCCTGGACCTCACTTAGCAGTCTCCATTCTGGCAGATCAAAGCAGATACTAGGGGAGAAAGCCCAAGAAGTTACACCCGGCCACTTCTTCAAAAGCTCATGTTTGCTTGTAGACTCCTTCAGTTCCTGTATTTGAGTTTAAAATTCAGTGAGCCCCGATACTGGAGCCATGGCCTCAGTAGAATGGATGCCCTTTTTAAATTCTCTCCTACTCTACTGGGAGCGTTTCCTCCACACACCCTTTCCAACTGATCTGGCCACATTTTGGTTGGGAGTGAGACGATGGGGGGCGGGCGGGGGAGGAGACCCAAGATAGAGGCAGAAGCTGTGGCAGTTGATTGCTGAGTCCTTCTCCCAGAACTCTTCTAGAAACCCCAGGCATGAGGGAACATCAAGCCCTGGCACAGCGTGGTTCATAGTGCTCCATGGAAGCAGGAAAGAGCTTGATAAAGCAAGGGGGTGGGGGTGGAAATATGTTTGACTTGGACACCTATCCCTAGGTCTTCCTTGCCTGCCTAGGTTTCTAATTACAAGAAGGACCGTAGCTGTTAAGACCTATCTCACTAAAAACACATCCCCGTGTGTAAGGAGAAACCCTAAACCAGGCAGGATATTTTAAAACTGAAGCAATGAAGATTAGATTAAGTCTCCACCAAACAGCCTGGTTCTCGTATTATTTTTGGCTGGAATGTGGAGAAAAACAGCTGGCCCTGGGGCCCTGGGCAGACTCTGGAGGCTTCAGACAGGGTTGGGGGAAGTTGGAGGGGGGTATGTAACTGTTCTCTGCCTAGTAGGATTGTGGCCAGTTTCTGTCCAGCTCATTCTAGGTAGGTGGAACAAAGGAGGTTGTGCTGGGAGAGGGGCAGATGCAGATGGGGCAGAAAGGGGCCACAGAAGGTGTAAGTCACAGAGCACCAAGGAGCCTTCCAATACCTCACTTCATTAAGAGCTACTGGTTGTGTTTAGCCTATGAGGCCTCCTCTCAGGCTCAGAAATCCAGCTGTTCTCCACTTGGCCTTGAGAGGAGCCTTCATATGCTGGGTTTGAACTGGAAGGGAGGGAGCAGGGTAGAAAGACCAGGTCGTTGACTGAGATTCCTGTAGATTTCATCATGAACTCTCGTCCTGCCTTCCTGGGTAGAGGCAGCACACACTTATAGTGCCATCGGTGTGCCTGGCCCAGTCCTGGGCACAGCAATAATGACCGATCAAAGTGTGCTGGAACTTGGTGTGCTGCAGGGTTTGCAGAGGCTCAGACACAGGCCTTATCATCAGACAAATGCATTTAGAGCCTCACTCCCCTGCTCACCTACATGGTTTTTGTTTTTGGTTTTTGGTTTTTCGAGACAGGGTTTCTCTGTGTAGCCCTGGCTGTCCTGGAACTCACTCTGTAGACCAGGCTGGCCTCAAACTCAGAAATCCACCTGCCTCTGCCTCCCAAGTGCTGGGATTAAAGGCGTGCGCCACCACTGCCTGGCTGTTTTTAAACACTTAGAATCTTTGATTCTGTTTCCTCACCTGTACCCTGGGGGGATGACGGAGCTGTAGCTGGTGGGGTGGAGGAGGGAGCCCCGTGTAACTGCCCAAGACTATGCCAGGCACAGACCAGGACAGCTCTGGTTCTCCCCTCCCACATTTCTTCGGAACAAGAATCTCTAGGTGTTTTTTTTTTTCAGCTTCTTCCTTTCCCTTTTTGCTTCTCTGGGAGAAGGCATGGGCCACTTTGCAGGTCACTGGCACACGGACAAGCCGGGCGCTCAGCTCCTTGTTGGGAAGCTGGGAGGGAAAACAGATGTATAAGCCCCAGGGCAGCTGGGAGTCAGGGGGACACAAACACAAGAGGGAGAGAGTACACAGGCACGGGAGAGACAAGGTGCCCACCAGTTGTTAACCAGAGTAGGCGAGAGTGGGCCCCAGAAGGTGAAGTAATCAGGGCAGAATGGCCTCAACCAGCCCCTTCTGTGAGGAGGCAAACGGAGAGAAGGTTCTTAGCCTTGTAGGGAGGCCTGGAGGGGGAGGGGTGAAACCCGACACTCGCAGATCACAGTGCTCCGCTCTCAGCTAGACTGTCAGGGTGACTGGGGGTGGAGTGGGGTGGGGACAGCCTGGATTAGAAAGAATTACTCAGTCCGTCTGTCTGTCTCAGGTGTCCAGACATAGCTGTTCCCTTCTATGCACAGGAGATTCTGAGAGGACTTTTTGGTCTGACTTCTCATTGGGTGCAGTGTAGTTTAATCAGTGCATAAAATCCACCCCCTCCTTACAACCCAAGCAGAAAACAGTAGAGACTCCAGGCCCAACCCTGGCCTGACCATGTTCTGGACCATGAAGCTGAACAGTCAGTGTGTTAGAGTGATGGGGGAACAGGGAGCAGGTGTCAGGGTGTCAGACAGTGGGCTCCATTTCAGACTCCGTCATTGACTCGCTGTGTGGCTTGCCCTCTCTGGATGTTAATATTGTCAGTTAACCAACCAGGAGCTTTGATTGCTCCTAGATGAGTCTGTTTCCTCCCACGTGGATGGCTTCATGAACAGGAAATCATTGACAACGGCCACCATAGCACAAACCCGAGCAGAGAATCCTAACAACACACATACATGCAACAACTGCAGAAGCACCGTCCCTGGGGAACTGAGGGCCGGGTGCACAGAGGGCTGGATCTGATGTTCCCAGTGGCCTTCCTAGGACCCACGGGAGTAGTGATTTCTATGTGAGGCACTGCCGTTAAAAGCAGCATTTCCTTCTCCTGCAGAGACAGCTGGATGCTGGGAGAAAGGCTTTGATGTCTGCATCTGGAGTCTGTCTCTGATTCTACTGCCTCTGAGCTGTGTGTCCTTGGCACATCTTTAAACCTCTCTGAGCCTTGGTTTTCTTATGCGTGGGGCAAAAATAATACTATGACTTCCAGGTGTTGGAGGACTGTGGAAACTCTAGGAAAGACATCCAGTGGTGGCACATGGATCTCTGAGAATGATAGTTTTCTCTCTAAAGAAAATATGTTCCTGCCAGCTGTGATGACAAACACCTTTTGATCCCAGCACTTGGAGGCAGAGGAGGGTGGATCTCTGTGAGTTCGAGGCCAGCTTGATCTACAAAGAGAGATCCAGGATATCCAGTGCCTACCTCCCCTCTGCCCCCCCCACCAAAAAAAAAGAAAAGAAAAAGAAAAAAATCATTCCCATTTGATCCTCTGAACTTTCTGAAGCAAGACAAATGGATATCATTAAATTATTTTATACACAGGAAAACCTGAAGTTCAGAGTAGCCAATGTGGCAACGTGCCCACCCATCTGTGACGAGACACATCCTTTACAATGGCCCAGGTTTTCCTGACTGCCACTGTCCTTTTCCTTTGTGGGGACTCAGCCCCTTGCTGAGCTCCTGCAGCTGCCTCGCTAGGCTCTACCTGTGTCTCTCCTGAGAATTTGTTTTTTTAAACAGAAACAAGCTCAATTCACCTCCCCCATCACCAGCCTTTTGTCTGACAAATGCTGAGGAGAGCTACTGGCTGTCATGGAAGCCAAAACCTGGAAGATATATCTATGTCTATATATTTAACTTCTATAAGCCCCAGGCCAGACAGGGTTAGGCTAAGCAGCAGAATTAGGTAGTGATAAACACGAAGTGGGGGGTTGGGGGAATGAACAAGACAGTGAGACAGTGACTGAGGAAGTTTGCTAGGCTGTGTGTGTGTGTATGCGTGTGTATATATGTGTGTGTATGTGTGTATGCGTGTGCGTATATGTGTGCGTGTGCGTGTGCGTGTATGTGTGCGTGTATATGTGCGTGTATGTGTGTGTGTGTGCATGCATGTGCGTGTATGTGTGTATGTATATGTGTGTGTATGTGTGTGTATATGTGTGTATGCGTGTGTGTGTATGTGTGTATGTGGTGTGTGTGTGTGTATATGTGTGTATGCGTGTGTGTGTATGTGTGTATGTGGTGTGTGTGTGTGTGTGTGTGTGTGTGTGTGTGTGTGTGTGTGTGTATGTGAAGAAAAAGCCTTAAGAGCTCAGTACTAGATCCTCAGCCGACCTGCCTGACAGATATCAGTCCTGAAAGAAGTCAAAGTGCAGTTAGCCCATTTGTAACAGGGTCTAGTTCCTTACTAGGCACAGGCCACTCCTTTCCAAGCTGGTCCAGTCTGTAGAGCTGTCTTCCAGCTTTCTCTGGTGCTGCTAAGTGCCTCTCTTTCTGCCTGGATCTGAGGTCTGCTGGCTTTCTCCCCTCTGGATGCTGCTCCTGCATCCTCCCACATTCTGACTGTAGCTCCAAGCTCAAGAGTAGGGACAGACAAAGCCAGAGAACCATGATGTAGGCTCAGGATGCTTGATAATGGCTTATTCTCACTTCTGTGTTCTCTCCAAGGTTCTACTGGTCCCTCAACAGATGTAGGCTGGGCCACTATCTGTGGATACATAGCAGTGAGTGTGTGGGCCTCACTTCCTTAGACCAGATTAACACAGCAACTGAGCAAGTGTGTGATTTCAGTCTCTTAGTCTCTTGGAGTGTAAACCTGATCATTTTCTTAGGAAAGGAAGCTAACTGGATGTTCTTCCAGGTTCTTCTGGGTCTGCTGCTAAATGGGGATGACGATGCTGCTGACTGCCCAGCCTGCAGTGTGCACTGGTCTGTCAAGCACCACAAGTTTATTGATAATTGAGATGCCTGGTGCCGGGGACATTCAGCCCATAGGTTGTGGGTCTGGCCACTTTCTGTTAGATAGTAGATGTAAAGGCATGCATTTATTTGGATACAGGGGATTTGGAGAGCACCCATGGAGGGTTCTTCTGAGCTCTCCAGCCTTGGAGGAAGACCTCAGTACAGAAGCCAGGCAGGAGAGCTAGGTGGTGTGGGAACAGAAAGAAGTTGCTCCTGTGGTCCTGAGCACTGTGGATAGACACTTCTGCTCCTCCCTGGCTATGCCCCTCTCAGAGTTAGGGAAGGACAGCTTCTTCAGATCAGGGAGGCTCTCTTCCAGTGTTATGATCTCCCTCCCCTGAGCTATCACCAAAGACCCAAGAAAGAAAGTGAGACTTAGAGAGAACTGGAGACTTAGTCCAAGACTCAGGAGATTGTATATGTTTCTATCCAATGTCTAGACCCAGTGAGTTTTGCTGCCTGTGGCAAGGAGCTATGGGGAAGTTGCTGGGTTCCTCTATGTCCTTCCCATCACAGGATCTTCACACACAATGTAGGGTGAGGGATAGGGTATCCTATGGGCAGTGTGCTCACAGGGTTCTCTTCACTGCTATGCGGTAAGGTTTAGTGTACCCAGAATGGCATGCTCACGGGGTCCTCATGCACGATGAAGGGTAAGTTCTAGGCTCTGGCTGTGATAGGATAAGGGGGACAGAAGGTGACAGTGCAGATGGTGAAGAAGCCAACCACCCACGTGGTTGACAGTGAAATTTGGCTTCGTTTTTCTTGCCAGTCAGTTAGTGAATGATGATTTTACTTCCCCACAAGGCTGTAGGGGAAGATCACGAAAGTTAACGTATGTGAATGTGTCATACATGCTGTAAACATAAGTAACAGCGCCTACACAGTGCCTCCCATGTAAGATGAGGAGGGGGAGAAAACTGGTTGGCACAGACTATATGTTTCTTATTAGTTTAAAACAGAGCGCACACACCCAAATACACTCTCCCCCTCACGCTGGCTCACAGCGTGATGACAACCATGTTGATGTGATTGAAAGCTGGCAGGATGTCTTTTCACGGCTGTCCCACTACTGGGGCATGAATGGTCCCCTCGGGGATTCCTGAACGCCTGGCAGTTTTTCAGACTTCAGGTCAGAGCCACCTGGTCAGAGCGGTGTGCCTACTATGTGCCTGCATACTGTCCTTTAGGGAGCTCCATGTACTGTGCCAGGTTCATCAGCTGAAAGCAGGTCTCTGATTCTTCCCGGCTGGCATTGTTTATTCAGTAAGCTTTTACTGAGCACCTTATTCAGGTATGGGGGGGGGGGGGGCAGAGCAGGGAACTAGAGCTGGGCTTCCTGTTTGTTCCTAAGGCTTTGTGGAGAGGAAGACATTTAGACTCCATAGGAAAAGCAAAGCCATTGAGGGGTCTGCTCCTGCCAGAACCTTGTCCTGCAGTGTCACAGGCAAGGGGGCCTATACCTGACTCCCTAGAGTATCAACTGCCTCTCTCCCCCAGGGAGTAGCTTTCAGGAGCTGCCTCTGCACATTGCAGGCATCCCCTCCCCATTCTTGCTGCAGCCTCAGTTGTGTCCTAAGCACCTTGGGTACCCAGAGTTGCCACACTCAGAGCTACTCTGATTTCTAATTTCATGAAGAGCCACATGACGTGGCATCAGGGACCAAGTCCGTCCCTATCCACACCGGCCACATGTTCTTACTCATCCTGCTGACCGCTGAACTTGGAATTGGGGAAACCACAGACACACTGGCTAACCCTGGGCCTCAGTTCTCTGGCTGTTGAGATATGACAGCAATTCTCAACTCAGATGGCATCCAGAATCATGAAATGACATAGGGCTCACTAGCCCCATCACCCTCAGCTCTGGCCACCCCACTTCTGTCCCTCTTCCAGTGTCCCCAGGCGTACCTCCATTCTTTCAGGATTTCATGTGATTACTCTCCAGATATTTTGGGGGTGCCCAGACTGTATTCCCAGGGGCGTTTTAGGGCCTGGGTTAGGGCATCAGTAGACACAGTCTGTGTCCTGATGTTAAAAAGTCTTTAGTTACTTTTCTATTGCTGTGATAAAGACACCATGACCATGGCAACTTAAAAAAAAAAAAAAGCTTAATTTAGGGCTCACAGTTCCAGAAGGTTAGAATTCATGACCAATATGGCAAAGAACATGGCAGCCAGCAGGCAGGCAGGCATAGAGCTGAGTCAGGCAGTGACTGACAGCTCACGTCCTGAGACATTGGGAATGATGGGAGTCTTTTGAAACTTCACAGTCTGCTTCCAGTGACACACCTCCTAATCCTTCCTCAACAGGTCCACCAGCTAAGGACCAAGGAAAGCAATCAAATATATCTGCTTCCAGTGACACACCTCCTAATCCTTCCTCAACAGGTCCACCAGCTAAGGACCAAGGAAAGCAGTCAAATATATAAGCCTATGGCAGACATACTCATTCAAGCCATCACATCAGGTGTAGTGGTACACCTGTATCTTTAGGACTGAGGGAGCTGAGACAGGCAGATCCTTGAGGCTCACTAGCCAGCCAGACCCTCTGAAGGAGTGAAAACTAGGTCCACTGAGAGACACTGGCTCAAAATAGAAGATGGAGAGGTGATAAAGGAAGACACCTGACCCTGACCTCTGACCTCCATATGTGCATGCACAGTGCCCACAAACATTTACAACACATGCACAAATGCACATATGCAGAGAGAGAGAGAGAGAGAGAGAGAGAGAGAGAGAGAGAGAGAGAGAGAGAGGGAACACACTGGTAATGGCAGTCCAGTTCTGTAATCTCAGCACTTGGGAGGTGAAGACTCAGGAGTTTAAGGTCAGCCTGGATTACATGAGCCACTGTCTTAAAACAAACAACAAAAAAGTCAAAACCAGCCAACCATCCAAAACAAACTAAAACTCCACACAGATACAAGACTCTAGGAGCCCCTGAAGGATGGGGTCAGTGAGCAGGAAGACATCCCGAGGCACGGAGACTCTCAGGGAGATGGGGTATGAGAGTAAAGATGGGTGGGAATTGTTTCAGGCATGGGATGGTGTGTTCAGAGGCCCCTGGGGAGGGGGAAGGGCTGGGAGGCACCTGGGGCCTAGGGAGAGAGACAGGTCTGGAGGGTCAAAGGCCAGGGAAACACTTAGGGGAGAAACCTAGTCCCGCCCCTGCAGCTTCAGGAGAGGTAACAGAGTCTAGACTGAGAACTGGGAGTAGTGACCAGGCTAGGCCCTGACATGGGCCTGGACAGGGAAAGAGGTGCCTACTGCCTGGGCTCATCTTTCTGAATGGAATCAAGACAGTAAAGACCTCAGCTGGCTGGTTGGTCCGTCAGGGGAGGAGGGGCTTGTGGTGAACAAGTGCACCATGCATTTGGCCTTTGCTCAGATAAGCGGTGTCCAGTTCATTTATGTACAACCTCAAAGGTCCAAGCTCGTAAGGGAAGGAAGGAAGTAACTTTACTTCCGGGTTGGGATCCAGTCTCCACCACCTCTATCTCACTCATCTCCCTCACCTAGCCTGACCTCTCAGGCCTCTCTGCCGTAACTGAAACAAGTCACACGTTCTCCCACCTCAGGGCCTGAGCACACTTCCCCTCCTTCCATACCTGAATGGTCCACACCGTGCTTGGCCAGGCTTACACCCAACCATCATTCTGTTCTGTAGTGTGGTTCTCTCCAAAGGCTCTAGTCAAACCGGAAGCTCTTCCTCCCTTCCCCGCCCTTCTCCCCAACCCCAAACTCAGTATCTAGTTGAGAACGACCTTGAACTAACTTCTGGCCCCCATGCTGGAACTCAAGGCTTACACCATCATTGCCTGATCTGTGGGGCGCTGGGGATCAAACCCTGGGCTTTATTCATGCAGCGCAGGTACTCCAGCCACTAAACGGCACCCTCGTCTACATCTTTATTTTTCTTCACAGCACTGAGCACGTTGTTTATCTTTCCCTCCCCTCTCCCCAATCCTCATCCCCTTCTCCTCTCTCATTTCTCTGCCAGAATCCAGAAGAGTACATAACTGTAATAAAACTTTAAGCAATGCTTGTGAATGAATGAATGAATGGAACTGGTTGTTGTGTTAAGTTCCAATAATTTATTTTTTTTTTTAGACTCATGCTCAGGGACTATCAGAACTGGAAGGCACCAAGTCTCAAGGCTTTGAGCAACTCTCCCATTTAATAAGTGAGCAAAGGGAGGTCCAGAGAGGCTAAAGAGCTTGTGAAGGGTCACACAGCACAGAGCTCATGAATATAGAGGCTCACAGAATTTGCTGCGGGACTCTCCTCATAGAGCTTTGCCTTTTCTGTAACAACTCCCTGGGAATGAGGGTTGGCTGGGCTGGTCCTGGCTTCCTTGACTTCTCAGTCACACCACCTCACCCCTCGCTGGCCATTGCTTCATTCCAAGAGCTCTGGTGCTTTTCTTTCCTATGAGACACTTGGGGGCCATCTTTGGAAATGTTGGGAAATGCTGCTTTGGCAACCAGCTCAGACTGGTTTGCTCTCCAGTATCAGGAAATAAAATGAATGAACCATCAGCATCTCTAGTCGGTTCACAGGGAATGATAACTTGGCCTGCCTTGTGCATTGCATTGGCAGAGAATCGTTGGTCACCTGATAAGTCAGTTGAGATGGGGTGACGTCATGTGACTGGGGGTCCACTGCCCTCTGCTCAGATTTTCAACTTCCCTGTGACAGCAGAAGTCAGTGGAAGGAAGTAGACCAGAGTTCCAGTCCCTGCCTTATGTATATGGTCAGCTTGACTATGGTCAAGTGCCTTAATTTACATCTTTGGGTCCTCATTGTACAAATGGGGGCTGTGATAGCTGTTTATGTCCTGAGGCAGGTGAATGCCTGGTTTCTGATGGATGTCATATGAACAGGCTGAGCCATTGGAATATTGCTTTGATTCACATTGGTGGGGGGGAGGGAGAGGCAGACAGAGTAGTCCTCATTGTCTGAGAGGCTAGAATGAGGATGCAGTCTTTAGCTTCTCCATATGACCTTTGTCCTGCTCCCAGCTGTGACCTGGCCTGACAGAAGCTTCTGGGAGGAGCTAGCGAAGGACACTTAGATTTTTATGGAGAGAGAGGGGGAGGAGAGGGAAAAAAAGGGGGGAGGGGAGGGGGAGAGAGATATCAAAGTAGGTATAATTGTCTCTGACCCAGGATCTCCTGGGACCTTAAATAGGTTTTCCCCTTTATCCTTCTGGAAGATAGAAGGTTTCCTTGCTGTTTGGAATCCACTGAGCTTGCCAGTGGGTGTTGGGGTGGGGGGGATGTGGGGTGGGGACGCAGTGGAGCAGTGGAGGAGGGGCCCCTTAGTCTCAATTGAGTACTCTGGGATGAGGACTTGAGGTCTGAGGAAGACCTGGGTCAGCTAATGCTCCATTCATTGGCAGTCATCGCCCAGGGTCTCCCACTACTGGGCTCACAGTCTGGGAAGGTTCTTCAAGGGACATAGCACGTGATGGTTGTATCTGCAACCAAGATGTTTCCTGATAGGAGAATGTTGGTATCTTACTAGTGATCCATTTTAAAATCTGCAGCCAGCCACCTCTGCCACTTTTGCCTTTCTGTGGGTCACTTCTCCCCAATAGCAGGTTAGCTGTGTTTAGGGGAATTAGTCTCAACTTCATCCCTCCCTCCCAACCTCTCTTCTGCATCAATTCTTTTTTTAAAATTTACTTATTTGTTTATTTATTTAAAAAAAAAACGGTGGCCCTGGATGGCCTCAAATTCACAGAAAGCTGCTCGCCTATGCTTCCCAAGTGTCAGGATTAAAGGCATGTGCCACCACAGTGTGGCCATCTCTGGGCTTTCTTTTCAGAGTTAGTTCATTTCCCAGGTCCTTGTGTTCAGAGCACTATTTTAGTCTGCTGTCTTAATCTGTGCAGAGTGTTGCAAAGGCCATGTGCTTTACACCTACCAGTTTGAACTGGTAAGGGTTCTGCTATTTGACTTGATTCTCTGGGTTCAACTTAGACTCAAATGTAAGATTAAGTAGTTAGCCTTTCCCATAGTTCCTTTCTTGTGGTATATAAACCTGAAGTATGTATGAAGTGGCAGCTTGTAACATAAAAGTTTCCACTTTACTAATCTGAAGTGTGAACGCAGTGACATTAATTATATTTACAATGCTCGATACTTTGTAGTCATTGTAACAATGATTCTGCCCTTCCCCAGATCCCTGTCACTCAGAGTGAGTTCTACCACCGAGTTTCATGCCTACTACTAACTAGTGGTAACTTCTAATCTGCTTCCTGTCTCTATGGGTTTGGCTGCTTTTGACAGTTGTGTGTTTAAACCGTCTTTCCTTACCCATCTATCTGTTTATAAACGCTTGGGTTGTTTTACCTTTGGGGAATAATGCTACAGTAGACACTGGGGTACCTGTTTCTGTTTAAGTCTGTTTTCACTTCTTTTAGATCTACGTTTAGGACTGGGGCTGCTGGGCCATAGTCAAGGCACTTCTATGTTTAATGTTTTAGGAAACAAAACACGAACGCATTTCCCATAGCTGCACCACTTTAGATACCCACTTACACTGCATGGAGGTTCAAAAAGTTCCACATCCTTGCCAATACCTGTGACTATAGGTTCCTCCAGTCGGGCTTCATTGTGGCTGATTTGCCACGGTGAATGGCGAGGCCTTTCTGGCTGCTTATTGGTGATTTGATTATATTCTTGGAGAGATGTCTGTTTTCTGTTTAAGTTTTTGCCCATTTCAAACTTGAGTAGTGTGGTTTTTCATGGCCAGGTTGTAGGTGTTCTTTATGTATAGTGGATATTAAATCCTTACTAATATGTTCTTCTGTTCTGTAGGCTCTTTTCATTTTCTTGATAATATCCTTTGATAAGCAGACATTTTAAGATTTAATGAGGACTAATTTATATATTTTCTTTAGATTGAGTTTGACTTTAGTTGCTTTTAGATTTTATCTGAAAATTGTTGCCAAATCTCAGTCCTGAAAGTTTTATGGTTTTAACTCTTAAAATTTAGGTTATTGTTCCATTTTGAGTTAAGTCTCAGTCTCTCTTTCCTCTCTCTCTCTCTCTCTCTCTCTCTCTCTCTCTCTCTCTCTCTCTCTCTTTCTCTCTCTCTCTCTGGTATGAAGTAGGATCCAACTTCATTCATTGACCATGGACATTCAACTACTTCAGCTCTGTTTATTAAAGAGACTATTCTGTTGAATGGACTTGGCACTATTGCCAAACACCCACTGGCCATAGATTATGGGATTCTCTCTGGAGTCTGGCTTCTGTTCTAGCCTGCCTGTCCATCCATATGTCAGCAGCACCTTGTTTTGACTACTGTGGATTACTGGTAAAGTCTGAAGTTTGGAAGTTTAAGATTTCCAAATTTGTTCTTCCCTTTTTTGGATTGTTTTGGCTCTTAGGGGGCCTTTTGCAATTTCATTTGAATCTGAGGATTGGGTTTTGCATTTCTGAGAAAAAGCCTGCTGGAATTTTACACTTGATCTTTGCCAAAAGGCTGAGACACAATTGCTGTTATTTTTTTTTTAGCAATAACAAAAAATGTGTGTGTGTGTGTGTGTGTGTGTGTGTGTGTGTGTGTGTGTGTGTGTGTGTGATATGCATAGACGTGTATGTGTGGAGACCAGAGGCTGACATGGAATATCTTCCTCTAAAACTTGTGTTTGCGGGATCTCTCACTAACCTGGCACTTACCAGTTGGTTAGAGTGTCTGGCTAGTGAACTGTCGGGATCTCTCTGTCTCAGCCTTGCCCAGTGCTGGGTTTACAAGTAGACACCACTAGGCCTAGCTTTTATGTCAGTGCTGGAGATCCAAACTCATGTCCCTCATGCATGCAAACACGGAACCACCAAGGCATCTCTCCAGCCCCTGCCGTTGGCACTTGAACAGGGTTTCCCACTTGTAGATTCTGTAAGGGCGGCATTGACATCTCAGCAGTGTTAAGGCTTCTTATGTGTGAATGTGGGATATCTTCCCTGCACTTACATCTTCCTAATCTCAGCCGTGTTTCACAGCATTGTGTATACAAGTCTTTTACCTCCTCCAAATTTACTTCTAGACAGTTTATTCTTTTATGTTCTACTTTAAATTAAATTGCTCTCTTAATTTTCCTTTTAGATTGTTCCCTGCTAGCATATAGAAACACAACCAATTTGTATGTGATATTAGAAAATTTTATTACTATGTATCGACTGCACAAAGATAGGTGTCATGACATTTTCATATGCTTGCATAATATACTTTGACCAAACCCATCCCTTCACTCACAAGCCCTTCTGCCCCGTTGCCTCCTTTTCTTTTCCATGGCAGTCCTATTTTTGTCTTAAAAAAAAAAAAAAGATCTAGATGCTGCCTATGAGACAAAACATGCAACATTTGTCTTTCTGAAATTGTGGCTTAACACAAAGTTCTTTAGTTCCATCCATTTGCAAATGACAGGATTTCATTCTTCTTGATGGCTGAGTTAAACTCTGCTAAGCATACCTGTCTTACTGTCTTCATCATTCATCGGGCACGCAGGCTGATTCCACCACTTGGCTACTGTGAATAGCACCACAATAACACGGGCGTGCAGTGTCTCTATTGTATTCTGACATTGATTCCTTTAGGTGTGTATCCAGCAGGGTGTATCTGGTTCGCATAGGCTTTCTGTCTGAGGGGTTTTGAGGAACTTTCACTTTGATTTCTATGTGGCTGGACTAAAGCAGATCCTCACCCACCTCATCCTTCTCTGTGCTCTCTTTCCCTGTCTTCACCAGCGCTTCATTCTTATTCTCCACAAGAGCCATTCCGGCTGAGGTGAGATGGACCCTCTCAATATTGTTTTCATTCGAATTTCCTTGATAAATAAGGTTTTTGGTTTTGTTTTTTTGGGGGGATTTGTTGTTGTTGTTTGTTTGTTTGTTTGTTTGTTTGTTTGTTTTGAGACAGGGTTTCTATGCGTAGCCCTGGCTGTCCTGGAACTCTCACTGTAGACCAGGCTGGCCTTGATCTCAGAGATCTGCCTGTCTCTGCTTCCTAAGTGCTGAGATTAAAAATGTGCCACCACCACCTGGAAGGGTTTTGCATTTTTCCCATGCATTTATTGACCATTTACACTTCTTTTGAAAACTCTCCCATTATTTTTGCCCATTTATTAATTGAATAATTTGTTCATCTGGTGTTTCGTTTTATGAGTTCTTTATTTATGTTCCCCACTAGAGGAACAGTTGGAAAGATTTTTCTCTCACTGTGTAGGCTCTCTCTTTACCCTGGAAATGGTTTTGTTGTTATTGTATAAGTACCTTTAAATTTCACGGAATTCCACTTGTCATTTCTTGCCATTGCAGACATACTGGAGCCCTTTTCAGAAATTGCTACCTATACCCGTATCCTGAAATGCTTTTCCCTAATAGATTCAAAGCTTCAGCTTATTATTGAAGTCTTTGATCTCTCTATCTTTGAATAGATTTTTTAAAGGATAAGAGGTAAGGATCTAGTTTTTTTGTTTGTTGGTTTTTTTGTTTTTTTGAGACAGGGTTTCTCTGTGTAGCCCTGGCTGTCCTGGAACTTACTCTGTAGACCAGGCTGGTCTCAGAGTCAGAAATCCACCTGCCTCTGCCTCCCAGGTGCTGGGATTAAAGGCATGTGCTACCACTGCCCGGCTAGGGATCTAGTTTTAATCTTCTACATGGGATATTCAGTTTTCCCAGAACTGTTTGTTGAAGAGGCTGTTTTTTTCTCCAACACATATTTATTTTTTATGTTTATTGTACCTTGCTCATAATCAGTTAGCTATACATGTGTGATTTTTATTTTTTGGTCTTCTATTCTTTTCCATTGCTCCATGTGTCTGTTTTTATGCCAGTACCATTGTGTCATTATGGGTACATAATTTAAAATCAGTACTGTGAAGCCTCTAGCATTGTCCTTTTGTCTCAGAAGTGCCTTGAATATTTGGAGTCTTTTGTATATTTGTGTGCATTTTAGGGTTGCTTCTTCTATTTATGTAGAAAATGTGTTGGAGTTTGGGTGGGGACTGCATTGACTCTATAGTTGCTTTTGGTAATATATACATTTTCACAGCACTATTTCTGCTGATTCATGAACAGTGGAGGTATTTCCATCTTCCACTGTCTTTCTTCCATGTCTGGTAGCTTCTGTGTGTGATCTTATGCCTTGCAAGCTTACTGAATCTCTTTTATTAGCTTTAGTAGCTTTCTTGTGAATTCTTTGGGATTTTTCTACTTAGAATCACAGCATCTAATAATAGAAATGTTTCCTTCTTTTCTACCTATTTTGAATTCTTTTACATTTTTTTCTTGCCTAATTGCTCTGGCCAGAACCCGAAGCCAGGGTTGACTAGAAGAGGGGACAGTGGCCATCTTGTTTGATTCCTTCTTTAGGGGAGGGAGGGCAGACTTTGACTTCCTCATCACTAAGCCTGGTGTTAGCTGTCTGTATCTGATGACTGTCATTCCCAGGGCTGGGTGTGCTCGTTTGCTTTTGTTACCCAGCACATGGTTTCTTCTGACAGAGGATCATATTTGGAGTCTTGTTCAGAGAAAATGCCGTTTAATTAGAAAATATCCATTTCATGGTGGCACTCACCACGTTATTAAAATGTCAGCTGAGCTAAAACCTCAACATTTGTTAAGCTCCTACTATGTTTCAGGCACTTTTATTACCTCCAGTGCTCCAACAAACAGTCCTTGCAAGCAGACTCCTTATTATTGTCACCCCCACACCAGAGGAGGAAATGAATGCTAAGAAATGAGGTGACATGCAGGTTGGTGAGTGTACCTAAGTTCAGTAGAATTGCTGACTTTCCTGGATTGTAGTTTGACTTGATCTTTGTTTGCTAATTCTCAAGGATAGAGGGGGCAGCTTTACTTTTTGGGGTGCACAGAGTGTCTCCTGGGGTTGCAGAACTGGAGAAGGCTTTCTCAAACACACTGCTATCCCTCAGCCCATTCGGATAGATCTAACCATGTCTGGAGCCTACCACCCCTGTAAGAGAATCGTCACTGTGAGCCATAACTGACAAGAGATCATTGTGACCTGGGTCTGCAGTGGCGGAAAGGACGACAGTCACAACCAACCACAGCTCACTTTTATGCCTTGCTATTGCTGAAGCTAGGTAAGCTAGAGTCTTACTGAGTCGATGCTCTGGAAAGGTTCAGAGACGGAGTTCCTGCGGGGGATGGGGAGCAAATGCTTTTCTGTGTAATGAGAAGCTGCTGGGCCTGGCATCTTTGTCCTTACCCCAAGCCCCTGTGCTGTTAACTCCAGAGTAATCTACACTCCCCGTCGAATCAGCTTTATCAAGTAACTGCAGCCACAGGTGCCTGGATAATTCATAGCCAATGGCTAGTTTCTGCCTCAAATTTCTGGGTCAGGAAAGCCGTGTAAGATCCTATTCTGGCAGTGTTGCAGCCTTTAATCAGGGGACTGCATGTCCTTTCTGGGTTTTTGTTTTTGAAGAAGTGTGAACACGAACCTGGAACCGAGGCCCAGTTGGAGTCCCAAGGGTAGGCAGCCTGTACAACTGTTCTGGAGTCTTCTGAGTCCTGTGGCTGGGTGCTTGTCCTCAGCCTGTGTGGGACACAGACATTACTCTGGGTAGTATGGTTGGAAGATGCCTGTCCGTAAAAGTTTAGATTATCTCTGAGCACGGGAAGGCTGTTGATGCTCTTGTGACTTCTTTTTAAAGGTTGATTTTCTGGCTTTCTTCTGTGCACTATATAGTCTTAGGAAGGGACATAGGTGCCCTGAATCCCCGCTCCTCTTTAGGGCTCCAAGAAGGCTTTGGTGAACTAATCTGCCTCACTGGCCATTCTGATGCAACATTTATTTATTTATTTATTTATTTATTTATTTATTTATTTATTTATCTATCTATCTATTTATTTATTTATTTATTTGTGACAGGGTTTCTCTGTGTAGCCCTGACTGTCCTAGAACTTGCTCTGTAGACCAGGCTGGCCTTGAACTCAGAGGCCTGCCTGCCTCTGCCTCCTGAATGCAGCCAAGTCCTTGTGAGGGTTCCCTGAGCCACAGATGGCCACCGGCCAATTCTATGAAGGAGGACCACCATTGAAATTCCAAGCAGGGACATATGAACAAACAAAAGGATGGGTGGGTGTAGGCAGCTTCCCAAAAGTTCCTTTTAGAATATACTCTCAGCATGTCTTGGTTGTCTCAATTCAGCTTGACAAATATCTTTGTAACCATCTAGGTGAGACACGGTTCTCTTAGAAGAAACCAGAGTCTGTTTGGCAACTCAAGGGAGCAAACTCCTCTCATAGCCTCTCTCCTCTGTGCTTGGGTCAGCTTCCCTCCACCATCTTCCCACCTGAACCTCCTTGCCAAACGCGGTATTTTCAGCTGTCCTCCTGGCTTGAAGTCCTGGAGACTCCTCTCCTTGTCCCCCTTTCTCTTAGGACAGTCCCTACCCCTCTCATTTGCCCAGGTAGGTCCTGGTTTAAGCCTG
This sequence comes from Uromys caudimaculatus, assembly GCA_028551405.1. NCBI lineage: Eukaryota > Metazoa > Chordata > Mammalia > Rodentia > Muridae > Uromys > Uromys caudimaculatus. The sequence goes on from CM052706.1 coordinate 79,386,037, forward strand.
TTGTCCCACCATGGTTGTTAATAGCTCCCTTTCCACTCTGAAAAGTGTCCAAGTTCAGACACTAAATTAAATGGTCAGCCAGGCTTTAACTCAGAGGCCAAGGCTGCCCTCTGCCCGTGCCTGGCATGTCACTGCATTCCTACTGCTGCCACCCTAGCCCCACACTGTCACCTCCTGCCAGATTACTTCAACTTTGTCGCACTTCTGATCCACTCCGCAAATCATTGCCTGATTAATTCTCTCAAAATACAGCTCTTCACAGTTCACTTCACTGGATCCTTGCTGCTTACGAGAGACCTTGCAGCCTGGCACTTAGAACTCTCACTGACAGCCTGGCTTCTGTTGTGGTGAGCGTGTGGCTTTTTCTAGACTCTCAGGATGAGATCTCAGTTCTGCTCTAATCAGTCACTGTTCAGTGCCCGGATTCTGCCCAGTGACAGTTACCTGTTCACTAAGGTCCACTTGCCTGGGCCATCACCACAGACTGGATGGGGTCTTCATGTTCTAAGGCCAGCATTAATTCCAACCTCGTGAGTGCCCTGCTTTTGACTAGCCCACCCCTCACCGCTCTCGTCCTCTGAACTCCTCAACCCAGAGCAATTATTGCCTGCACAGTCCACTTGGCATCTAATCATGGCTTTTTCGTAGATTGCAGTGTTGAACCAGAGCTGGGAGTCTTTGCTGGGAGTTTGCTTTCGTGTATCTGTTGTCCTCCATAAAAATTGCAGGTTCCTTGAGGACAGGAGATGCATCTTCTCCATCCTTATGTTGCCATGGCAACATCAAGTGCCTACTAAGTGTAAAATAATCACTTAATAAATATCTAATCATAAATCTCGGCTGGGAAAGACCCTCCTCATCGCATAGTTTAGACCCGGTTTTGTAAACAAGCAACGGAAGAAAGAAAGAAAGAAAGAAAGAAAGAAAGAAAGAAAGAAAGAAAGAAAGAAAGAAAGAAAGACAAAGTCAAGAGAATTGCTCAGAGGTCTAGCTAATTCAAAGAGCAGGGCTAGGCTTCAGACACAGATTGTGATCAGGCCAGGTACTTTCTGGTCACCAAGCTCTGTGTTCATTTTCTTTTCTTTTCTTTTCTTTTCTTTTCTTTTCTTTTCTTTTCTTTTCTTTTCTTTTCTTTTCTTTTCTTTTCTTTTTAATTTAAGGATGAGTAGAAATGTAGAAAGCAGAGAAAAAGAAGGACCAAGCCAGGCATGGGCTGTGGCATCGGCAAAATCCTAATGCTAGAAAACTGGTACAATTTGGGTGATAGTTGCAATGAGTACAAGATAATTCCTAGGGTCTAGAGTTTAAAAATATGCACACCACACCACCACGCGCGCGCACACACACACACGCACACACATCCCACACACCCCACACATGTACATACTTACATATACACATGCACACACATAATATGTATACACACACATGGTGTATGCATGAGACGTGAAGGTGGAAGGGGGCTTATTTTAGAGAAGGAGGAGAATTAGTGGAGGGCTGAGGGAACACTAAAGAAGGTGATGGACGTAAATGTGAGCAAAGTACACGATATGCATATGTGAAGAGACCATAATGAAAGTCATTATTTTGTGTGCTAATTTCAAAATGAAAACAAAATAAGCAATTTAAAAATTAAAAAGGTGAGAGAATGGGAGGGGAGAGACAGGCCAAGGAAGAGAGCATCAGGACTTGGGCCTTGAGGAATAGAGGTACCTCCTATGAGCACCTTAGAGGCAAGACCCCTCTCTGTGCTCTCTGATTCAGAAGTTGTAGTGGGATGGGTGTTGTGGGGGGGGAGTGGGATGCTGGTGAGCCACTCACAAGGTCTAGGAGAGGGCATGGGAATGTCTGCTTTCAGGCAGCTAGTCACATGTGCTTTGGGCTGTATGGAAACCCAATCCCAGTAGTATTGAAAAGCGTCACCGGTAACGCTGTTATATATAGCTTTCAACTTTAATAAGGTGTTGCAGAAACTACAAAAATACATCTAACCAAAACCACATTTCACTGGAAGCTTGATCTGGAATCCCTTTCTACAGCTCCTGTGTGGTGCTCTGTGCTGTCAAAAGAGCTGTTAAACACAATGGAGAGTGGGTAATCGCACATTATACGGCTTTTGTTTTCTGTTATGAAATGTCTATGACATAGGGAAAGAGAGTGGATTGCGGAGGCACCACAGAGCACTGTGAGGAGACTCAGGGAACCTGGGGTGGGCGTGGATGAGGGCAGATGGTGGCTGACCAATCTGTCTGAGTCTCGGTTTTTCTATCAGGAACCTGGAGAAATTCACACATCTCCCTGACATGAAAAGGCTCTCAGTGATGATGGGGTTGGCTGAGGACTCACAGTCCTGGCATAGTGGTGCCAGGGAGGCAGGGTTGTGTGCTCAGCTGTGGGTATAGTGGCTGAAATATGTGTCTGATGGTACCTTGGGGAGATAAGGACAGTTTAGTCAGGAAACAGGCGCTGAGATCGTTTCCCAGGAAAAGCTGGGCTTGTGTCCATCTTGTATGCTGTTGGAGGTTTGGGGGGACATAAATGATATTTTACTCTGATGCTCAGGATCCTGGCAGGAGTCACATCTGGGAAAGGGGGGGGGCTCACCAAAGTAAGGCTAAGGCCCCTGGTTCCTTCTAAGTCATAACAACAATAAAAGAATACAGTCTCCCTTTACGGAGGGCTGAGTGGCAGGTGCTCACGTGTGCTTCTTTCTCGAGCCTTTCCATAGCCTTGGAAGGCAAATGTTGGCCCATTTTCTAGTTAGGGACTGAGGCCAAGTGAGAGACTCCCTGCCTTGTTTGCTAAGTCTTCTGCCTCCCTATCTCCAAGGGCCATGGGGAAGAAAGGATAACTGGGAAGGACAGAGGAGGCCACGGCCAGCGGCTTGATGAGGGATGGGTCTTGCTTGCTTAGGGGAAAGAAGAGCAGGTACTGGCAGAGAATTCACTGTGAACTGTCAGTGGGCCAAGGGCTGTGAGGGGCAGATTGCCTCAGGGAACCTGACAATAGTCCCAAGTCTTGTGGGCCAGCTCCCTGCCTGCTCCTTGCAGGTGAAGCACCAGCTGAGGTGATACCATTAGGGTATCTTCTCTCTTCTGGGCAACATTGCGTGGTCTGCCATTAGGTTTGAGGGATGGCCTGTCTCTCTAGATAGATTACATTTGGTTTGTTCAGAAGGCATTTATGGCTTTATAAAGCTCTTAAATTGGCTCTTCCCCCCCCCAAAAAAACATTTCTTCAAGCTTACAAGGCCAGTTTTAGAACAGCAATTACCAGCTCCAATATCCCCCAGCAAACTCATGCTGGGCTGTTGTATATAAACTGCTTGGGACATTTGTAATGCTGCCACACGGCATATCTGCAGGCAGAAAGCCCGTCTTGCAGAGGAATGCTTGCAGAGGTCCTTTCTCAGCCCTAATTTATGGGCCACATAAAACTCTTGTGAAGTTGCCCTGCATCTTTCTGAGGCAAAGTTGAGGATTTTTACTGTTTCAAGCTGCTAATTTTTTCCATTTAAAGCCAGCCTTCTGTCCGTGCCAGTGTGCATGTGTGCATGCAAGTTGGCCACTTTAATTTATGTGCCGCCTTCTCCGTGTAATGCTTATAATTCACAAATGTGTGCGTAATATACCACCCGCTCTTCCTTTTTACAAGAGACTCGGCTGCTTTGTCCTGTGGCTGCACCAACCTGGACTCCTCCCTGCGTCTCCACCACTGAAGCCCAGAGAGGAAGTGTCAGTGCAAGGAGGGACATGAACCTGGGAACTGTGCAAACCAAGGCCTCGTGTTCTTCATCTGTGTCCCAGTTTGCTGATTGTTGCTTTCACAAACACCTTGACCAAAAGCATCTTGGGGAAGAAAGGGTTTGTTTCATCTTATAGCTTCCAGGGTGTCATGGAGAGAAGTGAGGGCAGGGCAGGAACCTCGAGGCCAGGAGCTGAAGCAGAACCAGGAAGGCACAGAGCTTACTGGCTTGCTTTCCCTGACTCACTCAGCTTGCCTTTTTATACAATCCAGGACTTCCCGCTGGTCTGGGAACCATATATATATATATATGCAAAAACAAAAACCTAACCTGTACAGCCTGGTAGATGAGGGGCTTAATGAGAGGCAGTGGGGAAGGGGCAGAAGCTCAGATCTGGGAATTAGAACTTAGTGCCTAAATGGAGCACATGTACTACCTCAGGCAAACCCTGGAACCTCTGAAAGTCTCAGTTTCTCCGCTCGCAGGACAGGGGTAAGGTTATACATTTCTCACCAGAGTACTTTGAGTTTCAAGTATGCTAATGACTGTAAAGGCCTTTCATAAGCAATATCCAAGGGCTGGCTGGAAGCTATTCCAAGCTCTCAACTGCTGGCAGGGCCCCCTAGGAAGGAGAACAGCCAAGAGCAATGTGATGTCTCAGGGCTTTCCGAAGTCAACTCTCATGCCTTTGCATGAGTCCTGCCTCCCTAGTCTCTGGTGAGTCCTGAGCCTGGAGCTCTTGTGTAACACAGGCTGGAGTTGGAGCTCTACTCACGGCTCCTGCTTTCCCACCAGGGTCCTCTGCACTTGGAGATTTTCCATCTTTTCACGAGAGTCCATTAATAGCCCTTCTTCACCCCAGCCAGTTCCAATCCCTGCCCCTTCTTGGGAGCAATAATTCTCTCTTGGTCTTTGCAGAGGCCTCCCACCTGGAAGTCACTCAGCCTTCCTTCTCTGGGTTTCATTCGAATCTTAGTACTTGATAGGTTGTGGGAGAGTCATAAGCAGTGGGGCTCATAGCTCCCAGTCCTGGCTCTGTCCCCACATGAGGGTCCTTATTATATGACAGCTTCTTTAACACAGGGAGACTTGGTCCTTGTGCGCACAGGCTGTGACTACTCTGGCTGATAGTAGGAGACATTCAGCTCCTCCTGGGGTTTTGGTGAGCCCCCTCAGTATAGAGAATACCAGTCCCAGGCTTGCTTCAATGTCTCTGAGGCATCATCTCCCTTTTCTTAACTGTTTGTGTTGGAATGCTCCCACTTGGATATTTTGCCACTAATATGAAGCTCTAAGAGTTTAAAGCAGACTCATTCACTGCATTTCTAGGGAAGGGAAAGACGCCGTCCTTTATTGAGCAAGTACAGCATGCCAGCCAGCTGCCTCGGTGCAGCGTTGCTCCAGGTAATTAAATTCTCACCACAAACCCTACTAGTCACAATCACTAGCATGGCCTCAGCACTGGATATGCCAAACACTGTTCTGTGTGCCTTCCACAAATCCCATCCACAGCACACTGGTAAAGGATGAAACCAAGGCATGGAGAAGTTAAGGCACTTGTCCAACATCACACAGCTAGTAATGTGGGAGAATGGGATTAATGGCCAGAGAGTTTGGTTTTCAGCCCGAGCATTTAATCACTACACAGGAAACCGTTTTCATTTTACCACACCTAAATTTACACTGAGATGTAAAACGATGTTCCAGGGGACCACAGAGCTTGCCCAGTGATGCCCAGCCAGGAGAAGGCAGAATCAAAATCTGAACCTGTGCTGACCTGCTCTGAAACACCTTCTGTCTTCCCACTGCACTTCTGTTTCCTCAGTCACTGGCTTAAGATACCGTTTTCATATCTACCTGTAATTCACAGTGGCAAGTGAGCGAGATAGTAAAATTAAAATTTTTTGAAGATGAAAATGATTTGGATGTAGGAGAGGTGGGAGGCAGGAAGAGGGAAAGAACTCCTGATACATCCTGTTTCATCCTCGAGACAGAAAAACCTCTGAAGAATAGAGATTTAAGTTTTTACTTGTAGAGGCTGGGAAGTCCAAGGCCAAGGGCCTTCTTGTATCATCTCCTGGCAGAAGGAGAGATGACGTATCCAGAAGAGTAAGAAGCAGAACTCGTCTTTCATCAGGAGGTCACTCCTAGGCCACAGCATTAATTCACTCACCTCCTGACCTTGTTACCTCTTAAAGCTCCTACCTCTCAATGGTGCATCAGGACTAAGTTCCCAACACAAGAGTGTTGTGAGACACTCTGAGCTACTTCCCTGTTGCCGTGGTGATAAAAACACCCCCCAACAAAAACAACTTAAAGGAGAAAGGACTTGTTTAGTTCACAGTTTCAGGAGGCATCCCATCATTACAGGGAGATCAAGTCATCAGAGCAGGGGACATCAGGTCACATGAAGTTGACAAGAGAAGAGAACAATGAGTGCGTGCACGATGCTATTCAGCGTATCCTTTCCCCCAGTGGGTGAGTCCTCTTACCTCAAGCAGTGTAACCAAGAGAATCCTCCACAAGCATGCCCAGGAGAAGCTAGGCTTTGCCAAATTGTCGATTAGCATTAAACACCACAGACAGACACATTCTATCCACCTCAGATGGTGAGACCTGGAGTATGGTAATGAGACTGCAATGGGGAAAAGGCTCCAGAATTGTTCTGAAGAACCACTAGAACCCAGAAACTAGCCAGGTACTAGATAGAAGTCTAGTTTAGAGAGGTCGGAGAGCAGACAGTTCAGTAGGTTGACATACTATTCATGACAATGAAAGGCAAGTTTTTGAAGTTTAGAGCCTCATTTGGAAACACCAGTAAAAGATTCCTCTTGGTAGCAAGTGACACTTGATACGCTCTCTGAAGTCCAGAATTGATTCTGGGTATCAAGGTTCTGAATGTGTTTGGGTCATTTTGACACTCTGATAAAATTCTCTCAAGAGAATGTGACATGAAGGTATGCTTGGCTGATGATGCTCCAGCTGTGGCTCGTCATCCCGAGGATTCTTAAGATACAGTCGATCAGGTTCAGAATGCTAGGTTTAAAGCCCCCTATTCTGGCTGAAAGCGTCTAGGCCAGTGTTTTTTAACTTCCTAATACTCCCACCCTTCAGTACAGTTCCTCATGTTGTGGTGACCCCAACCATAAAATTATTTTTGCTGCTACTTCATACCTGTAAATTTGCCACTGTTATGAACTGTAATATAAATATCTGTGTTTTCCCATAGTCTTAGGCAACACCTGAGAAAGGGTCATTCAATGCCCCCAAGGGGTCTTGACCCACATATTGAGAATCACTTTTCTAGGCCTCACCACTACTTGAGCAGGGCATGAGCTCTATGTAAGAAGCTGAAGAGCCCATGTTTTTACCAAGACTCAGCTTCGTCTCTGGGTTAGGTATAGGGATCTGTGCCAGGATCCTTGAAGGGGCGACTTTTCCATGAAAGCGTGTCCTGGTGTATACCAGCTACAGTTCCCTCCAGACTCTTAGCCCAGAGGAGGTCAGTTTCTCTGAGCCTGTGTATCCCTATGTGTACCCCACAACCAGTCTTGATGTTTGCCCTCTGGTCTCTTCTACTCATTCTACTGAACGTGATGCGTTGGAGGTTGGTCTAAGGACCGAGTTGACTCCTGTTGCCTGAGGACCATACTCTGTGAGGTTCCTGAGGCAAAAGGCCCTCTTCCATAGAGCTTATTCTCTCTCCCTGTATTCCAGCCCGTGGGTGGTAGAAAGGATCCCCAAGCATTGTCCTGAGAGGCCAGTCTGCATTTCTACCCAGGCTTTCATCCTGGGTGAGAGCGGGAGAGCAAGTGTCAGGCACTGACCTTCAGGCTGCTCAGGGGAAAAGAATCCGAAAGCCAGTCAGGTCTTGCCTGGGTCAAACCTCTTACATTTTTTTCCTGTGACCTTGGACAATCTGCCTATCACTCTGGACCTGAATTTCTACATTAGTGAGACAAAGGCACTGTATCTGAGCAATCCAAACTCCCATCCTTATGTGTTCCTTCCCCACAGTTCTAGCTCCTGGACCAGAGATGTAGCTGGTCTGTAAAGAATACACTGGGACTGGAGTAGCCCTGATCTCTAGTGCACATAAGAAAGACACCTCTTCTACTTATCAGGGAGTGCTCTCCTGCAACCCTGACTTTGAGATTAGCTCTTAGTATCTCAGTATGGAGAAGGCATATCTCTGAGATTATCTGATCGTACCCCTCCCCCCCAAGTGCTCTGTGGCTACTTAAATACAAATTTAAATGGAGTCAAATGAACTCACATTAGAAATTCAGCTCACTAGCCATGTTTTGCACATTCAGTAGATGTCTGCCCACTGCACTGCACTGAAGGTCCTTGTCTCAAAGACCTTCCTTACCAAGGAAAGTGGGGCTTTGAAATATTTGAATGATAATGCTTGGGACACCTTGGTCCTTGTGTTGCTCATTACATCTCAGATGGGAGGGAGCTGACATCTCTCAATTAATTATAGATACAGTGACCTTCAGATTCACTTAATGATTGCCCAGACTATCTGGGTGGATGAGCAGCAAGCCAAGAGACAGCCTCTGCTTCCCCCTGACTGCTCACAGGATCTTAGAGCCTCCCTACTGGGTCCTTTAAGCCAAGGGTTAGTCCTCCAGATCTCCTTCTGAACCCTCATTTTCCTGGACATCCAGAGCTAGCTATGGGGCAGGCTCTAGCCTTTGTCTTCTTTGGAGTCCTAAGCTGCCTGTCAAAGCTCTGACAGGGTAACAAGGGTTCTCTGAGAGGCCTCAGGAGCTGGTACACAGCCCTGGGCTTTGATGGTAGCTATCTGTTCCCAGATCTGGACAGACTCCTGGAAAGGGGTCATGGTGACCTCAGCGTTGGTTATCTCCACTCTTACTGTACCTGTCCTTCACACAGGAGCGGGCTGCCTCAGCTGGGGTTTGCCAACTGAAGGTCCACCTCCCTCGTCTTCTCCTCCCCCCCAGTCTTCCTCCTCCTCCTTTTTCTCTTCTTTCTCCTTCTTTCTCTTTCTTCTTCTCCTAGGTGGTTGTCTCCTCCCCCCTCCCCAGCCCTATACCCTCAGTTCAGTTCCAGGCAATAATTTGATGTGTATTTCTGTTCAGCTGATCAGGCTGGTTCCTCTGAGCCTTTCTAGGGACTGATGGAACAGTTCTAAACCAGTCTGGACAGCTTCCAGAGTGTTCTGAAGATGCTGGAGAACTTCTGGCAGGGTTTAATATAGGTTTCTCCAAGATCTGTTTTCACGTTCACCCTTGTCTAGCTGACCCAGCCCCCCCTTCACACTCACTAGGCCAAATTACATTTACCGTCCAATTAAATCAGGAAGTCAAATCAGTGATTGCAAAAGAAAGCAATGTGTCAGGTTCAAAATACAGCCCAGGGGTGGAGAGTTTGTAAGAAGTGCCTGAGTATGGGTTCCTACACCTTTAGAGATACAGTGCACGGAGGAAAGAAAAAAAAAATTAAAAGAGGAAAGGAAGGAAGGACTCAAAAACAAAAGCTTATTTTATTTCTACACAGCAACGTGGGGTTCCTGATCTGTTTAAGAGAGAACTTAGTGGATGAGAACACCCGCTGCTCTTTCAAAGGACCCAGGTTCAATTCCCAGCAACAACATGATGACTCATGACTGTCTGTGATTCCAGTTACAGGGCATCCAATGTCCTTTTTTGGTTCTACAGGCATTTGGCATGAATGTGGTACATAGACATATAGGCAGGCAAAACACCCGTATACACAAAATAATAAAATAAAAATAATAAAAAGAGATTACATGTTCTCTCCTGGCTCTTATGGCCTGGAAGAACAGAAGCAGCATCTATCTGTGGGCTGAATACCTAGCTTGTGACAAGACTACCTGACTTACACACCCAGTTTTGCAACCTCTGCTGTGGAAGGAAGCAGGGGCAGGTAGCTCACTTCCTGTCTGTGATCTCCCATCTATAGCACAGTGAGTAAGATGCTCTTCAGGCTGTATGTGTGGAGAGCACCTTGTACTATCACAGAGTGTGTATCAGACCTGGTAGCTGGCATTTTGTCTTCTGATGGCAACTGGGCCAAAGGACACAGGCATTTCATTCTTCAATATCATGGCTATTAGTCATCTGAGGACATAAAACCAAGAGGTGAGAGGCAAGAAGAAGGATCAGGCCGACTTGCTCTCTTCCCCAGTGTCTCTCTGCCTCACCTCACTACCTATCCCAGGCTGTTACTACCAAATGTCTGGGCGTCATCTTTGTCTTTGACCCTTCCTCTCATTTTTACTTAGCTCAACTGTAAGTCTTGTCAATTGGAAGTCTTGACCTGACACCGCTCTATGATGGAGCCCTTAGCCCTTAGCCCACGCCTCTCCTCCCAACATCTCCATGGCTACCCCTCTTGTCCTTATTTCTTTTACATTCAAACCAGAGGAACTTCCATGCCCCATGACTTCATTGAGGCCATCGTGATTTGTAGTCATAGTGTGTGTGTGTGTGTGTGTGTGTGTGTGTGTGTGTGTGTGTGTGTGTTATTTGGAGTTTAACATCTAGCTTGCTCATTGGGCATGCTTTATATAGTCAATCTAAGTGTCCATCTGAGCATCGCTACAGGATCAGTACTGTTGATTAGAGCAGAGGAGCAGATGAATGAATGGTTTAGGCAGGGCACATGTTTGCTGATTCTCCTCTGCCTCTCTTCCAAAGGGAGATCTTCGTCTAAAATGTGCAAGCTCTGATGAGCAGCAGCTTGTCTTTTTCATACAGGAATGTCTCTACAGAGCCTAGAGCACTAGCCCATCCATGGATTCAGTAAAGTTTTGTTGAATGAACTGTGTGAGCTTTGAAGTAGGAAGATCATGCCCACTACTTTTTCTTGTCACTTTGACAAATTACCTGACAGAAAATACAGGGATACGGTACCATGGCAGGATAGGAAGGCAGGCAGGAGTGGTGATAAGAAAGAACTTGGTCTGTGGCATCTGTATGTCTTGATGAATCAGGAAGTCAAGAGTGGTTCTGGGGATGGGGTGGGTTATATCCTTTACAGGGCTGCCTCCGGTGGCCCACACCCTTCCCTCAGGTCCTATATCCCAAGGGTTCCACAGAACCATCAGCTGGGAACCTGATCTGTCTAGACACAAAGCACAACAGAGATCCACTAGGTTGCTTTAATCCAGACTTACTGTCTTTAGAGAAGGGAATCACTTTCTCTCTGATGTCATTCCTTACCTGATCTCACTGATGTCCCAGGGGTCCTGGTTTCTATGAACCCCTTATGATCTGAGATCTTAGACTGGAGATAAACAAAGACTTCCATTTGATTCTGTCTCTGATACCCTAGAGGAGGAAGTGGGGGGCTTCCCTATCACAGAGGAATTTTGTTAGGGGCTGGAGAGGTATGCTAGGGATACCCAAATGAGGCATAGTTGCTATTGCCACTCAAAGTCATTGATTGGCCAGGGAGCTCTTGGGGATGCCCTTCTATGGCTACACTGAATGAAGCTGAAATTCTTCTCCAATTGCTGGTGATGGGGGTGTCTTAGTTAGGGTTTTACTGCTGTGAACAGACACCATGACCAAGGCAACTCTTATAAGGACACCATTTAAACAGGTTCAAAGGTTCAGTCCATTATCATCAAGGAGGGAACATGGCCGCATCCAGGTAGACATGGTGCAGGAGAAGTTGAGAGTTCTACATCTTCATCTGAAGGCTGCTAGCAGAATATTGGATTCAAGGCAGCAATGAAGAGGGTCTTAAAGCCTACACCCGCAGTGACACACCTACTCCAACAGGGTTACACCTACTCGACCCCCTGGGAGGAGCATATACTACCATCATGGGAGGGGGGGCAAGAGCAATTCCCCCACCTATAGCATACTGGAGATTCCAAGGGGGTATGAAAATATCGAGGGAGATTGGTCATAGAAGAGACAGCAAATCCTGAAAAAGAGAAAGGGAGGGAAGATAGAGACAGAGAGACAGACACAGAGACTACAGGGATGGGATTGGAAAGCACCTTGGTGCCTTGTACCTTTTTACCTCCAACCTCACCCTGGGCTGTAGCCTCGACCTGTGATGTGAGCTATAATACTTGTGTAGCTACCAGACTAAGAGGTCCATCGGACAGATCACAGGATGCGGTACCTCAGCTAGAAAATGGGTATTGTCTATCCCTCACCATCATGGACGCCTTATACTTTGCCCCTTCCCTGCCTCCTGCTGGAAATGGCCGTGAGCACCAAATTCTTCCACCTCACTTCCTCACAACTTTTCTTTCAGAGGCTCCTCTTGGACACTCCCCACTTCCTTTCTGTTCCTCCTGCTGCGTAGGCATTTCCCCAAGAGCTAGCCCAGATTAGTTTGAGTCAAGGGTCAGGGAAGACTGTGTGTTTGGGAGGTGGTGGGCTCAGCTGGGGGGCCTGGGGGTCTCAAACAGCCTTGTGGCTGCTCTGCGGGGTCTGGCAGAGCCCCAGCCTCTGGCTGTGACATACAGCCTCCTTCATGAAACCAGACAGAATTAAGCCTTTTGTTTCCTGTTTGCTAGGCCAGCTTAAAGAAAACACAGAGGGTCCATGGGGCTGGGGCTCCCAACAAGACAGCCTTTGTATTCATTTAATTAATCAGTTAGCCGAGGGAAAGGAGAGGAGGGAAGTTCATGTTATAAATACATGTTTTTCTTTGGCTTTTTTCCCCCCAAAAGACAGAGTCTGAATGGCGTCCCCATGAGAGCTCCCCCCTCATCTCACCTTAGATGTGCTGGAGACTGGGGCTAGCCCAGCTGCAGCTGTGACCCTCCTTGCCCCCCACTCCCTCTAGAGGCATTAACTGTGGTATCTGTGGGTCCTGGGGAAATGTTAGATGCAGTGGAGCAAGGTGGCTGGTTCCCTTCCACCCTTTCTCTTTCCTCTCTGAGACTGCACCTCTATAACCTCCTTGGATGAAGAACCTCCACTGCCACATAGAAGAGAACATGTCACCTCCTGAGAGGATAGGTGAACCACAGAGGGAGAAGTTCAAACTGCAGCCCAGAGCCGTCCTTACCACTCACACTCCCTGGAGCTAGCTAGAGGAGACAGACAGCATTCTCAGTCACCTCCAGGGGACACTATGGCAATCTGTAACTGTGCTCTATCCAGCTACAGGCTGGAGTGGAGGTGCAGGCAAAAGGAGAGATGAGAGAGCCCTGTGAGGGCTCTGGGGAGGGTGAGCGTGGGGTGGGGCAGCAAGCCCTCTAGGGCAGGTACGTTCATGCCCACTTCCAGTCCATGGAGATCTTTGAAAAGCACTTCCCTTGATGGTGCTATTTAAATAATATATATATATATATATTTTAAAACATTGAATTTTAGAACACCCTTTTGGAAACGGGTAAATTCACTTCTCATACTCGCGCCCCCTCCTCACTCTTGGCTGCCAGGTGTTTGGGGAGTTAAAAATCTCTTTTATTAGGAAGTAAAATATTTGAAGACTGTAAATATATGGCCCTCGTAATGGAATTCCACTGTGGTAAAATTTTCTTTCTGTGATCTTCATTTTCAGTCCTAGTTGGAATGCTCTGGTATCTGGTAACCATGACTCCAGCCCCCTGAATATACTGTCCAGAAAATCCCCTGACCTGGATAAGAGATGGAGGGCCTGGGCCTTGAACCTTACCTCTCCCCTCTAGATTCAACTTCTTCCATGAGATCCTCAGATCAACTGCAGGGAAATGGGAGGACCACAGAGGCCAGGCAAGGGGCAGAACTTGTAGAATTTTCTATCAGGACTACATGGCTAAGCTCTCACCTTTCTTCCTTGGGGAGACACTTTCCTTAAAGGCCCATGTTTTCAAACCATAACCCCAATTGCTCTTCCCTTCCCTCTAGGGGTCCTTGAGAGCATGGTTAAGCTAGATTTATGCTTGCAATTCCTGTGCTTGGAAGGCAGAGGCAGGATATTGCTGCAAGTTCAGGGGCAGCCTGGTCTATATAAGAGCCAGCCCAGCTTTGGTTATAGACAAAGTAATAGTAAAGGCAGGCTGAGTCTTTCTGCAAGACTTGTCTTGGGTCATCAAACTGTTCAACTCCACATGTGTGCTATAAGGCTGAGTCATGTATATCCATCCATGGGTACTCAGTCTCCCAAAGCAATAGATAAAACCTGGGACTGTGGAAGTTGTGGCTTCTCCAGAGTGATCTTGAATTAACCCTTTCTAACCAAGTTGCATTTGCCTAAGCTGGGACTTCCCGTGAACATTTGAGTTTTTCCTTCTTCCCAGGGGGCTGGGGTCAAGGTTGAGGGAGTCATAGGTTCTGGTGGGTGGCGAGGAGAAACAATCCATGCTATCTTTTGCTTGGAGCTTCTGTGACTGTCTTTTGCCAGAGGTCCAGAGAGCAAGGAGAGAAGTCAGCTAGTAGAGAATTAAGCTTTCTCTTCAGAGTCCCCAAAGCCTAGACGCAATTAGCTGGGAAGGATCCCAGGGATAAGGACAAAGGCTAGTCCTTTCTGAATAGGGTATGTGTGGTTTATGGCATGATGACCAAGGGGTAGGCATGTTTTGTTTTGGGGAGTTGGATCTTCAGGGAAGAGGCCTCACTACAGCAGTGTTTCTTGATGTTAAGATTTGTATGAGTCACCTGCTAAAGAGTGATGGATGCTAAAGTGACAAATCTGAGTGGCACAGAAATCCTGGTTCCAAGTGGCACAGATGCTGGGTCACACTGTGAATCCTCCAGGTGCCTAGTACATATAGTTACTAATCCTTCAAAGATAGGTGCTGCTCCTTTGTACTTGCCTGTCTCCCAAACTCAACATAATGTTAGGTACAGAGACTGTTGGTACATGTTGGTCACCCATTCACCAAAAGAAGCAAGTTAGAAGATACCAGGTCGTATGTAAGTTGTGATCTGTTTTGAAGTCTGAATTTCTGACTATTTAAAAACTGATGCTATGACTAGGACATGTACTCGACTACCGAGTTGCATCCTCAGTCCCATTTCCTTTGAAAGACATTTATTTATTTGTCTGTTTGTCTTTACGTATGTGTGCAGTGAGAATTCTGGAATGTTGGTTTCTTTAAAAAAAAAACACAGAACCATTATAAGAATATCGTTTTGTTTAAATTCCAGGTGTGGGATATGGGGCTGCTTCAGATTGTCCACGGCAGCTGACAATTTGTCTCGTGCTCTAGCAGGGGTGTGATCTCTGCCAGCTGCAGATAGTTTCTGTGATTATGTGACATTTGGAATTCTGGGGACTTTTCAGAAGGCATATAAATGCTAGGGTCCCTAGAAACATGGTGGGTTGTTGGTTGGTAGTTGTTGGTAGGTTGGTTGGTTGGTTGTTGTTTCTTTTGTTTGTAGGTTGGTTGGTTGTTGGTTGCTTTTGGTTGCAGTTTGTGAAGTAGTTGTACATGAAGAAGAACAAGAAAAAGGAGAAATTAGATGTCCAGACAGCAAAGATCAAACCCGCCCCAAGGACCCTGATGCCCCTCAACAGCAGGAAGTAGTCTAGTGATGCGGCTGCCCCCTTCCTCTCCTCTCTACTCTTTCTTCTCTCTTATCTAGTCTTAGGGATTGGAAGGGTGGAAAAAAAGGGGCAAAGAAATACGAAAGAAAGAACCCACAAAGCAGTGAAGTTCAGCTACATATGTGAGTGCTTGCATGCTATTGTACACATGTGAAGGCCAGAGGACAGTTTACAGGGCTCAGTTCTCTCCTTCTACCTCGTAGGTCCCAGGGATTAACCTCAGGTCATCAGACTTTGTGGCAAAGTGCCTTTCTTATCTTCTGAGACATCTCAAGGCCAAAGACTTTGATTCTTTGGTGACAGGGTTTCATTTATTACAAGCGTTCACCATTGTCCTAGAGTTTCTATACTTGTGATGAAGCGCCATGACCAAAAGTAACTAGAAGAGGAAAGGGTTGATTCCACTTATATTTCCATAACACAGTTCATCATTGAAGGCAGGCAGAGTGGGAACTCAAAGAGGGCAGAAACTTGGAGGCAGGAGCTGACACAGAGATCACGGAGGAGTGCTGCTTACTGGCTTGCTCCCGTGGACTGCTCAGCCTGCTCTCTCTCTCTCTCTCTCTCTCTCTCTCTCTCTCTCTCTCTCTCTCTCCCTCCCTCCCTCCCTCCCTCCCCCTCTCATTCTTTCATCCTTCCTTCTTTTTTATTAAGCTATTTATTTACTTTATATCCCTAGCACAGCTTCCCCTCCCTCCTCTCTTCCCAGTCCATCCCTCCCTCCTCTCATCTCCACCCCTTTTCTCCTTCTCAGAAAAGGGAGGCCTCCCATGGATATCAATCAACCTTGGCATAGCAAGTTGCAGTAAGACTATGCACATCTTCTCCTGTTGAGGCTAGGCAAGTCAGCCAGCCCAGTTAGGAGAAAGAGATCCAAAGACAGTCAATGTAGTCAGAGACAGCCCCTGCTCCTGCTTTAGGAGTCCCACATGAAGACCCAGCTGCACAACTGTTATATATATGCAGAGGACCTAGGTCCATCCCTAGGACCATGCTCTCTGGTTGACAGTTCAGTCTCTTTGCCTCTATGGCCCCAAGTTAGTTGATTCTGTAGGTGTTCTTGTGGTGTCTTTGACCCCTCTGGCTCCTTCAATCTTTCTCCCCCTTCTTCCACAGCATTCCCCAAGTCCAGTTAGTGTTTGGTTGTAGATCTCTGCATCAGTTTCCCTTAGTTACTGGGTGAAACCTCTCTGATGACAGCTGTGCTAGGCTCCTATCTGAATAGCAGAATATTATTAATAGGGTCAGGGGTGGGCTCCTTCTCCTGGCATGGGTCTCAAGTTGAGCCAGTCATTGGTTGGCCTTTCCCTCAATTTCTGCTCCCTGTTTTACCCCTGTACATCTTGTAGGCAGGACAAATTGTGGGACAAAAGTTTTGCAGCTGGGTTGGTGTCTCAATCCCTCCATTGGAAGTCTTGCTTCGTTACAGTAGATGGCTGCCTCAGGCTCCTTATCTCTCATTGCTACGAGTCTTAACTAGGGTCACCCTCATAGATTCCTGGGAGTTTCCACTGGCCTAGGTTTCTAGCTTGTCCCAGAGATGCCCCCTCCCTAATCCAGTCTCTCCCAGTACTCTCTTCCTCCATCCTCCTGTCACTTCATCCCTCCTGTTTCCATCCGCAGCCCCCAGTCCCCTCCCTCCATCCACCCTCCCATGTCTAATCTATGTCCCCTTCTTAGTGAGATTCAAGTGTCCCCCGTTGGTCCATCCTTGTTATTTTGCTTCTTTGGGTCAGCTTTCTTTCTTTCTTTCTTTCTTTCTTTCTTTCTTTCTTTCTTTCTTTCTTTCTTTCTTTCTTTTTTCCTTCCTTCCTTCCTTCCTTCCTTCCTTCCTTCCTTCCTTCCTCCCTCCCTCCCTCCCTCCCTCCCTCCCTCCCTCCCTCCTTTCTTTCTTTCTTTCTTTCTTTCTTTCTTTCTTTCTTTCTTTCTTTCTTTCCTTTGATTTATTTATTTATTTGTTTGTTTCATGTATGTGGATACACTGTCATTGTCTTCAGACACACCAGAAGAGGGCATTGGATCCCATTACAGATGGTTATGAGCCACCATGTGGTCGCTGGGAATTGAACTCAGAACCTAAGCTCTTAACCTCTGAGCCATCTCTCCAGCCTCCCAACTTGCTTCTTATAGATATCAGGACCAGCAGTCCTGGGGTGGTCTCACCCACAATGGCCTGGGCTCTTTATCAATTATTAATTAAGGAAATGCCCTATAGGCTTGCTTACCGCTTATGGAGTCAGTTTCTCAATTGAAGTTCCCTCTTCTCAGATGACTCTATTTGGTGCTAAATTGACATAAAAACTAGACAGGACAGCCACTGTGGCTGAAATTGCCATTCATGTTTGCATTAGTCTGTATCTGTTACTCCTTTTAGATGTTGTCAGCACATAGCAAGGATATTTGGGAGCCTTCCTGAAGAAGATTGGGAGGGATGTCCCTGAATGTCCAATATGAACCAGGCTCTTGGTACACATTTCTCTTTCCACTGTTGTTTTTGTACATCTGGTCTTCAAGTGTAAGGCAGCCAGGCAGGTGGCTTCTTGATTGGAGAGAGAGAGAGAGAGAGAGAGAGAGAGAGAGAGAGAGAGAGAGAGAGAAAGAAGAAGGAGGAGGAGGAGAGAAGAGGAGAGGAGGGAGAGAGGAGGAAGAGGAGAGGGGGAGAGAGAGAGACAGACAGACAGAGACAGAGAGAGAGAGAGAGAGAGAAAAGAGGAGAGGAGGGAGAGAGAAGGAAGAGAAGAGAGGGAGAGAGAGAGAGGAGGAGAGAAGAGGAGAGGAGGAAGAGGAGAGGGGAGAGAGACAGAGAGAGAGAGGGAAGAGGAGAGGGCAGAGAGAGAGAGAAGAGGAGAGGAGGGAAAGAGGAGGAAGAGGAGAGAGGGGGAGAGAGAGACAGACAGACAGATAGAGAGAGAGAGAAGAGGAGAGGAGGGAGAGAGAAGGAAGAGGAGAGGGGAGAGAGAGATTGTTGGCTTTAGTCATACTGTCATACACTGTGACTCCTGTTTCTGAATCTAGACTTGCAACTCCATATTTTATAACATACACGTAATCATACATCCCAAAGTGATCACAACTCTTGCTTGGGGAGGGAGAGTGGATGGGCTTTGCACTGAGTTTTGCTTCTCTGATCCTTATATACTTTACATCCTAAGCAGTCCCTGCTTTAAATCTGGGACTCCTGCCTCCCTTTTCCACCATGGGCTGCCCTGACATATGGGCCACCACTCAATGCTGGCATGCCCCTACTACATGCAATTAAATCATCTCAAATTTATTAGATACTCAATATGTTCAAGACACTTACGGAAGAAAAAATACAATCCAAACCTAGCCCCTAACTTTCATGTATGAAGGCTTTCTCCTCTAATTGGGGGAGCAGTTTGTGAAAAGTAATAATATAAAAGTTAAATAATAATGAAGATTATAATGCAGGAGATGTCACACAGAGGAACAAAATTAATTAATTACTAAATGAGTGCCACAGATCCCGTGTGTTGAGGGGATTCCAGAAAGGAAGATGCTATGCGCTGAGGTGATGTCACATGACTAGGGTACAGGGACGGGCTTGGCAGGGATGGTTAGACTGTGCTGAAGTGGGAGGAGCACATATTAGCCTGGCACATATTTATGGACCAGGTACTGGGTTCCAGACAGACCACCATACTCCGAAACAAACAGAGATGAACAAGCAAAGTCTCAACGACTGGGGGGCTATAAGCTTAAAAACCCAAATTTGGGTCCCATGATGGCTTGAATGTGAAATGTCCCCTATAGGCTCATGTACTTGAGTACATGGTCCCCCGCTGGTGGAGCTGCTTGTGGAGGGTATGGAATCTTTAGGAGTATAGCCTTGCTGGAGGAAGTACATCACTGGGTTAGACTCGGAGAGTTCATAGCCTCTCCCGATGTCCAGTTCATGCTCTCTGCTTTGTGTTTGCTGTTGAGATGCCATCTCTTCGCTCCTTTCCTGGCTTCCTGCTGCCGTACCTCCCTTGCCATTATAGACTTTCCCTCTGGAACCATAGACCAAAATAAGTTACCTTTGGTCATGGTGTCTCATCATAGCAACAGAAAGTAACCAGTACAGATCCCAAGGACCTATGTGAAGTCGGATGTGGAAGCCTCCGTCGGTAATCCCATTGCTCCTACTGTGAGAGGGGAGGCAGGGCAGGACTAGCCTGGAGTAAGCAGTGAAGAACAAGAGACCCGGTCTCATACAAGGTGGAAGAAGGTAAAGACTGGCAGCTGAGGCTGTCCTCTCACCTTCTGTGTTTCTCTGGAACCTTCTTGTTAGGAGTGCAGCAATCCTGTCTCACTCAGACTCATCACTTTAGAATCAGTCTCATTTTATTTAACAGGTGACTCATTTGTCTGTAACATTAAGAAATGCCACTTTGGGCTCCTCTTCGCGGGAGAGTCAGCTCTTCAAGCCGCTGCAGTGGTGGGGTCATCAGCCAGCTTTCAGATGGTCAAAGAGAAAGAGAGATAAGGAAGGAGTTGTGAGCACAAGTCACCCCTTCAACAGCTTATTTGTGAAAAACAAGAAAGGAGATGAGAAGGATCTAAATCTAAAAGAAAAATGATTTTTAAAATTAAGTAAGTCTAGATGTTCGTCTTAGCATTTACAAGTGCTTTAAGCCTATTCTCTAATCTAAGTAGTTAAGAGAGTCCAGGCAGGAACTATTACATATGCTTTACAGATAAAGAAAAGGTCAAGGGGTGTCACAAGTGGAGTTCTGCCTTCTGAGTTAATGTTGCTTCCACTTCACTATAATCCCTGTGGGCTAGGGAGAATGTATGCTATAGATCAAGGCAGGTAGCCTGAGTAAAGTGCTGAACCCACACACACATGCATGCACAAATGTGCACACGCACACATGTACATGCGCACATGTGAACAAGCACACCCTCACGTTCATGCACGCGCGTGCGCACACACACACGCACACGCACACACACAGGGTTGATGAGTGCCGTAGGATAGAGGAGCAGAGTCCAGGTGTTGGCCTTGAGAAGAAGGAAGAAAGGTTAAAGGCGCAGCATGTTGAGGAAGAGAGGGGGAAAAAAACAGGAGAAGTTAAGTGACACAGAACCACTGGACACCCAAAACACTCAGCTGTTGCATTCAAAGAACATTTGCAGCAGCATGCCAAACAGTGGAGTGGGAATGGACTTGAGCACATAGAGGACAAGTGGGCCCTGGGTCCTTATAGCTCTCCACAAAAGACATAGGTTGGAGTTGGCTGTGTTGTTGTAAAATGGCCAGGAAGCAAGGGGATCCCTCCCCTAAGCCCCTGAACTTAGGAAATGTGTAGGTGGGGGGGAGGTGCATCCCATGCAGCCCTTGGGGCCCACACTAGTGTTTTTCTTTATCCTTACTTTCTATTTCGTCTCTGCTGACGTTCTGGGCTGTTGCTTTTATTCTAGCCCTGACCCCTGGTGTGTCTGTATGTCTCAGTGGCTACTCAGACTCAGAGGGGAGTCTACAGGCAACACTGACTGCTATTTCAGGTGAAGCAAGACCAGGTGTAATGATAGAAGAGAGGACAGGCGATGGAGGCCGCAGAATGAAGCTCTGTACTAAACACCTGCCAATCCCTAACGAAGGAGTGGAGGGGTGGCTTCTGTTAGAGCCAGTCCTTTCTTCTAGGTCCTTTGATCTGGAAGTCCTGGAGGGTCCATCCCAGAAGCCCCATGGAACTTCTGAGTAACTTGCTGGCAGTCTTGAATTTTACTCCTTTGTGTCAGAGGTGGTCTGGCTAAAACCAAAGCCACACTGATGGAATTTCAGGAATCTACCCTCCTTACTTTGGGAGGTCATCTTGCCCTTAGGGAAGCAGCCCACACTGTTCTTGCTCTAAGGCCAAAGTTTGCATTCAAGGCACAGGAAGGCAGGAACTCTTCTCAGGCTCCTCTTCTCTGTCTGCACCAGACAGCTCAGACCTACATCTCAGAGATGGCGTGCTGCACAGCCACGCCACCACCAGCAGGAAGATGAACAGCCTGGGTTCTGAGGGGGTCTTCACAGAGTTTTCAGTCTCTAGCAATGGCTGCATTCCACCTAGGACTGTCACCTAGCTCCTCTTTGTTTGAGATAAAGGGGTTTCCTAGGACAGGAGAGTTTAGTGGTAAAACCCAGAAAGTCCCAGGCAAACCAGGATGACTTGGTTACCCCATCCCTTTCTTAGAAAAGGATAGAGCTTAGAATCTGAGACTTCTTCTAGGCACAGCCTGGATTTTCTCCTGGATATTCAGGTAAAAGAATACTCGTGAGTGTGTGGCCACCATGTTGCAGAGAAGTGGTCTTAGGGTCTACAGACCAAATTAAACTTCCTAGTAACTTTGAGAGTAAGCAAGTATAAACAACTCACTTTGTATTTATGAGTCAGTTTCCTTACCTGTAAGACAGGGATTATGAAATGCACTTCAGACGTCATGGTAAGAGATGGAGGACACAGTGCCCACCAGCCAGGGCTCTGGCCCGAGCCATTGGCTCTCCTGTCTCTTCCCATCCCTTCTCTCCTTTGTTCTGAGGCAATGGGCATTCTGTTCTGTTTGGTCTTTTCAAGGTCTGATCATTTGTTTGTTAATCTTAAACTCATTTTTGATTTGAGTCAGAAGTAGAAGCTCTTAGTGAGGGCAGCCCACACCTCTCGGCAATCTGTCCCTGGCCTTCTTCTTGGCCAAAAGTTTAGCATGTTCTGCGTCCTCCTCCTTATTTTTCTTGGTGCTTGGTTTCTTCAGAGCAACATATCAGTGTTTGTGATGCAGGATGCATGGAGTGACAAGACACTGGCTCTTGGGGTATTACACTGGGGTATTTCCAGCTCCGGGCTTCTTACCTTCTTTGCTTAAAGGTTTTCTGACTACATATTGGCAGACATCATCTTCTTTAAAGAGACTGGAAAGTCTTTGAATTCTGCTCGCTCTTTTGGGCCCTCACTACCTCAGCACAGTAGTATCTGTCAGTTCAGGAATACCCCTCCTCCCTCTCTCCAATAACCAAGTTAAGAGTGCAGATTGCCATCCACAATGTATTCCTGAACAAAGTGGCACTTTTTCTGTCCAGTTATCCTTGGTCTATAACAGGAATGTCCCTTACTCATGAGAAAACCTTGTTTGCTATTCCCACGATTGATTCTCAGAGCAGCAGCAACTACATCTATGGCCATGTACTTCTCAGAGAAAGCAGGACGCTTTCGTTCATTGTCTGCTTCTAGGAGTTTCTGACATCCAGTGGCTGGGAAGGAGATATTCAGCTTTATCTTGACAAGGCAGACTGATAACTAGGAAGTGCCATTAAAAGAGAAAGAGAGAGAGAGAGAGAGAGAGAGAGAGAGAGAGAGAGAGAGAGAGAGCTGATACCATTCTTTATGGAGAAGGTAAAGCTAGTGAGCAGAAGAGTTTACTCTGGGTCAAAGTGATAGAATCAGAGACAAGCAATAGAGAGTCCTACCTAGATCTTAACTGTATCTCCCTATTTTGAAGTGGACAGGATTTTGCCCATCTAGCATGTTCCCTGCTTGAGAAGGAAGGAGCCATTTTTATTTATCTGTTCATTCATTCAGCAAATATTTGATGGATACCTACTATGCATCAAACACCGTTATAGGCATCCTAGGATTATAAGGGTCAACAAAAGACTCAAGTATTCAGCCCACATGAAGCTTATGTCCTGGCAAGGGAGACACAGTACATCTATACCATGTAAGTTCAAGTAGTAATAATTGCTTGCATGGGTTAAGGTGGCAGAGAGTGGCTGACTGGGCATCATTCTTCAGGGGTATAGCAAGGCCTCTCTGAGGCCAGTGTAAAGCTAGACCCTAGAAGAAAATAGCCACAGAACTATAGTGGTCACTTCCAAATCTCTCGGGGACCTGTGGAGTCAGCTGCTAAAGAGACAGCCAGTCCCTGACCGGAGCTGAAGGAATAGACGGGACTGCAGCTGTTTCCATCAGCTGTCCTGCCCCTGTGCTGGCTCCTCTGCTGATCTGAGCTTGTGGGAGGGGAAGGGGGAGGTCAAGCTAGAGGTCAGATTGCAGGTGAAATGGCATGCATGGGTTGGCGACACTCTCTACCTGTGGGTGTCGGCATCAGGGCCTCCAAACCGGTGACATCACACCCAGGCTACAGCGCAACCCACACCAAGGCAACAGCCACGATATTCCCAGAATCCACTTGGCCCACCTCTCACCTTTACCTGTGGCTATGTCACTATCCATATATAAACGGAAGACCCCCCTGATCTCTCTCTCTCTCTCTCTCTCTCTCTCTCTCTCTCTCTCTCTCTCTCTCTCTTCCTTCTCTTTTCGCCGCCACCTTGCCCCCCCCTTTCTTTCAATAAACCCCATGTGAAACTGTTTGGCGTGGTGTGGTTTCTGAAGCAGCACGACCATCACAACAGTGAGGACAAGTCACAGTGTATTTTGTTTCCTTTATGGTTCTATTTCGTTGGTATCACCTTTTCCTTTAAGAAAAAAATCCAAGCCTGTTCGGATTGCATGCTAAATGATTTATGAGCATTATTCTTCTCCATTCGTCCTACCTGTAGGAGCTCCAGCCCTTGCGATCCTATTCATGTTGATTAAGTACATTTGAAAGCAAGAGGAGACTGAAATCACTTCACAATACAGTTTCAGCTTCCCCGGGCTCAGGGGAATTCCTCATCTCCCCTTTGAAAGAGCTCCTTTGCAGAGAGTGAGCAGAAAACCCATCCAGACTTCGAACAGGAAGCCCAGGGGAGCCTTCTCTCTGGAGCTGGTCGTGGGTTTGAGATCCTGGTATTTCTCAGCAGGGATGCCCTTAGGAGTCACCCTATGGTTCTTTTGTTTCTCACCTCCCTTCTGTACAGCTCCCTTCAGGTACAACTGGTGCTGTACCTGGCTTGATCCTGGAAGGACATTGGTCAGAAGAGAGGGCATTTCTAGAGGAGCTTAATATTTTTAGGTGTCCAATGGGGTGGGAAGATGGAGGGAGATCACCATCTTTGTATATCCCTAGGTGTGTGTGTGTGTATGTAGAGGAACAACAGTCCAGCTTCTTGTTAGGCTCTGTATTTGTGCCAGGCTCTGGGGCCTTCCCAGTTTCTACCCCATCCTTGTCTGTTTCTCTGTGATGGAGAACTTAAAGGTAGATGGCTAATTAATGATCTAAGCGTGAAGAAGTTTGGCACATATTGACACAGGATGTAGACTTCATCGATTTCTTTGACTTGGCTCATGTTAACTTGGATATCAGAATTGAGTAGATTCTGTTTCCCCACCAGCACTGTCTCTTGCTTGCATCAGTCTGGCACAGGGCTCCCTTCCCCAGATCCTCAAGTCAGAAGTGAGAGGAAACAGCAATCCCTGAACTCAGTCAAACTGTGAAGACACGAGCCTTGTCCTGTCCTCTGCATTTATACTCTTCTGAGCTGCCTTCCGCATACCATCTTTAAGTCTAGGCTTTAATAGTTTTATTCTCTCCTGTCTTCAAAAAGCCATCATCCCTTGTGGCCTTATGTGTTGAGTCCCACCTCACTGGCCACCCTCCTGTCCTTTTCAGGGCATCATGGGGCTCCCACCTGCAGCAGATGCTAGACTATCTGGCCCTGGTCTTCTCCTCACTCTCATCTGTTCTGTGACTTTGAAAAAGCCACCTCATATCTCTGCTTCTCAGTTTTCTCATCTGCCAACTTAGAGTGAGATCATTTGAAGAACAAACGAGACATTAGCTTTTATAAAATGCTTTGTAAACTGTGAATGGCTGCTATCTCTCCAGAACAAGTTAAAATAAATCCTTAAGAGCCAAGCATGGAAGGAAACACATGTCTTTAATCCCAGCACTTGGGAGGCAAAAGCAGGCAGAAGTCAGCCTTGTCTACAGATCAAGTTCCAGGATAGCCAGGTCTACACAGAAAACCCTGTTGGGAAAAATTACCACCACCAATAATAATAATGATAATAATAATAATAATAATCTTTAATATGTAGACATTTCGGCTGGGAGATAGCTTAGTTGGTAAAATGTTTGCCACATAAGATTGAGGACCAGAACCCACATTAAAAAGTTGAATGTAGTGGTGGGTGCTTATAAATCCCACGGGGGGATCCCTGGGGCTCTCTTTCCATCTATTCCTCCAACCAGCCTAGTCTACCTGGCAAGCTGAAGCTCAACGAGAGACCCTGTCTCAAAAAACAAGCTAGACTGCTCCTGAAGAATGATACCTAAGGTTGTCTTCTGGCCTCTGCATGCATGAGCACACACAAGTACATGTCCCATGCCATGTATGTGCACATGCATGCACATACACAAACATGAATACAAATACACCAACACCCACAAAATGTGAAAAGAATTTCAAGTTCTAATATCTGGCTAAATTCAGTGTGAGAGAAAGTTTGACAGTATACCCCGAGGAAACATTCTGAGAACATTTGTGGGGAAATAAAGACTAGTACTCTGGTGCCAAACAACCTTAGTCCTTGCAGGAGTTAAGAGGCCTGGGAACTGGCCGCCCACCTCATGTCAGGCATCTTCCTGGCTCCTTCATGTCTACTGGTGTCTTCTTCACACCAGTCTGGAAATGGTAGTGTCCTTGCCTGAGCAGACGATGGGATGCAACCCAGGTGGAATCCGTTGCTGCAGAAGACCACCAAGCTAGTGGACTGGAAAGTGGAGAATCTTACCCAAGTCTGCTCGGCCCATGTTGTGCCATCTTGTGAGGACCTAGCTTCCAGGAGTAGCTGTGCTTGATCCCATCAGTGACTCTGGCACACAACCACCCACCTCTTAGACCTGTCATGTGACTGCTCACTGTGTGTTCCTTTGAGAAGTTCCCTTTCCAAGGCTCGCTCTTTGGCTCTTTCTCCCTGACTCTTTCTGTTCAGCACACTTAGCAGAGGGTGGCTCTAGGGCCTGAATTATGTGTGTAGTCAAACCAGCCAAAACTCAGTGCTGTGGACGATAACAGTTCCATACGGGGCTGTGAGGCAAACGCTGCCCGCTGGACACAGACTTTTAGCCTAAGCTGAACCTGTCTCCATGTGTGTTGAGCCACCCTCTGAGGATGGACTCGGAGATCTGCCTCCTGCCCCTGGAACTCCTAGTTAGTGTTTACTTTCAGGGAACATAGTCCTGGATGGAGGGATATAGGCGTGTGGTCAGCCTCCCCCTCCATGACTACACCGGGCAGAGTCCTTCCATTCCCACCCCTTGCCCTGGCTATTCCTGTCTTCCCCCAGCCCTGGTGTGGAGGGTCTGGTCCCACTCAAGCTTTTGCCTATTCTGGGAGCCCTCTCTCTGCTGAGTAGCTCAAAGGGTCTTTTGAGTGGGGGAATGAGCAGCCTGTGGGTCTGGGAGGAGCGATAAAGGCGAGTGATCCCCAAGGGCCATGGGGTCAGGGGCTGTGTATCTGGTGACTTCTGAATGCAAGCGCCAACAAAGAGAAATCTGTGGCGGGAGAGCCTCTGTGAAGGAAATAAAATCTCCATGAAAACAAACTTTTGTTGGAAGCTTTCTCCTCTTGTTTTGGCAGCGCTGCAAGGTCCTGGGAGGGGAAGGCTGAGTCTTCCGGAGGAGTCTGGAGGGCCCCAGATTGTCCAAATATCGGCTTGCTCTGAGAGGACTGTTTTCTTCCCTGCAGGAAGAAGGGCTCGGGAGTCAGTGCAAGAACTGCTGGTTTTCTAATCAAGGCTAGAATGAACAAGAAAGAGCTGGGGCCACAGAGCAAGCTCTTGGATTGTGAGTTAGGAGGCATGGCGGATAGAGCACTGGGTATCATGAAGTTCTGTGGCTCTACTAACCCCAGGATCCCTTCCAGCCTTGGTTTTCTCACCTATAAAATGGACGTTACTTGCCCAGGTTCATTTAGAACGAAATGCAGGACCAATCCTGAGTGAGCACAGCTATCTCCCTGTATCCTGTAGACCAGAGCATAGATGTGAAGGTCGTCCAGTTGGGAGACGCTTGATGATGATTGTTTCTTCTCTCCAGGGCTGGGTGGTCACAGATGACACCCAGCAATTTAGTTTCTGCATATTGGGTTTTTATCAACTTCAAAGAAGCTGCCATGGTGAGAGAAAGGCCCTCACTCTGTCTCCGCAGCCAACTTCATTGGGCCCCTGCATTGTCTCTCTCTAGGGTGATTTGGAGGTTGGATGGATGGATTAAAGAAGGTTCTCCCCAACTGCTGAGATGGTGTGAAATAAAACCAAGGATCTTTTCTCCTCGGAGTTAGTGAAAGAATCAGAACTCATGTTGGGTCCAGGCCCCCAAAAGGTGGTCTCTCTTTCTCTCACTCAGGAGGAAAATTCTGGTTGTGGCTGCTGTCTCCAGGGAGTCCTGGGTTGCCAGAAGGGATAGAGCTGGGACCAGAAGCTGAGCTGTGGTTTTGAGTCTGTTTGCTTCTGTCATGCTGTGTCACTGTGGGCAAGAACTATCCTTCTGTGATACTTATTTCCCTTACCATGACCACAAAGGATGGGCAAGCCACTCTTGTCTCTGCAGAAGAGAGAAGTAGATATTAACCCGGGGCCCTTCTGCTGGGTGGAAGGGAGGGGCCTGAGCAGTTGCCTGGGGACAACAAGGCTGGGAACCAAGCTTATCCATTCCTCCCTAGTCTCTCCTCCAACTCCTTTTGTTGCTGGTAGCCAAGGGTGTTGTTTCTCTTCATCCAGATGAATTCTTAGAGTCAGGCTTGTGTCCGCAGTGGTCTGGACATCCTTAAGAACTGAGCAGCACATGACTTTCTTTTTGACCCCAGTGGGACTGAGGAAAGCCTGTCTTTGGAAGCTTGATTGAATCAACAAAGACCCCTCCCTCTTCCCTCTGCTGTCCCTTCAGAGCTTGATTGGCTGGTCTGAGTTGTGGGTAACAGGGAGGCATTGTTAATAAATGAGGCATCCTCTGCTGACCACATGGAGAGATCACATGGGGAGATCAGGCTTGGCTGGCTGGATGTGTGAGAGTGAGGAAGGAATGGACTATGGGAGGTTTTTTCCTCCTCCTATAAAACACACACACACACACACACACACACACACACACTCACATGCTCACACACATACATATACATATAAATACACCCATTCATGCATGTACACAAGCACACAGATATACACACACATATACAGTACTCGGACATGCACAAATACACATGTAAACATGCAGACATATACATATATACACACATGTATACATAGACATGCCCATACACAAAAACATATATAATACACATACCTATACATGTAGACACACATATACATAATACACACATGCATACATACACTTATATACATACACAATACACACATGCAAAAATACACGTATATACACACACGTGTGTGTGTATATATATGTATATATACACACATATAACACAATATGTGTATACACACATGCACACACACTCTTATAAGTTACACTCACTCGTGCCCAGATCCAGAACGACCTAAGCACACACAGCCATGAAGTCGTACACTCAAAGGCACGTGCATGCTCGCACACTCAAGCAACAGTGCACTGGCTACTCTTTTACTCATTTTCCTTTCTTTTCCTTTTTTGCAGTGCTGGGGATCTGAACCCAGATCTCATGCATGCAAAACACAAGCTTCACCAGTGAGCCTCATGCTACCAGACCCCAGAGAACCTTTTCTAGAAACTTCTCTGCTCATTCTCCCATTTACCTCTTTCCCACCCTGGGGGTACTCCCCTGCTACCCTGTCCCTCATCACCCTGGCTCATTGTCAGCCATGACACGAGTCAGATTTGCAGAACAGTGCTTATTCCTTACAGTTTGGATGGAGTAGGAAACTGTACTGGCTGGTTTTGTGTTAACTTGACACAAGCTGGAGTTATCACAGAGAAAGGAGTTTCAGTTGAGAAAATATCTCCATGAGATCCAGCTGTAAGGCATTTTCTCAATCAGTGATCAAGGGGGGGAGGGCCCCTTGTGGGTGGTACCATCTGTGGGCTGGTAGTCTTGGGTTCTATAAGAAAGCAGGCTGAGCAAGCCAGGAGAAGCAAGCAAGCAAGCCAGTAAGTTACATCCCTCCATGGCCTCTGCATCAGCTCCTGCTTCCTGCCCTGCTTGAGTTCCAGTCCTGACTTCCTTTGGTGATGAACAGCAGCATGGAAGTGTAAGCTCATTAAACCCTTTCCTCCCCAACTTGCATCTTGGTCATGATGTTTGTGCAGGAATAGAAACCCTGACTAAGACAGAAACAGAGAGGAACTTGGGCATGAGAGCCTGGGAGAGCTGGGTTAGAATCCTGACTGGAATCAGTTCAAATCCTACTGAGCTCCTCTAAGCCTTACTTAGCTCTCAACTTAGACAACAAAGCCTCCAATGCACGGATGCCGCTGTCCGGAGTGTGCATGGTAGTCGCTATACACCACCCAGCCCAGGCTGGTGCACATTGGCTGCCTCTGCATGGTTGCTGTCATGAATGTATTTCTGCTACATGTTGCTGTTTGGGCTAGAATGGAGGCCCACCCTAGGGAAGAGTGGTCAACTTTGCCTCATTTAATTGTCACTAGTGAAGCTCTGGGCTCTCATCTTTGCAACAGCCTGCCTACCGCGTTTTCACAAATAAGGAAGTGAACACACAGAGAGGTTCAGTGACTTGTCAGAGTTCACACAACTATTAGGTGGATGGGAACTGAACTTCCCAGTCTGGTTTTATGCTGCACCAGATGCTCAGCTAAGGCCTCCATGACTCTGGTGTCAGTTCATGTGTTGGTCAGTTTTCTTCAGTATGATAGTCCCTGAGACAATCAATTTAAAGAACACATGCTGTGTTGCTCTTAGGCCTTTGGTGACAGACAGCATATTGCATGGTAGCAAGGGTGTAAGCACAGTCACTCACCTCATGACTGAGAGATTAAAGAAGAGAGAGGGCTAGGGTTGTGTCATCATCCCCTTTGAGGACTGTTCCCCAGTAGTCCAAAGACCTTCCCCAGGCTCCACTGGCTTCTATAGCACCATCATGTACACCAAAGTGTATTACACACGGGTCTTTGGGGGACACTACTAGGTCTAGTGTCATGCTTACGGCAGACAGTGCTTTGATCTGGTGACTGGATGGCTCACTGCTTCCTTCCTTCCAGCAGGTACTTTGAGCGGGCCCTTCCTTTCAGCTTCTCTGAATAGTTGGGCTGCAGAGAACTGAAGGTCATCTGTGGGAATGGATGAGGATGAGATCTCAGTCTGCTTGCAAGCACAGAGAGCTCCTGCTTCTTCAGGGCCCTCGGCAGAGTGCAGGGGAAGCAGATGTGATGACCTCACCCCTACCTTCAGCATCTCATGGGGTTGGGGGTGGATTGAGTAGGCGGGATAGGGGGTGTGAGTAGGCATGGTCTCAGACCCCCGTCAGTCCATATCTCTACGGAGAAGGCCATGCATGGCCATAATGGGGAAGGGATAAAGACTTAGTTTAAAATTTGCAGGAAGTGATGTCAGCACAGGTTGTCATGGGCTTTACTCAGGAGAGGCAGGAAAGGAGTTATCCAAGGAGGAGAGACAGAATGATCCACATTGTGGCTACGTGAACCAGGAAGAGAGAAGAAAGTAGAGATGGATTGGGTGCTGACGCACTTGGGCTTCGTTTTGCAGGCAATGGAGAAACTAAGGAACATATTTAAAGAGTGGGTGGCATTGCCAGGGTATTCAGAACCCTTGCCTGAACAGCAGGTCAGAAGAATCCAGACCTTTTCAAGGACATTTGAGGCATGCTTCTGTTGGAATGCCTCTGCAGCCGGCAGAAGTAAAACCAACACCATACTGCTAGAGCCATGTATATGTAATATATATACATATATATAAAGTTCAGGGGCACGAATGCTCCAGGCTTAACAACTAAACAGGAACACAGTTCTTCCTCTGTCATAGTCTCATGAGGTGGTTTCTCTCTAGCTTTCTTCTGGGCCACAGGACGGTTGCAGATGTTCCAAATACCACACTGTTATCCATCCTGGCGCCTGGAAAGAGTATACAGTTGCGGGAAGCAGTGGAGGCTGAAGAGAACAGGAAGGTGGTTTTTTTCTCTCCTTATTGGTATTTTAAATTACAAAATTAAAAAAAAGCAAAGACCACTATGAAAAATCATAAACAATGTCAGAGACAAATGATAAGCTGGGAAGAGATTTCTTTACAAGTCTTTATGCCCCCATCATGGTTATGCGCATGTATGATGGGGGCTCATATCTGTAGTTCAAGGACTCATGAGGCTGAAGAGGGAGGATTCGGAGTCTGGATGACACAGTAAGCTGGAGGCCAGCCTGAGGTACATGAGATCTCATCTGAAAACAAAAACCAACCTAAACCAAATGAACAATAGCATCAATAACAACAACCGAAAATTCAAAAAGGGGCTGGAGATATAGTTCACTTGGTAAAGCGTGTTCTTCACAAGTATGGGCACCAGAACCCACGTTAAAAGAAAAACAGCTGGGCGTGGTGGCATGTCCCAGTTAGGGTTACTATTGCTTTGATGAAACACCATGACCAACTTGAGGAGGAAAGGGTTTCTTTGGCTGACACTTCCACATCACTGTTCATTTCATCATGGAAGGAAATTAGGACAGGAACTCACACAGGGCAGGAACCTGGAGGCAGGAGCTGATGCAGAGGCCATGGAGGGGTGCTACCTACTGGCCTGCTCACATGGCTTGCTCAGCCTGCTTTCTTATAGAACCCAGGGCCCCCAGCCCAGAGATGGCTCCACCCACCATGGGCTGGGCCCTCCCCCCTGAATCACTAATTGAGGAAATGCTGGATCTCACAGAGGCATTTTATAAATCAAGGTTCTCTCTTTTCAAATAACTCTAGCTTGTATCAAGTTGGCATAAAACTACCCAGCACAGTGGCACGTGCCTGAAATCCCAGCACTAGGGAGAAGGAGCTGATCAGATGTCAGAAACTCATCTATTGGCTAGCTTAACCTAATCAGTGAGTTACAGGCCAGTAAGACATCCTGTCTCAAAAGATGGACAACTTAGGTTGACAGCTGATGCATGTGTACATATGTGAACACACATGAACACACACACACATATACACATAATAGAAAATGAGGGGCTAAAGATGAAATTAGTGGCTTAGTGTGTGCAAGGCCCTAAGCTTGATCCCTCCCACTGAAAAATAAAAACATATAAACAAATAAACAATTTTCAAAGATAATATGCCTTTTAAACTACAATTTAACTTGCAGTTTTTATGTCCGGAGCCTGATGCTTGGGGTACACGTGCATGTATGTGGGGTGACATCTGTACAGGTATGTTCTTTGCAGCACTATCTGTGATAGCAAACGCTTGGAAAGAGCTCAAACATCCATTAATTGAAGACCAATTCGGTCACTGTCCTGACAAGGGAATAGTATGTGTTTGATACGAGGAAGCTCTTTGTGTTGATACGGATAGATCTCCAAAATATATTCTGAGCAAAAGCAGAGCCCACAGAAAGCACCAAAGGCGTGTACAGAACAGGTAAAACAAGAATCTATATTTGTGTTTGTTTGATGATGAGAAATAGAAATGAGAGGTAGGCATTACCATGTGTACCATTTTATACTATGGAATTTTGAACAACACCAACCCCGTCATTACAAATTCCACAAGTGGGGCTGCATTCTATTAGGAACTGCTGATTTTCAGTCTCTAGGCTCAAAACTATATAGTAGCTATGGAGATGTAGGGGATAGATTTGAGGAATTCTTTGGGTGCGGAGTGAAATCCCCCTTGTTGGGCGTCGGGTGAGAGAGCGTGGAGTTGAAGATGAATCCCAAAGGCAGCCCCAGTCTGAGATGGGAAGACAGGAAAGAAGTCCATTGGGGTTAGGAGTCACCCAGGCTCACCTCTGGAGAATCACCAGCTCTGGCATTTTCTCCCAATCATTCCAGAACTGGTCCTGACCACGCCACGTTTCTCTATCCACAGAGACAGTGTTTCGTAAGAAGGGATATTCTTCCAACGTTTGGTGGTCTGCTAAATTCTGCACCACTGAAGGCCGTAGGCTCCAGCTTGCTAGTGAAGCTCCCTCCTTCCAGAATAGCCTCTCAGATCTAAGTCCCAAGGAGGTGTTAACTTCCAGGTGTGATCTGCAGGGAGTTGAAGCCCTGGGAGTACCTACAGGCCAGGAGTGGGAAAGAGGCCCAACTGGCCTGTGGGCTGTGAACCTGGGGATTGTGGCCTTGGCTCTCCTAGGATACATGTCCATCCAGTGGTACCTTAGCACTGGAGAGAGAGAGAGAGAGAGAGAGAGAGAGAGAGAGAGAGAGAGAGAGAGTATATAGTACATGCTTGCATATTTGGGTCACATGTACTTCTTTGGTGAGACAGCAGGTCCATCTGTAGAGGTGGGGCTAGGTTGAAACATGGGGTGGACAGCTGTGGGCAGCTGTATTCTTTAGTTTTTGAGGTATATGAGCTGATGTAAAATACGACCATGCTCTTGGTTTCGGTTGTAACCAGAAAGGATTCGAGGACAATTAATAAATCATTTAGTGGACCAAGTTTAAGTAACTTATTATTATGGGCTGCATATATTTATTATGCTTCACTAGGCAACACCGGCACATTTCCTGCGACTGGCACACAATTTGCATGCAATTTGTTTCAGCGGGTTTTTTTTTTTTTTCCTTTTTAATGAATCTATAAATTATTAACCTGCATTCTTCAGGACAGACTGCTTGAATTTCATCCCCTCCCCCCCCACCTGCAAAAACTTTGTGCCCTCAAATGACAGGCAGTGCTACCTGTTGTCTGAGGGACTGGGCAGGTTTGGAGTGGCTGGCAGTCTTCCTGGGATGGAAACCTGGAGCTGGGGCCTACGGAGATGCAGTGTACTTGGGGTGATTAGTTGGTACTTGGAGAGGAGGAAGTATCAATGCAAATGCTGCCTTCTAAAACTACACAAAACTATAGCGATGTGGGGTCAGTTAAAGTAGAGACCAAAGCATTTCAGACACCACTTGTCCCAAATGCTCGTCGTGCAGAGGAGGAAGCTGACCCTGCAGCCTCATCTCTCTGACTTTCACCCTTGCCTCTCTCTACATCTTTGTCTAAGATGTTCCCCACACCTTTTCTTCAGGCCTGTGTTGTCCCGTGTTTCTTGGTAGTATAGTTTGAAACTTTCAGTATTGTGACATTTCCAGCTGAATCTTTAAGGATCATTGCCTTTTCTCACAAAAATTCTCTCCAATGTACCAACGGCCTGGGTTAGACGGTGGCTTAGCTTGTTTGCCTCTCCACTTCTGGGCTGCCTGTCCTAATATCTAGTCAGCATACATCATGGAGAACAGCAGGAGTGACAGGTGTTCCCTGCCTTCCTTTCTTCCTACCTGTTGGAGTGACCCGACATTGACAGGTATCAATGCCTGTTGAATGAATGAATGAACCAACCAATTAGAAACCCCAGTGACTTCTGAAAACACAGGCAGCCCAGAGAAAGGACAGGGTAGTGTAGGGCCATCAAGAAGACCAGATTCTAGACAGCTAACACAGAGGATGTGTTACACACTGTGAGTGGAAACTTGCCTGTCGGACTCCTCCCCAGTCTTGTTGAGCAAATTAGCCTGACCATGACTAAACCTTGCTGGAGGACCCATGGGCTTGGTCCTCTCTGTGGCTCTCCAGACTTCAAGGTTTGCCTTTTGGGAATACCTACTTTCCTCCTCTTTTATGATGTGGGGACAGCCAAGACCTAACCAGATACCTGCAAAAACAGAGGAAGAAGCCATAAGAAAAATTCCAGGGCATCACCTCTGGATAAGGTTCACAAACATGATTTTGTGACACATATTTTGACCGCTCAGAGACTTTTTAAAAATTGTTTCCTTTCCTGTACTTTTATTCAAGGTTGGATTTATGAAATCATTGTACAGCTAAATCATCAGCTAGCCAGGCTGCCATTTTTGTCCTAGAAATCATGACACGTCTGCTGGGAGGTTGTGAGTAAAAGTGGTATGCACTGGAAAAGGCATTCTGTCTGCTGTTTTGCCTTCAAGAGGGTCACACTGAAAGTCCTCTGATCTAGACACTTTAAGATATAAGAAGGCAATTTAACTGTGATAAGGGCCTTTTGTTTGCTGGCAGTTTTGCACACGCAAAGGTTGCTTTGGGGCCTACCCTCACCACCTTTCCCCCTTTGCCTCTGGAAGATGCTAGCTCTTCAGTTTGCCACAAAGAAGAGCTTTGCTGTGTCTTCTCCAGAGGTTGCCTATGGCTGACCTTTCTGCAGCCTAACAGTCCTGCCCCCAGAGGGCCCTTAGACCCTTCCATGTGTGGGCAGAGTCCCCCAGCCGGCTCCTGTACCCTCTGCCACCTGCAAGCTCTTTTGCAGGCAGATGCCAGGTGGAGACAGTCAGCTGCACAGGAGAGATTGTTCTGGGTAGTTACTGCTAGCAAGGGACCATATTCCATCTCCTGCCATCAGAATAATCTGTCCTCTGCTGGGGGTGCCTCAGAGGAGCAATGAGCAGGTGAGGCTCAGCAGATGGCACTGCAGCCGGGGTGGCTAGGAGCTATAGGGCAGAGATGCCATCTTGCCTCAGTGCAGGAGGCCCTGCTTCAGTGCCTGATGACTCTGCCACAATGCCCAATGGCCTGTGCTGTGAACCCAGAAACACCCCCCCCCCCACCTCTGTTTATGGCAAAATTGGGTCTCCTTAGGAAAGGCTTGGTTTTCCTACTCCGTTTGTTCTCAGATTGGTGTTATACCCTGGAGCCAAATTAGTGGCTAAGAACAATTGGAAACAAATGCTCTTTCAGCATCCCACTGTGATCTGGGGATCCAGGTGGGGACACCAGCCACGCAGTTGATTTCTCTACTGAGCCACCCCTCTGCTGAGAGTCAGCATCCCAGAACCGTTTAGCACAGCCAAAGTCCCTCATCATCAACCAGCGCTGTGCACATCTGCCTAACCCTGGAGCCCTGTTCAGTTATTTATGAAACAATATTCAGGGCCAGTCCCAAGAGGCAAGTTGGGAAATAATGAATGGAAAGTGTCTTAATGTTATTTGGAGGGGCTCTGGGACTCCTCTGAGATGCACAGGATGGTTGCTTTGGTCTGGATTGAATACCAACATCTCTTCATTCCAGTACTGTTCTCAGAACAGTGACTAAGCCCACTGTCTCCCACTGTACGGGTATATTACCTCCAAAGGGACCTAGTAATAGAAGGTCTGGGAACACTTGGTGCGGAGAACTGGCTATTGTCTCTTCATACTTCACCCCAGGCTTGTTCAACCTTTGAGGTCACATCAGAGAACTCATAATGTTTTATGTTTATGATTTTTGTGTGGGACAATGTCCGTTGCTCTCCTTGGCTGCACACGGCCCAAGGACTAAGAACATGTCTACTGCAGGTCAGAGAACTGGCTTTGATGTCCATCATTGATCTCAACTTAGCAAAAGGGCTGACATTCAAAACATTCATACATGAATGGATTCCTCATGTGGCTTCCCACCTGGGATTCCCTAAATAAATCCTACCCCCTAACCCATGTCTTAAATGTGAAATGAAAAGAGGAGTTTTTGTTGTTTATTTGCTGGTTGGAGTTTTGAGGCAGGGTCTCATGATGTGGTCAAGGCTGGCCGGGAACGTGCGACAATCCTCCTGCTTCCAAAGTACTAGCATTAAAGATTTACGCTACCACTTCAGACATGCTCTGTCCTGACGTTGGCTCCTACTCTGAATAAGCTCCAGCTTTTCTTTTGCTGTGACTGATCCTGGGCTGGCAGGCGCTGACCCTTGCTGCAGATATTCCCTCTGCCCTCATGACCCTGGTTAGTCCTTATTGCTCGTTGGTGGCAAAATGCTGTATTTTGCCTGCTCTGCCTCCCTTGATGAATCCTCAGATTGTCACTTTCTCTTGTCACACAGCTGAGAATTCTATGCAAAGTAAAGCCAGATGCCAGTGGGGACTTGTTAGCACAAAGACGTGCATTTGTTCTGCCCCGGGCTGCGCCTCCTGGGTAGGCTCTATTTACTTTTCTTTCGGAGCCAGACCCCTCTCCAGAGGGGACTTTGGGGCCTCTTCACTTCTAACCAAATGAGGAATGTCCAGGGTCATCCTGCAGCTGACCTTTCTTCTGTGTCACATGGCTTTGTTCCCCAAAGCAGAAGCAATTTCTTCCCTCCCCCTCATGCCTGGTCCACAGTTTCTCTTGCTTGTAAGCAAACAGTGCCTTAACAAGAATATTTACTTGCACTAGAGACAGCATTTTAACTTCTCAAAATGTATTGGGATATCATTGCTGCAGGTTTACAATGTCTCTTACAGCCAAGGCAAGCATAAACATTTGAGTTGAGGCCAATAGATTCATTGATACTTTGTCCAAAGTTTCTTGGAATCTTAGAACTTTTCAGCTAAATATGCACCTAGTGGAAATCTTTTTTTCTGACTTAGAACTCTGCAAGTGTGGACAACCTCAAAATCTTGCTATAATTCATAACACGTTCCCAGAATAACATACACACCTATCTGAATAAAAATCTAAGAGGCTTGCAGGCATCTGAAACTTAAAGGCTGCTCTTGCTCCAGTCCAGCCACTTGGTCCAAGAGATGAAGAAATTGAGGCTCAGAGAGTTTTAATGGTGTGTTCAGGGTCCTAGGACTGAGGTGACTAAGGCCATTCTTTGTATTGTCTAACCCTTCCACATACCAAGCTGCTCAGCACCATAGAACATTAAGAGGCTAAGCGTTTTAACCACTTATCCTATCTCGGCCTTCCATTCCCTTCTTCCCTCTTTAGACTTCCTGCACTCATTTATTGCTGTGGATACATTCCTAGACTGTCTCTCATTTCAGACTAGAAGGTTGGTTTTCCCCTCTCCCCATTAGGCAGTCCTTTTCCTCCTCTGTTTTAAAACCTCAAATAATCTCATAAAACATTTCTCACCCCTTCAGAGTCACATTGGTTTGGGTGCTACCATGAAACACACACAGCCTTCCAGGTTGACCCACAGCCTTGGCAGTTTTTTGGATTTGGGAAGAAGCAGTCCTCACATCCTTTCTTGCAGTCCTTCCTCTGTCTTCAGGGACTCGGGGTTCCCTGGAATCTCTGCCAACAATCCTTGGCTCCCCTTGTCTTGTCTCTGGATTTCTGAGTGCCCCCCTTTTCTACTTTTTTAAGCTCCTGAGTGTTGTCTCTCTCCTGATAGAAATTAGAGGGTATTCATGGTGATGGTGGAGTGTATATGCATAATGTGTGTGTAAGGTAAAACTGTTTTGAAGAGCACTAAACATTCAGTAGCATCCCATTCATCTATGTAGCTGTGCGGCCTTCACCACCATCCATTCATAGAACTCTTTTCATCTTGCAAAACTGAAACTTGCCCTATTGAACAACTCCCCATTCAGCCAATCGGACTCTCAGCCTTTGGCAACCCTCATTCTGCTTTCTGACTCTGTGGATTGGACTGTTCCCCATATCGTCCATGAGTGGAATCAGAGAGTATCTTCCCTTTTCCTGCTGGCTTATTTCACTTAGCACAATGTCCTCAAGGTTCACTCATGCTGTAGCAGGTAGTTTTGCTCTGTTATGTGTATCTACCCATGTTGTCTGCCACTGTGACAAAATACTGGAGAAAATAGTCCTGGTAAAGAGATAGCAGTTGTTTTTGACTCCTGGGCTTAGAGACTTTAGTCGATATTGTATAGTCCCTGTGCTTTGCAGTGTAGTGGCACAGTGCATCATGGCAGAAATGTGTACTGATAGAGGCCTGCTTACTAAATGGTGGCAAAGGCAGCAAAGGGCAGGGTTTCAAGGACATGCCTCCTGTGACCTAACTTGCTTCACTAGGTCCTACCTCTGCTCCTTCCAAGTTTCATCACCTCTCAGTTGTGTCATTAGCTGTGAAGAACCAGCCTGCCTCCATCTTAAGCTTAAAAGCCATCTTATAGTAAACACAAATGAGGTTCACTCCTGTTTATGACTAAACCTCTGTTTCTCAAGAATTGAGCTATGTCCCACCTGTAACTTTAACTACAAATGGCTCTGTACTGCCTGTTCCTGGAATGGCAGTCATGTCTTTGTTTAAAAAAGTTGTTTATAACCATCTTGGGACCCTATCTTTGTTTCAAAAGGTTATCCCACCTATGACTACCTTGTTATGAGTAACTATTGACTACCTTGTTATGCCCACCTTACAGCCACGTCTTTGTTTCAGGAAGGACTAACTTGTTATGCTCATGTTCTGCTCCTGTAACTTTACCTGCTTTGCTGGCCAAGTCCCCCATTTGGAAACCCTCTCTTCCTGAGCTATAAAAGCAGTGTCTACCTTGAACCCCACCTTAGGGGGAGGCAACCCATGTACACAAATAAAAAACTTGCTTTAATTAATTGCTTGCTTTCATTAATTTGGCTATGATGATTTGATATAGTGGACTTTCTCTACCCATCTCTGGGATTAACAGTTGGTAACCAGGTCTTTAACACAGGGGTTTTTGGGGGGTACTTTTCAGATCTAAACTGTCACAGCCACGTTTTGTTTTATTTATCATTTTGTCAATGGATACTGGGTTGCTTCCACTTTTGGCTCTTATAACTAAAGGAATCATACATGGGCCTGGATGTGGCTCCAACCCCTCCTATGGCCACTGAAGATTGTCACTGGATTTAGTCCTGAAGTTGGCCACTTCGTTATTTGACCTTGGCCAAACCACATAACCTTTGTGTGCATGGGTTTTGCCATTCATAGTGATCCCACTTGTGGCTATTCCACACTCGACTTGATGCTGTTGGAGACCAGAGGATTTTGCATTGTAACTTTTAATTTATTAGCATTTAACTGTAAAGAGCCACACACAGTGGTTGTGGTCTCGGTGCCTACCTCCTAGCACTGTGTGGCTGTAGAGAATGAGGATGAGATCTACAGAAATCCAATAGACAGAAAGTACTCAGCTAGCCAGTGTCTGGCACATAGTAAGCACTCAATAAATGCCTGCTATTATTAGGCATCGTGTGTCTTGCTTTCCAGCCAACCACACCTGATGGCCCTCACACTAGCTGTCCTGAGTCACCTGGGGGAGGGAGGGAAGGTGTTACTGCGGTGGTGCATGTCAGTAATGAGCCTTGCACTGAATGTTTCTGGTCTGCTACTTTCCCTGGAGGGTCATGTGAGCCAGAGTGGTATGTGGCCTGCTTTGCAAGTGATTAACATGGTGTAAGCAATCTGCATAGAGAGAAAAAACCCTCCGTTGGTATTCCATTATTCTATTAGAGTTTCAGAGCTGGGATTAAGTGGACATGATTTCTTCCTATGGGCCATTAATTTTGTTTTATTGCTGGTCTGATGGCCATTACCCTTTTTTGCCAATGCATTCCCCCATTAGGTTTGTACAATTAACAAAATATGTGCTGTTAGGGCTTTGATAGGAAGAGTGGGATGGAAATAAAGGGAGGGGTGCAGCTGCCACGTAGGAGGTGGGGGTGGGGTGGGAGAGGCACGAGCTAGGGGTGGAGCCTCAGGAAGGCGGTGGGCTGGGAGTAAGTCTCTTGAGCACTAGCCTCAGGCCATTGGCATTCCTGGAAAGCTGCAGAAAGCCCTTCCTGGCGCTTGCCTGAGAATGAAGGAAGCAGAGGGTGGAGCACTCAGTAGGTCCAGCATTGTCACTCAGTGAGTCCAGTGTTAGCACTCCTAGCCGTCCTTCTTCAGCTTCTAGTTGGGTCCAGCACAGAGAAGAACATACTGGCTACCCCACCTGCCCCACTTTGTCTCCTTAAATCCCAAACTCCTCCACAGGCAGCTGGAGTTACTCCAGATCCCTGGCTCTGTGACAAAAGAGACCTCCAGTGGCACCTGCTTTCTTTCTAGGCAACACGCAGGAGGCCCTGTGCCCATTTTAGGGGTGACTGATCCCTAATGTCATTCAGTGGACACTCAGGATTGGAGTGGCTAAGTCATCCTTTTTTTTCCTGAAACGTTAGAAATC
Source organism: Uromys caudimaculatus (assembly GCA_028551405.1). NCBI lineage: Eukaryota > Metazoa > Chordata > Mammalia > Rodentia > Muridae > Uromys > Uromys caudimaculatus. The sequence goes on from CM052706.1 coordinate 79,427,190, forward strand.
CACATTTTAAAACTTGAAATTCCCAAATGTTTCAGTGTTGTCAGAATTCAGAAAAATAATAGATACTGAGTCTTGGAATATTTTTAAAGAAGTGTGGATGTGATCTCATTTGTGTTCTGAAAGGATCTCTGGGAGTAGGGAGGAGGTGGGAGGATGGGCAAGATCAGGGTGAGTCTGGAACCAGGAGGCCAACTGGACACGTAAGACATGGTATGAGCAGAGGGTGGAGGTAGCAGGCTCTAGGTCTTGTCTTTGCACTGCAGAGGACGGCTCCAGGGTTAGGGTAACGTACCCTGAGAGTCAGCCTCCTACCTAACTACCTACTCTGCAAAGGTCAGGCTGGTTCTCAAGCCACATGGCTCAGTATATGTAAGCCTGCCTTCTGGGCTCAGAGAATAAATCACAGGCCTCCGCCCACTGTTCAGGGAGTCAGAGCACCTCTTCTATTTAGATTAGTGATTAGGGCTAGGCTACCAGTGCTATGATTCTATATAGAGCTTCAGATTCATACCTACACTAAAATTACAGGCCTGAGATTTGAGGATGTAGGGAATGTGACCCAGGGACCACATGCAGGTCCTTTGCAACTGGGTGCTCACCCTGCCTGTGACCCAAAAGCCAAGGATGATGTGGAAGTAGAATCTATATGTACCAGGCTTAGAGGAAAATTACCCAATGTCCTCAGTGCCAATGAGTAAGAATTGCAAGCCCTGTGTACTTAGTGCCAAGTAATGGTATGTTTGATCACTCAGCTACTATGTCAGGTAGAACCTGCTGGCTGGGAGCTACAGTACAAATATAAACAGTTGCAGAATACCATCCACGACAGGTGGAACCGTGTGGGCACACGCACTGTGCCCTCCAAAGCCACTGAAGTAAATCAATAGATGTCCTTCATGAATGCCTTGTCCGACTCAGGTTTCATTGAGTTGCTCCCCTTTTGGAAGGTTGGCTCATACGCTACAGGAGTTTTTCAGAGAAGATGCGCCTCTAGGGAAACAGTTGACACTCACGAAGCGCGTCTCCCGGATCTGATCTCAAAGGTCCGGCTTGGGCAAGAACAGGGAAGTTTGGGGCAGTCAGATGGATGCAAATGGCCCAGCATTTGCCTGTCTTTTTCCCCACTCCGTGGCTTATAGTCCCTGTTAGCCACTGAATAACAGCAATAGTCCTATTAAGTTATTAATATAGTCCAAGTCGTTCAGTAAATGTGATGCATTATCTCATTTGTTGTTTCCAGTGTCTTCTTCCTCTTTAGAGAGGTGAAAATTGAGACTGAGAGAGACTACAGTCAAAAAATTAATGGGTCCCAGCTAGAAACCAACAATATCTGAACCCCAAATCTTTGCTCTTAGCCACAATTACATTATGAGACCCTTTAGGAGGAGATTTAGCACTTTCCCTGGAAATTAATCAGGATCATATCAGATGTTGGGGAACTTCGTTTTTAGGATGGCCTAGTCTAACTTCATCATCATTTTCAAATAAGAAGATTGAGGCATAAAGTCGTTAATGGTTCTTCTCCAAGATCAAACAGTAAGATAACTGCAAAGTCAGAGCCGGAATCCACACATCTGGCTGATACCCTTTGATACAGCACCGTCTGTATTGGGCTGTGGTTGTTTACAACAGCATCAGTTCCTCCATCTTTCTAACTTACCTGGGTGTGCCTCACAGCTGGCTGCACAGCTGTCTAAGGATGCAAAGTCAGGTTCTGGAAGTCCTCCCGGGGAAGCTTCCTTCTATCCTTTCTCATTTCTTTCCCAAACAAACCTGACCATTCAGCCACTGCCCTTTATTTATCATTTTGCCTATTCCTTCATGTCTATAAATGTGAGCGGTCAATTTCATTTATGATTCTATATCACGTTCAGAGTGAAGAAGAGAGCTTGAAATCCAAGTTCTTGTCGCATTACTACTGCAGGGCTGCATGCCTTTGAGGTGGAGTTTCCCTTCTGACATCACATAGTGCTGGCTTTGGAAGGCTCTAACAGAGCAATCGCATGGACGCATGCATGATAGGTCGTCTTCCTTGATACATATTAAGAAGGGAAAGATACGGACAACATTGAGAAGTTACATGTGTATAAGTCATAAGTGTGTGTGTGTGTGTGTGTGTGTGTGTGTGTGTGTGTGAGAGAGAGAGAGAGAGAGAGAGAGAGAGAGAGAGAGGGAGAGGGGGGGGGGGAGAAATGGAGACCTAAGGGACAGAATGCCCTTATCCCTAACCCAGATATCTCCAAATGATAAGTACTTACAAATAAAAATTTAATCTTCTCCAAGGGAGTCTCACTGGGGAAACAAACTACTTTTAAGGGTAGACTACATGCCCAGCAGTAGATGGCCAACAGAAAATGAAGTCAATGGCATCTTTGGACGTTCCTTGTCTCATAATGTTATGTCAAGACGTTTCCTTTTTTCTTTCCCTTATTTTTAAAATTTTACCTTATTTTTATTTTATTTACATATATACTCCATGGGTCTTCTATGTGTGTGTGCGCATACATATATATGTATATATATGTGTGTGTGTGTGTGTGTGTGTATATATATATATATATATATATATATATATATATATATATATATATATATATATTTCCAGTTTAGTATTCTTATGGGATTCCTAAGTGTGTGAATGAGTGCATCTCTTCATCTATATTTCTGGTGCCTTTTCTTCATCTCTTTTCCTTCTGTTTTGTCCTATTCCAATGTGTTAGTTTTGTTTTATTTAATTATATTTTATTATTATTCCTTAGAAGCCTGTTTCTTTTCTTTTTCTTTTTCTTTTTTCTTTTTTTTTTTTTTTTTTTTTTTGGTTTTTCGAGACAGGGTTTCTCTGTGTAGCCCTGGCTGTCCTGGAACTCACTCTGTAGACCAGGCTGGCCTCGAACTCAGAAATCCGCCTGCCTCTGCCTCCCAAGTGCTGGTTCTTTTTCTTTTTTAATATACTAAATCCCCTGGAGTTACAGGCTGTTGTGAGAGGCCTGACAGAGGTACTGGGATTAGAACCCCTGTCCTCTGGTGGAGGAGAAAATGTTCTTAACCACTGACCCACCTCTTCAGTCTGTTTGCAGACAAGCAGAAGGGAGTGGACTTGAATAGAAGGGGAAGTGGGGGGGAATTAGGATGAGTAGAGGGAGGAGAAACCATGATCAGGATATAGTATGTGATTTCTAAAAAATCTATTTCAATAGGAGCAGGAGTGGGGGGAAGAAAGAAGTAGAGTTAAGAGGAAAGAAGGGCCGGGCAGTGGTGGCGCACGCCTTTAATCCCAGCACTTTGGAGGTAGAGGCAGGTAGATTTCTGAGTTCGAGGCCAGTCTGGTCTACAGAGTGAGTTCCAGGACAGCCAGGGCTACACAGAGAAACCCTGTCTCAAAAAACCAAAAAAAAAAAAAAAAAAAGAGGAAAGGAAAGAAAGAAAGTTAGAGACAGAAACAGAGAGACAGATGAAGAGAAATAGACAGCTGGAGACAGAAAGAGATGCCAGATGGAAATGAGGGGGAAAAGGGAGTGTGACTTGAGATGTTTGTGTCAATTCTTGGAGAATATAACACAGTGTGCTTTAATCGTGTTGGCCCCTCAACCTCTCACATCTGTCTCTCTACCTTCACCTCCCCACCGCTTCTCTACGTTCTCCACTGAGTTCAGTTTGTGCTCCCCTACTTCTCTTGGGAGTGAGGCCTGCCCTGGAGTGTGGTCAGCCTTCCAGGGGTTACACCATTACCCAAAGGTGACTTCTCCTTCTCCGAGGAGCTATCAAATGCCAACAGTCCCTCAGCCAGGAATGGGGTTTCATGTCTGTATTCCTCTCTCAATGCTTGGATTTTGTTTGGCTGAAGCTTGTCTCAGGTCTTGTCTACACTGTCACAATTCCCGTGAGTTCATCTGTGCAACTGCCCTGCTGTGAGAGGACATGATTTTGATATTTTAATCATTCAACTCAAGGAATGACCCTTCATTGTAAAACATTTGTTCTCTTTTTGTAGAATGGATTGTGTTATGAGATGATGGTGAAAGATGACATATCAACTAATTAATATTAATTAAATAATTAATATTTTGTCAAAATAAGAATTATCAGAGCTTTTATGACAGCTCAGTGGTTAGGAACATTGGCTCTCTGACCATGATGACCTGAGTTCAGATCCCATCACTTATATAACTTCCCAGCTGTGATCTCACAGGAGCCTGTAACCCCAGTGCTGGGGAAAAGGGGTGAAGAAAGGGGGTGCTAAGGCTTGCTGACTACCAGCTTAGTAAACAAGCACAAGCTCCAGGTCCAATGAGAAACTCTGCTTCAAAGGAATAAGGTTCAGAATGATGAAGGTAACTGAAGTTCTCCTCTGCCTTCTGCATCCGTGCACACACACACACACACACACACACACACACACACACACACACACACACACACGGGCTATATCCCACACACATACATGTGCACAGAAATTAAAAAGGCCATTTTAAACATACTGTCTGTCTCTCTTTCTCTCTCTCTCTCTCTCTCTCTCTCTCTCTCTCTCTCTCTCTCTCTCCCTCTCTCTCTCAAATATGTGTGTTTTCTTTTTTATTTTGCTAATGGCTGAAGGCCAAATCTGGGACACCATTCCTTGGCACGGCTTTTCATCTAGTACAGGAAGCTCCTTCAGGGCTGTGAATCACTATTTGGAATGAAGCCTTATTCATTCTGAGTGTTTCTCATTATTAGAGAATCCCTTGTTATGCGAAGACTAGCTTCCTCTAGAATCTTTGATTAGTCTTGAGCCTGCCTTCTAGAATAATGTCGTTACTCTTTTGTGGTTTCTTTGTGTATTTGAATGTCTACTCTGAGGAAGAGGGCTCAGGTTGCTTTAGGCAAGGGTGTTCCTGTCACCAGTGGGCACTACTAAGGAAGACAAAAGGCAGATACAGGCCAGGTTTCTTCTCCTGTGTCTTCTATCTCCCAGCCTCTTGCTACTGAGAAAAATGCAGTAATACCTGGTACCCTGTGAATGCTTGTTTTGTATGGGGCACTATTCTAACACGCCTTAGGTTGTATGGCACCTCACAATCCTCCCAACCACTCTCAGAACTTGAGATTTAATTAGTCCTGTTTTAAAGATGAAAAACTAAGGCGCAAAGAGGTTTGGGAAATTTCCCGTACTCAGGTTTGGATTGAACCATGTACACCATGATACCAGAGCCTGCCCTTGTGACCATTTGTTTCCTCTCTCTTTTACTCATCAATGTCAAAGTTCTTAAAATACGAGGGCATTACAGCATACACAACTAATATGACCTGGTAGGTTCAGGACGACATCACCAGTGCCTCAGCCAAGACACTGTATGGCTATTAAGATCACGTTTAAGAAGTGTGGCAGCATCCAGAACTTACCCTGAGATTGCACTGAACTCAGATGACCCAAGTTCTTTCTGTTGTTGCTTTTCAAGCCAGTTCAACCCATTTTGGTTCTGCAATTGATTTTTTTAGTATATATACTTGTCAAATCATTTTCTACAGTTATATTAAGAAATTGGATTTGCATGTGTGCATAAAGTATAATTTGATGGTTTCAAGTGACGAGATTGTGGGCAAATTTCCCTGTGACTTTCAAAATTATTTAATTTGTGGTTGACATGATGTTGGTGTGCAAGAAATAAAGGCTGGTGATAGAAAAATGAACGTTCTAGTTTAGGCCATCTTTTTTTATCTTGTTCAGTGCTTTATAGCAATGTGGATTCTGATCCTCGAGCATAGCAGCTTTGCTTCTTGGTTTTGCATCATGTACAGATGAAAAGACAGGGATAGGGGCTGGAGAGATGGCTCAGCGGTTAAGAGCACTGACTGCTTTTCCAGAGGTCCTGAGTTCAATTCCCAGCACCCACGTGGTGGCTCACAACCACCTGTAATGGGGTCCGATGCTCCCTTCTGGTATGTCTAAAGACAGCTACAATGTACTCACATACATTAAATAAATAAATAAATATTAAAAAAAAAAAAAAAAAAGAAAAGACAGTGATAGCCTCTAAGTTGTTGGCGTCTCAGGTGGACAGACCCAAAGGGCAGGGAGAGAGCACATTGCTTCATTAAATAGACTCTAGAGCAGTGGTTCTCAACCTCCCTAATCCTGTGACCTATTAATATAAAATAGTAAAATATAAATATTTAACAATTATTATAAATAATTATGAATAATGAAGTATTTAACAATTTAAATAAATTTTAAAATTAATAAAAATATAAATGTAATAAAATAGCAAAATATAAAAATCCTCGTGTTGCGGTGACCCTGAAACAAAATTATTTTTGTTGCTACTTCATAGTTGTAATTTTGCTACTATTATAAATCGTAATGAAAAGATCTGTGTTTCCTGATGTAAGACCATCAGGCAACCCCTGTGAAAGGGTTGTTTGACCCCAAAGAGGTCCTGGCTCACTGGTTGTGAACTACTGCAGTGGAGATTCTATGTCCGAAGTTCTTGTAGTGCTCAGGCATAATGTGGAAGTAAAGAAGAGTACACATTAGAGCCCATTGTCACCTAAGAGGTGGGCTTTGGTTGTTCTTATTGGATTCTGGTTGGAGTGAACATGGTCCATCGTTCAACATTTCAGCAGATACTTATGGGCATCTGACCGATTCGAGGCATTCTGCTGAACTCTAGGGATATAAAGACATATCAAATGTGCTTCCTTTCCTCGATGACTTAGTCTAGTGGCACGGTCTACTTCACGAGAGACCTGTATAAGCTATGACCATGAACATGCAGCCATTAGAAGAGAGCCACAGAAGAGCCTTAGCGTAGAGAGTATCATGGGTAAGGGGGACAATTTATTTCCATGTGCACACCTCACTGTGCTCATGCCTGAGTCTATCGAAATTCCACCTTTTCCCAAGACACTTCCCTTGTCTTAGTCAAAGGGGAAGTATAGAAGTGAGTGGGAGAGGGTCACCAAAGCAATCTTCAGTAACTCGAGGAGCTCTGGTGCCAGACCTGATCTTTCTTGCCTGATACTGAGAGCCCTGGATGCTTCAGTCCTCTGTGCTTCCTTAACATTATTTCTTCCTTAAGAATCCCCCAGGCAGAGAAACCTTAACACTGCCCAGGGCCCACCATACTTCTCCCTTCTTGCCTTGGTTGTGTGAAATTGCTCATCTTCTGGCCAAAGAGCAGAAGGCAAAGCAGGAGAACTGGGGTCATAGAATCCACTCCAAGGCCTCTCCCAGCTCTAAATATCTCCTGGGCTCTGGCTTTCCAGGATTAGAGCATCTAACAGTGCCACTCTGGCAACCAAGCTTTGACACATAGGCCTCTGGGAGACATTTAGGTCCAAACTCTCCATGCTTGGCACCCTCTCCCTCCCACCAGCTGAGCCATGCCTAGTCAAACCTTCAGACTCACATTTTACCTCCTGTGAAACTTCCCTTGAGCGCTTCAATCCCCTGCTAACTTCATCTCATTATGGACAGAGTGTGGTGGTCGCTGCCAGAACTTAGTACAACTTTTGTACAGTGGTGTCTTTTCTGGGATTTTTTCTTCCCCAGTAAGGTGGGGGCAACATTTTAAACACAAGTCCTATTCTTGGGTATTCAATTCATGTAGATCATGACATAGATACCTGATAAGCATATGCTTCTATTTTTTTAAAGTCTTACCCAGAAAGAAAATAAAAACTAGGCTTTTTATTTTTCTTAATTGTGTTTATCGTTCTTTTTCACGCACTTTTTCTTTCTACCCCCTCTGGACTTTTCACCTTAAGTTCCTCTTGTTGGGAATGGGAAATGATATAATTATATTATAATCTCAAAACTTTTAAAAATGAAAAAAGTTCTTCCTGTCGCAAGACTTTTATCTCATCACGAACAATGGAGTCGGTCTTGTTTGCTTGTGCTGTGCAGACTTCCCTGCCAACACTTCAGCCTTTCAGTGGGCTCTGTTCCCCTGTCCAGGGTCTTTCACCAGGTGGAAGTTCTAGTCAGTGGTTATTGTTTTAGACAGCTTGGGGCACTCAACCACCAAGACTTTTTTTTTTTTTTTTCCTTTCTGGGATTTTTGTAGGGAAGGGGCTGAAGAATCAGAAGAAATGAGGCGTGGTAGAGGAGAGACTGGTTCCGTCTGCCCTGACTCACTTGCCCAGTACTCACTGTGTACCTGAAATCTTTACTAGGAAACTTTCCCCCTCAGTGCTGTGGGCACGGGGCTGCCAGCCCCAGCTTTGCTGCTAAGCATGCTAGTCCCTGGATCTACCCCCACGCCCACCCTGCATCTTAACCTCAGTTTACTCAGTCTAAAGATGTTTCCTTTTCTTGGCAGGTGAAGCCCGGAACGAGACTTTAAGGTTTCTGGTCCTCCATGCTGCTTGCTAGAAAAGCAGCTCTGAACTGTAAGTAACTTTGTTTGGCATTTCCACACTGACCTCATAAGGTTATGGATTCAGGACCAGCCCCAAGCCTGATCCTTAACTGCTACACATTGCAGAAGAGACACAATGAACAAAGGACTAGTCAGAATGTAAAATACGGTGGGACTGTAATTACATTTTGTCTGAATGTGACAATGAGACGCTGTAATACATGATACTTAGACTGTACTGGTTGAACATAAAAGTGGACTTGATATGTTACATGTCTCATGAGTGCCAGGGAAGGGAGGGCTTGGTTTGCAAGGCCAACCTGATCCTTGGCTGCTTCTGTCGGTGGTTTGAGCAGGGGTGCCGGGAAAGAAAGAATGGATGACATCGGGCCCCAATCTGGGCCAGGTTCATAACCTATGCTTTCTTTTGTATTTGGTTATTTCTGTGGATGTACGAGAGGGAAAGGAAATACTGCTGATCCCTTCCTTCAGCGCTGTAATGGCTCCCTCATTTGATGCTGATATGTTCAGTGTTGGTCCCCCAGACCTGGCATCAGTCTGCCCACCTGTAGGACCTGGCCAAAGTTCAGGGTCTCCTGCACAGTACTTCTTGGTAACTCCAGCTCAGATGTGACCTTTCTCTTCTGGTATTCTGTGGAACCGCCCCTCTGGCCACTCCTCTGGCTTGTGCTCCCTCCAGCAGGGCATGAGCTCCAGTAGGGCAGGTCTGGGACTCACCTTCTTTCCTAGTTGGTAATTGTTAGCAAGTGACCGGGTTACCCTGGGCCAGCGTTAAAGACTTTTCTTTTTTGCTTCAGGGGCTACCTGAGGCTTGAGGAACTACTGCTGCAACTTTGATAGTACATTGGTTTTCAACCAGTTCATGGAATTATAAATGATTAACCGTTATCAGTGCACATCTTCACCTCTGTGTAAAAATAGATTGACTGTAATGAGTGTTTGAATAAATCATAAGAACGGCCGCCTTGCGATCGGCTAACATCCTGCCGATGGCTGCCCGGTGAGTGAGCAGGGCGCCGGTCCTCTGCCTAATGGTCTGCAATTCAGTGCTGGTTGCCTGAGTGAGTGATTGACAGGCCTCGGCTCCCAGTGCACTTCCTCTCAAGTCCTGGCTCTTGAGTGGTAGAATCCCCAGGCTGACGTGTGTGGGGAAGGGTGCCTTTCTCCATCCAGTTCCCGGAAAGCCTGCTTAGAACTGAGGATAAGGGTGTGGGCGCGAGTGTGGACCGGAGGAGCTGGAGTAAAGGAAAATGGCCTCTGTGAGAATAAATGTCTCCTCGTATTGTAGGTTACTGGGACCTCATAAGTCAAGGCAGGTATAAAGAGCAAGCTGAGCGTGAACTTTGATGAGAGTTGAAAGTGGGAGAGAAATTGGTCTGTATCTTCTCTTCCCATTGTGTAGGGAAGTCTGGCATTCTGAGCACGGGGCCACCCAAACTCAGGGAAAGCTCCCTTAAAGGGACACTCTTGGATGTACAGTGAGAACCCGAGAGCAAGCCCAGGGCAGAGAGACAGCAGGCTCAGTGACAGGAACAAGATGAAGAGGAAAGAGGCAGAAAGTGTGAAGTTTCAGAGGGAATTCGGGGGACTCCAATGATGCTGAGTTTGCTGGAAACAAAGCATAGTAGCGTTTAATTCTAGTGGTGTCTTATTAGGCTGTGCAACAAACTGATCTACAACATGCAGGAGATGAGTGTTTATTCTGTGCATATATACTGTGAGTCAGGAATTTATATAGAATATGGTGAGAGCAGCTTGTCTCTATTGGGTATGGGATTTCAGTTAAGGCAACTCAAAAGCTGAATGGTAGATTCACCCGAGGCTTAGTCACTCAAAATTCTGGGCTTTGATTTTAGCTCTTGACTGACAAGTGTCAGTCAGAACGTCATGGCCTTTTCATGTGGCCCGGGCTTCCTTACAATATGGCTGCCAAACTCTAAGGCGAAGCAGCCTGAGGTCGAGAGCAAAAGTCGTGGGGAATCTTTATTGCCTTTCATGTCTTGCTCCATAAAGTCAAGTAGCACCACCCAAACTTCATCCTGTCCATCAGAGCCACAATCCTCACTGCCTCTCAACAGTATCAGCGTCCCCCTAAAAGAGCCACTGTGTGGTGGCAGTGGCGGTGGTGGTGTGGTGGTGTTCTGGTGCTGGTGGGTGCTGGTGATACTGGTGGCGGCGGCAGTGGTGTGGCAGTGGTGGTGGTGCTGGTGCTGGTGCTGGTGGCAGCGGCGGTGGCTGTGTGTGTGTGTGTGTGTGTGTTTTAAAATTTTTTAATCATCCCTTCGTATTTACAGAGAATGGTTCTGGATACCTCACAGAGCCCAAAATCTGAAGATGTAGATGCAGATACTGGCAGGCACAGTGTTTACAAATAGCCTATGCACGTCCTCCCACATATGAAATTATCTTTAGATTATTTGTAAGACTGAACACAATGTAAATGCTGTGTAAATAATTGCCAGTACTATGTTGCTCACAAAATAACAGGCAACAAAAAATGCTTGTACTTAACTCCTTTACAGATACTTTATTTATCAAATATTTCCTATCTGTGATTAATCGAATCCATGATATAACCTGTAGATATGGAAGCCATTGTATACTGTTGTTCTCATTTCTGGAGACCACAGCCTACTACAGCCGCTATTGGCCTGGTACAATTGACCTTACCGATTTCCTCAGAACAACTGAAATTGACCCTTCCTGGGGGGACGATGCGTTCTGTACAGTCTGAAGAATGATCTATGATCACTGTGCTTTCAGTTTTGAATGAACGAGTTTATTAAGTAGATAACAAACAAAAGATAAAAGAATAAATAGTGAGTAGCCATAGAAGCAGCTGACAACAAAAATATCATTAAATCAGGTGGCAGAGGTAATCAGAATATCCCGATTGAGAGCACAAACAAAAGATAATATCATCGAATCGGGGCTTACGAACATCAAGTAGAAACTGGGGAAACCCCCATTGAGGCAGTCAGCTGAGAGAGCCCTACACAGAGCAAAGAGTCCCCTCGAGTGAGACTTCAATAAAAGAACAACTAACAGCAGGAAAATGACATCATCAAATCAGTTACACTTACAGTCATCCAGAAGAAATCAACTGGGGAAGTTGAGGCCGTCAGCTGAAGTCCCCAGTTCCAGTTCCATCTATGGGTTAACTTCTCGAAGCTGAATTTCTGGTCCCCTGTTCCTACTAGAGGCATTTTTTACATTAAGGGATAAACAGTAGTAACCTTGGTTGGAAATGGTTTACCTTCAAGGCTCTTCTCAAGGGCATGATGTTTTAAACACCCTTAGCTGCTTACTGGTTGGTTTTATGTTTCTTTTCTTTTCTTTTTTTTCCTTTCTGTCACAGAACCCGAAGGCCAGTAAGTTTAGGGGACATAAGCATGCTTGGGTCAGGGTGCTTAAACAACACATGACCATTTACCAACATAACACATATGACACCCTGGAAAGAAAACAGCCTTGGAAACCCTTCAGAGCCAAACTCTGCCTCTTCCCAAGCAGCGTGCAGTAGTACTAGCAGGTCCTGTGCTGGGAGAAACTGTGATGTCATGGTCCATACCAGAGAGAGTAAACTCAGTATATAACTTATAACCCGTAGCTTGGAATCTTAGATCTAGATTCTAGACCTGTAAACAAGGACTCTGAAAGCCTGGACCCTCTGCTCATGACAAGGCTTCCCACATCTCCATTGTCATGGCCATCAAGGTTGGGGTAGTTTCCAGGTAAATCTCAGAGCTTAAGAGGCTACAAGGGACTTGATGGGGTTGAGGAATTCTGCACACCAACCTCTCCCTGGTGTCCCCAGCTCCTCTGCTAGTCTCTTTTCTCTATCACACATTCTGGTCTGAGAGCCTGCACTCTTAAGGATCTACTCTCTTCACATTTCCCATGCCTGATAAAGGTGCTGCTAAATTTTGAAGAGAATCTAGATACTCTGCTTCTTCACTGTGACTGAAGGGATAAAAACGAATCCCAAGTCACCAAAGAGTAGAAACAGAACTAGTCCATCTTACAAGGGCTGACACTTGGGAATGGCTAGAACCAGGAGCCAGGCAAAGAAGAGGGGTACATGGTGAAAAGGCTTTCTTCCTCATGAAGTCAAATTTAATATTAGTAAGCAATGCTTGTTGAGTGTTTACTGGGCACTATGCTAAGCCCCTGGGATGCATTTTCTCCCTTTATCCTATGTTATGGGATTCTGTTATTAGCTCTGTATGTACAAAGAAAAGAAGGCCCAGAGGACAAGGGAAGTACCACAGGAAGGAAATCTATCGAACAGTTGAAACTCAACTTAGAACTATCATCAAGACTTGAACAACTTCATTATTTGGTCAGTGTATATTGTACGCATGTATAGACAATCACTGCACTCCCTTTAATGTGTATAATTATTGTGTTAACAAAATCTAATTTAAACGAATCTAATTTAATAATAAAATCTAATTTAAAAGAAAGAGTTCAGGGGCAACCTGGTCTACAGAACGAGTTCCAAGACAGTCAGGGATACACAGAGAAATCCTGTCTCAGAACCTCCCCTCTCCTCTCCAAAAGAAAGAGCCTCAGTTTATTCTCCTCTGACAAGAAAATGTCTGATGTCATCTTCCTAGTGTTACCTTCAGCACTCAGATTCTAAGTGCAGAGCCTGGGACTTGCTTAGGCAGAGTTAAAGTGGGACTACTTATGAAGATGGTTTGGCATAAAAGTATTGAATAATTTCCTCTTTTTTACTCTCTCATGAAATTTAGGTCAGGAAACCTGTTAAATTTGAGCAGCTAAAGGAAGCACATTGAATCCACTTCCTAGGACCACTGTGGGGAAAACCAGCTGTGAATACTCATTCCTGGCACACAGTGCTCAATGGTGATTTTGCCCATTCATTTATCCAGTAAATTAAAAATAAAAAATTGGAAAGACTAGAAAGAAAGAAGCTAGGGAGAAAGATTATTCCTTTCTGTTGCTTCGGAGAGATTGTCAAGAATCTTTCCTTTAACTGCACTTGCTATAAAGTTCACTCATAAACTATTGATATTTTAATAATACACATTAGCATCTTGCCCTTTGACAAATGAATATTGAATGAGCAATAAAGAGACAAAAGAGTATCCAGGTACACTGCTTCGGAGAAGCCAGAGTGCTGGGTGGTTGTCCAAGGGAGTCCCAGACCTTGGGATTCACCCCTCTCTCCAAGGACCCACAGAGTGGGCTCTTCAGAGAGCTCAGACTCCATCCAGAACAGCCTAGTCAGAGCCAGGTTTTCGTACTCCCTCTTTCTCTTCCCCTCAGCTGGAGAAGAGGAAAGGTTAATAAAGAGCTGATAGGAATTGATTTTAATCCTCTGTGAAGTACCTGGCTTGGGGCTTCCATTGGCTTTGCTTAAAGGTGCAGTTTCACCTTCTTCTACTTTGTTCTCCGAAATCACAAATCTGCAGCAAACTGGGCCCAGCAGTACACACTTCTAGTCTCAATCTCTGAGGCAGAAGCAGGCAGATCTCTGTGTTTCTGAGGCCAGTGTGGCCTACATAGTTAGTTCCAGGCTAGCGATGATAACCTACAGAGACCTTTCCCCCCACCAAAATTAAAAAATTATTAATACTAATATTAATACTACTATTAATTATTATAATAATAAAAGAAATCTCAATCAAGACAAGTACAGCCTACAAGGCATGAGACAATGAGTTCCCTCCTTGTTACACCAGGTGTGTGTGTGTGTGTGTGTGTGTGTGTGTGTGTGTGTGTGTGTGTGTGTGTGTGTTTAGAGGGATGTTGTGAGTAGTGGACTGATCAAGCTTGTAAGAGAGAATCCCCTGCCTGGTTCTTTCAACATCTGCCTCCAGCCCTACTGTCTCGGCCTCCCATGTCTTATGGCCTTCTGTAGACTGGAGTGTACAGAGAGCAGGGATGGCTCTGCCTAGGTCCAGCTTAATTGGTGTGATTTAATGGCGTTTTGGCAGATTCAGATTTATATGGCTTTCTGAGCTGCAAATCTGCTTTCTAAATGTAGAATTTTTGTGGAGTGGTAAAAAATAATGGCTGTTCTGTGATTCCTGCCTCCCAAGCTAGGAGATTGCAATTTACATTATGCAAATAGACATTATGCAATCAAGGCACTTTAGCGGGAATCTGGCAGCAGAGAGGCCGCTGATGAGATGCCGAGGTCTGCAGCCCTAACCGGAGGGGCCCTGGGAAGAGCAGAGATGAAGTGGAGAGGAGATGGGCGAGGCAGACAGGGGAGGAGGCCGAGAGTCTGTTCCCCAGGTCCACGGAGGCAGAGTGGAGCCTGCCCGGAGATGAACGCAACTCGGGAGCTGCCAAAGCGACTCTCTCAATTAATGGCTTTGTTTAATCATACCCCCTGTCCAGAAGAGTATTGTCTTACGGATAATTTCGTTTGCCTAACGAGATTTTGCTAATTAAATCTCCTTTCAGTTGGTGTGACTATGCCTGCAGGAGAGGGGGCTATTTGGAGTCTTCTCCATAAACCTTTTTGGAGAAGGGCTTAGAAAGAGAGTTGGGGGAGGGGAAGGGAAAGATGAGAAGGGAAGGAGACCCTGTCCTGCTGGGAGCAGCTTTGAACAGGGTTTGGAAACTCCCGCCCCACTCTTTCCCTTACCCACAGAAATGCAGTCGCTCACAGATCGGCACCCAGCAGAAGGGATTTGCTCTTCTCTTCTCCACTTCATCTGACATCTTCACTAACATAATAGCCACTCTCAACTTCTTCCCAAATCCTCTGGGAGAACTGTGAACCGCGGAAGGAGGTTTCCAAGGACTTCCAAGTGCTCTTCCCTGCAGGGTCTGGGCTAGGCTGTTTGTGGGACCTCTCCTGTGGCCTTCGGTTAGTCAGCCAGTCTGTCTCTTCAAAAAGAAAACCGTGCTCTTAAATTGGCCACTTCTCAAGGGATAATTAATTATATGAATCGAAGAGGAGACCTCCTTGTCAGACTCATTTATCATCAGAGCTGGTCAAGGAGAGACTTTATGTAGAGGAAACCAGCGCTGTGCCCCCATAGCTGGAGCAGTGTGCATAGGGCAGCCTCCCGTATATGTTCGTTTGCTTTCCCAGTTTCAGATCTCAACTGTTGGCCACTAGTCAAAAAATATTACACAGAAAATTCCCATAAGTTTTGAATGACTTTCTATTGTAATATGTGGTAATAATCTGTAATAAAATTATAATTATTCTATTTTTATTTAGCCATCGTTAATCTCTTACTTGATTTATGGATTACATGCTACCAAATATGTATGTGTAGAACACAAACACACACATATATTATATTATATATATATATATATATATATATATATATATATAGAGAGAGAGAGAGAGAGAGAGAGAGAGAGAGAGAGTATTTAGCACCTTCCGTGGCTTTAGATAGCCGCTGAGAGTCTTGGGATCTCTTTTCTGTGGGTACTGCAGGGCTACTGTATGTGACCATCTGACACCTGTGCTGAACCACTTCTAGGTTTTTCACTAATAACTGCCTGAGGGCCAGCTACTTTGGCCTGGCTGACCGTGGTCTGCTTTTCCAGCTTCTTCTGCCACCTTCTCCCCACCACCTTACCATCTGCCCCTCCTGCCTGTCCACAGACCCCCCAGGAGTGGCATATTCCTGCTGCCCAGGTCCCAGGTAGCCGACCCATGCAGTTTCTCCCAGTGCGCTGTGCTTTTCTGCCTGGCTGCTTTGGCACTTGCTGCTTCTCTGTGTGTCATTTCTTTATCCAGGGCTGCTTCTGCTCCTGATATAGCAGTTCCTCGGTGGCTGTCTCCTCTGGGTCTTGCCTGCTTCCACCTCTTGCTCTGTCTGTTCTCCTGTCTTTCCCTGTAGGTAACCACAGGACTTCATACACATTCCTCACTTTAAGCACTAAATCTCATGCTTCCTTAACCCAAGCGTCTACAGCCGTGCCTGGCTGGAACAGCAAGGTGAGTTGAGAGACGTGGGTGATGAATGAGTAAACCCCAGCAGCAGGAAATGGATGGTGGAGGTCACCTGTCCCTCCACACCTTTATGTAACAGGTCAAAACGGTGCTTTCTTCTGTGTCCTCTTCTGGGCATTGGCCCTTGTGCTGGAGGTGCCAACGCCTCATTTCACACATGTTCACATGAGTCCTGTAACCTCCGATTACTTCAGCTCAGCAGACTGCAGCTCCTCTGTCATTAGGGGGCAAGGCTCATGAAGAACCAGCAGGAGCCACCTGTGAGGGAGACGAAGGCTCCTGTGCTTTCTCCTCCTCACCTCCCTACTCCAGCTGCCCGTCACCCACTCACTCATCCACCCTGCCTAACCGAACAATGCCTCGGAAGTGTGGACTCTGCCGTTCCTGAGAACACTAGAGCTCAGACATGTGTCAGGCTGTCTACTATGCCTATGGGCTCTGTCTGTGTGTGCTAGTGCTGGTGGGAACATAGGACCCAAGGTGTATTCTTGTCAGCTGCTTTGGACTGTTTTGGACTATTACCCAACCAGGAGTTGTGCTTTTGGGAGTAAAATTCCGTTCTGTGCTAGGTAGGGTTGGCCTGGGAAAACTGGCTCAGATCTTCATGTGTGCTCAATGTGAATGAGTGTAAAATGTATGTGTATGTGCGTTTTGTGTTTTTTTTTAGTTCCTGGGTTTTGGTGCTTATTGCCTTTTGCTCCAGAGATATCTCTGGGGGCTGGCTCTTCCTGTAGGTTTGCATTTAGCTGAATTTCTTGACTGTGCTGAGTCTGAGTCTGTAGTGCTTCTAGGTACTGGGCAAGTGTGCCAGTGGAGGTTTGAAACTGTGTGCACTTAGGTGTCACTTAGGCTGGGTTTGAGTCCTGCTTCTGTTGCATTCTTAGCGGGGTTCTTGAGATTTGATTCTCTCATCCAGAAATCAAGAATAATCCAACTCCCCGGTTGTCTACCTGGAAGGCCGTGAGGAGGAATTAAAAGAGACGTGCGAAAGTGTTTTATAAACTATAAAGCACTGCAGAAGTATAAGAGGTTATTTGAATGGTTATTACACTTGAACTGATCATTGTGTTTGAAAATTAGGGATTCTGTTTTCAGGAATATAAAATCATCCAAGCCTGGTTTGAACTCTGAGACTCACAGAGCAAGGATTGGAACCAATGGCAGATTTACCTGACTGCTAGAACCTTCCTGGACTGAGGCCTCACCCAGAGACCTCTACTGTCTCCTCTGCAGTAGACTGTAACTAAGGTGTGAGGAGGCTGGGGAAGCAACCCATCTTCACTAGGCACCTGTGCCCTAAATGAGTTCAAGGACATTTTATATTTGTTTTCAGAGTCTATGCCATTACCCAGCGCTGCCTTTGCGAGCAATGTTCTCTCTGCCAGGAAGGACTGTCTTCCCATTTCACCCACTGTCTTTGTGTATGTTCGTGAGTCATGTGAGCACACATACATATGTATCCATAGATGCGCAGAAGCTAGAAGTTGATATCAGCTTCCTCAAGTGCTTCTCCACTTTATTTCTTAGGACAAGGTCTCTTCCTGAGCCTGGAGCTCACGGATTGGCTAGACTGGCTGCTCATCAAGCTCTAGGGAGCCTCCTGTCTTCATTTCTCCAGAGCACCTGCAGCCACCTTAGTTTTATTGTGGGTCTTGGGATTCCAACTTGGGTCCTGGAGAATTCAGGTCCTCATGTGTGTACGGCAAGCACAAGCAAGAGTCATCTCCCTTGCTCTCCACTGGTCTTCTGATCCACTCATGCCCAAGTGCTGGTCCTTCTCTGGCTCCCAACTTATCAGATTTATCTACCTGTCTAAAGCGGTTTTCACAGTGTACCCAGGTCTGGTCATGTCTGCCTCCCATGCCACAGTGTACACAATAAGCCAAATCCCGTTCAGGTAGGTGACTGTTACCTCAGCTCACTAGGTAGAGGCCTCCAGCTTGTAGGTGTGTTCTGTGGATGGGGAGCATCTGTCTACTGCTGACCCCTACAGGTAAGCAGGTGCCTACCTCCCTTATTCCCCACCCCTCTAGATTCTGTCTCTTAGCAGGGTGGGTCCCAGCTACGGGAGGGTCTGCTGGTAGCTCTCCCAGAGACCCAGTTTCCCTGCCTTCTCCTTGGTTCAAGTCTTCGTGTCTTCCCCATGTTCTGGGCCTCTCCCCCAGACCCTCCTACTCCCAGCCCCAGGCAGCCTCTCCAAAGTGCCAGGGGGCTGGGAGGCTTTTCATTACCAAATGCACTGAACCTATTTGTGAGTGTTTTGCAAAGTGTTTAATCCAAGGTGTTCCCTCAATTAAATTAGTGCAAACATCTGTGTCCCACATCCACCTCCATTTGCATTCTGTGCCATTTATTACAGCAGGAAATTGGAAAGCACCTTAGGAATACTTAGGACTGAATTAGGCTGGGCTGGGGGAGGCATCAGGGGGAGGGCCTAGTGCCTGTGAGGTAGGCTCAAAGGCAGATCCCTCTCCAGGCTGGGACTTGCCAGGAGCCAAGTCACTTTCTGCTGCAGGAGATCCTGTCTTCTGTGGAGAGGACCAGGTCTCCTGGGGGAGACTGGGTGAGTTTAATTAATGCCCCTGGTCCCTACCTCAGGCCAAATGCCTGCAGAAACAGGGAGGGCTCACTGCTGCCACTTTTAATTTTAAAACTAATTAAAAAAAAAAAAAAAAACTAAAGTGGGACTGAGAGAGTTGGCTCAGAGCACTTATTCTTGTGAAGGACTGGAGTTTGATTCCCAGCACCCACATGGAGGCTCACCTCAGGCACCAGGTATGCATGTGGTACACAGGTAAAGTACTCATATGAATAAAAGAAATCTACAAATGGTCACTCAGCTGAGTCTGTCCTGGGGAGCCCTTCCCTGTTGGAAGGTGGTGTTTTTCTATCATGAAACTGCTTAGCCTTGGTGACTGCCTGGGCGTGAGTGGCAGCATCTCAAGCCTTATACCATGGAATTCCCTCACTGTTAAATATGTCAGGTGCTTTAGGAGCTCTACTATCACTCTACTCTAGGAAGAGTGACAGGAGTACCTGTCCTGTGACAGACCCTGAAAGCCCAGTGTCTGTTGTAGCTTTCCCTCCAGCCCCGTGACCAGTCTCAGAAAGGGCCGCCATAGGCCCATGGGAGCAGGGCTAGAAAGTGGGGCAAAACACTAATGTCTGAAAGTTTCCGTGACTCCAAAAGCCATTTCCAGTGTTCTCAGGATGTCTTTCTCAAATGAAGCTGTTGAAATTGGCTTTGAATTGAGACGCTTGCTATTTCTCCTAACTCCTTGACCTACCTACCTGGTCTGGTTGCATTGAAGCCTTGTCTGCTCTTAGGATGGCTTAATTTAGGACTTTCCAAGGACAGCACTGGCTTGTAGCCAGATTACCAGAGGAAACCCTGAAACCCTGAGTGTTGGGGCAGAGGAGAGAGAGAGAGAGAGAGAGAGAGAGAGAGAGAGAGAGAGAGAGAGAGAGAGAGATGGGGGGACACAAGAACTAGGGGGACAAGGAAGAGGCTTATAGGTCTCTTAAGAGATCTTAGAGCTCCCTGAATTTCTCAGCACAGAGTGGGGAAATAGGAATAGAAGAGGCAATCTCTTGGCTAGATGCATATGAAAAGGGCTAAACTGTAACCCTGGGCTGCTAGGTCCCAAGAAGGGCACAGTACCAGGGTCTGAGAGATCTGGTGCAGGGAGCAGGGAGCAGAGTGGATGCTGCCTTTCGAAATATCATTTCAGGTTGGACAAGGAAATTGTGTGGGAGGGGATTCCCGCAGATTCGTCTAATGAGGATCCATCTTAGCCAACATGCAACCTTCCAGGGCTCAGGGAATAGCTAACCAGATTTGTCCTGGTCCCTGTAGGGAGAGATCCTGAGGTTTCATCTATAGACCTTTGATGGTAGCAGACAGCCAAGAGAGTACCCCAGTTTAGGCTAGTGACTCACAAATAACAGTCTTGCCTTCCCTAGGTTGCCCTGCCATAGGAGAGAGGGCTCAGTGCAGGAGCAATGAGTTCCAGGTTAAAAACCTGCCCCTCTCCACTTTCCCTTCTCATCAGATATAACATTGTCTTAGGCTTGGTTTTCCAGCTGATTAAAGAGTAATGATAACCTCCGAAAGGCATGCTTGGCTCCAGTTAGAGGTTTAGGAGGTTTTCCACCTTCTCTTCTTAGACCTGGGGCCTCAGTTCTGGGAACTAGGAGTGTGTGGTGGTGAGGGTGGCCACCCTGCTTCAGCTCCCCACCCCCTTCCTCTTCTTTCTCCTCTTTCTCATCAAAGGACTTCAATAAATGCACCTCAGCATGTGGCAGTGCCTGGGGCTTTAGAAGAATGAATTGCTATCCCAGCTCTTACTTTAAAGGAGTGACACTCTCCAATCCAAACACATTTACTAAGCATTGTCTGTGTGTAGTACTCAGCTCTGGGTCCAGTGGGTCACCCTGAGAATGGCCACAGCCTCCTCTTGTCTCCTCCCAGGAGCTGACAGTCCATACTTTACCTGCAGTTGCCAGATCCCGGAGGGTCTTAGGCTTCTGTGTCTTTTTGAGACTGCCCTTTGCTTATGATGTTCTCCTTTGACTGTCGAGAACTCAGGTCCTCTGTGACAAGGGCCCAGATGACACTGGGCATCCTTCTATGATGTCATCACAATGGACTTCAGTGCCTCAGCTCCTCTCCAGTAGATGAGAATACTCACACCTTGTTAACCCCACCCCCATTACATTGGTACCTGATACATGCTTGTTTTCTTGGGCAACTCCCGAGGCCTCCACTGGTGAGCTGGATGAGAGCGGCAGAGTAGCAGCCTGGATCTCTAGTTTTCATGGCCTGGTTGAGAGAGCCTTTCCTAGTCTCTTTTGTTTGCTTCTTCTTATTTGCTCTTTCCTCCCCAGCCTCAGAATATAGGATCTCCAGATGGATGCAGGATTGCCACAGATGATTGACCCCCCAGGTGATAGCGTCCCTTTGCCTTGACCAGAAGTCTTTCTTTTCCATCCACATGGCCAAAGCCCACTCATCTTCCTAATTCTGTTGTCATTTCTTCCAGAGAGTTTTAGATTCTTCTGGAAAAAGTCCAACATTCCCTTCCTAGCCCCTGGTCTGAAACTCCTGGCACCGGCCAGTGTAGCTTCATCCCAGGTAGCTTATGCTTGTCCTTTCACACAGGGGGCCATGGCTGGTGGCTGATACTGCTAGCCTTTGCTCTACTTGGCATGGCTCCTGGCATGTTCTGTGTGATGATACCTGTCTACCTAGTGGAAGAATAAACAAGACCATTACTTCTGGTTTATCTAAGAGGAAGGCATCCAGGTTCTTTTCTCATCCGTGGCTTTGAGTTTTCTGCTCCAAGGTTCTGATAGACCCAGAGGCACAGTTAGTCTCAAGTCTTGAAGTCAGATGTTATGGCCTGCAGGAGAAAAATCAAGGGTTGAATTCTGCTTGGTATTCGGAGCAGACTAGAATGACTTTTGTGTATGTGTTCCATGAATCACATCCAATATTGGCAATGTATTTCATACACATGTGTGTATATACTCATGTACTTAGCTATGTGTATGTTTATTTGTGTATATCTTGAGAGTATATTAAGCATTTACTGATAGAGTGTAGTAATGTCAGAGGATCACAGACTTGAACCAGTGAGCCACTGATTAGGAGAGGAGACCAAAGCCAGTGCCTTCTAGTGTGGCCTTACCTCATGCCTAAAGCCTTAGAGTCTATTTATTTATTTATTTGTTTATTTATTTATAGACAAGGTCTCTATATAGCCCTGGCTAGCCTGGAACTCACTATGTGACTAGGCAGGCCTCAGATTCACAGAGATTTGACTGCCTCTGCTTCCCAAGCACCAGGGACTAAAGGTGTCCGCCATCATCGCCTGACTTACAACCTGAATCTTGCAAGTCCCTTAAGGAAAGGAAGTTGGGGGGGAGGAGGACACCCTCTTCAGTGTCTGGCACATGGCAGGCACTCATAGACACGTGTGGCTGAAATAATATCGATTAGAATTGATTATGACTATTAGACAATCTTTGGAAGCTTTAAAATCTGATTTTAGCCTAATCCTCTGTTGTGCATTTGCAAACAGTGAATTTGAAAGTCAGTAGGAAACCGTCTTGCAGCATAAATAAACGATGGGATGGTTTTTATTGTCCCTGTCTCTGGGAATTCTCACAGGGTCACAGATTTGAGATCTTGGATCTCAAGTTTTACTTCTATCATTTTTCTTTCTTTTTTTTTTTTCAATCAAACAAGATGTTTTCCTGATGTAAACCTTCAAAAAGGCTCAGAAACCAGGATGCACAGAGTCACGAACTGTGCGTGCACATCAGCCGATGTCAGCCCTACCTGGCTCTCGCCTGTGTGACCAGTCCCAGGCAGCCCATTTCCTCTGCAAATGCTCTAAGGCTCTGTCTTTTAGGAAGAACCAGGCTTCTCTGACAAATGCCAGCAGTCCGTAGGAACTATTGGGCCCTGCTGGGCAGAGCACTCCTCGATCCCAACAAGCTGGGGAATCTGTACTCCCTGCAGGAAGGAGAGAGGGCTTAGGAATGATTTTATGTCGATAGTACATAGGCTGGCTTGTTAAGCTTAACTTCTGGGTTGAAATTTCAGAACTCAAAGGGAGACCCATCAGATGTGAACCTGTGAGGAACAGAGAACAACAGGAAGGGTCAAATGCATGCCAAAACGAGAAAACCGAGGCCCAGAAAGCCACTGAAAGACCACCAGCGGCAGAGTCAGGCTCTGACCTGGGTTCTCTGCCTCTCCTCAGTGGGATGAAGTCCCTTAGCTGTACCAGGCTGGGCATGTGCTTTTTGTGCACCCAGATTTCTGGGTCTAGGAACAGTACACGCTGAACCCTCATTGAGCCCTGGGCTGTAGGCACCTTCCCTTTCCCTCAACAGATTTCTAGAAGGGCAAGTGGCCTGTAGTCCCTCAAAACATGGTTGGTGACATGTGACTTCTTCCTTCCTGTACAAGTTGAGCACTTGCCACCCTGCTGTCTGTTTTTCCTTGCTAAGGTTCAGTTCTAATTATGTTGATTTTCTTCATCCCACCCCCTCCTGGAAGCTTATTAGGTTGAATATTTTTATTTATTATCATTTCGCCCAACTCCTGCCAGCATTTCCAATTACTCTCCCCGCTTCCTTGTAATTGTCTTTCTGTAATGGCTCTGAAACAATTGCGCTAAATGAGGTGTCTCCTGCAAGATGAGAGTCTCACTTCATTAAAGGCTAATGTATTCTCAGCTCCAGCTCTGTGGGGCTGGCTTGGAAGGAAGACATTTAAACAGCTTCTTTTATTTTATAGGGAGCAACTTTTCAGCAAAGAAGATGTCTGTGGGGTATATGTGTATGTGTGTGCGTCGCCTGGATTTTAATTTAAAGAAAGTTTATGAAATAGTACAAGTCCCCTTATTGATGAGCCTATTGTCAGGTAGCTGCGACTTATGCAGATGCAGGAAGGAAGGAAGCTGACAAGGGGCTCTCCATGCACATATGCCCCCTGCCTTTCTGCCAGCCCCACCCCTTCCTCTGTTGCTCTCTGCATGCTGGATTAACCTCCAAACTTGTTCATCCCTCTATCCTACCTCTCTACCTCTTGTATTGTGTGCCCAGATTCCACAGCGGGGATGCTCTCCTGTTACGCATTTTTGCAGAAGCCAGTCTTTTCAGTTCATAGGTCCCGACCCCATCTTTCATTTATTCATTCCTTCACTTGCTCGTTGTCTATTCATTTGTCCCTTTGTCATCCGTTCAGCATGTGTTTATTGCCCACCCTGTTTGAGCTTCATTCTGCAGGGCTACGTCCTTTTGGAGAAATAGCGACAGATGATTGGTAAGCAGGCACCACTGGTACAATATGGTAAGTGCTGTAATCAGGCATGGGCAGACACTCTGTGAGCAGCCAGCAGGGCACCTCAGGAAATCTCAGGGGATCCAAGGAGGCTTCTAGAGGCAGAGTGGTCTAGTCTGATACCTGGAGGATGAGGAGTTAGCCAAGTGGTGTGTGTGTGTGTGTGTGTGTGTAATAACTTCAGGCAGAGAGAACTTCATGAATCAAGTTCTGTTTGCCAGAGATAGCCTGGCAGTTGAGGAGAAATGTAAAATTTTCCATCTGGCAGGCACACTGTGGGTCAAAGGCTGTGGTGAGAGGTGGAGCTAACCATCAAGAAGGGTCTTGAAGGCCATATTCCCCTAGAGACTGGTTATGGGACACTGAAGAGCTCTAAGCAGGGGATTAATCGGCCAGCTTTGTATTTTGGAAAGATTGCTACTATTTCAGTATGTACACTGGGTTGGAGAGAGGCAAACAGAGATCAGGAGATCTTGTAGGCAGCTGTTGTAAGAGACCATAATGACCTGCTGTAGAGAAAAGTGTATTAATCTGTAAGGTTCCCAGATGGAGCAGAGACAGGCTTGGGAGACGACTGGGCAAACGTGTGTAAGCAGGGCAGGGTGCAACTTATTGAGAAGTCCATGCAGTCTGCAGGTTGTGGGACTCTAGGCTCAAATGCTAGCAGATGCCAGTACCTTGATTACTGTCATCAAAAGCAGCTGAGCATTTTTGCCTGTAGGCCCATTGCATGTGAACATTTGCTTACTCTTTCCAGGGCTCCTAGACTGTTGTTACACTGGAGAATCTTTCAAAGCACCCCTGGATTAGTTAGATTTCTTTTCTTCACCACTATGATGAAAATCCGAGAAAAATAACTTGAAGTGAGGAAAGATTTGTGTTGCCTCATGGTTTCAGAGATTTCAGTTTATGGTTGGCTGGCTCTGTGGTAGTAAGACAGAGCATTATGGAGGAGAGGGTATAACAGAAGAGCTGCTCATATCATGGTGTTGAGAAAGCAAACACAGCTGGTAAGACGGCTCAGTGAATAAGGCGTTTGCGACTATGCCTGGCAACTTGAGTTCAATATCTGGACCTACCTGATGAAAAGAAGTACCAACTCATACAGTGCATGTATGACCTCAACATGCATGCATGGAATGTACACAAGCTGCTCCCTCCCCACCAAAAAGAAATGGAACAAAATATTTCCTTAAAAATAAGGAGAACGAAGAGATTTGGAACATAGTATAGCCCCCAAGTACGTAGTCTTTGTGATTTATTTCTTCTAACCAGTCCCCACCTTCATCATATCTCTGTAACATCAGCAAATCATGGAGCCATCAATGTCTTAATCTGCTGATTATGTCATAGTTCCCACAATCCAATCTACCTCTTAAAGATTAGCTCTACTAGCTGGGGAGCGACCTTCAGTATATAAAGATTTTGGGGGGACTTTTTCATGCAAGTCATAAGGACTCCTGTGCACTGAGCTGAGCAGGTCTCCTATTAGCTTGGACTTCTGCCCCCAGAGCGTGGCCTATGCTAAGACCTCTAGTACTGCCCCAGGAGCTCCTAAGCCAGAGGACTGCTTCTGCCAAAGGAGTTTTTAGTTCAGTCAAGGGGTAAAAGGCTCTTCCTGTTCAGTTTGGGTTAGAAGGATTTAAGTAGAGCCATCAGTGTCTTCATGCCTCAGGTGATGCGACTAGTTCTTGGATGCTTGCCAGCAACAGTGATAGGAGAGAATCATCACAGCCACGCCCTCCCACACTTAGCCAGGTAGGCACCTTTTCATGCAGCCACACACATCTCATTTTGCTCTCCTATCATGACCAGGTTGTTATAGTGTCTATTATGGAAAGGGGGAAACTGAGGATCAAAAAGACTAAGCAGTCTTCCAGGATACCTGTGGTTGCATTTCCTGCTCAGAATAAAAGCAGGAAGGAGTCTGGCTACATGAGAGCCAGCCTGGGTACTTTTGTATCCAGGAGAGATGGCTTGGCTCCGTCCCGTTTACTGATTCCTCTACTGTCTTCATTCGGACAGATCCTTTCAGGTTCTATGCAAATGCCACTCCCTCCTTCCCCTAGACACAGCCAGTGAGTCCTTCCTCCCTCGTTCCCAGAATACATATATTGCTCAGTTAAGAGTCCTGCTGATTTGCTTCTATTTCTTTGCATGTCTGTCACCTCTACTTTGGATTTTTCACGGGAGGGATCTTGGCTTCCTCCTCATTATATCCTGGGCATCCAGCACAGAGGCTGGCACACAGTAGGTTTTCTATGAATAAATAAATGCTGTCAGGGAGCCCTGGGTACTCAAGGGGACCCCAAGAGGCCACAGCAAAAGATCCTCAGTTTCCTTTCCTTACTAGGCAGCAAGCTACCAAAATAGGCTTCAGGGTGAATGAACTCCATGGCACCAGGAGCTTCCTGGTCATAAGGAGGCAGCCACTGGGACCAAATTCTTTCTGTGTACCCTGGGAAGATGTGGGGCTGAGGTAAATGTTCCTCTTGGGTGGGAAGACTAAGGCATCTTCTGTGCAATGTCTGGCTGGATGTTAATTCTGATAGGCTGCTTATGTAACACCAAGCTCCCTCCAGCTTTCAAGGACTGAAAGGCACACACACCAAAGAAACAAACAAATGGAGGCACACAGTCTTTGTGCCATTAGGTAACTGGAAAGAGGAAGTGCACACATCTAATGTCCTCAGCAAAGATTTAGCACTGGGCAATTTCCAAACAGCCTTTGGGGATAATATATATCTTTAAAGATTCCAATAGAAAAAGTTACCAATGGTTTCCCATCTCCCCAAACCTCAAACCACGCTCTGATAGTCACTCTGCCAACACTGCTTTGAAAAGTCTTCCCTCCAGAGATGTGAAATCACCACTTCAGCAGCTCTCTCCTGTAGGCAGAGCTCTTCTGCAGGCCCAAGGCAGCCAGCCAGAGCAATTGGGGGAGAGGGGGTGAGTGAAAGGAAATACTGACTTCCCCCAGTGTCTACAGGGTCTCCATGCTGATTTAACTTGGCAAGGATGAAAAAAAGTCAAGAAAAAAAATTGCAATTGTATTGAATGTGTGCAGACTTCTTCATTCCTTAAGCAAAACAGTTGATCAACTATTTTACACAACATTTGTGTTACAGTAGCCATTAGAAACAACCTAGAGATTTTAAGGGTATGGGAAGATGTTCAAGTTATATACAGTTACTACAAGCCATTTTATTTATATAAGGAACCCTACCATCTATAGATTTAGGTGTCTGTAAGGGACCCTGGGACCAATCTTCTGGAAACACCAAGGGACAACTGTATTGTACATGCTCTGAGAGCCAGGGGTCTTGGTTTTAAAGCACAGTCACTACATAAATAGCTGGATGACTTTAAGTGACTTGCCCTTTCTGGGTTTTTTTTCTTTTTTGGTTTTTCGAGACAGGGTTTCTCTGTGTAGCTCTGGCTGTCCTGGAACTCACTCTGTAGACCAGGCTGGCCTCGAACTCAGAAATCCGCCTGCCTCTGCCTCCCAAGTGCTGGGATTAAAGGCGTGCGCCACCACTGCCCGGCTGACTTGCCCTTTCTGAGCCTGAGTTGTCCATGTTTGTAAGGTGCAGACAGCAGTCAGTTCTCCCCTGCCTGACTCATAAGCTTGTTGGAAATGCATATCCTGTACAAAGTAAAGGACCACAATTACTGACTTTGCATCTCTTAGTAGTTGGGATATGGAGTCCTCTTTTGTCTCTGGTAAGCTCCCTTTTTCTCCTGCTCCAGAGCTAAATCCTGTCCACACATCACTTTCCTTTACATGGGGGAAATATCAGTTGAATTTAAAAATCTGAGGTCCCAAGGAACTCCTAGATATAACAGATAAGACCTCTTGAGCTCAAGGGAAGTGAGACACTTTCCTGCCTATGGCAAATCAGTAGGTAGTTTAGAGTAAGAAGTCACAGGATCCTGAGATAAAGCTAGCCAGAATGTCACTTTGGAAGCCGACGATATAACTTAGTAACAGAAGACTTGCCTAATAAGCACAGGGCCTTGAATTCCATCCCCTCTGCCGCAGGGAAAAACAAAATATCTCATCAACACTGAAGACAGACCACGTGGACAACTAAATACTGAGGTTGTAACAGTAGCAACCCAGTTTTATCCTTTTAGAGTTAGCATCTCCCCAGGAAGGAAAGTGACTGTCCCATGTTCCACAGCCAGTAAGTGCACTTAATAAAGCCTAGCTTGTGAGGATGAAACGAGAGATATATGCCATCGACCCTTAGTGAGGGCTCTAACCATATGTCTGCTATCTTCCAGACTCCTGGAGTATTTTCTCGATCTTATAAACCACCTCAC
The DNA here is from genome assembly GCA_028551405.1 of Uromys caudimaculatus. Classification (NCBI taxonomy): domain Eukaryota; kingdom Metazoa; phylum Chordata; class Mammalia; order Rodentia; family Muridae; genus Uromys; species Uromys caudimaculatus. The sequence continues at coordinate 79,455,685 of CM052706.1, forward strand.
TGACCCTGAACACAAGCTGCGCTCATACCTTGAGATCAGGAACTTGACCTGAGTCTAGCCTACTTCCAGGCTGAGTCTGACTGGAACAACACTGGTTTTAAGTCCTTGGCTTTGGTTCTGGCAATTTATTTCATATGACCAATGCTTATGGAGAGTTAGCCACATGCCCAGTCCTGGGGCAACACTGAGGAGCAATGCCCTCTGCTCCTAGACATCTTAGATTATACATCTTAGATTATACATCTTAGATTATTTTAGTGGTGAGGAGTCTATGGAACACTTCATAGTAGCTTAAAAATACACCAGACATTTTCAGAAGGTGATACGAAAGATATAAATTCTATATATATAGTAGGATATACTAGCGAGGAAGGGCTGGTAGATTAAAACTGTAAAGTGGGATGTGGGGACAGGTTTTGTTCTCATCTGGAAGCTGACAATCTTTCCAGCTCAGTATTCCAAATAAATACCATCAATACTTAGATGGTCCCTGTTCTATCCCCCTTACCAACAGCTAGAGGTAAAGCTTCCTGCAGAGCCCTGGTTCTACTTTCCACCAGTATCCTGAGGACTCAGTGACCTTCCTCTATTAGAATCTGTAATCAGGAGTAAAGGAAATGCAAACAAGAGAAAGGTAAGACGCTGGGGCAGCTTGGCCTGTGCAGAACAATGAAAGGGATGGGTCTAGACAGATCCCTAGAAGGAGGCTCAGACCTCCTAGTTCATTTTCTGATTCAAAAACAACTGGACTCAGTTTCTGCTGACCTCAGGGCCCATCCAGGAGGCTGTCTCAGGAATCAGATAAGCCGAGGAAACTAGGGAGGATCTAAGTGAAGTTGCAGATAAAAGCCTCATGATCCACAGTTCTTGCTTCGGGAACTCCTGAGTCTGCCCGGGACCTCAGGAGGTCATCTTGTGTTATTCTCATTCCTTGGTGGGACTGCACTTCACCAACTACCCCGCCAGCCAACTGTGACAATTTCCCTGTCCCTTGGATTACCTACTCACAAATAGAAAAGAGCCCTTAGCAGAAGAAACTGTGTGGGTGGCTGGTATGTCATTTTCTCAGGGAGGGTGAGTAGATTCAGAAGAATAGCAGTCTCTGGAGGCTTTGAGGACTAGAGTTCTGGATCTAGTATCCACTAAGTCTGTGTCTTCTGAAGTCTGTCAGGAACACCCTTAAGAGAGACTTGTTACTCAGTGGTGTTCCCACCTTCTGCTGTGTCTATTGCCGAATACTGAAGTCCTGGATAGGCCCCTGAAGGGTAAAATGGAAGCAAGGGAGGCATTTTCCACCAGGAAGTACTCAGTATGCTTGTGTGAGGGAAGGAACCCCTCCCTAGTTTCTCCACAAAGATACCCTGATGTTAACTAAGCCAGTACTGGGTGTAAAAGGCCTGGGTTCCCCAAGCAAGCTACCCACCTGGTTTGGAGGACTGATGGTTATCTGAGCCTTCCCTAAAGTGTCCTGATCCTTGTACTTCTGGTCCTCACAACTCCTTTTTGTTCAACAACCCACTGGCTCCATAGTCCCTGAATGATACTTTTTTCTTTCAGTTAGCTGGCCACTTCTTGGTTGCTCCACAGATCAACCCTGATGTTGTTCTCTGCCTCAGATGCTCATATGTCTTAGCCATGATCTTCTTCCAGGAGCAGGGGAGAGGGAGGCTGAGGCTGCCTCTGCTGCCAACATCAAAGCCTTCCAGTGTGGCTTTGGTAGAATGTGAAGAATTGCCGGATAATTAAGTTGCATTTCTGCACATTGTTTACTGTTGCTCTCAACCAATCACTATTCCATGGGGGCTAATCTGTGTTAGGGTTTTTATTTTTTATCTTTTCCTTTTCAGTGCCTCTTTGTACCACATTCTTCATTATGCTTCAGTTACGATTTTAATTTTACTATTATTAAATCTTTCCCAAAGCTGTATTTTTCTGTGCCTCTGAGCTGGAATTCCTGACTTGGGGACTTTACAACTGGGCCTGTTCACAAATGATTGCTCTTGTTGAACTGAAGAATATGCATTAAAACTCAGGGATGGACGAATCCCTTTGCCTTGCCCCAGACCCACCTGGTTGTAGGTTATAGGAAATGAGGGAGAAGTGAGCCAAGGAGCAGAAGGGATCTGGAACGTCTTGAGACTTTGCTATTGAAAGAGTATCTTCATGGCTTCTAATGGGCAAGGCAGTGGAGGCAGTTGAGTGCAGGGCTGGGCAGGAGTGTACACGGAGTACATAGCTGGTTAGGAGTATGTGAGCAGCACACATTGTTCTCAGTGAGTCATTTAAAAAAAAGAGAACCAAAGTTAAAAGGGGGTTAGAGGGTAAGGATAGGGGGAACTAGGGGAAGGAATTAGGGTATATATCAAAACATATTGTGTGAAACTCTCAAAGAATTAATAAAAGTGTATTTGAAAAGATATGAGATGAGGAGGAAGAGGCTGCTTCCAGGGCTCAGAAGTAAAGAGACAGCATCCATCTTGGAATAGTTCATGACAAAGGCAAGAGTGGCACATTAATCTCTTTTCTGTTGCTGTAGCAAAATACCTGAGGTAGGACACTTTATTTTTAAAATGAGTTTGGGGTAGGTGTTCTTGGGCTTTTGGAGATTCAACAACTATGTACTGGAACTTCATTGGCTCTGGTGAGGGCCTCATGGCAGATGACATTGCAATGGTGGGACAGGAATTAAGAAAAGTTCAGGTATGCTGGGCAGTAGTGGCGCACACCTTTAATCCCAGCACTTGGGAGGTAGAGGCAGGCGGATTTCTGAGTTCGAGGCCAGCCTGGTCTACAGAGTGAGTTCCAGGACAGCCAGGGACACACAGAGAAACCCTGTCTTGAAAAACCAAAAAAAAAAAAAAAAAAAAGAAAGAAAGAAAACTTTAGGTGTTAGGCTTACTCTTTTTTTTTTCCCCCCTTAGGCTTACTCTTGACACTGATGGACTCTTATGCTTAAGTCTTGTCCCCAATGACCTAGCCACTTTCTATCAGGGTCAACCTCTTAAATGTGCCACTACCTTTCGCATCATCATACCTCCAGAATAGGAAACCTTGGGAGACACACACAACCCGTATATCCAAATCACTGTAAGAACGAGGTGACATTGCCACCAACTCACAGCAAGAATGAGGTGACGTTGCCACCACCATCATGGTTTTCTAATTGTCTCTCTGCCCATTCTGCTTCCTCTGTCACCCATCTGGAGTTTGCTTGCTCACTGGCGTTGCATGAGAGCTCTGAGACCCAGGCCTGCCTCTGATCCCATCACTAAGCCAACAGAGTGGAGCAGGAAGCACTTTTCATATGCTTATGACTGCTGATGGGAGGAATTACTGACCCACCTTCCCAAAATGACAGAGTGATAGATTCCAGGTGCCTGGTCTTGCAGAAGAATTCAGCCCCATTGCAGCCAAAGGTGACTGGCCCTGGGATCCTGGCAGGCCAGAACCAGCTGCAGGCCTCTTCTGCCCACGCTGGCAGAACCGATATCGTCGTCTCCCTCCCACCCCAGCACCCCTGTACCCTTAGCTTCCTCCTGGTCTTCCATTTGCTTCTTTCTTCCTCTCTCACCCTGTCCCCCCATGCTGACACACACACACACACACACTAAAACCATAACTTTTTCCCCCTTTCCCATTATCTCTAACCCATATACTCTGGGAAGTTTAATTTGTTCTCGGTAGTAATCACCATTAACTAGAAATTGTCTTTCTCTGTGTAAACACGTCATTAGTGAAGCTGGTTTTCTGCAGGGTCCAGATTTCATTTTTATTAAAATGAAACACTTTCAGGCGCCTCACTGTGTCCAAGGAAAGAGAGTATAATTTTAACCCATTGGGTTGGCCACAGATAATTGGGCTGGCATTTGATTGGACGATTAGGGAAATATCTTCTTTGCATGCAGTATAATTTGCATTTTTTCCCACTTATATGAAGCTAAGTCATGCTTTCGTACACAGGCAGTTTTAATGAGCATTATAAATCCTAATGAATATATTTTCATGTTCATTTTATTGGCTTGTTTTTATTACTAGAGGTCTGAAAAACAGGGCCAGTGAGGGAGATGCAGAGGAAATGGCAGAGGAGAGAAGTGCTGTGGCAGGCTCTCCACCCCTCCCCTTCTGCCTCTGGCAGCCAGGGATGGTGAGCATGGCAGGAGGGGTCATCTAGGTTTTCTTTAACCAAGTCAGGAAGTGCTTGGCTCCCAAGGGAAAAAGTACATCCCTCACCTGGGGACTGGATGAACTCCTGCTGCAGCCTCTGCCCGAGCTGCAGCAACATCACATACTACAGAAGCCATGAAGGCAATAAGCCCCAGTTCATCATGGTCTATGATGAAGTCGTTGGTGCATAGTGGGACCTCATAGCTGCTCAATCAAATGGAAATAAATTCAGTCCTGGTTCACAGTGGACCACCACAGACAGAGCGCCCGATACTGAAAGCAGTTGGCTAGTATGCAGAGGACAGCCTTCTCCTGGTGATCTAGGAGGTTTGTCAACGTCTCAAGGCCTTAGAGCACTACACTGCTCAGTGACAGGTTTCAGATTCCTGCCAATCTCTAAGACCGTTTTCATCCATTTACTTACTCATCCCATATCACGTACGTCTGTCTACTATGTTGTCGATACTTGGACATAAGCGAGTAGTCCTGAGGTTTTCTGCCAGCTTGAATAAAAAATGTCTGAAATGGGGAATCAATAAAAATAACCTTTCTATCCCGAGGTTCTAGTTCCAGCACTCCATGTGCACCAAGAGTTTGGTCTCTTTCCTTGACTACCTTAAGTCCCTAAGCCTTTTTGCCCCAGTGTTTCAGCACCTCAGAAATCAGATCAGGCCTCTTGCCTATGCTTCTGTGCACTGGGTCTAACCTGTGCACTTCTGCTTGACCCTTTCCTCCAGCTGAAGGCCATCTTTCACATTGCTTCCTCTCAGACTCTAAAGAATCATCCACCCGCCTTTGTTCAGGAGGCCTGATCAGCATCCTGCTGTGGGGAGCCTGCCTGGGACCTGTGTGGCCTCGGGTGGCCTCCATGCTGTGACCTATTGCTTCTCATGACAGCCCGTTGTAAGACCAACTCATTGACCACCTCAATCCTACTTTTCCTGTTACACCTCTCTCAATCTTTGCTTTTTCTTTTTCATCAGAAAAGTATTTGCTGCTCACCTAGGTTGGGGATTTTGAGAATGTTTCAAAAGTTCAAAAAAACAAATCAAACAAACAAAAACAAAACAAGTTCAGTTGCCTTTATCATCATTCCTTCAAAATGACAGCAGGATGATGTCCCTTGCAATGGATCATTCATGCATGTCCTTGCTGAAAGCTCTCCCTTCCCTCCCCCGAGCCCTTTTTTTTTTTTTTTAAGATTTATTTATTTATTATTTGTAAGTACACTGTAGCTGTCTTCAGACACCCCAGCAGAGGGCACCAGATCTCATTATGGATGGTTGTGAGCCACCATGTGGTTGCTGGGATTTGAACTCAGGACCTTCGGAAGAGCAGTCAGTGCTCTTACCCGCTGAGCCATCTCTCCAGCCCCCCCCCCCCCCGAGCCCATTCTTACAGTCAGGGCTGAACTCCTCTTGCAATGGCCTTCAGGACAAATGCTTTTTTTCCAGCTAGGCAAGTGTTTACTGGACATCTGCCATGTGCTAGAGTCTGTGAGAATCTGAATCACTAACACAGAACTCTTATGCTGCAGGGATAAGACTGCTGGCCCCAAAGGGAGCCTTGGTTGGTTAAATTTGGGCTTGGCTGATGTGTGCTGCTCTCTCTTCAGTCACCACATGGGAAGAATGAGCTTTAACTATGGCACAGGGGTGATAACGTTTTAAATAAGATGGCGATGGTGGTGATGATTTGCAAACTGTAAATGCTGACTCATTCAGATGGGATATGACCAACTCACAATGTGACTTAGAGCATGAATGCTAGTCCCAGGTCCTGGGTTCTGGCCTGCCCTCTCATGGTGAGGGGTGTAGAGAGATGCTTGCTGTTAGAGAGGGGTGCTGATGCTTCTTAGAGTCAGAGTGTCTGGATGGGTGGGATGGTTTCATAGACTCAGCTTCATCCTAACCTCTACACTTTACTTAAACCCAGTCGCCGCTCTGAGTGCATGTCACTTTGCCTTGATAAATGGTCAGGACATTGCTTCTCTGGGACAGGACAGTGCCCTGTGACTATACAGCTCTTACAATACTCTGCTGCCTACCATTCACTCGTCTCATGTGTGCATTAGATTTGTGTTGTGGTTCCTTTATTATTACAAATTTCTGATCAGGAGTCCTTGGCATGGCTTTTTCACATGACCCTTCCTGGCCACCACACTCATGCCGCCTAGGTTGGGAGTCAGGAGCCATCTGTTCAATAAATGCCTTCAATGATCTCACTGGCCAGAGTGGAAGCACCAGCAGCAATATTCTTGATCAGCAAATCTCCTTCCCAAGTAGAGGCTGAGTTCACAACTGACCAGCGAGCGTGTCTTGCTCAATGGGAAGAGAGTTGGCCAACTGGAGAATCAGAGCTTCAGCTCTGATGATGTCCTTGTCAGATCAGTAAAACATAATAGAAATATTTTGAGATAACATATTTGTTAAGAAGTCACATAGGTGGTATGGAGGCAAAAGCAATCTACAAACCAAACCAGATCTTCAGTTCTCGGGTGTCACAGTGACTGTGCATTCCCTCGCTGACCCAAGTCTCTGTGTCCATGAGGCCAAGCCGTCATAAGAACCATTCCTTGGAGGTTCAGAAGGGCAGGAAAATGTAGACAATCTGCCAGTGCCCTGTGAGCTTAGGCTGGCGGGTGGGGAAGAGTTAAAAGGGAAGTTATTCATTGTGAAGTGAGGAGGAAGGGTCTTGGCCAGGACTAAGGAGGACTACTGACTCACAAGATGCTTTGGTGAACTATCCAGTTCATGAAAAGAGGGCTGAGGGCTAGGATGAGAATGTGGAGGTGGCCCAGGGAGAGGGGATTCTTTTGCGTATCTTTCCTTCCGTGAGCGGGAATGATGACATCTGAGAGCCAGGAGAGAAGCAGCAGACTAGAGAGAATGTAAGGGTTTATGTTCTGGCCTCCTGATGGAAGACAGCAGGTTGGCTGACCAGTGAATAGGGCTGCCCAAGGAGGGAAGTAGTCTCACCTCTCTGTCTGAAAAAGTACTTGTTGAGCATCAGGACCTAGCGAAATTTAGCACAGGGTCATGGGTGGCCAGGTAGTTGGTTGCCATGTTGGCTTTAGGTCCCCTGAGGAACTCTAGACATTATGGAATGGCAGGAGCTGCCTCCCTAGAATCCACTCCCACGTCTCCCCTTCTGGTTTTTTTTTTTTTTTTTTTGCATCTTCCTGTGTTTCTTGTCCTGTCCTGCTTTCTGATGCAATCCTCTGGACCCAAGCCTTCTTGCCAGGGAAGAATGCAGACCACAGCTGGGGAGCCAGCTGCTCGACTGTCTCAGCCACCCCCCCCTCCAGGCCAGCACCTCCTCACCTCTCTTTTCTCCTCCTCTAACTCCCTGCCTCTCAACTCTGTCTACTTCTCCCACTCATGCCCATCTGCCCATAAACTCACATGCCTTCTCCTCTCTGTACGCTCCTTTCTATTCCTGTTATCAGCTCCCCACATCCGATCCCTCCTGCTCTTGTTACTCATTTTCGGATCCCCCCTCCCTCATGTCCCTTGGTGTTTGGAGTGAAGAAGGCTGAGTTGCTATGGAGAGGCGGAGAGCCCTGGGCCAGCCCAGGCCATGGTCTGGTTGTATAATCAGGGACCAAAACTCCTCTTCCTTGGGCCTCAGTTTCCCCAGAAATAATGAAGAGGACGTTGCACCTTTAAGGATATGCTGTGCTTCATAGAGACCTCCTCTTGAGCTCTGCCCCCATTCCTATCCCCATCAAGCCTGGCTGGAGACAGGCTTCTTTCCTGGCTGGAGCAAGTGTAATGCTTGGAGTGGGGGTGGGGGTCGGAGCCCACGGAGGGGCTCTGCTGCCCAGCCTAGTTTAGGCAAACAGCAGGGACTGCTGGCGGCAGCTCCAGCCCCCACTTATGCTGTAACAGCTGCAGTCCAGCTGCTGGCATCCCTGCTGGGGGAGCGTGCTAAACCTCTCTGGGGTCAACGCTGTGGTATGTCGGTTTCCATAGCAACCAGCCAACGGGCCACTTTCTCAGAACAATTCCCCTACTCAGCCTGGTTCTGGACTTAGCTCAGCCCAAGGGCATGTGCTGAGAGCAGAGCGGGATGGGGGAGAGGGAGCCTAGGGTCCCACTCGGCCCCACAAAAAGTGGTTATCTCAGTCTTGTCTTCACACAACGTCTGGATCAGAGGCTGACTGCTGCCAGGCAGTCTTCCGGTCTCCGTGTAACACTCTACCTCCCATTGCCCATCCCCGGACCCCCAAGCTTGGGCTTGGTTGGAAGATAGCTCAGGCCTTTGTCTGGGTATAGACAACAGCTGCTTGGCCAGGGTTAGATCTGGAAGAGAAAATCCCGGGTGCTGTACAGTGTAGGTGCATATATGTGGTGCGGGTGGGTGGGGGACATTTTCCCCGTTTTTCTGCCTTCTATCTCCGTACCCTTGCAGGAATAAATAAATCCCACTTGCCCTATCCATGTAATGTCAAGGAACGAAGCCCAAGGAACGCTCTCTTCTCCCTCTTTAGAGGTGGAAAGTGCTTATAGCACCAGACTAAACTTCCTGAATGGAGCAGTCCGGTATGGTCCTTGACACTGTCAGAAGAAGGTGAACACTGTGTGGGAATTACAAGGAATCTTGGTCCATTTTCTGGACGAGGAACTGACACCTTATGGGAAATGGATTCCTGGGGGTCATGACTAGGCACCAGTGCTGCTGTCTGCGGCGTGCCTCCCGGAACCTGGCCAGTGCCTGACGCCTCTCCCTGGTTCCAGAGGAATGCAACTTGGGCCCCTGTGGACTTGTGCTGTGGACTTTGTTTCTGGACAGTTCATTTCTCAAAAGGACCTATTAGGAAATGGGGAAACTGAGGTTAGACATGGAGTTCATAAGTAACCCTAAGAACTCCAGGCTGAGAACTGGGGCTGGGACTTGGAGACACTATGTGGGTGGTCCCTGAAAAGACCTGAAAGTCATAGAGTGTTATTAGGGTGGCCCGTCCAGCTGTTTTCTTCGGTGGTTTCACTTTCAAGGAGCCCCGTTCTTCCGCCTCCACCCTCTTAAAATGAGGGGACAGATGTCCATGGGCCACAGCTGCACAAGTTAAGCCCTGGAAACAGGTGTGGAATTACTCCCCTCCCCCATGAGGGGAATCAGGAAGGTGGCCAACTTTAGACACTGACGGGTTTTTCCCACCTATGAAATGGGAGCGCTGCTTCTGATTAGCACTTCCCAGAGTGGACTCCATAGCACTGAAGTCTCTGAGGGGTAAAGAACAGGCTCCAAAGCCAAGCAAGATTCTAGGGAACTCCAGGGCTCCTTACAATGTCAGACCCTTTAAGAAACACAGCACTAAAAACCTAAAAACCCAATCTTACCTCGACGCAGGGGGCCAATGTACCCTCATTCAAATCCTATGGACAAACTGACTCCAATAAACACAAACTTCTATAAGAGATTCCCAGCCTCTTTGTTCATGCTCCTCACAGCCCCACCCCTTAGTCTAACCATGTCTGGAAACTTAAGGGCCAACTGTGGCCTCTTTGCTTCCCCGGATGGAACAGTGCTCTAGAGCAAGAGAGGAGAGCATTCTAGCCAAGCACCTAGTCAGAGGAATCTTAAAGGGGAGACATGCTTTGTAAGGAGAAGCCTTGTTCTCCAGGGGAGCAATGGCTGGTCTGCAAGAGGTGCTCATGAGGGTGGGCTGAAGAGAATTAATCCCCTTCCTCAAGGAGGTGAGTTCTCACTTTCAGAAGGGAGAAAACTGAAACACAGAGTGCTTGTCTAAGGCAACATGGTGCTTTCCTAGTCTACTTTTTTACATCTCTTCCAGAAACAAACACACCAGGTAAGAGCTCTACCACTGCAGGACATCCCCAGTCCTGACTTCTTTTACTTGAGAGCCTTTCAGCTCTCAAGAAAAATGTAAGGAAAAAGTCAGAAAACAGTGCTGTCTTTTTTTTTTTTTTTTTTTTTTGGAAGCTAGATGGATATATGAGGACTCGAGAGGAGCTATTAGTTATCTTAAAACATATTTTAAAAATAATAGTAGGTTTATGAATTAGATAGAACATATTTCTCTTTTCAGGGAGCTTGTCTTCTTAGAAGGAGAGAATATTTTTCCTTGGAGATATTCAAGGTCCTTTAGTAGAAGATGTGTGTGGATGGTCCTTATACTTACTATGTTTCATCCCGTATGTACATACTATGGCATAGTTTAATCTATAAACAAGGCACAACAAGGTGTTGACAATAACAATAAAATGGAACAATTGTATTGTGATGAAATTGCCAATTGTCACTATTTTTATACTTTGGAATCTTATTAAGTAAAATAAAGGTTTCTTTAACAGAAGCATTAGGGTAGGGTAACATCTCATCTGAAAACTGAGTGACTAACAGGTGGGTATTGTACAGCATGGACACACTAGACAAAGGGATGACTCATGACCCACTCAGGAAAAACCATAAGACTTCATTCTGCCACTACAGTGGCATGCAGTTCAAAACTTAAGATTCAGGCTAGAGAGATGGCTCAGCGGTTAAGAACACTGAGGTCCTGAGTTCAATTCCCAGCACCCACATGGTGGCTTACAATCATCTGTAATGGAATCCGATGCCCTCTTCTGGTGTATCTGAAGACAGCGACAGTGTACTCATATACATTAAATAAATAATATTTTTAAAAACTTAGGAATTGGCGTATTGCACCATATTTCCTCCTTTCTGGCCTCACACCCTAGCCCTTCCCTCACGAGCTTCCTCTTCTGCATGTAAACCACAGAATGCCAGATCACCAGCCAGGAGCCCCTTTTCTGCAGAAATCAATGTATATTTAAGGAGAAGATTCCTCAGGAAAAGACTCACTGCTTGACATTTTATTTAGTAATTTCTATCTTAATTTGTCTTCCTATTGCTGTGATAAAACACCATGACCAAGAGCAACTTGGGCATGAAAGGGTTTTTATCTTATATTACCAGGAAACAGTCTATCCCTGATGGAGTTCAGGGCAGGAACTCAAGCAGAACAGGAACCTAGAGGCAGGAGCATGAAGACATGGGAATGCTGCTTATTGGCTTGCTCTTCGTGGCATGCTTAGTCTGCTTTCTTTTTTTTTTTTTTTTTTTTTTTTTGTGGTTTTTCGAGACAGGGTTTCTCTGTGTAGCCCTGGCTGTCCTGGAACTCACTCTGTAGACCTGGCTGGCCTCGAACTCAGAAATCCACCTGCCTCTGCCTCCCGAGTGCTGGGATCAAAGGCGTGCACCACCACTGCCCGGCTCTTAGTCTGCTTTCTTATATGTCCTGGAACCACCTACTCAGGGATAGCACCACCCGCAGTAGACCAGGCCCTTCCACAGCCGTTATTAATCAAGAAAATGTCTCGCAGGCTTGCCAACAGGCCAGTCTTATGGAGGCAATTTCTCAATTGAGGTCCTCTCTTCTCAGATGATCCTAGCTCGTATCAAGTTGACAAAAGTGAAGAAATAAAACCAACCAAGAAATGAAGAACCAATAGCGGAAAATAGACAACCCCAGAAAGTCTAGATTGTATCAGGGTCTTAAAGTGCCATGCCCACAATGTGTCAGAACTGATACTGTTCTCCCAGGGTCTGATACAGTCTTCAGGCACTGTGCAGACCTGGGCCAAAGTTCTTATTTGGCCAACTCGCCATCTTTTCTGCTATCTTGCTTCATTTTTATGTCATCTAAAATTGTCACAACCCCAGGGGGACGCTTATGTGCTGTGTCTGGTGGGACACATCCCCATGTGTTTATGCATGTCCCTGTATGGATGTGGATTTCACTCTTGTCCTGGGATGGTACCCTTAGGAATCAAGAGATGGGTTCAGAAGGATACACTGGTCCTGGAGGCGTGATGGGAAAGGAATTGTGACAGTAGCTGATCCTTCTTATGTACTAATGCTCAATATTTGGTGAGGACTCCTTCCCTTTCAAGATGATGGGTAGGGCACTTTCAGTTTTGAGAAAGAAGGTGCTGCTTAGAGGAATCCTCCAGTCTCTAAACTGGAGTGATTAAAAACTCTGCTCTTTTCAATGAAAAGAACAGCCTGACTTATGCAGGTAACTGGGAGTAGAGATACCACCTCCAGACATCTCTTAGGTCCCGGTCCACAGCTCGCTGTCCCACTATGGTGAGATTTCCTACCCAGCTTTTTGAAGAAGGAAGCCTGAGTGTGTGAGCATGTGTGAGTCACCTTCTCTGATTTATAGACACCGGAGGAAGAGTGGGTAGGGGTACAGAATTGCCTGAGGTCAGAGACCTCTTTAGGACAAGGACCTAATCAGCATTACTTATAAAGGTGTTCCCAGTAGGAATCTGTGACAAGTGATGTGTGAGTGTGAGTGTGTGTGTGTGTGTGTGTGTGTGTGTGTGTGTGTGTGTGTGTGTAGGTGGCGAGGCTCTTTTGGGGGGGGGGAGAATACTTTAAAGCCTAAAGGTCAGAGAGCTGTTAAGACTTAGGACTTACTCAAAAATGCTCTTCTTTGACTCTCCAGGCCCAACCCAGAGTCTCTGAGGTGAAGTGAGGAGTGAGGATATGGTAAGACATCCAGGTGCCTATGCCTACAGGGTTCTGATAGCTTGGGACCCCACACACAGTAGCCACACTTTCATCCAGTCTCCCTTCTCCTCCACTGTCTGCTGCTTTGGAGGCCATGTGCTGAACCCGCCACATTGAGACCATGGAGGGAGTTCTGATATCAGGAGAGTTTGGAGCTTCTAGAATATGAAGTTTGCCTGAGTAAAATGAAAGTTTGACTCAGTGGTCCAAGGTGTGTGGGAAAGAGCTTCATAAAGACGTGCAGCCACTGGTGTTTGCTCACCAGCTTCTCCAGAATAGAACAGGGGCAGAAGCTGGGTTAATATAGAAGTTACTCTCCCAGCTGTGAAAAGCTACTTCTCCCTGTACTCAGGTCAGCACTGGCTTGTGGTGACAGGACAGCTTATAAAACCTATTTGTAAACTTTAGACTAAAAACACCTGTGAGGCAGAGGGGTGTCCTGGCTGCATGTGACCAAAGTCTCTTGCTTGGAGGAGTCTTCAGTTCGGTGTAACTAACATGTACCCTCCAGTTCAAGACTTGGGCAGGCATTTTAAATGTACAACTTGGCTGCATCGTCTCAGAATTCCATGGTCTTCTTGGGGTAGGCTGGAGGCCAGGAAATGGCCTCTGGTTCCATCAGTCATTCTGGCACCAGAAATCCAACAACAGCAGCTTTCCAGAGTGGAGTTAGGGAGAGAGCCAGTTTCACAGCAGGTGTCACAGGAGGTGTGTGTGTTTGGGGGTGGGGGATGGCAGGGGCTACTGTCCTTGTTCCCTTTGTGACCCAAATGCTGCTAAAGCTGGTCCCAGGCACAGTGACCGCCAAGTGCCCCATGGGAGGAGAAGGATGAAAGCGATGGGGAATTCTCGTAAATTTTTAATCTGAAAAATAAAGAAAGTGTGAATTAGAATTAATGCAGGTATTAAATATTTAAAGTTTCTGTACTCACTTTCATTTTTAACATATTCCTCGCTCAAAAGCCTCCATAACGCTTGTCAGATTTGTTCTCAAGATGTCCCTGTCTCTCCACCTCCCCCCAGGCCCAGCCCCAAGGTTCGAATTCAGGTATTCATCATCTTGATGGAAATTTTCATTTTATTTCTCCTACAGGAACCATCTGATCTCTCTCTCTCTCTTTATATTTATGCTTTCTCTATACAGCAGCATAAATAATTAATGCCATTATAAACACATCCTATGCAAAATATTTATTAGAAAAAATAACTCTTTAATTTGGCATGTCATTTAATTCCAATCATGGCACACAGGCTACAATTAAAGGCAGGGCTGGGGATCCAGCCTGACTGCTAACACTTGCACTAACAAAGTCTCCCACACAGAAGCCCCTTGGACTTTTGATTGGTTTTTTTTTTCTCTTTATTTCTTGTATTCATTTGATTGATGGAAGCCAGTGGCATCAATTGTCCAGTGGGAGCCGGTCTGGAAGTGAATGTGTGGACCAAGGCAGGAATTCACTTCTGTCTTCTCTAGAATGGCAGGCAGGGCTGTTGTGGGTCTCTTCAATTGTGCTTGGTAGCATGCATCTGAAAGGCTGCTCAGCATTCAGACATGGGCCCTTTGGTACAGCCCCACGGAATGGGTCAGATCTCCAGAATCCTAATAGGTCCTCACAAAGGCCTGGCTTTGGGGTGTGATCGCAAATAGTTTCCTAGAGTTGGGTTTCATGCATGTATTCATTTAACAAATATTTATGGAGTGTTCTACGTGTGCTGGGCATTGTGGTAAGTACTGGAAATGCAACCATAAATAAGGTGGGGGTAGTTCCTGAATATTTTACTATCGCCTCTGTTCAGCCTCCCTTTTCAGCTGAACACACTTCCTAGCTATCTTCAGGAATCGGTTAGTGCAGCTCCACCCCCAGGTTTTAAGAAATCATGGCTAATATCTGAGTAACTCAGTGTTCCTAGTTTTATGGATTCCCATGGGCCACAACCTCGCCAATAACACTGCAGCTACCACCACCCACTCGTCCCTGGGAAGGATCCTGAAAACCATATGACTCCACATTCCTCTCTCCTGGCTCCAGTATAGTCCTCCCTCTGCAGTTAGGGGAGGTTTCTTTGGGAAAACGGTTGAATCTACCGTGACATATTTCACCATGAGTCACCTCCAGGGCCCAGACTCTGAGGGTTTGATTTCAGTTTTAATATGGCATTTTCTGGCCTTTCCTTCCTTTAACTATCTTCTGTAAGTGTCCCCAGGCCTGACATCATCCAGTGTGTATTCTCAATCTTAAAAGCCATCCATCTGCTTGTGGCCCAGATTCTTGATAATTTTTTCATGTGGCAGAGAATAATAAGGAACAACTCATGGCTTGAAAAAAAAAGTCTTTTACAGCTAACACGTTGCCGGTCTGTTATAACTTCATGGAGGATGAAATTAAAACAAATGTTGAGTCTCATGTCTCCAAAAATAAGATAATGGAAAGAAATGTGGAACTCAAAACTAGCACCTTGTTCCTTCCTGGACTTACAGAGTGGGGCCAGTGTTTACTTCACTCAGTGTTTACTTCACTGTTGCTGGCGCGCTCTCTCTCTCTCTCTCTCGCTCTCTCTCTCTCTCTCTCTCTCTTCTTCCTCCTCCCCCTTCCCTCCCCCTCCTCCCCCCCCTCCTCCTCCTCCTGAGACAAGATCTCACTGTGGCCTTGATCTCACAGAGATATACCTGCTTCTACCTCATGAGTGCTGGGAGCAAAAACCTGCACCTTTACAACTCTCCCAGGGCTGGCTCCTTACATAGCTGAGGGTTACTTTGAACTTCTTATCCTCTTGCCTCTACCTCTCAAGTGCTAGGATTATAGGTGGCTTGTGCTGCCATGCCTATCTATTGCAGAGAGAGGTTGATGTTTGATCTGAGAGGTCTTCATGTATATCAGGTGCCATCTCTTGGCTGGAACCAAAGATGCTTGGCTTCTGCCTAGGTGACACCTAAGATTCTTCAGGGATCACGTCTATGGCTCCACCTCTGAGCCTTTCAGGGGAGCTGATGATCCTATCTAGGGGTTTACAGCATAAACATTTGAAGGACCTGTCAGTCCTTTGCCCTTGCCATTTCCAGTCTATCGGGACAGCCACAGGACTAGCCCAGGATCTAGGATGCATTCTGACCTCCTTTATTAAGAAAGTGGTCAAGAACTCTGTATGGCCATTTTGCTCTGCTTTCAAAAACTATGCCTCTGCCTTACTTTAAAGAGCAAGACACCATTTGTGCACTATTTTAATATGATAAGACATTTAAAATCATTCTCTGGGGTCCAGAGATGCCTCATCAGTCAGGCATGTCAATTGCTCTATCAAAGGACTGAATTTTGGATCCTGAAACCCACATCAGGTAGCTTGTACCTGTAAGTCTAGCTCCAAAAGACATAATGCCTGCTTCTGTCCTCCAAAGACATAATGCCTGCTTCTGTCCTCCATTGGTACCCACATACATATTTATGCATCCACATACACAGAGGCACATACACATAAAGTAAAAACAAACAGACAATACCTCCCTCTGAACTGTGCCAAATCAGAATAGTGCCTGGACACAGTCCTTGATAATTCTTTCTTCATTGGATTTCCCTGGCCTTTGCTGCTAGGTCACTGTACAGGCCAGCCTCCATCTAAGTCAGAGCACTAATGTGGTTCTGCCACTGCCCAGCCCACGGCTGCCTTCACTCATTCACTCTGTATTGAGGAGGTAGCACATCTCAGGACGCTGAGCTGGGCACTTGGGTTTCAGAGCAGACTCAGCCCCTTCTTTCCAGAGATTCTGATTTTCATTCTATTAAGCTTTTCAGTGAGTGACATGTCAGCCATAAACTGATGGTGTGTAGAAGGAAGTGCTGCCTCTGTGGGACTCTTTTCAGCTCATTCCTCAAGGCTGTTTCCTCACTCTGCTTAGCACTCAACCAAGAAATGACCTGACTCAAAAGGATCCAAGGCGAGGCCTGATCTCTGATAGGAAGCCACCTTTGCCCCATCCCCTGTGATAAATGCAGCTTTGTGTCTTTTGGCTTGGTTAATAAAACCTGCTCTTGCTTTTCCTAATGTCCAGTGCCTGAAGTGGCAGGACCATAGACAGTAAGTGTTACAGTGACAAACCAGAGAACATCATTAGCCTGGAGCCACCAAGTACCTTTTATTGAACTCAACAAATATCCAATAACCCAGGCCTCTGGCATCTTCACCTAGAATATTTGATACAAACTGAATGAAGGCTTGAAGGGAGGGACATTTCAAATAGAGAAAAATGCTGGTACCTCTGAGTCTCAGAGAACAGAAAGCTATAAGGACAGCTCTGGAGGTCCTTTCTGTAAGTCTGTCTCAATATGATCGATTCTGAATCCTTAAGCACTTGATCTAATGGATGAATAAAAATCAAAATCTAGAGAACCAGTTACTAATTGCCAAGGCCAGCCCGTGCACACATGATTTTAGGGAATATTCACTTCGGCTCAGGTGGAGTCTGTTGTCCCAGTTTAACAGCTTAGGTTGCTGACACACAGTGAAGAGACAGACAATCAGGGTTTAAGCGCAGACCTTGTCTTTGTGTCTCTTGTTCCTGTGACTGTTCTTTTTCTCTGGCGAATGCCCTTTCTCCACAGTGCAGAGGATCTAGGCCTTGTTCTCCAACGGAACTAGAGCAAGTATTAAAGAGGCTGGTTTTAAGCTTAAATTCTGTCAAGTTAAAAAGGATGCAGGGATAGCTCAGCTTTTCTTTGCAGGGCGTTCCTTATTGTTCCCCATGTCTAGTGCCTTCAGTATGGGGCCTTGTATATTCAGCAAAGAGCAATGAGGAATCGGATGCTCTTGAAACGGTTTCCAGGAGTGAGGGACTGGGCTGCTTCTGTTGCCTCCTGCTTCTCTGTTTCTCCAGTGTGACCCCAGTGAGGATGGGAACCTTTATGAGAGGCCAAGCCAAAGGTCCTAGAGGTCATTGCTTATCACATACGTGCTATAGTCTTGGATATGAGACTCTGCAGCCTGTCTGCCTGAAAACACACCCAGCATCTCAGAAGCCCAGATGAAAGGCAGTAGGCAAGCCAGGAAGCAGCCAATAAGGTTGACAGATTCCCCAGATGGGGCTCAGGACATTGTGGCTGTTTACCTTGATAGCCTAGTGTGCTTCTTGCTACTTGAAGTTCTCCCAAAGGCCCAGGGGAGGAGCTGAAAATATCCCAGGCAATATGAAAATGAATAGGGGCTCAGCAAACAGAGCCCAGCTTCTGAGCAAACAGCTGAAAAGGCAGGCAGGCAGGCGAAGCAAGAAGAGTGGAGGCTGCTAAAGGAGAGCTCTCAACAGGAAGAGTTGAGGGAATGCAAGTCGGGATGTAGCTCCCATTGTCCTTTGTCCAAGATGTCCTTTCTGCCAAGAAAAACACATAGGAAATATTTCCCAGCCTTGGGCTAGATAGAGAAATGTTGACAGAAAGTACCTCGTGATCTATTTTTTTTTTTCTGTTTTATTTTACAGATAAGATCATATGTGGCCCAGGTAGTGTAGGATGTTCTCTGAGTTGGATATGACTTAGAAGGGATCTTCCTAGCCTCTGCCTTTTAAGAACTAGGATTACAGATGCATGGCACCATTACCTGGCTTTTTCTACCGTATTTCTACAACAGAAAGGAATTTGGAAGCAAGGAAGGCATGACCCTGGGCCTTCCTATGAGTTGGGAGGCCTGCCTTTCACACCTATTTGTCACTATATGACTTTGCGAAGGTACATCTCTTAGGGGTTGGTGTTCTGTAGGCTTCCAGGGTTGTAGTAACCAAAACCCTAGAAGCCTACCCCACCTGTCTCTACTTCCTTACTAGAACTGAGAGTGGAAACTCATTTTGGGGCTGTATGCTTTCACAATTCTAGTCGCGTACACTGCTCCATGGGGCAGCATTTCATAAAATCATGGCTTTCTGTTTGCTTGTTTTTTCCCCTGTTGTTTTTTTTTTTTATTATTATTTTATCAAAATAGTAATCATACTGTACAGTATTCACAACAGTGAGAATGTAGAAAAGGCTTTGAGAGCAAGTCACAAAGCATAGGCTAAACTGTAGGCTGTAGCTAAGAGACCTTGAGCCAGATCTGGCCAGAGACCTCGTGAGCAGTGGCCCTCCTGGCTGCTCTCCTGACTGTTAGGCTTCTTCATCAAGTACCCCAGGGCTAGGATGGGTGAATGACAGTCTACAGGGCATATTAGGATAAATGGAAGCTCTTGCTTTGCTCTGATTATAAGACAGACCGGTCCTGCAACTCAGAGACAGGGTTGGCAGCACAGCTAGCTGCAAGCTGTCTCATCCAGGCAACAGGTAAAGTGTTCAAGGCTTTGTTATGAAAAGAGAGACTAATGCTGAAGAAGACAGAGTATCAGATATTCCCCAGTCTAACAGTGGAAGAGGAAGGAGAATAAACAAGGAAAGCAAATGTAGAAATAAGAAGATTCTAGGTTTCAATAGGTGAGAAGAAGTTTTGTGGGAAAGCACCTAGACTAGATATTGGAAAGGCTCTCAAAGAATGAGATGCAGGGACTGAAGGGGATGGATGAGAAGGAGGCAGCCCTGTATGGAGGGGAGATCATCTCAAGTTGAAGGAAAAGAAGAGCAAATTTTGGAGAATGTATGCCTAGGGAATTAGTGGGCAAGAGAGAGGAAAGAGAAATTGAGTCTAGGCAGAAGAGGCTATACAGGGGATTTTAGGGATCCATGCAAAGATATGAGGATCTTTGCCTGATTGAAGCAGAAGCCATTGGAGGAGAAGATTGAGAAGAGCTGCCAGGTATAGAGGCACAGTCTGGCTGCTGTGAATGTGTGGGACCCTGACAGAAGGCCCCACTGGCTTTGTCTTAGCCATGCAAGTAAAGACAGCATGGTTGTTGAATTCCTTCTTATGGTGGGAGTAGAACTAGAAGATCTCCTAATGAGGAGCATGGGGAATGAGGACAACAGACCCAAGACTAACCCTGGGCTTTTATTAACCGGATGGAGAATGTGCTTTTCACTTAGTTCAGGAGCTTGGTTAGGTGGGTATAGAGGTTAGAGGCTGGGAGAAGTAAAACAAAAATTAGCTTTGACTATTTTGTGTTTGGGATACTTCTGAGATACCTAGGTCAGGATGGCAAGTAGACAACTGAGTACGCATATCTAGGACCAGGGAAGAAGAACTGTCAGCCTGAGAGATGCAAGACTGGGTAAGATCATGTGGGGAGAGACCACAAAGAGGGAGTGAGGTTCCAGTGGTCTTACAAAGTGACAACAGAGGTAACTGAGAAGGAATGCCAAAGAGCTAGGGGGACAGTAGGCGAGTGGGGTGGCTGAAGCCGGAGGAGAAAGGCTTTCTGAGAAATAGCAGTTGAGCCCCGAAGCGAAATACTGATGGAAAAAGAAGATGAAGACAGAGAGTTGAGTGCTTGCTCTGTCATGGTGAGTTGCTCACCATCTTGATAACTAGTCATTGATGGAGGGATGGGGTTGGAGAAAGACAGGAAGATGAGAAAGTAGACACAAGAGTGTGGACACTACCTTTGTACAGGCTTGGTGGGAAGAAGAACTCAAGGTCAGAACGTGGGGAGGGAGTAGAGTTGGGGGAGCACTCGTGCGTTGGACAATATAGAGGAAAAAGTCCTTGGTCAAGGTGCACGAACAGGAAACCTACCTCATACTCCCTCCCCAAGGCTTATAGGGCCGGAAGATTTTAAGAGGCTCAAGTCAAAGAGGATCAGAGCCAAACAGTATCTTCTGGACATGACAAGACCACGGCATTCACAAACTCATAGCAGCTATAGTTACTTATACGAGACATGCACAAGATCAACCAACCATCCAAGCATTCTAGCTTGGAATAAAAAGAGATACATGACCCCCATCCCTAACTGAGGACCTGTGGACAGTCGATGGCTTCGGGAGGAGGAAGTCAGGTGCGTCTCCTGGTAGGCTGATCTGTTAGCCCCATACTCATACGCCCAGCACTAACTAGAGCAATTCAGGTTTTTAAAAAATAAAAATATATGAAGTAGGAGCAGGGGGTTGGGAGGTGAGGATCTGTGGATCTCGAAGGAGCTAGAGGGAAACCTAGGGGTGAGTGTGATCAAAATACATTACATGAAATTCTTCAAGAATTAAAATAAAAGTATCTTTTCAAAATTTTCAAGATAGCAAGAAGAATGGGTTGCAAGCCCAGTGAAAGTGCTGACCTCGTACAGATTTCACTGTGATTGGGGTGTGAGGCGGTCAGAGTATTTTGGTTCTGATGTTGATGCAATAAAAGGGTTATTGATGGGAGAATGAAGTCGTTTTCATCTCATAGAAATCCTTTTTTGTCTATGAAATATACTGCAAGGTCATCGGCTAGAAATAGAGTTGGGGAAGAGAATGTTAGAGACCTGGGGAGGGAGAAAGAGGTGTGATGGCCTCCCCAGAGACTGGGAAATTGAATTTTCTAGGGAAGTGCAGTAGGTTCCTCTGACAGTGTTGAGTGAGATTTGTGGTCATGGTGGTAGTGACTCTAGTCAGCAGATTTGTGTCATTTTTTTTCTTTAGCAGTGTTCAGCTGCTCAGGGCAGACCCTGAATAAGTGGGTGAGATACCAGGGCTGGAGTCCTGCCAGGGTCAGACAGTGGAAAAAGAGCAGTAAGAAGTTCAAATTATTGATAAGGAGTAGTTTTAGTGTTATGTTATGCAGTCTGTACTGGATAAAAAGGGGGTGAGCATGCAGAAGGAATGATAGACATGGATAGCCAAGGGGTAGTTTTTAGTAAAGGAAGATTGAGGACAGCTGGGCTGGGCTGGGCATGTCAGAACAGCTAACTCTAATGGTATTGGAAGTGGACTTTCAGAGGTGGGTGGCTCAGTGATGGGTGTGACAGAGTCTAAGGAGTGGCCATGGTGAGCCAAATGTTCATCAAAGCTAGTGTATCAACAAAATTAGGAGGACAGGACATTGGATGGGCCATCTTCATGGATTCTGAAGTCTGTGACCATGGCGGCAGGAGTGACTGTGGAGTAATGCGGCTAATGTAATGGGACTGACAGAGCCAGCGACCCAGGTGCTCACCTCATGATGAGCGAGGGGCAGAAGCGTAAGGGGATGGTTGGATGACAGTCTTATATATGTAGGAAGGCTGCTATAATATCTGATGATGAGTGCTTCAAGTGAGCCTCAAGCTCTAAATTAAGAGTGTAGAAACTCATGGATCGAATGGGACACCCATCAAGTTCTCATGCACACAGGTCATGGAAGACAAAATGGCCACCACTGGAAAGGAATACATCCTTCTGCTGAAACTCAGTTTTGTTTTGTTTTGTTTTTTTAAAGGAACTCTCTGAGTGAATTGAGTTTTCCAGGAAGTATCAGGGGCAAAAGATGTGAGGGCAGCATGGACTGTTTATACTGTCTGCATAATCTGGGAAGTAGAGTCCTGGTAACAACTCAGGTATGCTAGGCCCCTCCTGAAAAGGTACAAAGATCTCTGATTGAAGACACTGGTTTCTGCTTGTGATGGATATATCAGAACCTGGGGAAAGAAGGGACCAACTAGAGAATGTATGATGTGGTGACTAAAGAGGTGGATAGTTCACGCCTAGAAATATGTTAGCTGTTGGCACAGTAATCATATCAGGAGATGGCAAAGATGCCTTTAGGTACCCGCAGTTAACGCTTAATTTTCAGATAGAGAATAGGAGGCCCAAAGAGGGCAAAGAACTTGTTCAAGGCCATCAGCTACTAAGTCTATTCAAAACAGAGGTCCATGTAGAGTTTGCACATACTGTGTGTCTATGGGAGGCAGAAGAAACGAGATCTAGAGAAGTCAGTACTGGCTGAGCTAGGAGAACACAACGTTGCTCTGCCTGTTTTAGCCCTGCTTATCATGATATGGCCCCCATTAGGGACATAGTTTACAGGGACTGCTGGAAACTGTATTTATTTCATTTCTATCACTCCAAGAAACACCTGGATGGAGTATACCAGGTTATTGGGCTTTAGGACCTCCATGCTAAACACCTGTACTGCAACAAGTAAATGACCCAGGAAACACAATGGGTGACGCTATCTTTTAAAACTGGCCTGTGGCATCTTCTAGACTAGCCTTGTGCTAGTCAAATGGTAGATTCATTCACTGAGTATCCTCTCCCTGGCAACACTTCCAAGAAGCCAAATCCTACTAGAGGACACCACATCTATCTCCAGGGACTCATGGGTTTAGCAATAGAAGAGAGCAGAGAGGTTTTTGGATTTTATTGCCTCGTATCTAAACAGAAGCAACAGAACTTGTAGCCCACAGAGCATCATGGCCATGTGCTACCTTTTTATTCAACTTATAGTGCCTCTCCCAAGGGATTTTCACATCTAAGGGTCTGTATCATGAACTGATCTACCTACTTCCTCCTGAATACTTGAAGATGGATCAGGGAGAAGAGCTAGCTAGTCCCTCTCTGGAGACCAAGGGCAGACCCCAGTGAATCATGGCACCCGCTTTGGCTCTTTTGGAGATGTGGATGAACTTGGTCCTGATGAGTTACCTCCTGCCTTCCAATCCCTCTCTCCTTCCAGCCTGCGCAAGTGTTAAATACAGCATCAAATTAAGCAAAATTAAATACATTTCCATGCAGTATTTTTCTCTTGACGGAATCAAACAATGCGGTTGCCATAGTAACAGCCTCTTCTGAAAAGGTCACCTGCAAGAAACTGTGTTTTAGGTACAACTCAAGGAGATTATGGGGGATTAACTCATTTTATACATATATATTAAATATATTTTTTCTTTAAAGGGACTGTTATGAAAGAATAATATCCAACAGAGCCGGAGATACCCACAGAAAAAAATTTAAGTCCCTGATAAAGGGTTCTTTTTCTTCTTTCCTTTTTTTTTTTCTTTTTTTTTTTCCTTTTTTAACCAGCATGCAGTGGGGTGATATCTGAAATGGCGATTTTGTGTTTTTACTTGGCTTTAATTAAACCTCAGTCGGGGCTGAGAAATGTGCTGAAGGGAGATAATTGCACTATTCCCAGTACAGTCTTTAAACTCCAGCGTTGATATGCACCTCATGACAGCCTGAACCTGCCCCCAGACTCCTGAGGCTGCTTGAGGCTCAGCTTCTAACCGCCCCTCTTAACCTGGGACATCAGGGAGCTGTGTGCATGGGGATTTCCAACTGTGGAAGAAGGCTGAGACCAAGGCTCAGGGAGCAGAGGCCATATCTCCTCTGAAAAGTTTACCTCTAGCTTTTGGGAAGGGCCAGCATGAGGCAACCTAACTCCCAGGCAGAGTGGGACAATTCTCTGCTTTGCTGAGAGCAGGAGTCTTCAGAATATCTCGAGGCACCCTTGTTAGATTTGAGCTGAAATGAGCTGCCTGGTGCAGAGTTGCCAGTGAGATGTTTAGGAAAGCTGCGAGCAGAACACATTTCTCTTCAGTGCTCTGTGTAAAGCTCTTAGGCAAAACTCCCTGAAGAAAGAGGCTTAAGGTTTCATACATGGGCCCCCACAGCTCCTACAGCCAACCCACAGTGACCCCAGTGCTACAAGTTCTGGCTCTTCCGGAGTCAGAATGACAGACACCTAGCCGAGCTGTGCTAGAGTTTGCCTGGCCTTTTACATCCACCCATTTCGTACCATTTGTTTTCCAGACACAGAGAGAGCAGGTACCTGTCACAGACCAGGGGGCTCAGGCTCTCAAAGCACAGAGGTAAACACAGGACTGCATTGGCTTCCAGGGCACTAGCTGGACAATTTCTCCATCATTGGGTTGGCCACATTCCGAAGATAATCCATACCTCAGTGGCCAGGGCTGGCAGTCCCCGCCCAGTTCCAGCTCAGGACTATAGTCTATTTGTTCATGTTTGTGGTAGGGGGCAGGGAGAGGTGGAGTCATGGTATGGATACCTGTGATATATAACCATATGTATATATACATATACAAACATACATGCATACACATATATGATAGATATAGAGATTGCTGCATAACTCTAGCTGTGTGTAGTATAGGCTCAATTTCTACAAATACTCTCAGACAGAGGACCTGGCAACATATGGAATTCTTCACCTTTCTGGCGGGTTCCAGTAACTTCCCTTAACTGATCCTTCTGTTAAGCAAAGTAAGCTTGCATAGTGCATCAAAGGTAGGCTGACCTGAGTTTGAATCATGACTGACTATAAAACATCAGAAGACTGCTCTTTCCTTCCCCATCAGACGGGGATGAGAAGAGCTACTGTCTTAAACCACAAGTCCTTGTGGGGTTGTTCTGAAGATTAAATGAAATGACCCCAGGGAAGGGGCTGGATAACGTAGGTGCTCACCGGATGTTTGTTGACTATTTGGCGAACATGACTTTTGTACAAAACAAACCGTGTGTTTCTTTCCTGTGAAATCCAGCCTGCCAGCCTGGGGACCGCTGCAGAGATTAAAGAAAGAACAGCAATTTCTATCTCTAATCCTCAATACAATCGCTGGAGGTTTCCTTAAACTCTTTTTTTAAAAAGCCAAACTACAGTTATCCAGGGAAGAATTTTATTTTTAATACAACCCAGCCCCCTCAAGGCAATGCATCCTTAAAATAAGACCCCCTAAAGTTGGGCCAGACCAGAAAGACCTTGGTAAAGACCGTGTCCCCAAGTAGAGAGGGCATGGCTTTCCATGACTAAGATCTGTGTCTTTTCTTCATTTAGGATAAGACAGCTCTGCCTTGTCCCTTATATCCTTAACATCATCTGAATCCTTACAATGGCGACATCCCCAAATGGCACCAGACATCGCCAGATAGGCACAGTTGTGAAGCACTGGCCTCATGCACTTACTGGGAACCATGTCTAGTAGATCTGATGGGTATCCCTTGACATCACTTGACTTACAGTTAACTGGGATGGCTGCTGTCACCATAGAGCTATTGTCTGTCCTGGTTGCTTTGGGGGTTTAGCCATGCTCCATTTTTTGTCTTGGGTCTTACTGCTGAACTTGTCAACTAAAATATACCCAGTCCTCTAAATGACACTTGACAAGGACACTTGAACTTGACAGCTTCAAGTTAGGAGCCTTAGAAGCTGGTAAAATATTGAAATCTGCCTGTATTGTGTGGTCTTGGGCTAGTTACTTCCTCTTCTGAAGCTCAGTTCTTGATCCTTAAAATGGGAATCTGCTATGAATTTCACAGTGCCATGCCAAGATTAAATGAAATAAGATTTATGAAAGGCTCGCCACAATGACTAGAACATAGCTGTGTCAGAGTGAGGCAGGCATCAAAATCACCTGGAGATATTAGCCACACATTGGTGGGCCCTACCTCTGCATTCAGTAGATCTGGCGTGGCTCTGAGAATTTGTATTTTCAAGTTCCTAGTGATTTTACTAGTACAGACACCACACTCTGAAAATCACTGACATCTACAATCCAGTGGGAGGTAGATAATGACCCATTTAAATTAGAACCTTGTAGCTATCCAACTTTGCTTATAAAAGGCATCAAAGCAGACTGAATTCAGACTATGGTAGTCCAACAGAAGTTTCCACAGTGGTGGGGATGCCCTTGGTCTATGCTGGCCAGTTTGATAGTTGCTAGCCACCTGCAATGACTAAACATTTAAAACAAGGCCAGACAAACGTGGGACTGAATTACGTTTATATTAATTTAATAGCCCCGTGTGACTATTACTAGCATGTAGGATGATATAGAACAAATTTCCATAAGCACATCCTAGTGAAGATGTGTCCAATGGTCAAGGAGATGAATGGCTAGACAGAGCACAGATTGGGGTTAAGACACAACATTTTAGACACCTGCTCCTTTGGTATGTTCTTAAGGAAATTCTCAAGACCTTAGAGGCCAACTCATGACTCTCTACCCTTCCCCCAAATACCTGAATACCTAAGTATCCTGCTTAGTCAGGGTCAGAAACAATTGAAACACCCAAAGCATGGAGTCTGTGCATTCAAGCAGAATGATCATGGACCTTTTAGGGACAATTTTCTTCTTGGCAGAGATGTGCTAGGATGGTTCAGGGACAGAATAAGATAACAACATTCTCTCGATGAAAGTAGGAAAAATTGAAAAAACAATGTGATCTGGAAGAACAAGATGGTGGGTTCGAAGAAAATTTCATATGACCCCAAGGCTAAACAGCTGGTGAAAGTTTGGAAGAAGGGCTGGAGAGATGGCTCAGAGGTGAAGAGCACTGGCTGCTCTTGCAAAGGTCCTGAGTTCAATTCCCAGCAACCACATGGTGGCTCATAACCATCTATAATGAGATCTGGTGCCCTCTTCTGGCTTGCAAGCGTACATGCAGAAAAGTGATGTATCTATGGGGTTGGAGGGGTATCTCAGCAATTAAGCACCCTGGCTGCTCTTCCAGAGGACCTAGGTTTTAATTCCCAGCACCCACATGGTGGTTCACAACCATCTGTAACTCCAGTCTCAGGGGATGCGACATTCTCTTCTGGCCTCTGCGAGCACTGCATGCATGTATTACACAGGCATGCATACAGGCAAAACACCCAAACACATAAAAAAACAGGTAAAAAGATGCTTGCCATCTCAGCGCAGTTCTGTGTGGGACAAAACGATGCAGTGTTACTCTCCCAGAGTCACTCTGACAACGTTAACTTGAGAACGTCTCATCTCACACTATGTCTGCTGTGCTTGAGAAAATCATGTAACACAATGGTGAGCATCTCTGGTCCTGGGAGTCCACAGAGAAGTTGCTTAAAGCTATTTGTGTCACTCAGTGGCTGTAGGACCATAGACAAATTACGTAACTTCCTTAGCCGTGGTCTTCCCATCTGTGATCATGGTACGCATATAGAGAGATGTGTTGCTTAAAAAAGCAGTAAGTGCTTTTTAGATGGCAGGGGTTATTCCATACCTGTACCACTGACCTCCCTCCTCATCTCACATGGGCACCACAAGAGCACTTCTGGGAGCCTTTCCTAGAGTGTGTCTTATTCTGGGCCCTTTGACTGAGTAGAGGTGACCTCTCTGCCCACAGGCCCTCAGGGGTGTGCTTTTGCCTCACAACAACAGCCATGATGAATTGTGGTGCCTGATACAGCCAAGACACAAGAAATAGCATCACCAGAAAACCAACTTAAGCCCGGGCCTGATTTAGTGCAGAGAAAATGACAGCTGCTGTGCTCGGCTGGCTTCCACCCAGCAGAAGGCTATTTTTTGCAAATAAAATGGTAAGTTGCTAATCAGAAAGATAAATTAAGAAGCATTAAGATAATGATGGTCTAATCACTGTCCACACAGAGAATTGCTAGAGTGAATATCCAGGCTACCAAGTGCTTGAGCACATTTGGTGATTATTTGTATTATGAAGGGAATGATGGATTCCAGGCCTGGAATCAATCTAGCTCAGGAAATACACAAATCCAACCTCTACCAGGGACTTCTGGAGGTCAACTGTTCCCCTGCTGGCCTCCATCCCCAGCTCTGAACAACCTCTCCCAAATCATTCATCATCTCTGACTGTCTTATCACTGAGTGTCCCCAGCTCCTATGGAGGCAACTGTTGGTCCAGCTGTTTGGGTGCCCAATATGCCACTTCTTGGGGACTGGCTGGGCTCAAGGGGGAGTGCTCTACTTTGAGACTAACAGAAATGGCCCTGTTTGGGAACAAGCTGGCTACATGGCAGAGGATGGGAGCTAGGGTCCTCCTTGTCTCTGAGACCTGCTGAGCAGAAGTGCTGTCCCATTATGCCATAGAGTCTGGAGACATCAGGACTGCACAGATTGTTGTCTCTTTGTAGTTGAAGATCCAAGGCGTATGGAGTATGGTTTGCCTGCTAGCTCAGAGTCCAACAGGGGGACTTGGCCAGTGCTCCCATTGGCTGCTGTGGTCTGTAATGTTAGAGTGAGAAGGAACACTGGGAAACTCTACCCCAGGGCACCAGCACAGGAGCACACAGGGTGAAATATTCAGTATAGACTAAGCAGAAACTTTCCATTCAAAGAACACGTTTAGACGATCCAATATTGACTAACTTGGTGTCTTTGAAGCTCCCACATAACGTCATCTGTATCTCTATCTGTGAGATGGGATCAATGATCCAACCTATAGCCTGCTGTACCTCACTTGCTGAGCTGTTGCCATCCCTACTATACTGTGAGGCAGAAGCACCAACATTAAGTGGGTTCTAGGCGAGGTGCTGTGGTCGGCTTACAGGAACTGACTGTTCAGTTGTGAGAAATTTCACAAGCCAGTGGCTATATACAGCCACTTTTAAAATTCAATCATATGCAGTTAGTGCCAAATATATTAAACAGGGCATAGTGGTACACACCTTTCATTCCAGCACTCAGGAGGCAGATACAGGCAGACTGATTGCCGAGTTCAAAGCCAGCTTGGTCTACACAGTGAGTTCCAGGACAGCCAGAGCCAAGTAGACCCTGTCTTGAAAAAAATCAACAACAACAAAATAAATTAGATTAAAAAGAAAGGTGATAAATACTCAAAATTCTTGCTTCTCTAAGCATTCTGTCCTCATCCCTGCCCTTAAGGTATTTTCATCTATCAGATCTGTCGGGGAAGTACTGTATGATATGCGCTACTCTGAGTCCCTGTCCAACTTCACGTTTGGTAACTACGTTAGTAGCTTAAAGCTAGCCATAGTGAAATGCCCTTGTAGAGAGCTAGTTACATCAGCACACCACTGGCCTTAGGATGTCACAAGTGAGGGCTGTGGCGTGGTGAGGGTTCCTAAAGCCCCAGCCCGGGGCCAGACACGCTCAGTTTGTGGTAAATGTAATCGGCAGCATGGATGCGGGGCTGCAACACTGACCTCAAAGGTTAAAAACTGCAGCGTGCAGGCAGTGAAAATCTGAGAACCTCATCTATTTGGATTTCCGAATACTTGCATCTCCAAAAATCAGATTGTAAAAAGCCAGATTGGACCTTGAAAGTATTAGGGCAGTGTCACTAGAAAGTAAAGAATCCAGGCCAGAAAGATGGCTCAGAGGTTAAGAGCACTGGCTGCTCTTCCAGAGGACCTGGGTCCAATTCTCAGCATCCACATGGCGGCTTACAACCGTTTGTAACTCCAGGACTGTGGGATCTGACACTGCATACACATGGTACACAGACAGACATGTAAGCAAAACACGCATACACATACAATTTAAAAGAAAAAGGGGGAAAAAAGAGTGAAGTAAAGAATTCTTTTGGTACATAAAATGTTTCCCATGGCTGGAGAAAGCACTGTTATTGCAGAGGAACTGAGTTCAAATCCCAATACCCATGTTGGGCAGCCCACAACTGTCTCTAATTCCAGTTGCAGGAGTATCTAGTACCTGTGTAAGCACACACACACACACACACACACACAGAGAGAGAGAGAGAGAGAGAGAGAGAGAGAGAGAGAGAGAGAGAGTCCCAGCAGTATCCAGTACCTGTGTAAGCATACACACACACACACACACACACACACACACACACACACACACACACACACACACACACACAGTGGAGGTGGTGTGAAGAGGAGAGGAGAGTTGAGTTGCAGTTGGTTTTTTTGTTTTGGTGTGTTTTTTTTCCCCTTTCACCATATGGGTCCCAAGTATTGAACTCGGGCTGTCAGATTTGGCAGCAAGACCCACTGAACTATCTTGCTGGCCCAGAAATGGATTTTTTTTTGCTCACTGTTTTTAAGTGAGTTTCAGCATCTAACCTACAGGCACTAACTGGTGGGCACCATGTCACCTCTGTACATTTTCTGAGCTTATCCAGGGCCACTCCTTGCTGCCCACTGAGATTAGAAAGGAAAAGAGCACCTGTCCCTACTGTTAGCCTTTATTTCTTGCCTGGACTCTCCTGGTCGTCCCAGGTCTAGGGCACCAGGATTGTGACCAGGGCTGTGCTTGATTGGCACCTTCCTCCCTTTCACAAAGTTCCTTGGGTTCTGACTTTAGGGACAGCTGTAGCCATGGGAACATCTTTGTGTTCTAGGGGCTGGTCTTGTCCATTTGACCAGAGCCTCCTGGAGATGCCTTGATCAGAGCGTTTACGGACAGCACATACTATGTGCACACAGAGCACCGGATGAGTTCTCCTTGTCCCTTCCCAAGAGGGAGGACACCACTGCTTTCATCCTGGAACACACACCATGTGGACTCTGGAGCAAACACGTCTGAGTTTCCTGCTGCCTGGGAGCTCGCCAGCCCAGGAGAAGAGCTCTCTCTCTCTCTCTCTTTTTCTCTTAGAATATGGCAATAATTTTATGAGGTATACATTTTATTACTCCCATTTTATACAGGGGAGCACAAAGGTTCATTAGCTTAGTCTAAGTCACATGGCTTAGTGAGTGAGGACACTGATACTCAGCTGACTCTGGAGCCCAGACCCAACCACAGTACCATGCTTTTTTTACAGAGCAGATTGTGGATGAAGGAAACATAGCAAGGCTTTAGGACAGGCACGGTCAAGGCAGTTTCCATGCAAGATGCCTACCTACACTCCCTCAACTCCAAGTGGACCGTTCAACCTTGAGTCCAGGAGGGCAACTCACGCCAATTAGCTGCCTCAAGCTGCTATGGCTCCTGCGCTGGGGAAGGACACACGTTGCAGTCAAATGCTCTGGGGTCTTTGTGCAAACAAAGTCTGACTCCTCTGCCCCATGTCTGCTGGAACAAGGGGTTTCCAGGACCTGACCCTTCTCCCACGCCTGCCTTCTTCAGTCAGCCAGTGGCTCCTTCCAGCCGGGGGGCCCCCCCCCCCCCCCCCCCCCCCCCCCCCCAGCACATCCCAAGTCTGGATATCTCCAGGCCGACCTTGGACAACATGTGGCTTTGGGCTAATTCCTGGCTGAGTAGGTGGGGGAGGAAAGGAATTGGAAATTCCTGAAGACTCAGTCTTCTAAGGGAGCAAATGAATCTTCTTCCTCCTGAGTCTCCTCAGCAGCTGCTGAGCTGCAGAATTTATCGGAGTCCTTCACGCTCTGTGACAGACTGCTAATGAAAGGGAGGCCAGGCTTCTGTGCCTGCCTCCTTTGGTTTCTTATTTGTTAGGGGATTTTTATCCCCAAGAGAAGACAGGATGGTGACTGGAAGCCAGGAGGGCCTCACAGAGCCCTGTAGCTTGTCAGCAGGGCTTGGCTTGAAAGGGCCCGGCCGAGGGCCACCCAGGGGGCTGTTCCCAGCTCCAAGTACCTGCCTGGGATGTGAAACATGCCTTGAGATTAATGGGAACCAGATGGGCAGGGAGGCCCCCTCCACCTGGCCTCCTCCACAGCACTGCTTAGACTTCTGGCACAGTGGAGAAGCCTTTCTTAGGGGTTCTCTGATCTTGGGGTTTGCTCCAGGCCACATGCCCAGGAACAGAAGCCAGGACTCCTGGCCTTCACTGTCTGTATGGAAAGATGAGGAAGTTAAGCAGGACCTCGGAGGTCTGCTGTCTAGCAGGATGGTTCTGGGCCCGGGCTACATATGAGATTTTTAAAGCTACCTAGGCCTGAGCCCTACCCAGACCACTACATAAAAACCCTTGGGAAGAGGGCCAGGCGCTTGTTATTTTAAAAGTTTCCCAGATGTTCTCATGTGCTGCCCAGGTTGAGAGTCACTGGAGTCCTTGTAAACACTTCTGGATTGAGGAAGTGGCTACTCCAAGGTCACGCAGTCAGGGCTGGAGACTCTCTTGCTCTCAGCCTGTTCCTCCGTGCCGTGATGGCCCTCTCTCAGTAATGTCCCAGGCCCACAGGATGCCTGTGAAAAGCCCCACAGCCTTTTTTCTTCTGCTCTGCATATTGTTGTTACTTGACACTTGATGTCCCCAGCTCTCTCCAAGCACACGCCACCTCTAGGCAGGTGTTGTCTTACCACCCTGGCTCCTCTGAGTTCTCGGGATGGGGCTTCATCAATGACATCCGTCTGGACTAGGAGATTGTGAGAAATGCCTCAGCATGCCTCCATTCAGTCCAGACCCCAGAGTCTGAGTCTACATCTTAGCCACACCCCCAGGATGTTCATGAGCTTCACCGCCTGCTGTTTAGAGTACACAGTCTATTCCATTCTCCCCAGTAGGTTTCATCTCACTGACAAAACTGCTTTCGTTCTCCCAGAGAGCAGATGATATCTCACACACAACTTGTGGCAACACAGCACAACTCTAGGCACACAGTGCCTCGGACCTTTTTGCTGATTTGGATCCATCTCTCTCAGCTCTCAGGCACAGAGGTCCTATCACGATGGAGAGTTGGGAAGTCCTCAGCTCCACTGGCTGAAGCCCCAGCCATCCTGAGCCCTGCAGAGCAGGTGAACTCTCTCCATTGTCCTATGGGAGATTCCTATGGGAGGGGTCCTGAGGAAAGGAGAGAGCA
This sequence comes from Uromys caudimaculatus, assembly GCA_028551405.1. Classification (NCBI taxonomy): domain Eukaryota; kingdom Metazoa; phylum Chordata; class Mammalia; order Rodentia; family Muridae; genus Uromys; species Uromys caudimaculatus. The sequence goes on from CM052706.1 coordinate 79,488,679, forward strand.
TCCTTCATAGACACTGTGCATGGGGACGGTGCCCCTGTCATCCAGGAAGATGATGCAGTGTTTGTCACCTGAGCCCTGTTCTCCCACATAGGAATGGTAATATCTATCCTACTACATTCTGGAGTCCCCTTCCATGTGCAGCATTTAGAAGACACGCAATAAGTGCTCTTAACGAGAATCAAGCGAGATCACAGAAGTGAAGACACATTGATATTTCATAGGTCAAATTATTTTCTTCTTTCCCATTTTTTTTTTTTTTTTTTTTTGGATGGACAAACCAACTACATTGTCAGCCTTGAACTCTCAAGTTCTGGGTCAGAGTTGAACAGTAAGTAACAGGTGTCCCCCATGTTCTGACTAGAGTCCCTGGGGGAGAAGGGCGTGTTCACAAAAGAGCAAATATCTGCCACCCAGGGCCAGAGTGTAGCCAGATCCTACTGGAAGAGGGAATTAAGGTGGGGCAGAAGATAAAAGCCTTAAATCACTTCCCTAAAACAATTCCTGCTCACCACTTGAATGTCACCCGGTGCTCATTAAATGTGTAAGCACCTTCACCAGAGGCCTCTGCCTTCTGGCTGCTTTATCCTTTGCCCAATAACCGTTAATCAGCCAGCAGCAGCACAAGCCTTGTGAGGGCTGGGTCTTGCCTGGCAACCACAATCTGCTCCTATTTCATCTAAAAAAAAAAAATAATAATAAAGCGGGTAGGATGTTGTGTTTCTCTCCCCATCTCCAGCATGAAAGCATAGGATCAGAGCGCTCTCCCAACTCCACCCCCACCTCTTGATGAAAAATTAACCAGCTGTGCAAAGCGAATGAATCCCTAAAGGAGAACAGGTCTCTGATGTGAGCTGGGCTGGGTTCTGGGAGCTCCAAAAATCCTCCTGATTGTTAATTCTCTCACCCCTAAATCCTCCGTGCAGCCACCGACAGGTGTGTACAGCATGTTAATTGGCCACTCCTTCCGCAACCAGCTGTGCCCAGCAACTGGTAGAGCAGAGAGGCCCTACTTGGTCTTTTGATGTGATGCAAGTCCCTGTGTGCTTCTGGGGCAGCAAAGTCATGTGGGGTGTACTTCTTGTTTACTTCTATCTATATCTACTCTTTGGTAGATATAGATAGAGAACAGAACCTGGATCTAATTGGCAACTGACCCCAGCACCTGACAGACACTGACACATAGAAGTGATTGTACTGAATAAATGAAATGGATGAATGAATGAGGGCTTGGCTAAAGGCCAAGTCTACGTACCAGGCACACAGTCCACGGGACCCCATTCATATGTGCACCCATTCATTCCATAGACATTCATTAAGCAGTGTGGTTCATTCATTCTTTATTCTCATTCATCTATTCATTCAATGTACGGACCTGGTTCTAGGGCTAGGGATGCAGAGATAAGATATTCATTCTCTACTCTCATTATGTCGAATAATGTGGTAGGAAAATAGGTCAGTAACCTGAAAACAGTAAGTGGGTAATAACTCCAGAATGAATTTGGGAAGCACTGTGGGAGCCAGAGGTGGCCACCCAACTCGTAACACCCGAGGAGTTAACCACAGGAGTCTTGACAAGAGAAGGGTGTGCCCGGCAGAGGGCGCTAGGCATGTGGGATAAGGCCCTGATATCAGCAGAACCAAGGGTGCCCTACCCACTTCCTGAGTTGTGGGATCCCACCTTGCCAAGCCCTGCTCTGGAAGAATAGACAAACAAGAGGTCAAGAGATTTAGATCGCCGGGCAGTGGTGGCGCACGCCTTTAATCCTAGCACTTGGGAGGCAGAGGCAGGTGGATTTCTGAGTTCGAGGCCAGCCTGGTCTACAGAGTGAGTTCCGGGACAGCCAGGGCTACACAGAGAAACCCTGTCTCGAAAAACCAAAAAAAAAAAAAAAAAAAAGGGATTTAGATGAGGTGCCACCCATCAGAAGTAATGAGTGGACCTTAAGGCTAGCTGTCTCCTGAGGTACAGTTTCACAGTGTACCCTCTCCCACATATGCCTGAACACATCGGGAAGCAACTTGGAGAGGCAGGGGATTATTTCTCCAGAGGTCCTTGGTGCTCCTTGTACCCATTCTAGGGCAGGCAAACATGCTGTGTGGCCTCTTAAAAGCACTACACGAGGTACTCTGCCTATTGAGCAGAGACTGAGCCATTCTCATAAATCCTAGGGTAGCCACTACTGGACACAGTGGGTCCTCCTAAAAGTGAACAGAGAATTACCATTTGAGCCAACCTATCTCCTAGGTGCAAACTCCAAAGATTAAAAAGAAACAAGCATGTATTTGCACACGCTGATTTATGGCTGTGTTTTCATATTGATTGATCCAATCTAAAAATAACCAAGTGTTCATCCTCTATTGGATGTCTATAACCATCCAATGGAATATTATTCTGCCACAAAAAAAGGAATGCGACTCTGGCACATGCTACAACATGGATGAAATGTTATATTAAAAAGAAATAAAATACACAAAATGACAAAATACTATATGATTCTACATGATGAGTGGTCTAAGTCATCAGTTAGGAAGCAAATGAGGGTTGCCAAGGCCTGAAGCAGTTGAGAATGGACTGTTATTGCTTTGAACAGCACAGAGTTTCTGCTGGGGTGGCAGAAGAAAATTAAGACCAGATAGTGGTGAAGTTTGCAGGGCAATGTGAATGACTATAGCAATGGACAGCATGTTTTTTAAAGTGGTTAAAATGCATGTTTGCTTCATATGTATGTTTCCACAATGTGTTTCTTGTTTCATTTTGTTTGTTGTTTGTTCATTTTGTTTGTTTTGAGACAGAGTTTCTCTGTGTATAGGTAGCTATCCCTAGAACTGACTATAGAGCAGGCTGGCCTTGAACTCAGAGATCTGCCTACTTCTGCCTCCCAAGTGCTGGGATTAAAGGTCCACAACCTGTCGCAGCAAGCATTCTCAGGAGGCCTCCCATGCAAGCACTAGCCAGGCCTGACACTGCTTAGTTTCTGAGATCAGGCACATTCAGGATGGTATGGCCGTACTGTTACTGCAAATTTAAAAACCCTCCACTGGCTTTTACAAGAGACCCAGCAGTCAATATTTTACTGCTGTCTCCTCTCAGGCCTGCATACCCAGCAGGCCTCGCTCCCTCCAGGACTCCTCTAGGCATTGAGTTCTGCCAGTCTGGTGTGTTTCATTTTTGTTTTTATTTCCTGCATCTGCTACTACCAGAATCTGTTATTGCTCTCTGGGGCTCATGCCCCTGACAGTGATTATTTGTACATGTACATCAGGGAGCCAGGGACAAAGCCTTAAAGACAGGCTCTTTGGAAGTAGCAGAGACAGCAGGGACAAATGAGCCAGCCCTCCACGGGACCCCTTCCTTGGGTGTAGGGTTCAGAAGCTGGGTCTTGTGAGGGTGCTGACTCCATATCCAGGTTCACAGACTTCTTTGTGAAGGCGATGTGGATTCTGGATTCTGGATGCTCTTGGGGTATCTCCTGCTCTAATGGGACTCAATCCTTGGCTCATCCTTCAAGGCTGGGCCCATAGCAGGCCCAGTTAGGACTGGCACAATTAGCAAGCACGCATGGGAAGACAGCTTTCTCTCAGCCTCTCTTTGCTATTGGAAGCAGGCTGTGGTTTCTCTTCACAGTTCACAGTGCCTTTTGCCTGAGAAGGGATTACCCTGAAAGACAGGAAATGCATCTATTCAACAGTGAGGACACTGGGCTAGGGGTATGGCTCAATGGCAGAGCTTGCTTTTGCTTGCATGAAGCTCTGCGCTCCGTTACTAGCACTCCGCACAAGACTGTGACATTTATCAACCCCCAAGGAATACTGGAAAGGAGGGGGTCCAGGGTAAACCTGAACCCACAAAGTAAGGGTGTGGGTGTCATTTGGTTTTTTGTTGTTTGAGTTTTGGGTTTGGGGATAGATGGGGGTGGATATGTGAATCCATTTACTGGACTATCTAAGCCTATTAACAGCTGATCACACAAGGACACAGCAAGTCGCAGGGTTTGTTGGTGTTTACGTTAGAAACACAATTGTGGGCTTGAAGGGTGGCTTGGATGGTAAAGTGCCTGACTTTTTACCCACAGAACCCACAACAAAAGCTAAACACGGTCACTCTCTGGCACTAGGGAGCCAGAGAAAAGCACATCCCTGGGGCTTGCTGGTGAGTAACACCAGGCTAGTAAGAAACCCTGCCCAAAGCGGGGGAGGGTGTGTGAAGGTGGCTAGTGCTTGAGGAACAGTACCCAGGTACTTATAACACACACACACACACACACACACACACACACACACACACACACACACACACGCTCATACAAATAAACAAAACCCCACATTTGTATATGCGTACAATATCTTTGGGAGGCAGACACAAATTATAACAGTGATTGCCTCTGGGGATGAAATGGAAGGGACAGAGGACTCAGAGCCAGAAGTAGAAGAAATATACGTATAGTTCAGATACATACATTCGCATACATATTTTCCCATATGTAATAAACACACAAATAATTTTCTACTGCTTAAGTCTTCTTCAAGACTATATCATTGGCTACTCAATAAATAACCTTTTCTTTATTTCTCTGTTAGTGTGTCACAAGTGGGCAGCTGAGTAGCACCTGGAAGCCCTCTTCCTCCCTCTGGTTTCTCTTGGTGTTTCTCAGGAGTTTGGAGTAGAGAAAGGCTCTTCTGTCTCCAGTGTGCTCAGCCAAATGTTGGGTGTTTCCTGAGTTCCTTCCTTTCCAACTATCTAGTTCCTTGTGTTCCTGGACAGGAGCCTAGGTCTTGTGTCTTGGTTCTCTTTCCCTCTGGGTTTCGTGTTGTTACTGTAAAAAAACACTCCTCCGAGCATCCCTGTTTGTCTTTTGTAAATCTTGTCTTTCTAAATTCTAGGAAGAATCCCTCATTGTAAGATCATGGATGAGGCATTCTTTTCTCCCCCTCCCTTTCCCCCTTCCCCTCCCTTTTCTCCCCACTCTCTTCTCTCCTCTGTGGGTGGCTACCTCTACCATCTCCCTTTTATTTTATACTTGAATGTCTTCAAGATGGCTAAGGATATTACCTTTACTCTTGTTTCCCCGAACATTGATTAACGGAGCTTTAAAAAAAAAAAAAAAAAAAAAAAAGGAATGTTCCAGAACATTCTGAGCAGTGGAAAACGGCATGCGAGGAAGGAAGCTGCCCCCTCAGCTAGGCTCTGTAGTTCACCGCCACTAATGCTATAATAATATTTTTCTTACACCACAAAGCTCCCTGTCCTCCCTATCCTACTTAACTTGTAATTTCAGACAAGGATTTCCATGCTAACTAGAGGAAACACATAAAACACAAATACAAATGATTCCCGTTTGAAGTTGTTTTGAATATTCCTGGTGAGGAACTTCTTGTTACCAGAATTTCATTGCCCCGAGTACTTATGGACTATCTCCTGCTGGTCCATCTGTCCATGAGTCAACCTTGAGTCCTAAGGCATCAGAACAGAGGCTCCTATTCTCATGGAGCTTACAGTTCACAAGAACAAGACTAAAAGGTAGGGGCAGGAGTTCAGGGAGATATCCAGCAGGTGGCCGGCTCAAACATGGAGTGGAAGAAACCAGTGCTGAATGGAGATCTGCTGGGGGAGGTTGGACTATGTGGAAGACCTAGGGGCTGGGGCAAAGGCTGTGGGGAGGAGGAGTCTGGAACAGGGTACTGAGGGGCATACCAAGAGAAGATATTGGGGCTGAAGACCACGCCTCAGCTCTTGTCAGTGGGAAGATAACGTAAAAGGGGGCACCATGAAGTGGGCGGAAAAGCTGTGGGTAGGTTAGTAGAAGGCACTGTCCACCAGCCCTGCGACTTGTTGGATGTCATTTTAATCAAGAAGTCTGTCTCTTCCAGACTGTCCACTCTGTCCAAAGTGAATAGTTCTAGGTCAACCTTGCAAGACTGTCACAGGGATTACATGAGAAAGGTCAGACACATCTAGCTATATCCAGGAACTGCTGGCTCCCCACTCCATTTATCTTGGGTAGAAAGTCAGGATCTTCTAAGGGTGAGAAATGAGACAAGATTAGGGAGAGAAGGAAAGGCCTGGCTGAGGAACCAGAGTTCTGCCTCGCTAGGAGTGAGCACCCAGTCAGAGTCTTCAGTTTTTGAGCAGGGAGTAAAATAGTTTATTCAGATCAATCAGGAAAATTGATGAGACCACAAAGCAAGATCAAGGCCATGAAGTGCCAATATTTACTCATAAGATCTAAATTACGTGCTACAGTTAACTCTAGGACTTAGAGCTAGTGTTAAGACAATCATGATGCAAAAAATATGTTGACTTGAGATGGAAGTCCTTAGAAGAGTTAGTCCTGAAGACACAGGTGTGAGAGTCAGGGATCAGATGTGCGTTAGAGCAGTTGAAAGTGAGAGTCTGTGCATATACATACCACATGCAGAGGTATACCTGTGTGCACACATGTGCATATGTGTACCACATGCAGAGGTGTACCTGTGTGCACACATGTGTATATGTGTCTGCTTGTACACACCTCTCATGAAAAAAGAGTGTAGTGAGGAGTCACGAGTGTCCTTTGGGGAGCATGATAGTTTGAGGACGGGACATGGTGTGCGGACACAGTAGGAAAGAAGACTGTGAGGAAGCTTAGAGAGGGAGTCATGCGTGCTAGCATTCTGTCTAAACTCCACCCCACAGCTACCTGGCAACAGCCAGGTAGGCTCCTCCCCACAGTTGCCTGGCAATAGCCAGGTGGGCCTGACCCACTATAAAAGGGGCTGCTTGCCCCTCCTCTCTCTCTTATCTCTTTCTCTTACATCTCTTATCTCTTACCTCTCCTCATTCCCTTCCCCCCTCTCTCCACGTGGTCATGGCCGGCCTCCACCTCTCTACTTCTCTGCTCTCTTCCTCTCTCTGCCTTTCTCTGCCTCTACTACCCTCTTAACTCCCCTCCCCATGCCCTAAATGAACTCTATTTCTATACTATACCTTCGCGTGTGTCTGGTCCTCTGGGGAAAGGGATGTTTCAGCATGGGCCTCCTGAGGCACACCCTTCCCCCACACCTACCTCCCCGTAACCCCATATAACATATTTCTCTACATATTTTTATAAATACATCAATGTGGAAGAAGGTAGATCCTCATATCAGCAGTGACAATGAGCTATAGGACCATGAAGTATGATACAAAGTCACTTCACTGAATTTGTCAAGAAGGTGACCTTCAAAGATCTGTCTGAGCCTGAGCCATGAATTGCCCCTTCCTGAAGGTTGACCTACCCCCTTCTTTGTCTTTTGCTCAGTGCTCACCGTTGAACTCAGAGCCTCCTCGCAAATTCTGGGCACGTGCCAGCCGCTGCCACACCCCAGCCCAGCCCCCTCTTGTCTGTTGTGTGTCGGCAATTGGGTTCTGCCGGGTTATTCCCTCACAGGTGGTTATTCTGCACTCTTCCCTCATTATATGTGCGGCTCTCCCTGTCTGATATGTTTGAAAGCTCTCAGAGAATGTTCTTTTGTTCTCTCACCCCCATACCAGGCAGCACGTGGAAGGCAGTGCTCACCATTCAGTAAAGGGCAAATCAAGGCTGCCAGTCACTCAGGCCTGAGAAGGGACTGAGGTTACAGTCAAAGGTACAACACATCCATTGGGATTATCCCAACCACTTCCCCCACCACCCGGCTCTCCAACCCGGTCTTCCTAAAGCTTATCAGACATGACACACCCCCACTCTCCTGTTATCCTGATAGCCCAAGTTCCTGCGGTCCCCTGCCTGGATTACAGTAGCCTCCCAATCTCTCACCCCACTTTCCCCATCCTTTTCTGTCAGTGCTACACCCAGCTGCCAGAATCTCCATTTAAATGACAGTCAGTCAGGTCAGATCACTCTGCTGCTCAAAAGCCCTCAAGAGGATTTCCTGCAGAGTAAACATTCAAAGCCTCCCCCACAGCTCACAGACCCCTAGACGATCCAGATTCTGTCTGGTCCACAGCCTCTTCTCTGCTGCAGCTGCACGGGCCTCCATGCAGTGCTCCCACTCCCCTAACCCCACATAACCCCGGCCTAAGACACACTTCCTCTGGGGACACACAAAGGTCTCTCAAGTCTCTGTTCAAATGTCATTTAAACAAGCAGCCCATGACTGCATTTATAGAGAAGGGTACCCCCTCCCCCACTCTTCACACTTTAACCTACCTTCCTGGCTCTTCTCCGAATCTGCCTCTGCATTTGCCTGTTTATAACCTGCCTCCCCAGTTTGAAGTCTGCCTTGTGAAGTCAGGGAGTTCCTTTAATTGGCTGCTTTGAACATGGTACCTAGAACAGTGCCTGGCAATTAGTAAGTGATTAATAAGCCCGAGGTAAATGAAAGAGAAGGGAAATCGACATGGGGTGTTTATTAAGTGCTAAGTAGTACCCTAAGCATGTTCACTCACAATGTTACCCTTCAGCAATCCTGGAGCACAGTTGTCCACTAGTGTCCATGGGGGATGAATTCTAGGACTTCCCTCAGGTACCAAAGTCAACAGATGCTCAAGTCTCTTAAGAAAAATGTGTCAGTGTTTGTGTATAAACTACACACATCCCCCAGTGTATCTTAAATCATCTCCGGTTTCCTTACCAAACCTAATACGATATAAATGCTCTGTAAGTAGTTATCTGCGGAATTGTTTAGAGACTAAGGATAAGAAAAAGTGTGTGTGTGTGTGTGTGTGTGTGTGTGTGTGTGTGTGTGTGTGTGTGTGAGTTCAGTGCAGACACAAACTAACAACCATTAGGTTGTAGCTCTGTCTACCTGGTACATACAGGTCAGCAACAAATTACCATTTCAATCCATTGATAAGTGTCAAGCCCACTGTACCGTGCTTCCTATTGTATAGATGAGGAAAAAGACAAAGAGAGATATAGGTCAGTCTTTATTTAAACAGAGAGTTTAGATGGAGGCAGATGTCAGGAAATGAGCAAATTGTTTGACTCCAGTTTGAGCTCACTCATTTAACGGTAGACTTTCAGGCACCTGGTATTTCCCACCCTCTGCTAGTGTCTGAAGAGAACAAGTCTTCATCTTCGTCCAGTGGTGGTAGTAGCCAGTTAAGTGAGAATTTAAAGCCAAGTGAGGGGCACTGTAACAGGGGCAGGAGGCATCAGTCAGTCTCCAAAAGGGGCTAGGGACACAGAGTCAAAGGTGGAGTGCTTGCCTACCATCCCAAGGCCCCGAGGTCCACCCCCAGTTCTGCTCTGGAGCTGAGTCTGAGAAGGGTTCTTGGACTGAAGGTGACTCTGAGGTAAATCTTCAGGAACTAACACTATATATTAAAAAACAAGTTTTTCCTGCCAGATAAAGACTTGAGACTGGCATATGGGACCCTTCCAGCCTTGGCAGCCTCATTCAGGGCTATCCTTGATCATCAAGTCTAACACATCATTTCCTGCTGTGTGGTGCCATTTTCTGCCTTTGCAAAGTGCTTTTTCCTCTGTCTAGAATACTCTCCTTTTACCCAACCCCAATTGTATTAGTTGAGGCTCAGCTCAGTCATTTCCTCCATCTGGGTGAAACTTGTTCCTGTCCTTGAACCCCATGTTACCCTCCCCATAGGTCTGCTCGCTGTCACCTTCTGTAACTCCTGACACACAGTAATCCCTCCAAAGCCCAACAGCCTGAGTCACCTTAGTTCTTAGTGCTGGTATGTGTTATGATAGGACTGCTGGTATGTGACATCATAGGACTGCTGGATTGTGACATCACAGGACCTGTCACATAGATATGCGAGACATGATTGTTGGATGGAACTGTGCTAGAGATGGCTTTGGAAGCTTCGAAGGAGCCAGGTGTAGTGAAGGCACTTGAGGTGAGTCAAAAGAGGCTTGAGTGACTGGTTACTGTGTACCCCTCTAAAGGTGGCGTTAAGGAAACAGGTGAATGAGCACCTTGGTACTGGAAAGACAGGCAGACGCAGATGCTGAACTATGCACATCTGGAGAAGCAAGCAAGCATCCCTCTGAGAGACAAGCCTGTAGGTATCTTATCTCCTGGGCTGCAAGCTGCATGTGCACCTCAGGAGCAGCATATTTGGCCATGGAACTGGAATGTGGAATAGCTGCCCACCCTGCACCGCTGGGCCAGCTCAGCCTTCAGCCCAGGAGTTCACTGAGTAGGAGGCTCAAGGCAGAATGATGCTGAGCTCTGCTGCAACAGCTGGAGGCACTGACTTGACTCTGGGCTTGGTGAAAGTACCATTTTTTCTTTCCCAGTACCCTCAGTTCCTGCAAGGCAGGAGTCTGGGTCCCAGGTCCTTTGTTCTGAGCAGTGGGAAGAACAGCACGCGTCACATATCAATGAATAATTAGAACGAAAGGATGATGTTGGGTGAATACATGAGAACAGAGATTTGTTATTAGAATGAAAGAATCTGCCCAAATGAGTGAATGAAAGTTGAGCTTCAGGGCTCTTAGAAGCCCCAAAGTTTGGTCTCAGATTACAGTTCTCGGTCTTTGACACATTCTCAGGGTCTTATCAACCCATGTGGATTACCTGTAGATAGTCCTCTTCAATCTACTTCTCAGACCCAGTCTGGCTAGCGGCCATCAGAGTGCAAGAAACTGATGCCAACATGTTTGGGGTCACACTCTGTTGACCCACACACAGTGTGACATGGGTTTTTGTTTGTTTGTTTGTTGGTTGGTTGGTTGGTTGGTTTTGTTTCATTTTCCCACCTTCTTTGACGTAAGATGTAGGATTTGGACAAGCCACTCAGCTCCCTCCTTCTGGAACAGAGATGACCAAGGGCCTTGGGAGAACCACTGGGAGTAAGAAGCTGGGCATGGCGAGGAAACAGGATAAGGAAGCTTAGATCCTTGCTGCCCTTACGTCCTCAGAACCTTGGGCATGCTGGGCAACATCTCTGGGCCTCAAACTAATTATCAGTTAAATGCTGTTAACAACACTGGTCATGTTGGCCTCAAAGGACAGTTGTGAGCAATCAGTGATGTAACTCTTTACAAATGCCACTGGTCAAAGGCTGGCGTTCCTGTCCTGACTAACTCCTTATATCACACTTGGAGTCAGAGGATCTTCATCATGGCTCCTCTACTTCCTGGGCTTATGTTCTAGTCTTGGAGAGAGCAAGGGACTCCCTAAAAGCTGTGACACAAACCTAGAAGGCCTTTTTCATTCTCTCTTCTGGTTTCTGAACCTTCTCATAGTACTGTGCTGAAGATGATCTGGCTGTGAGCCCAGGAGACAGATGACTCTTCTTCTACACAAAAGGCTGACACTCCACAAAGCTCTGCACCAATGGTCTAGGTCAAGGGCACTGTCCTCTGCTCCCTACCTTGCTCTCTAGGGAGGTACAGGATGACAACTGGCAGCTGGTTCTGCTCTGTGGAGCCACCCGTCTGTATTGTGGAGGTGGGGAGGGGATGGGGACAGAAAAGAGACCAAGGTGAGTGGCTCACACCCGGAGTACAGAATAGTATCTTTGGACAGAGCAAAGCTGGACCAGTATAAGACAGGAGACTGTTCTTCGTCCAGACCACTTTATCCCTCCTTCTGACACTGTCCATTAGAATAACAATAAGTTGTGGGTTTGGCTTAGAAGTAGAGTTTTTGTCTACCATATACAAGGCCCTGGGTTCTATTCCCAACATGGCAATAATAATAATAACATCGATAATAGCAGTTAGTATTTTTTTTTTAAGATTTATTACACTTATCCATTGGGGCAGGGTGGGTAGTGTTGTCATGTACATGTGGAGGTAATTTGTCCTTTACCTGATAAACTATCTCTCTGGTCCAGCAACTAGAATTTTTTTAATATCATGCACTTGGCACCATGCTGAACAGTATAATTCCATTTAGTATTATATAGTATTTCTTTCTTTTTTTTTTTTTTTTTTTTTTTTTTTTGGTTTTTTGAGACAGGGTTTCTCTGTGTAGCCCTGGCTGTCCTGGAACTCACTCTGTAGACCAGGCTGGCCTCGAACTCAGAAATCCACCCGCCTCTGCCTCCCAAGTGCTGGGATTAAAGTCACCACTGCCCGGCTTATATAGTATTCTTAACACCCCCATTTTATAGATGACACCACAGAGGCACAGATAGACTAAGCAATTTACCAGTTCTCAAAGTAGCATTAGGACCAAAATTTAAACTCAAGCTCACACTCTTAACTGCTATGAAAAGAAAAGGAAGAAAAGAGATTACTAACTAGAACTTCCAGATGTTTAGTGTGTTTCCGGGTGCCTGGAATGCAGGTGAGTGTGAGCTTAAGACTAGGGAGGGAAATGGCTATAGAGGGGGAGGAGAGGGATTTGAAAATGCCTGCAGAAGCCTGACATTGTTTGCCCCAGTAGAACTTCACTCCATCCAAACATGAGCCTTGCACTTTGTCTCTACGGATACCTGAAAGCTGAGCTCCCTGGACTCTCAGAAAGCTGCCTGGGTCCTAACACAATGCATATCACAGGCATTTAATATTTGTTCAAGACTCAAAGGTGATTAGACAAATAGGCAAATTTCTGGGCTACGTGTTGGAAGAAGGGACTGTAAGAGCCAGCAAGATTGCAGTGTGGCTCTGGGCAAGTCTTGGCCTCTGTCCCTAGCCTCCTCTTCTAGAAACAAAAGTGCTGGTGATACATTCTTATATCTGTGTTGCCCCAAGCTGAAAGTCTGAGTGGGAAGGTGGCAGCTTTGTAACCTCTAGGGCCCTGGCTGTCGCTAAGCTCAGGAAGTGCTATTTGCACCTCTGATCAGAGGTTCCAATCTGCTGCTGCAGCTGCTGCTGGAAGCTGTCTGTGCAAGACCAGAGCAGCACATGCAAAAGGACAGGCACACAAGGTCCTGCAGCCCATGGGGGCAAGGAGTTCCAGACTGCCCTTTGCCTTGGCTAGATCAAGCTTAGGATCCTAAACTCTCACCCTCCAAAGGGAACAGATATCTACATGCAGAAAGAATATGGCATCTCACTTCCCACAGCTGGCAGCATCAAGTCGATATTTTTCTGTGGTGCAGACAAAGTAAAGAGAGTGTAAAGTGTTGAATTGTTTGGCATTATCAAGGATTTCAGCTCCCCAGGACTCCTGCATAAAGAGATGGAAATTTTTGCTGCCAGAGCCAAGAAACACACAGAAATATATGAATTTATTACATATTATCTTTCCCTCTTCCAAACAGCCTTGGAAATGTCAAAAGATCATCTATTGTCTTATCGTTGATAAGAAAACAGTTTGGGTTTGGTGGACTCAGGGTTTGAGCCCAAGGCAGACAGTGAGAGGCCGTTGGGGAAGACAGTGATTGCCCAGGATAACCTTCAGGAGGCCCAGCGGTCTCTCCAGCTCTCATTTGCTGGATATTGATTTCTTGAAGCCAAGAAAGGATATGGTGCCCTCTGAGCCAACATTTACTAAGCACCCACTGTGTGCAAGTACAAGGATTGGAAGCTGATGTCGAGCTGAGAGCAGTCTTGGCAACTTAGACAGTTCTTTTGCCTGCCAGGAAAAATCCAGAGCTGGGGGTGGCTGTGCTGGCTGGAGGACATCCAGGGAGCACTCACAGAGAAGATGACATCAGAGCTGGACCTTAAGTAGACATTAGGCTGGCAGGGAGGAGAACAAACTCGTTGTGGGCAAGGAAAGCACAGCGAAGATGACATAACCAGAAAGGCCATATTTGGTCTCAGTCCTGGAATCTTAGGGCTTGAGAGATGCAAAGAACTGGTCACTTCTGTCCATGAGCTATTCCCACCCCTTTCCAACCGCTCAGTAACCAAGGTCATGTCTGATCAGAGACCAGCTGGCAGTACTCTCTGATGTCATTAGAGGTATGAAGCTTCTCCTGTGGTACCTGTTGACCCTGCCCTGCCCTGCCACCAGCAGCATGGCCATCTCATACCTTAACTGAACTTGCAGGCCTTCAGGGAAGAATTCAACCTCTGGCTTGTTCCCCACTACCTTGCTTGGGGGGGGGGGGGCTAGATAAGGGAAGTGTTGACCATTCCATATTCCAGTGGGGGATGAAGTCAAGGGGATTGAGGCAGACCAGGGGAATGTTACTGTCTCCAGTTCCACTGCATCACTAGGAGCCATCAGTCTCCTGTCTCCACAGAACCTGATGAGGAAAAGACACTGGTCCTGCTGCCAGGCTCTCAGGCCAGACACTATGTCAAAGGCAGTTCTGAATTCCCTCCTCCACATCCTCCTGGGAAACAAGAAAACATAGGGGATGGCTAAGGTTTGAAAGCCTCGTAGAGTCCCTGGGTACAGCTGAGGTCTGACTCTCCTACCCTAACACACACACACATCAAGCATTCTATTTCTATCTGTCCTTCCTGACTCCCACCTCCAGAGATGGAGGAGGGACCCTGTTTCAGATCAGCTGGTCAAAACCGAGCCAGCCACTCCCTCAGTGGCTCTACCTGCAGAGAACCAGGTACAAAACACACAGTTCTCACAACTTCCAGAACCATAAGCCCAGCTGGTTAAGAGGCACCCTAGTCCTTGGAAATAAAGGCAATACGAATTCCTCACTTTTAAGCTTACTATTCTTTTCTGTCTCCAGAGCCTTTCCACGTGTATGTTTCTTAGGACTCTCCAGTCTTCCTGGGGATACTGTAGAGCAAGCTTTGCGCAGCCCTTGTTTTTACAGTGGGTAGATAGAATAGGCTGTGTGATATGCCTGGGTTACACTGCTAATTGATGGCAAAGTTGGCACTGTGGGTCAGATTCAGAACTCCTGATCCCCTGCCATAGCCCTAGGCAGAAAAGTATACAACTGGAGGGTCCATCCTTTCCTATGTGAAGCCTGAACTGCTCAGGGGAGTACGTGGGTGGTGAGCTCCTAAGGCCCTGCCTCAGCTTCTTTCATCACGGATCATGGCCTTCAGGAATCCTCCCAATTCCATATGGCCTGGCCCCATGACACCATCACATGGATCCTCCCTTTTTGTCAAAATTGCCTCTACAGTGTTTCTCTTCTTTGCGGGAAATGTTGGCAGACATGAAGGACAAAGCTGTGTTCACATCACTGAACTGGTGATGGAATTAGCAGGTACTCAGAAAATAATACAGAGAAGATACTACCGAGGCTGCTGTACTTGAGAGGCTGAAGCAGGAGGATCAGCCTGGTTATATAATGAGATCATGTCTCAGAGAAACAGAAAACAGGGGCTTGTTGCACAGGGCTGAGGATCTGAGTTCAATCCCTGGGGCCCTCATAAAGGTGGAAAGAAAACATTGACTCCACAAATATAGCACTCACTGGCCTCCTGTAATAATAACAAAAATTATAGAAATTAATAAAAAGATGGCCAAGCATAGTGGCACAGACCTTTAGTCGCAGCATTCAGGAGATAGAGGCAAGCAGAGCTCTGTGCATTCGAGGTAAGCCTGGCTCACACAGAGTTCCAAGAGAGCTGGGACTGCATAGAGAGACCCTGTTTCAACTCCCGAGAGAGACAGAGAGAGAGAGAGAGAGAGAGAGAGAGAGAGAGAGAGAGAGAGAGAGAATGTATATCTATACATTATACTATACGTTGCACATATGTATTATATACATTACATATATACATTATATATATATGAAAATACAACCTTCAGACTACTGAAAAATATATTGTTTGTAGGAAAGACATTCTGTTTATTGTATGTTGGCAAAGCAAATAGAGAGAAGCTTATTTTCTCATCTCACTGCAAAACTGCCTCCTCCTCTATCACTCCGGTCCTCCCCTCCCCTCACATAGATGCAGGTGATTTCATATAAGTAAAAAGTGACCAGGACACAGCACAGGTGAATTGAATCCCAAGGGGCTTCTTCGAAAATAAAGGATGTTGCAAAAATCTAGAACAGCCCTCTTTAGTGAGGTGAGAGCTTCAGGCGTGCGTGGTTGCCTTAAAAATAGGTCTATTTGGGTCGAGACCAAGAACTGATGATGCCCTAGACACCAGACTGTGTCCCAGGGGTCTGTCTCGCTCAGTTCTGGCCTTGAAGATTTTCCAGTCTCCTTCGCTGGAAAGCCCCTGGCTTACGGGAAGCTGGGTGTTATCTTAAGGTCTGTAATCGGCCTGCCTGCTTTTCCAGCTGGATCTGCTCATTCAGATCAATTAACATGCAGTTTAGAGCCGGAATGGAGCATATGGCAGGGGGTCCCCAGGAGCCTGCACATGGCAGCCCAAGAAGGAGGGGAGCAGCCTGGGAGGCACAGGAGGGGGTGTTTGGAAAGGCGGGCTCTAAAGCCTGTTGCCTGGCCCAGGTACACCAGGATTTCATACTGGAAGAAAGGAAATGGGGTTTGGAGCGAACTCCGTATGACTCCCAAAGTCAACACTGTGTTAGGAAACCTGAAAAGTCTCATAAACCTACTTATATGATATTCTTCCCCAGAAAGTTTCAGGACAAATACCTGGGAGTTATTTGGGGTGAGCATTGGGAAACAGAGGTGCTCATTCATCATTCCTCCATGTACGCCCTATACTGTATTCTGATTTGGGTATTTGTAGTCAATCTGTGAAGGAGACACAAGGTCCTTGTCGTCATGGAGCTGTCATCCCAGTATGGGTGGGGCATCACTCAGTCAACATAATCCATAAACCGCTGAGAGTGCTGGAGAGCATGTTAGCCTTGAGAAAGAGTTGAGGATCTGAGCGCTTAGAATGTTTCCAGATTCCAGCTTACTTTATTTATTTATTACTTGTTTAATTTTAGTATTGCATGTGCAAAGAGGTAGAGATGAAGCTCAAGCATAAACACTGTTCCTTGTGTGGTGCATGTATTTGTATGTACTCATGTGTGTGCACATGTGTGTGTGAGCACCTGTATATATGTGCACAGGTGTAGAAGCCAGAAGTCCCTGTCTGGTGTCTTCTATCGCTCTCTACCTTACTTTTTGAGAACGGGCACACTCACCCTGAAGCTCACGGATTTGGCAAGACTGGCTGGTCAGTGAGCTCTAGGACATTTCCTGTCTCCATCTTCCCAGTGCTGGGGCTACAGAGATGGACTATCATACTTGACATCTTAAGTGGGTGCCAGGATCCAGTTTCAGGTCCTCATGGAAAGTACTTTACAGCTGGATCCAGCTCCTCGTAGACATGATCTTCCTTCACGTTTCATGTGCACCATATGCACACACCCTGGAAGTAATGTCTATTACTGGAGCCCAGATACTACACTATAGTATCTATAATGCACAGGCATTTCCACTATAATCTGTTACGTGCCAGGTATGGGGTCTTCCACTTCTAGTATTATATGGGTCCTCCAAATGGTTCAGATTTTAGAGCACTTTTGATTTTGGATTTTTGCATAGGAAATAAATCAACTATACCTGGCAGCATTTAATTTATATTCAATTATGTGATGATTCAGATTTTTAAAAAATGATCAAGTTTTCTAAGCTAATAAGTGGGAGACTCTGAATCCTAAGCTCCTGGCTACCCTCACCTTGCCTTGAAGACGGCCAGAGTGCCCACCCAAACGAGGTATTTGCTTAGGTTTTTCAGCGTGTCCACAGGAGTGTTCTCAGAAAAAGCCAGGCCCTGCCAACTCTGTGCTCTTTGCCCCTCAGAGATCACAGACCTCTCCATATCTTCCACTTGCCTCAGCTCAGAAGCCATCATGATCGATAGTGTCCAGCTCTTGGACCATTGGGCCCTCTGGGGAGGAGGTGCAGAATGTCACTGTCACCCACCTTAGCCCTTCCCTAATGTACTCAGAAGGTAAGCAGGCGTCATGCAGGGTCTGGAACCAGACAGCAGCACCGTGGCTTGGAAGACAAATGGCAGTAAGAGCACTGAGGGTGACGGAAGGAGTGGGGGAAAGGCGAGCTGATCGAGACACTGTGATTATGGGACTTAAATTGGAGCCCAGGGCAGGTAAAGAACAGAGCTGTAAATTCAGACTCCTGAAAGAACATCCTGGAGGAAGGAGATACAAGCTCACCTAAAATATGTCTGAGATGAGAACCAAAGATCGTTAGTTTTGAGAAAGGGTATAAAATGCTAAACATGGTCTTTATTGGTCCTTTTAAAAGCCAGGTGTAAAATACTGCCATTCTCAAGATTGTGTTTTTCCTTTGCTTTTTTTTAATGGCAGAAATTAAAATCTCTTTAAGCCATTAGCTGTCATTCCCCAAGGTGAGACCCTGAACCAGCTCTGCCAGAGGCCCCTCCTTTTAGTCAAGAGGTGTGGCAGCCACTCCACAGAGCTGCTACGCTCCTCCACCTGCACCCCTCCTTACCCCCCTCAGCCTGCATTGGCACCAAATGCCCAGCTAGCGGCAGGTGGCTGAAAGGCTGAGAGGTTTTATGGGTCTGCCCAGCAGACCCTGTCTCCCACCAGTTGCCAATTTGGCTTGTTGCTCCCTGCTCACAAATACCTAACTCTAAAGATATTCCCGCCTGTGTACCCCTACCCCAGCCCTGCCAGAGCAGACCTGGCCCAGGGGGTCGGCACTTCAAGAGAGGCAGCCTTCGGGTTGTCCAGTGCGACCTCTGTTCCCAGAACTGCTTTCTCTGGGCTGGTCTTTCTTTTCTGCATCTTTCTTTCTTTTTTTCCCTTTCTTTCCATCAAAGGCTGGTGCTACCCGAGAAAAAGTTCATAAAAATGTTATGTCCACCATAAAACCCCTAATGTGGCATTCTGCATGATCCATGCATTAACATTAACATTTCCCAGACAGTTATTGTGAGATAATGGGCCCAGCTATAATTCAGCTGTAACGTTCCTTCGAGCAAATGTTATGGAGGAATAAATGACTTGCAGAGTGTTGCCGCTGCAGTGGGGGTGGGGGCGAGGAGAGTAGTTTGGAAATGCAGACTCTGGACCTTAGAGACCTTGGGGTGTCTAATGGAGGGGCCTGGGGCTCTTTCTACGACTGACCATGAGCTTGCCCTCTGATTCCATAATTCGAATATTCCTATCTTTCTTCATAGCTGTATTAGGAAAACCTACTAAGGGAAAGGATTTAAGGCCTCTAGGTCATAGCCTGGGGTGCTCGATGGTGAGAGGCTTTCCTCCCACTGGCATCCTTCCTGTGTACTCAGCACAGGTTACACTAATCTCTGCTGCAGTGCGTTATTACATTATACATGATACAGTTCTTGTCACTTTGTATATATTATTATTCTCAGAATATCTTTTCTTCTTTGGCAATTTCATACATGTATACAATGTAACTTTATCATATCTACCCCCTCTTACTTTCCCCCAGACACCTAACAATATGTTTCTTTATGTCTTTGCTTTTCGTCGATTTAATCCACTGAGTCCAATTACTGCTGCCTGTCGGAATGTTAACTGATCTTGTTGGCTTGATCTTGTGTGAGTAACCAGACTGCAGTGAGTTCATGAGTGTAATGACAATGTCCTCTTCAGAAGACACCCTTCCCAGCACACATCTTCCTATCCTCCATTCTTCCCACCCTCTCCCACAGCATCCCCTGAGCATGGGGACAGATGGGGTCCATTGAGCTATCCCATTCAGGACTGAGTGCTCCGTAAGCACTTATTCTTAGCATTTTGACTATTTAAGGGTCTCAGTATTAACTGCTGACCACTGCTAGTGTCTGACCAAGGCTGAGAGCAGCACTAATCTGTGAATATACAAGTAAACATTTAGAAGGCAATTTGACAACGTGTCTTTTTAGTAAGATGGCTGTAGTAGATCCTCAGCCCTGCCATGCCAAAGCCCACAACCTCCCAAGCCATGGGCTTTTGAATATGTTTACACTTAGAAGGCATAATTCTTTCCTGTGGAGCAGGCCTCAAATCCAACCAGAAAGCAGTTGGTTACCTGACGAACACTCATGTCAGTATTGCTCCGATGGACACATCTCGCTCAGCAGATTACTATGGTAGCATCCCATTCACTGTTGTGTGACCGTTGACTACTTTTCTCCCCTAGAAGCCTATATAGCATCTTCCTACATAATGAAGTCTAGCTAGCTAGAAACTTTCAGGGTTGTTCCAGCCTGGGTTTCTCCATCTTACAACCAAGTGTGTTGTGTCTTCAATAGTCGGATTTTACTATCTGGTTCTGGTGAGCAACCACAGCAATGGCAATCGCATGTGCTATTTTAGGACTGTGGGGCCCCCTTGACCCATAACCCATAGAGAGCTATCTCACACCTGTGTAGAACTGTTGATTTTATTTTTATTCCCCTGTGTCGTCCAGGGGGAGTATGATATCTGTCTTCAAGCTCCCTTCTTTTCCAAGTCTGTTTTTTGACTCGCTTACAGAGAAGGGGTTTGCATAACATTTATTCATGCATTCTTAGCTGTAGTTAACCTACCCCACTCTTCCTTCCCTCTCAATATCAATGTCCACTTAAAATTGCAAGCCTAACTATTTTCTCCTCCTCTACTTTCAATTCACATGTGTTCTACCATCCCCCCCCCTTAAAGCTTCTTTCACTCCCTGTCCAACAAGCCCTGTTTAACTTCCTAACCTCTACAGACACCCCAAATTAAACATACAATATCATTAATTTTTTTCATGCCCATGTCCCCTAAGGTTATCACACTGTTTTCTTTAAGAGCAATGTACGTATCTTAGCCTTTTTGATAATCTACCACAAAAACAATATTCAGTAAATGTTTATTAGAAGTAAGTAAGGATGGATAAATAGATAGGTTTACAGATAATAGCATGTTAGCACAGAAGGATTCAGACTAGCTGATTAAGGGGGTGCTCACCATAATCTTACCACTTGGGCGTGGGGGGCAAGAGGATCAAAAGTTCAAGACCTCCCTCAGCTACATAGTCGGTTCAAAGCCAGCCTATACTAAGTGAGATGCTACCTCAAAAATAAAAACAAAACAAATAAACAAAACATTAATAACGACCCAGAAATGAAGGCAGAATATATGGGAGGAGATACCTTTCGACATTTCTAGACAGAAATGATAAGACAATGAGCCTGCAGGGCATTGGAGAAACGCTTCGGTATTCGTTTTACTGTCTACAAAGACAAGACCTCGAGATGTTGGGTCTACCCGGAGCTAGAATGCCGGAACGGCCAGTTCAAGACTGTTTTGGCCGCCATCTTGCCTCTGTTATACAGGCTAACAGTAGGCAAAAGAACCCTTTTCACCATCAAGGAGCTTGTCCTCCCATGGAGGAAACACCTCATGACACAGAGCATAGCTCCTCACAGTCTAGTGCAGAACTCAATGAGGGTGGTAGGGAGAGCAGCCTTCCACATGGAGATGAAAAACCCTATAACTAAAGGTATGGATCCAGGGTGCGGTGAGGAACACCCAAAGGACAACGTGGGGGATGTTAGATTTGAGACAGAGAGCAGTGTGGCCCCAAACACAGAAATGATTGAAAATAGAATCCTCACACCTAATAATTGTCTCTGCAGGTGTCCAGCATATGACCCTGAGAGGCCATTTGCCATGGGCAAGTTGTCCTAGGTCCCCTGTTACTGCTTCTTGTTGCAAGTTTCTTGTGGGTCGGCTGCTGAACCAAGAGAGTCAGCTGTGCGGCTTGTGTCTGAGTTGGACAGAGGACAATTAAGAGGGAGCCATATTCTTCCAGAAGTGTGGGGGCAGGGTGTCTCTGTGAAAAGCCTGAGGAAGAAAGTTGGCTCTTTTCCAAATGCCACATGTCATGGCCACCACAATCTCTCCCAAGAGCATTCCCCAGAATGGAAGGATGAGATTTATGGTTCTGGTGAAGGGAATGGCGACCTCTGTAATCTATTCACAGGGCTCTAGGGAGGCTGTGCCCCAATCAGAAACATCTTGCTCAGTCAGGGGTCTCATAATGTCCTAGAGCTCGAAGGGGCCTTGTAGGTCAGCTGCTTTAACCTGCCACAGTGGAGGTGTCGGCAACAGGCTGCTTCCAGTCTCTTTGTAATGACTCCTGGTAAAGGCAGATCTCCCATCCCAGGACAGGTCTCACTGGTGGAAATCCCTCACACAAAGGCGACATTTGTCTCTTTGATATTCCCACCCTTCCATCCTAGACCTCTAAGGTCAGGACAGCAGGGTAGAAGCCCAACTATTCTATTCAACAGCTCTTCAAATAGGAATTAAAGTTAGCAGGCTTGCCCCTCCTTAGGATTTCTGCCTCTTTCCAACATCAGACTTCCTCCACAGATGTGCTCTGTTCCATCCGTGTTCCTCTTGTGAAGTAAGCATGTTGTTTCATGAAGCTGGAAGGATAAGGACCTGGGCTAGGAGCAAGATGCTATGGTGTGCTATTCTGTTGCATGACAGGGTGACTCTAGCAACATCATGCACCATGCATTTCAGAAAGCTAGAAGAAGGGTTTGATGTTTTTACACACACACACACACACACACACACAAATATTTGAGGAAATAGATATGTTTAAACTAATTTCATACAAAGTATACATGCATTAAGACTTCATATTGTACACCACTAATATGTGCATTTTATGTTATTACGAACGAGTTAGAAATCAATTTAAATAAAGTATTCCACTCTTGACAGTTAAAAACAAATTCGTGTTCCTTCCATGGATCTGAACAATGGTCTTCTTCATGTGCTTCCTTTTTCTTTTTCTTCGACAGGCACAACCCAGGCAGTGTCTAGCTGCTACCTGTTGAATTTCCAGCCCAGCTTCATTTTTCTCCGTCATGAACTGCTGTAGCTCCAGCCTGTACACTTCCTGTTTTGTTCTGACAGCATATATTTATATCCATCTCTGTTGAACACCCCCCTAGCTCTCTGCCTTTTTCTCCATCATTTCTCTTTAGACACGGGAACCAGACCTTCCGGCGATGGGTGATAAGTGTGCCTTTCACAAAGTTACAGATCACTGCTTCAGGGCACACAGCTGGCCACTTCAGAACGAAAAGTCTCCCTTCAGACTGGACTGGGTTTCAGACCCGTGGCTGTAGGGGAGGGTGTCACTCTTCTGGCTAACAGTTGGCTTGCCTATCCTCCCATCCAATGTTCCTTCCCAGTCACTCAGAAGGACATCATGCAACGCTGATATATTTCTTGCTAAAATCGAGACACTTCCAGCCTTTTCTGTTTTAATCGTGTGTGTGTGTGTGTGTGTGTGTGTGTGTGTGTGTGTGCACGTGGGCATGCATGAACACACCATGGCATTCATGTGGAAGACAGCACACAACCTTGGTTGTTGGTCCTTGCTTCCCACTTTAAGGAAGAGTCTCATTCACTGCTGCATAGACCTGGCTAGCTGGCCTATAAGCTCCTAGGAATTCTCTCGTCTCCATAGAAGGGTTGGGTTGTTCCATCTGTCTTTGTGTGAGCCCCCGGAACCTGAATTGAAGTGCTCACACCCATATGCTAAGTAAGCACTCCAGTCACTGCTCATCTCCGTAGCCCAGCCCTCATATTTTCTGTATCTACCAATCTAGAAAAACATGCCACCGTGTGCGTGTGCATGTGTGTGTGTGTGTGTGTGTGTGTGTGTGTGTGTGTGTGTGTGTGTGTGTGTGTTGGAGGATGGGGGGAATAATTTAGTCTGATATGATTGTTTTCCACTCTGAAGCCACTCTGCTCATTGGCTGTCCCTTCTTTCATAAGCAGTCCACCCAATATCGAGTTTTTGTTAGTAATTAATACCAAACACCATTTGGAGGCTTCCAGAATCTGATGTCTGCTGTGAAAACAGAAGCTAGGCCTGTGTCCAACAGTTTTCCTCTCATCGGCTCACAGGTAACATTAGCCCTCCACTCTACCGTCAGCCCTCCTCACCCCAAGATGGGAGTTGCAATTGCCTGCAGCCTTGACCTTATTTAAAGCTGTGAGGCGTAGTTTACCATCCTCTCACCTTTCTCAAACTTGGATTCTTTTAAGATCATCCTTCTGGTTTGATAATTGTTGTCCTTGGAAAACACAAAGGGAAGCCGGAGTTACAGCCTGTGTTTTCCTCCTGGTTGTTATCTGGTACCCTCTGTTGTCTGCCCAGGCTGAGGCCGCTGCAAGCTCTTGTGTTTCTTTTCATTTCTCTTCAAGTGTTGCTTTCTACGGGAGAGAGAAGGGAGGGGGGGTGTGTTCAAAGATGTTTTCGGCTCCGTCCGGTTCGTTCTGGTCTTTTGACTGTCCCACTGCACTTGCAATGGTCCTGCTACTGTCCTATGCTGCCTTGTATGTAGAAGGTCCCTCTTTTTTTTTTTTCGGGACAGGGTTTCTCTGTGTACTCCTGGCTGTCCTGGAACTCACTCTGTAGATCAGGCTGGCCTCGAACTCAGAAATCCACCTGCCTCTGCCTCCCAAGTGCTGGGATTAAAGGCGTGCGCCACTAGAAGGCCCCTCTTGAATCTTTAGTACAATAGCTTTCAAGTCATCAGAAAGCTCAGATTTGAAGATGGTTTGCGGCAAAGGTGTGATGCCCCTACGTTTTACGTTCACCACTAAGAAGACAGAGGTAAAGCCTTATGCTCTTGACCAAGCCCCCTTAGGGACACAGTTAGCAATGAAATTCACTCACTAATATTTTTTGATCAGCTCTTATGCCCAAGGCACAATACTAATACTGTGAGTGACACAGATGTGAACTAGATTTGTCCCTGCCTTAGGAGGAGACAGACACACAAACTTTCGAACTGCCACAACCCTAGGTAAAATGAGACAGTTAGAATCTTGAGATGTATATATAAGTGCTGTGAGAATCCAAAGCCAAAAAGAGGCCTTGTGTGCCCTGGGGATCCAGGGTGATCCAAGAGGGAGACGAGTACGTTTGAGTTGTGGTGGAAGTCTGGTCCAAACGGCGGAGTCACAGATGCAGAGAAGGGTATGTATTTCTTATAGAGGAGAAAAAGTTAAAAAAAAAAAAAAAAAAAGCCAGTTTTAGGGGCTGGAGAGATGGCTCAGTGATTAAGAGCACTGACTGCTCTTCCTGAGGTCCCGAGTTCAATTCCCAGGAACCACATGGTGGCTTATATCCATAGCAGTGGGATCTGATGCCTTCTTCTGGTGTGTCTGAGGACAGTGATGGTATACTCACATACATTAAAAAATATATATCTTTTTTTAAAAAAGCCAGTTTTAGGGGAATATCAGGCAACTAAGCAGCCAGCTAGTAAGGTGAACTAGGATGCACAATGTAGCTCTAGTCTATTTCAAGTTCTCTGCTCTAGTCAGGATTCCACTGAGCATAGCACATCTGCAGAGAAATCTCTCTGTCCCTCCTCTAAACCTGTGCTTCTTCTGCAGTCTTTTGATACAAACTGTGTTTTAGCTGGATGTAGTGGTGTACATCTGTAATCACAGCACGGGGGGGAGGGGTGGACATAGGAGGATTGAGAGTTCAAGGCCAGCCTGGGTTACACAGCAAGACTCTGTCTTGAAACATGAAACAAAGTAAAAAAAAAAAAAAAAAAACAACTCACTCAAACATTTCTTGTATATTTTTTCTTTCCCACTTTGCCCACCCCTGATATTTGCAGTAGGGTCTTACTAGCCTTGAACACTCCTCCTGCCTCAGATTCCCCAGTGCCAGGATTAGAACTTTGTGCCAACATGCTTGGCTTAAATTTTTTTATAAAGATTTTTGACAGTGGTGCCATTCAGTCAGCTGAGTTTAGAATCAGAAAATCTAGATCTGAACTGAGCATCGGGCATTTTAAGTTGGATGGGTCACCCCCATGTGCCCCCCATGTAAAACGGGCAGCAGGGCCTGACTGCCCTGAGCACACAGGAGAGTGGTGAGGGTCAGGTGCATTTTCTGTAGGGCACTGCGTCATAAGAGGTGAGACATGGAGTAAGACTAAGTAATAGGACCAGGTCGCAAGGCCCACACAGCACACCTTCAGATGGAAGCAAGCTTTCCGACGACCCAGTGTTATTATCCCTTATGAATTACCTGGTAGAAATGCAGATTGGGAGGGGTGGAAGCAAAGGGAGAGGCCAGTCTGGAGGTCACAGAGCCAACCAAGCCTGCTTTGGTTGGTTGAGGGTACAGCAGACTGTTTTGAAATATCTGTGAGGCTGTCAGAGTTCATGCTGAGCAGCAGAGCCCGGTTCTGAGGGAAGTCTCCCTGCTGTGCCTCAGGAGAGCAGGCTGTGAGGTAAATCAGGAATGCTCCTCGGCACCTCCCTGCAAGCTACCCCATGGTGAGAAAGGGGGTGCGTATGGGGTGAGGGACGGCTGAGCAGAAGGTGATTGCATATACCTGGACACCCCACCACCACCTCCATCTTGTGCCACACACACTGAAGGCATACAACACGGGAAACACCAAAGTACCTCAGAGGGCACTATGGGAAGGGACATGCTTGTCTTTGCTACTCAGTAGAGCAAGCGGAATCTTCTCAGTAGGGCAAGCAGAATCACCCAGGTGCCTGAGGCCATGAGAGAGCTGGATTGGAGAGTATCCACTGCCCAAGGGAAGGGGTCTCCAACACAGCTCCCAGGGAGTGTCACCTGACCTGAGGGCTGTAGGTAGTAGTCTCAGGAGACTAGGCAGAAAGGTGCCTTCTAGGAAGAGGTGACAGAAGCACAGAGGCCAGGAGCATGTGGTGCTGAGGAGGCTGAAAGAAGCTGCAGAGCGGGTGAACGCCACAGGCTTTGGGGCACACACCCCAAATGGGATGGGAAAGGTAGGGTATTTACCACGTATTTGGAAAGAACTGGCGGCATGCATCGCCAGTAGGAGACAAAGGAGGGAGAGAAAGATGGCTGAGTTTTATTTCATTGTTGCAAAGAAAAGATCACAAAGAAACGAACACAGTAAGAACAGGCAGGATGGCAGTGGTGCTGCCCCAGGTGAGGTCCAGTTGGTGCTGTGGGAGGTGGCATCTGACTCCATCCGGGTTCCCATCCTCACTCTTCCCTGAGGGTTGGGTATGACTGAGACTGACTGTCCTAGGCACACTGAGTTAGAAGCACCTTAGAGAGATAAGCAGAGTCTTACTCATCGTCCTCTGGAGGCACGCTTGCATTTCCAGACTTGATGTTACAGAGCATGTGAGCACGTCACCGGCTTGTGGGTCCTTACCGTCTTCAGTGCTTGGTTAATGATGCCTCCAGGGCAGTTTTCTGGAAAAAGTGAGTGAGCCCAAGGAACAAACAAGGTTCAAATCCTGGTCATGCTCTTTGCCAACTGTGTGACATTGAGTACATTACCAGTCTGGCTCTAAATCTGTACTAATATAGGAACTGCTGGCCACCTATATATCTAAATAAAACTGAAAAATAAATAAATTAAAATGCAAAGTCTTGCCGGGCAGTGGTGGCGCACGCCTTTAATCCCAGCACTTGGGAGGCAGAGGCAGGTGGATTTCTGAGTTCGAGGCCAGCCTGGTCTACAGAGTGAGTTCCAGGACAGCCAGGGCTACATAGAGAAACCCTGTCTCAAAAAAACAAAAAAAGAAAAAAAGAAAAAAGAAAAAAAAAAAAAGCAAAGTCTTGGTTTCAGCATAGCCACATGCATGGGTGAGCACAGAGTGAAGTGGTCCACCACTGCAGAAAGTTTCGTTGCTTAGCACTGCGCTACTGTGCAGTTGTAGACGTACCCAAGCCTCAGGGAAGAGGGAGGGCCCTGTGAAGTGCTGGGCACTGTCGCTGGCACTTTCAGCTGATGCTGGCTGTCATGGCTCTGAATGGATGTGAAGCAATTCTGTAGCTTCTGGAACCACTGTGGCAGTGTGGTTCACAAGTCCCCTAGAAGACTCAGGACCAAAGGGGCCTGACCATGTGACAGAGAGACTGCCTCTGACCTTACAAAGAGTTGATAAAGACCTCGATCGGCATGTACTCTTAGAATTTGGTATTGATGTGATGGGCGGGAAGGACCTCAGAGGCATGCAGAGAGACATCTTGGGGACTTTCAAAACATTGATCTCAGAACATCTGCAGGAAAAGGTCCTCACTGTGATGGCATTTGCTTGTGGTGACACAAAAGCTGTTTCAGATCTGGGGTCCTGGCTGCAGCAGATAGTCTGGGAACTGGGGTGGGTGGGAACTAGCAAGCTCTCACTTGGAACTCCTCTGATCAAAATGTGGGAAACTCTATGGCCTGGCAGTTTCCCGGAGAGCATGCTGCTACTCCGTATGCTTCTACTCGCCTCCTGTGCCCTGTGCTTTAGGGGATGGATGAGCAGGATTCATCTGTGACCTGGGGTCAACAGGAGGGGACCCAGATTGTTTGTAGAAAGCCCAATGACAACTGCCCAGGGATGGGGTAAGTGTCCACAGCTGGGAATTGAGGAGGAAGAGCTCTAGCCCTGGGGGTACCGTTAAATCACCCCCCTTCTCAGGCGCCACCACCAATACCTTCTCCACGATTTCGCTGCCCTATCTTATCTTGTACCAGGCAACACCTGGGCTAAGGACAGAGATTTTCCATTAAGGACGCCTCTCAAGCACCACTCCACCGACAGCATTAGCTGGGCATGGGCTTATCCTTGAAGGGGTTTCTTTGCCCTTCCCCAGGGAAATGCAGAACCTTCTCTTGGGTTTGGAGAAGGAGCTTAAGAGGGAACTACGAGTAACAGGAACAAAACAAGCAGGCTGGGTCTTGGGGGTGGGGTGCGGGGCTGTCACTACTCCTTTGGAGGGACCTGGAGAGTTGTGTCTCTCTGGACTTCCAAACAAATTGATTGACCAGGTCATCTCCAAGGACCTTTCCAGGTTGGGGTTCTAGTGTGTGTGTGTGTGTGTGTGTGTGTGTGTGTGTGTGTGTGTGTTGGCAAGGGGTGTGGTGGAGTGTGCCTGTGGTTTCCAGTTGGAACCTGCTCAGAGACAAGCCACATGTTATTGTAGTTCTGCACAGCAGCCCTCCTCTCCCCGCTGCCTGCCTGTTCTCCTCCCTGGCAGGATGGATGGAGGCAGTGTGGAGAAACCCGAATAACTAATCAGAGTCCTCATTAACCCCCTGCTGGGATGCTCAAACATTCACTTTGCTGTTTGTGAAGCAGAAAAAAAAAATCCTCTGCCTGCATTAAAATTGATGCATTATTAATCCCTGTGCTCCTGACCTGGTGGGCTGCCTCACCGTTCTGCGGGGGCGGGCAGCCTGCAGTACCTACCCCGGGCACTGGATTCTCTGATAGGTATTGGCCCAGTGCAGAAGAGCCTTCTTGTGGTACTCAGCTAGGCAGTAGTCAGGTGAGAGCCGTTTTGAATTATCCTGCTGGAACCTGATGGAGCTTTTCCACTCAATCTTATTTAAGAGTACAGCTGCCAGGCTGCCCCGGTGTTGGTCTAGGTGAACACAGGGGCTATAGATCTGTCTCTCTCTCCAGACATGAGTGGGTGAGCTAACTGGCTCCCTGCTTCCTATGAGCTAACCAAGGAGCTGACTGCCTCTCAGTCCCCATGTGGACTGAGTTTAGAAGGTCTTAGTGTTGGGCCCAAGACGATGCTTTTTCTGCATAGCCAAAGAGCTGTGCCCTGTGGTTTCCTGGTGCTACACCTTACCCAGAGCTTAAAGCCACTCTCTGGCTCCATACCTTTGGAAGGGATCCTCTCATAAGTCTACAGTCTTTCTCACTTATGAAAAACCCCATGCCTACAGTTGTAGAACATGGAAGGCACAGTGTCTGTCCTCAAGGAACTTGGTTTGGAGTGGGAGCAATAGGTAAAAGAATATACTAATCCAGAAATCATAAACGAGTCAGCCAAGGAAGGGACAGAAGGAACAGGAAAAGAGACTTTTTTTTTTGTCCATTGTGGTAACAATACTACAGGTTGGATAGTGTGTGTGTGTGTGTGTGTGTGTGTGTGTGTGTGTGTGTGTGTGTGTGTGTGTGTGTGTGTGGTGTATATGGTGTGTGTCAATGTCCTCTCACAGTTCTGAAGGATGAGAAGTCCTTCCGGAGCATCACGAGACAGAAGGGCAACAGAGCATTTTCCTGTCAGAAAGAAATCAGCCAACTTCGTTCATTTTAGCAGGAACCCATTCCAGCGACTAAGACACACAACAACAACAAAACCAAAACAAAAAGCCTAACCTCCAGACTGCACCATAAATCAAGTTGTGAGAGCAGAGCCCTCCTGCCCTGAGCACCTTGCACATCCCACTTTGTAGTGCTGAACGGGAGCAGCCGAATTTCACAAGCATTTTAGAGGGGAACTTTCAAACCATGGCAGAAAAGAAGGGAAAGGGAGAGGAGAGGGTGACCTAAGAGGGGAGGACTCCTTTCTGTCCTCAGTGAGCCATCTATGCTATGGGAAGGCTGACGGGGGAATCAAGAGTGGCTGTGAACCCTGTCCCAGCTGGTGGGTACCGGCTCACCCTATTCATCCATGGTCTATCTGCCTTCAGCTAGCTCTGCCTAGTTCGATTACCTTAAGGTGTGAACTCGCAGCCAGTGCCTGTACTTGTGTAAACTCCTTTTTGTAGCGTTCAGTGCACTAGGCTTTTAAAGACAGCTTTGTAAGAAAGAAGAGAAAACTAAAGGAAGAAGTCGAGGAGAAACAGGTAGGCATCCCTAGCTCCTTTTTTGGCAATCTGAGAGAAGGTCAGAGGTGGCTACTCTGCTCTTTTTCTGTTAATGGAGTCTATCTTGTCAACTACGTTTTCCCCCTTGAGACAGGCTATACAGCTGAGGGTGGCTTTGAACTTCTGATCCTCCCACCTTCATCTCTCAAGTGCTTGGATTTTGGATGTGTGCCAACAAGCCTGGTTTATGGAGTGCCGGAGACTGAGTCCAGGTCTCCATGCATGCCGGACAACAGCTCTACCAACTGGACTGTGTTCCAGCCCCTAAGAGTTTTAATATCAGCAGATGCAGGGGATTCTGGGTGGATAAAAAAAATCCTAGGTCTCAGCCCATATAGAGTTTTCAGCCTATTGGGGAAAACAGGCCTCGTACAACTGAGTGTGTAACTACAAACTTAAGTAAGTGCTCCAACTCAATTGGGAAACACACAAAAGGAAAGGATCTTCTGTGGTCTGAAGGGTGAACTAGAACTTCTGGAAGGAAGTGGGCCTTAATCTGCGATGTAAACACAAAGCAGATGAGGAGAGGAAGATGTGAGAGCTTGTGCAAAGACCCTGTGGTGGAAAGAAGCACATCCTTTTAGAAGGACCAAAGACCAGGGTACCTGAAGTGCAGAGAATGAGCTAGGTGAGGCTGGAGAGACAGGCGGGGA
Source organism: Uromys caudimaculatus (assembly GCA_028551405.1). Lineage (NCBI taxonomy): Eukaryota > Metazoa > Chordata > Mammalia > Rodentia > Muridae > Uromys > Uromys caudimaculatus. The sequence continues at coordinate 79,519,686 of CM052706.1, forward strand.
CAGACTGCATTGACTTTCATGGGCATCATAGGGAAGTGGGATGTCAAGAGGACTGGGTAGTGTGTCTGAGACCCAGAAAGGATGGGGATACAGTAGAATAAGATTTGCACTTCAAAAAGATGTCTCTGGCTGTTCAGCGGAGAACAGATGGGGGAGTGCCAAGAATGTTAAATGGGTCATCTGTCCCTTGCTGTCTCCTATCTCCTATTTTAGTGAGCAGAAGCCTATAGAATGTGCTGGAGTTTTATGAAGGGAGATGCATATCTACATTCTCATCACCCAGCATTCAGCCTCAGCTCAGAGCTCACAAAAATAAGCTGGAGTCCTTGAATCGGCTCTGTCCTAACATAGTGAGCAGCCAGGCAAGCTCCTGTGACTGCTTTGGCCATTGTTAGCCCAGTACTTTGATGCCTATGGGGACCCTGAGAGCAGGACATGTCAGGAGAGCCTCCAGGAGAGCAGATGTCAGGAGGGCAAGCTGCTGAAAGGATTAGCAGGGCTGGGAGGAAGCTAGTGGAGAGCTGCAGGGGCGCCAGACGTTACCCAGGGTGTCCCAAGCACGTGGTGCTCTGTGGCTCTGGGCAAGTCATGTTTATCAGCACAAACACCAGCACTAGATGACCACTTGCTGTAAACTCCTCTCCCGTGAGTTAGTGGTTCCTACATCTGCTCATATTCCAGTACGTTCCTGTCCAAGAAAGTGTCATGTCTAGCTTTGGGCTGGCAGCCTGTTCTCTTTTATTTTAACAAGTTTTCATTGGTTATATTTTCATATAAGTGTACTCTCAGGGTCAGAATTTCCCTGTAAAAAGCCAGATGGGTGGTACATATCTGTAATCCCAGTACATGAGAAGCTACGGCGGGAAAATTACAGATCTGAGACCAGGCTAGGCTATAAAGAGAGACCCTTTCTCAAAAGAAAAACAGCAACAAAACCAAACCAACCATTCTCCTTACTTAAGCTTGCTGCTGCTTGCAGGAAGCTAGGCTGGGTAACCCATTTTTTTCCCTGGAAGGCAGAAGGAGACAGGCACTAAGAGATGAGCCCATGTGACCTGCTTTGCCAGGAATGGTCTCAATGGAAACCTGTGTAATTATAATCATGCTCTCTTTCATTCTGAAAATTATTCCAGTGTGACAGATGAATGACATGGTCACTCCAACAATGTGCATGGCTTTAAAGAGGTGCAAGAGATTTTTTTTTTTTTTGCAGGAATTCAGGAGGCATCACAGAATAAGTAACATTTAAGCTGAATTCTTACAGAATGAGCAGCTATGAAAGCGTGGGAAGAGCAGACCCAGCCTGGGAACACAGGCTTGGTGGAATTGGGGAACAGAGGCTATATAGGACAGGAAGAATGTATTTGAACCCTAACCTAGACCAGGGTCAGCAGACCTGCAAAGATTCATACAGTAATTACTCCAGGGCTTCTCACTCTTGCAATTTTTCAACTCTGTCTCTGTACAACTACTGGGCTCAGCTATGCTCCCGGTAGTGGGAAGCAGACATAGATGATGGTCAGTAAATGGATGTGACCAGATCCAAATAAAACTATGTTCACAAACCCAGCAATCTCTGGTTTGGCCTGTGAGTGTACGCTTTGGTCTATTTGGCCGTCTTAGTCCTGGTGGTTACTAACAAGAATATACATTTCCCAGTTCTAGGGGCTGGAAGTCCAAGATCCAAGTGTCCGCTGATGCAGTGAGGGTTCGCTCTATAGATAATGCTTACTTGATTGGAAGAGCCAGGGTGTGCCTGTTAACCTTGTATATGGGTATGACCCCACCCATGAGGGTGGGGCGCTTGTAACTCCCTACAAGTCCCTGCCTTTTCATGTCACCCCAGTGGGATGAGGTTTCACCATGAATTGTGCAGGGCACATTGAGACCGTAACAGTGTAACTTACCAGCTCTATCCCCTTGGTACCTGAAGGAGAGTCATATAAAGTAATAAGCCTGAAACTTAGGAGTTGTGTTCAAAAGGTTTCAAACACATATGTGCTCAAGTTTCAAACACATATGTGCTCAAGATGTGTCTTATTTTTAATAAGGACATGGGACTAGACCATCATTGGAGGCCCTACGATGTGACAGTGGTGTTCAGAGGACAGTGGAGGGAAGTGGCGAGCTGCAGAGGAAAAGGGACTGACTGGTTTGGGGCCCGAGCCCTCCCTTGGGAACACATAGAGCTGCTGGTGTTCATCTCTCAGAAATGTTCCTTTAGTTCCAAATTTCCCTCCTGTTCCCAAACCTCTAAGAGTGCAGAATGCCTTCTCTGATTGATCCTCACACTGGATGCTTCATGGCAGGGCTTTAAGAAGCATTAGCTATCTCCTCCTGTGTGTTCTTCTCCAGAGTGATCATCTTTCTAGTGAGCATTCCAGTAGATAAACATGAGATTTCCTCCACACTGCAGAAAGCTCAGCTTCCCAAGAGTCTTAGAGAGGAAAAAAATATCTGGAACCTCCTGTCTATGCCTCGAGGGCCTGTCCTAGGGAAGTATCCTGGTCCCCCTTGTCTGTCTCCAATCTCCCTGTGTTGGTGCCATTTGTGGCTGTGGCCCCTCCTCTTTCTCCCCAAGCAAAGCTGTTGCATATATGTTCATGCCTAGACTTGGACATAAAATTTAAGGATAGTCAAAACTCAATAATCAAGTGAAATAATATTCTAATGAAATTGTTTTTTAAATGAAAAATAAAAAATTAATGACATAAATGCACAGTAAGCAAATGGTCAGAAATTGACAGATGTGTACATGTTTATAGGACACAATGTGGCTACATGTTTATAGGACACAATGTGGTATTTTGATACATGTATACATGAAGAGGGGACAGTGCTACAGATTGTCCTTTAGCTTCAGTGAGGCTAGGTAAGACGTGGCCACTGTGGCTGGCCTTGCTCCCTTCCTCCAGTTTTGGTGTCTCATGAACTTTGTGCCTGAGGCTTGCACTCCACCTACCTGCCCTTAGTCCATAGCCTGAGGAGATGCCAGAGGGACACCTGAGATGGATGGAGAAGGAATGTGTTAAACTCTGCACACAGAGAATTAGAAACTTCCCCTTTTTATCCCAGCAGGGAAGGTTTCCCTTGTCTATTCTCTCCTCTATAGTCTAGCAGACATCTTGCCCCCGGGCCTGTTTCCCTACAGATTCCTTCTTTTCTCCTTTCAGCTGAATTTTATATTTCTTGGTCTCTCAGATTCTGGCCTATTTTCCCATTTTAAAGTTACTGGAAGGACTTACTTTTTTTTTTTTACTTTTTTTTTTTTTTTTTTTTTTTTTTTTTTTTTTTTTTTTTTTTTTTTTTTTTTTTTTTTTTTTTTTTTTTTTTTTTTTTTTTTTTTTTTTCTGATTTTTTCGAGACAGGGTTTCTCTGTGTAGCCCTGGCTGTCCTGGAACTCACTCTGTAGACCAGGCTGGCCTCGAACTCAGAAATCCACCTGCCTCTGCCTCCTGAGTGCTGGGATTAAAGGTGTGCATTAGCATTTGTTAATATTTGGTTTTCGGAGTTGCCAGTGATCAAAGCCAGGACCTTATATACTCTAAGCAAGCACTCTACTTCCCCGGCCCTTGCTAGTATATAATTATACAAAAGAGGGCTTTAGCCAGTTGAGGCCACTGGGTCAGAGCTATAATCTCAGAGCCTATGGGAGGCTGAAGCATAGAGACTACAAATCTAAGGGCTGCCTGGGCTAGTTCAAAGCCAGCCTGGGCAACATAGTAAGATCAAGTCTCCCTCTTCTTCCTTCCCCTCTCCTCCTCCTTCTCCTCCTTCTCCTCCTTCTCCTCCTCCTCCTCCTCCTCCTCCTCCTCCTCCTCCTCCTCCTCCTCCTCCTCCTCCTTTGAGACAGGGTCTTACTGTGTATCCCTAACTGTCCCAGAACTTGCCATGTAGACCACAGCTGGCCTTGAACTCACAGAGGCCTCTGCCTCCCAAGTGCTGAAATTATAGGCATTCACCCATCACTCTAGGCTAGATCTCAACATTTAAAAGAAGCAAAAAGAGAGCCGGGGATATAGTTCATTGGCCAACAGTTTGCCTTAGCGTGTGTGAGGCTCTGGGTTCAGCCCTAGTGGTAACAACAGACAGGGTTTCATCATGACATTTTCATATGTGCAAATAATGAATTTTGATCATATTCATTAGTTACATTTGATACTTTTTGGCATCTGTGATAAAACACTATGACCAAGGCCCAAAGCAATTTGTCGAGTTTATTTGTGCTTACAGATCCAGAGGGATAGGAGTCCGTCACAGACGGAAGGCATGGCAGCAGGGCCAGGGAGCTAAGAGCTTATGTCTTTAACCACAAGGACAAAGCAGAAGAAGACAATCTGCAGACCGAGAATTAAATGTCCAAGACTATGGGGCATAGCTCTCAGTCAGACCACCACACCCACCCTTCCCCTTGCTTGCTTGCCCTCCCTCCTCGCTAGCCTGTCCTTCCCTTCCCATAAAGTCTCTATGAGGGCCTGCTGAGTCCTAACACTCACTCTCCTCCCCTTACCTTTCTTCTGCCTGTGTTATCATCTGATTTGGTATTTTATTTATAAACCTCATTTGTTGTCATGTGACTGTCTTCACCTCTCCCACCTCTCTCCCAACCAAGTACAAGCCACATAAACCCTGGGCTTTTTATCACTTCTTGTCACAATCCTGAACAGATCCTCAGACAAAGCAGGTGCTCCACAAACACCTGTTGAGGATGTGAATATTAGCTTCCTCTTCTAATAGCCAAAAGAGGGTATGACCTTTTCCCCAAAGGAAGGGCCATTTCCCCCTCCCGCCCCCCGCAGCCTCTATCCTAAGCCACACACAATTCAATTATTATTAAGCCAATATGACCTATATAATAAGAAAAAGATTGTTAGTACAAACTCTCGGACTTTCACATCATTGTGTTACTGTTTAAATGGGGAGTGACCCCATGGAAATTGAATCAATGCTGATTCTTTTTGTGACCTTAACCAAGACAATTAGGTCTTGGTTTTGATTTCCCTGTCTGTTTACTGGAAGTATTGATTGTAGCACTACTACCCTTCCAGTTATTTACAACTTACACAAAAAGCCTATGGACGTGACTGGACCTACTTTGGAATGCATAAATGATCTAGAAGACATGGAAGTATGGGAAGTCTTACTAATGTGGTGAGGTCATGGTGGAAGTGGCCATCCATGTCTAACCTTCTTATTGACATAAGGAGAAACCAGGGCCCAGAGCAGTATAGTGCTAGTATGTGCTACTCCTGGTACAGTTTCTGGCCTCTTTGAGTTTTCATGTGCTCATTCTACAAGAACAGGTGTCCTGGGCTCTCCTTGAGCCCAAGTCAAAAATCTCCATGGTGGAAAGAGAATTTCTGGTTTTCAGGTTCTTGCAATCCAACCCTTTGCAAGCAGCCTGGGGAGGAAGGTTTTAAGTGTAACCCTTCCCCATCCCTTCTACTGCTGAGTGTCGTCTAAATGAGAGTATTATGGACATTTCATTTCCCTTTCTTTTATCCTTCCTCTGCTCTCCTCAGAGAAGGTTATGGTGGAGGCCTGAGTGAGGCTCAGGATATAAATCTTCCTGAGTGGACCTGTGCCTTGGGCAGCAGGTCATCTGGTTGGCACCAGCTCCTGTAAAGTGTGATCGCACAGGAGGCAGCAGGGCCCTGAGTCGGGCAGGGCAAGGAGGCACAGAGAGATTAATCTCTTCAAAGACATGATTCTTGTGCATTCTTTAATGACTGAAATTTTCATGCGTGGGGAAAATTGCAGTTTTCCCAGAGGGCATAGAAGGGAAAGCCACTGCTTAACAAGTGGACATTTGTGTGGGAAGCAAGTGGGCATGCATGTGGGCAGCAGGTGTGTAGGCTGTATATCTCCTGACTTGGAGTCATTTGCCATTTTGTTGTGTGTGGCCATGAGCATGAACATGAATCAGAATCTGTGTGTGTGTTTATATGTTTGGGGAGAGAGTCTAAAATCAATCTCTCTTTGTCTCTCTCTCTCTCCGTCTCTCTCAATCTCTCTCTCCTCTGCCCACACACATACATGCACACACATGCCTGTGGGCTGTCCTTACCATTGACATTGTGACTGTGTAGATCAATGTGTGTGTCTTTAAAAATATACATTTCTTTTTTTTCCCTGCATAAATTATTTCATGTAAAGGCCATCCAGAGATCAGTTCCTGGCATCCTTTTTCAATAAAGCAATATTATCAGAGCTTGGTCCCAAAACTAGTCCCTGGAGAGGCTTTCCCTATGTCCTTTGTCAAACGAAATGTCACGGACTCACCAAATGACGAGAAGAAAATTTTTTCTTGTTTATTTCCCAAGTGAGGTAGAAAGGAAGCTCTGCTTCTTGATATTTTTTCCCTAGCTAGGTGGGCAGGTGGACAGAGGAGCAGGTGGACAGAGGAGCAGGTAGGCAGGTGGACAGAAGGGTAGGTGGACAGGTGAACAGAGGGGCAGGTAGACCGAAGGGCAGGTAAATGGGTGGACAGAGGGGCAGGTGAACCGAGGGGCAGGTGGGCAGAGGAGCATGTGTGAAGGTGGACAGAGGGGCAGGTGGACAGAGGGGCAGGTGGACAGAGGGGCAGGTGGATGGGTGGACAGAGGGGCAGGTGAACCGAGGGGCAGGTGGATGGGTGGACAGAGGAGCACGTGTGAAGGTGGACAGAGGGGCAGGTGGACAGAGGGGCAGGTGGATGGGTGGACAGAGGGGCAGGTGGACAGAGGGGCAGGTGGACAGAGGGGCATGTGTACAGGTAGACAGAGGGGCAGGTGGACAGAGGGGCAGGTGGGCAGGTGAACAGAGGGGCATGTGGGCAGAGGGGCAGGTAGACGGATGGACAGAGGGACAGGTGGGCAGAGGAGCATGTGTGCAGGTGGACAGAGGGGCAGGTGGGCAGGTGAACAGAGGGGCAGGTGGGCAGGCGACCAGAGGGGCAGGTGGACAGGTGGACAGAGGGGCAGGTGGGCAGAGAGGCATGTGTACAGGTGGGCAAGTAGACAGGTAGACAGAGGGGCAGGTGGACAGAGGGGCAGGTGGGCAGAGGGGCATATGTGCAGGTGGGCTTCAATCTCATTTATAACATGAATAATTATAGTGTAAAATAACATCTGAGTCTAAAAATATACATATAAGTGACTTACAGGAACACGCTGAGAGAGTTACCAAGTCAGATGCAGGCGGTTATGATTGGCAAGAATTTACACAAATTTAGATTATTACATGAGCAGTGCATCTCTGGAGTTTAATACTCCTTTTCCTACTTCCGTTAAACATGTTGACTCTGAAAATACATAATTAGTACAGGAAAAACCATTTCAAGAATTGAGATTTAGAAACCTAAATCAAAGAACAGCAATGGCAAACAACAAAACCAAGCAGTACAAATCCAGTAATTTTAGGTTATGTCATTTCTATACTAAACCAAAAATCATCTGTGAGGTCAATGTAACTATAGTACAGGGCAAATAGTGATCGATTCCAAACATGAAGAGCTGACTCTTGAAAGATAGGTAGATTTTTTTTTTTTTTTAATAAATGATGTCTAAGCATAACCTGACTCCCCACTAAACACACTGTGCATATAATACCATGTCCATGTGATATAATACCATCACATCCTCAGACACCCCTTGAGTTAGGCATTGCTGTTCCTATTGTGCAGAAATAGGAAAGTTTATTACATCACGGTGGAGCTTGTTTGGGTTACACAAGGAGAAGGATGAGACCTGGCATTGGATCCGTGTTTGACTGGCATCACTTCTCTGTGTCCGTTTTCTCACACTCAGGGAGTGAAGGAAGCATGTGAACTCATCCTCAGTCAAAAGCGTTCCATTCAGGGACATTGGGAAACACAGAGAATTGCAATGTCTTCGGCAATGAATGCTAATAACTAAGTAGGCAAACTCTTCACTGAAATGATCCAGCATTGATCCGAGTTACTATTTTCTAGTAATGTCTCCTTTCCGTGTGACAAGAATGTTGGTTCACAAGATCTGCACAGGCTCACCTAGGCGTGCACAGAGGGAGTACAAGAAATAAAGACCCAGGTTCATGATGCCGTCAAGGAGGTTTTATTTAACTTAAAGAGCTGAAGTTCAGGAGATACAGTAAGGTTAAAGGTTCATGATAGATAGGTGGATGGATGGATAGATAGGTAGGTAGATAGATAGATAGATAGATAGATAGATAGATAGATAGATAGATAGATAGATAGATAGATAGATAAGGGGAGCAGATCTTCACCTGTGGAGAGATTAGTCTGGAACTAGCCTTAGGGATTGGCAGGTGCTGGAAGCAGAAAGAGGAAGCACTGGGTCCTTTACCAGAAAAGAGGATGTACAGGCTAGTGTGTGTGTGTGTACTACATATTGGGTGCTGGACAGTGGCAGCCTCTCTCAGCTGGTTCAAAGGTTCAAGTCCAGAAGTACTGGGGTTTGGGTCAGAGGACATGGTCCAAGCTGAGAATGAAGGTCAAGAGCTTAAAACATCTAGAGTTTCATCTTCTTAGCCTTGGAAAGCTGCTGGGGTCTTCCCAGAAGAGACACCGTGAAGTGAAAATGATGCAGACCCCCAAGGAGCACGTCTGCTCGCAGATTACAATCCGGCTTTCCTTAGGGTGGCAGTTTGGGTTTAATTAATGATAAAGAATCCTCAGAGAATGGATGGGAAAGTCAAATGTTCAAGCCCAGCCTCTTGTCTACAGAAGACGAGGCCAATGATAAGGATGATGGTGCGACCAATGTCAGACTGTAGGAAGACTGTGATGTCCGACATCACAGAACACACGTGTGGCAGACCCAGAACTAGCTGCTGTACTTCCTTAGCTTGCACCATCCAACACTGGGAAGGAAGGAAGCCAGAGATAATCACAGATGCCTGTTGGGGAATTGCAGTGCGGACACTGTAGGCAAACTAACTACATTGTCACAGCTCCACTGAAGTGGGCTGCAGATTGAGTGAAGACTCTTTCAAGGTGTTTGGACCACTTGGACAAAGAACTCAGCTCCTTTTAGCCCTCCGATAGACTCCAGGGTAGAGGAACTTCCCTAAGTAGAGGGTATAGGCCTTCACTTTGGGCCTCTGAACAGAGATTCCAGAGGCTGACTATATTACTGACCTGCTTATCTGCAAAACACCCAAGTGCAAAATCGGTAAAGGCGTTCTCTGGGGAAGCTGCCCTCCTAGTCAGAGGAAGCCCAGCTAAGATGAATTTGGGCAGCAAGAAGGGGCCAAAGGCAACTAAGAGCTGCAAGCTTCACTCCATTGTTTGCAGAAGTGATAGGGATGAAAGGGGCTTTATCTTCCAACTGAAACTCCAATTCCTTCCTTGTCTCCTAAACATCTGGATTTTCACCTCAGGTCACACAGGGCTCAGTTCTCTGAGTGTCCTTCAGTCTGTCTCCATGACTCAGCCCTGACTCTCAGGCTGTGGTCCAGCTCCTGCCAGGATCAGGCAGAATTGTCCTAGGGGTTCTGTTAAAGGAGGAAGACTGTGAATAGGGAAGAATAGCATGGTGGAGATAGTTGCCCTGTGGAACAGGATCATGCTGGTCCCTGGGGTGGCTGGCGTTGGGAAGGATGGCAGCGACACATCTGCAGCTTCTTCCTCCCTTCCATCCTGTTACTGCCTTTCATCTTCCTCAGAGCTTTCTGACATGTGAGCTGCCCTTCTTACACTCAGAGGAATCACTGTCAGTGACAGAAAGGAGATTACAGGCTATATTTCTGCCTCCGAGCTTTCTGTGGGCGGCAAGGAAACAAGTGGAGATAGCTGCTTGTCAGTTCTGGGAACGGAGAAATCTATGTACATTGTAGCCCTGAAGCAGTGTCCCCTGCAGGGGTATGCTGGTGTCACCTCTGATCATTCTTTCTCTCACTAATGTGCATTTTATTAATCCCAGAGTGGAGCGGGAGGCCAGTGGGCTTCTTTTGACTAATACTGGTCTGAATCCCATCCAAGGAACCCCAGCAGTCACCCGAGGGTGGGTGGGAGTACAGTGGGGCTGAAATCAGAAGCCTTAGGACTGCAGCAGGACCTCAGGAGGGAGCTCTTCTCCACTCACAAACACACACTCTCTCTCCAGGCCATAAAGAGCGTGATGAGAGACAGAGGCTGAAGGACCTGGGAAACAGGCAGAGCTTCTTGTGTTACCTAGCTCTAGACCTAGGCCTGACCCTGACCTCATCTCTATGTGCTTGACAGAGGAGGGGATGGTGAAGCAGCAGCAAGGAGCTTCGTCAAACACGCATGGCAGACTACAATACTTCCTATCCATTGATCCTTCCTGCTGGAATATGAAATCTTCAGGACAGGAAGAGAAAAAGAAAGGTGGTGTGGGAGGAAGGGGTGAGAAGGTTGGAGGGGGAAGAGGAAAAGGAGAGGTTGAGGATTGATTGACTGATCTTTGGGCTCAGGCCCAGGCACATGGTAAATTCTTAATACACAGGCTAAACTGAAGCAATTTGCACCTTCGCAGAAGGGGGGAGGGGTATCATAAACAGCACCTCACAACAGTTCCCCCATCTGCCATATCAGCCTCAGAGACATGGAAAACGAGGCAGGGCGGATGACGTTGGCCAGGCTCTAGGAATGGCTGTCCACCTCTGCCTTTCCCTCTGAGGAAGAGAACACCGAGTTAGCACTGCCAACCACAAGTGTTCTCTTTGCGTTGGTAAGACACGCAAGGACAAAGAGGTCAGGATCGGGAAATGCTAGAAGACCGGGCACAAGCACAGCCGTGTCCGACTTTCCTAAGCCTCATTAGCCACACTGATAAAATGGGAACAACTACTTGGCAAGGAAAAAGGTGTTTCTCATATGCAGCTAGTAAGACAGGAATAGGAACGACACTCCTGTGGGGATTCGGTGGAAGTTCCTTAAAGGAATGCGTCTTTGGACTTGGCAATTCCACATAAAACTTACCCCAGAAAAATGATCAGGTCCGGGGTACAAGTCAGCCGCCAAGAATGAGCACTACTTGTTGGTGATAGCAAAACTGGAAATAATCTAAATAAAATAAAAATTTAGCTGGATAATTATAGCATGTTCATAAAATGTAATGGAATGTCATATAGCTATTAAAACAAGGGATTTCAGTTGGGAGTTGCTGCACACACCTTTAATCCTAGCACTCAGGAAGCAGAAGCAAGCGGGTCACTGAGTTCGAGGCCAGCCTAGTCTACAGAGCAAATTCCAGGATAGTTAGAGCTACACAGAGAAATCATGTCTCTAAAAACAACAATAAGAACAAAATAATGATGATGATGATATAATTATGGTAATAAGTGTGATAATAAATTCCCTTATATAAAAATATATGTCTTATATTGTCAAATACTAAATTGTGTGCATAATATGGTACTATTTTAAGAAACAAGCATTTTATTTCAAATATCAAACACGGCGTTATATTAGAGCATTGCAATAACAACTTTACTCCTCTTATTTAAGTATATATTCTCTATAAGTGTATGTGTTTTGTTAAAGGTAATAAAACATTACTTCTAAGACTAGCTGTAAGAACTACATAAGGGGCCTGGAGAGATGGCTTAGCTGTTGAGAGCACTGACTGCTCTTCCAGAGGTCCTGAGTTCAATTCCCAGCAACCACATGGTGGCTCCCAACCATCTGTAATAGGATTTGGTGCCCTTTTCTGGTGTGTCTCAAGAGAGTGACAGTGTATTCATAAATAAACCTTTTTTTTAATTAAATAAGGTATTTTCTATGAAGGTAATTTAGAGACTGAAAACTTATAAGATGTGCTTCCTGGATATGAAAGGGTCACAGTTTGGAAAGAGATGACAGAAATGTAAAATAACCATAGCATGAGAGAGTACAGCAAGCACTTCCAGAGAATGACAAGCATCATGTCACTTAGAAACACAGAGGAAGAAAAACTACTTTTGGCCAGCCACCTGATTGAGATAAACATTGAGGAATGGACTTATCAGGTGGAAATATAGAATGGCAGTATTGAGAGACTGGGAACTGGGGCCAGGTGTGGCACAGGAGAGTGGTCATGACCGGGTGGAGAGCAGTGGACCCCTGGGTATACAGAGGAGGATGAATCTAAAAAGAAGGGTCACATGTCATCACTAGACCTCTTCTGAGTGTCTCCCATGGCAAGATACCATTGGGCATACTGGTGGTGGCCAGGTGTAAGCCCATGAAAGGCCGAGAATGTTCTGCTTAAAGAAAAGTCACTGATGTGGATGCCCTGAGGGCTGATGGTCTGTACCAGGAGGGACTATGACAACTATGGCCAGGGAGAATGACCCTGTCTAGGTTGTGCCGCTGGGAATGGAAAAGAGAGAAGATGATCTTTATCTCTCATGAGGAAGAGATGAGAAGGAATCATGACAGGAAGTGGAAACTGTGTGTCTTGGAGAAGAGGAATCAGATGTGCCTCCCAGGTTTGCAGCCCTGGAGCTTGCTATCGAGTTCATGGACAAGGTTACATGGAGGAGGAGCAGGGTGAAGGAAGAAGGCAGGAGTAATTTGGCACCAACAGTGCTCCATTCTCCACTGGTGCTGATTTCTCTGACCTGTCTGAGTGGCTTTCCCAGTGCCCAGAGGGACCTGTAAATGTGTCTCAGTATGTATCTCTTCTTGAGAGGAGTGTGGGGTGTGAAGGCAGAGAGGTTGTTTTAATCCAGAAAGCATTTGTTAGTGGAAAAGCCCGGGCTACCTGTTCACCCTTAGGGCATCTCTTAGGCTCATCCTATCGTAGCACACACCCCCTGCCTTATTCTCTCTTGCAACTGGGAATTTGGACCTCCATTAGGATGCGGGACGCTGTCTGTCTGCCACCCTCACCTTACCTCCCCAGCAATGTGTTACACATGTATATATACACACACACACACACACAGAGAGAGAGAGAGAGAGAGAGAGAGAGAGAGAGAGAGAGAGAAGCCTTGTTGCTTAGGCAGATGTCTAGTTTCTACTTCCCTGCTGTAGCCCCAGTCTGGGCTGCTTGTCTCTGCTCCTGCTGTCATGCCACTAGTTAATTACATTTGTTACTGAGGTGCAATGTGGTTTTACTAAGTTGGTGTTGACTAGGAAGGGGCTGCTGATGTTACAGATGCATGTGCCTCGTGGACAGGGCTAGGACTCTTGGCTAGAGGCACTGCCCACTGCCGCCCTGGAAGTGCAGCTGAGAGTAGCTCTTTCTCCATCCTGGCTCCTAGCAGAGCCTCCTTGGAGTCAAATCAGCAATTCATCCATAGGAGAAGGTGATGCAATGACTGGGAGGATCTGTGAAGCCAAAATGGCAAGGCTGACCACCAAGACTCTGCCTCAGACGTGGTTCGTTTCAAATAATGCGAAAATTAATTCACTTGAACCTAAAAATAACTTCTAAAGGCAGGCAGTCAAGGCTTCTTTTAAGCGTCAAGTTGTCTTTCTTTGGTTGTAGTCTATTCCCCTACTGACTTTTTCTCCCCATTTCCCTGTTTCCCTCAAGCCTTTCCTGTCTTAACCCAACTATCGTCCCTTCGGACCCTAGCTGAAACCTGCCAGTCACCACCTAGACCCTGCTCCCTCTTCCTCTGAGTTCCCATCTTACAAGGTGTTGAGTGACTCTTCCAGTGTCCAAATTGCTCCTAGAGCCTTTTCCACTGCTGAACAGGAGGCTGTAGTCCATCCCAGGTCAGGAAACCAGAAAGGGAACCACAGAGCAAGTCTAACTGTGACAAGGTCTGGGGTCTACAAAGATTTGGGTAGTGCTCAGTAGCCATCCTGAGGAGAGAGAGTGAAGCAACAATTACACAAGGATCATATGCAGAGGAACTAGACTCGCCATTTCTATAATAGGGCATGTCCTGGGGAGGAGAAGCTTGGGTGACAGAGCCCAGTCCTCTGTGTGCTGATGCCCCTCCTGAGACCGGCTGCCCCCTTCCTTCTGCAGGTACTCTCTGTGTAGCTGACTGGAGGTGTTTCTGGCCCAGCTGGAAGTGAGAAGAGGGGGCGAACCCCCTGAAGCCCATCCCAGAGGCGTGGGATCATCCAATAGTAAGACATGCTTTTCTGTCCTCTGACACATGCTGAAACACACACACACACACACGCACACACGCACACACGCACACGCACACGTTGCCCTTCCCTCAGAATCCCTCTAGCACCAACTGGTTACCTGAGCAGACAATTAGCAAAAACAGCCTTAGCAAGCACTGCTTGTGTTTTCTGTCTTTCCGCCACCTCCCTAGCCAGGCCTGAGGTGTGCTGTCTGTGCACTTTGTGTTCTTTGAGGATGGGCTGGAGCAAGTGCTACCTGAGAATTCCCCAGGGATGTTGGTGGTAAATGCCAGTTCAATAATCAGAGACTCTGATTCTGTGATGTGGGTGAGGATGACCCACACGTATGCACCCCAAAGGACTTGATTATCGAGGAGGAAACTGCACCCCAGATGTTTCTGATGGATTCGGAGAAATAGACTGTATTGAGTACTTTGAATAGAAAATTCCCACTCCAGCTTCCTGGCAGGTGTGAGTGTGGGTTTTGTTGAGGCTTTGTTTTTAGGTTTTTTTAGGTTTTGTTGTTTGTTTGTTTGTTGTTGTTTATTTGTTTTGGTTTGGTTTTTGGCTTTTAGCTCCCTTCAGACCCTACAGACTTACATAGCAGTATAGTTAGCAATTTAGAAGCCCAGTTGTCCAAAACAACCCCTGTTCTCTTTCCTATGTGTCATGAGTGGGGCTGGATCTGTCATGGTGAGATCTAGTCACAACTCCCAGGGACCTTGTCTGGGACTTGTCTGTTTTCATGATGGCCCCTGTAAACCTCACCACCTATCAGTCTTTCTTCTAGGGTTGGTAATTATTGCTATGTTGCTCAGAAAAACCTGTTCCCTTGTAAAGGAGAAAGTTGCCAACACAGGCAGTGAATGTGGTCGCCCTAGATTCCCAAGCAGGTAATTAGTAGTCACAGGCACTCATAGATGATATCTGAGAAGTGAAGAGCAGGCAACCGTGACTGTCCCACTCCCTTGTCTGGGGCACTGTGTGTGATACTGATGTAGTGATGAGATCAGCATGCTCTGCCATGAGTAGACATCACATTTTGAGGGGCAATTACCCTGGAGCCATGGTTGACTTTTGGTATCAGGAGCCTGAGTACGCAGTACTTGTAGTTCATTGTACATAGAGGCTAGAAGGAGGCTTTGAAGAATAAGGAGGGGGAACCTAGAAGATAGAGAGAAAGCCTGGAGCTGGCTTGCAGATATGTTGAGCTAGTTGAAATGTGTTGCTTCCTAAAGCCAAGTCCAGCGACTTTCTCTGAGACTAAGGTGTCACAGTGACTCTCCCTATGGACTGCCTGCTAGAGCCCTACTCTCTCATGGCTAAGGTTGTTACTAGGCCAGCCTGTGCCCTGTGCCATCTTAGAGTTGCTAGCCTACAGGGAGATGGTTTGCCTGACTTACAATTCCTGTGTGACTGTGTCTTTTGGGAGAATGGGGGCCTCCACCAAGAAGGTGAAAGCCAACTCAAATATGGACCCAACCTCTAGCTCTGAATTTCCGGACACACCGACTCACCACTGAATTGTCTCTCCAAGTGAGCGACAGTATGGTGTGTCCTGGAGACTAAGCACAGTTGACACTATTGCTTGGATGGGTGCGATTGGCAAGGACAATTTTTGTAGCTAATGCTGGAAGTGTGGCAATCAGAGAAGCTGCCAGCTGTCTCACTTAAATTCTTAGCTCTCGCTCTCTTTTTTTAAAATCGTTTTGCTTACATAATCCACCCCCTTTTTATTCTCTAATTCTCTCCTTGCAAAGCTGGCAGCAGAGGGGAAGGGCTGGGGTGGAGGGGTAGCAATTACACATCAGTTTGGGGAGCATTTACATTTTGCAATTACAATTTAAAAATAAGCCTCGTTAATGATCTCCACGTGTAAACGACAAACCTTAACTGACATACATATTCTCCTGGGCCTGCCTGCCTGCCTGCCTCTCTGCCCCGATAGCTCAGTGCAGGCAGAAGTTCCCAGAGAGACACAGAAGATGCTGTGGAGGCTAGCTTGGGTCTAATGGACACTTAGGGCCATTAATGTGTGCCTGAGGTTGGTTAGAGGACAAAGGTGGGGTTCAGGATGTACAAAGCAAGGACTCCAGTCTCTCTCCTTCTTGTACTCCTGCTGGGTATTGGCTCATCTCTCTGAGATTCAGAGGCTTGAGGTCGATCTCCTTTGGAGGTCCCATTGATGCTCCACCCTGGGGTAAAGGAGACCCCAGACTCCAGGTGCTTTCCAGGTGTGAATTTTCTGAGTCCTGTTGGCTAAATCCATGAGTTCTAACTCATTCCTGTGGGCCAGTGAAAGCACCCAGCTGGTGTTGCACTATACAGAGGAGCTGGTTTCTTACTCAGGCTCAAGAACGGAACTGTATACATTGTTTCCTTGATAAGGAAAGACTTGTCGGCATGCTTTGATTGGAGCCCTGCAGAAACTCACATTTTAAACTGACCCAACAAAGTCTCGGTCCCTAGCTGCCTATTTGTTGGCTACAGGACTTGGACAAACTCTAGTACTTAACAACATCGGCCTTTCTTCCTCGATCCCTCCTTTCCTCCCTCCCTTCCTCTTTTTTTTCTTTTGTCCTTTTAAGAGAGGGGTTTAGTTACGTAACTCAGGCTAGCCTCCAACTCACTGTCTTCTTCCCCATCCTCCTGAATGCTGGGTCTACAGTTATAGACCCAGCCCATCATTGTCTATGCAGCTGGAACAGAAGCCAGTGGGGTCTCATGGCAGTAACCGTGCACATTTCCGAGGGAAATGCTTAGAAATGGTTATCCTTTGTCCAGCATCCTCTCTAGCAGCTCCAAGGTACCTTCTGTCTACCCCGGATCTCAAGCCATCATGGATACTTATATCAAGGAGGATCTGGTCTCATTTCTCCAGGCTTCTTTAACGTCTAGCCATCTGCCTGCCGGGTGGTCCTAAATGCTTCTCCTCTTCTGAAGGTTCTTTAAGAGCACAGCATCAAGCTCCTGGTCTAGGCTTCCAGTGTTTGCTAGGTGTTGTGCCTCACCATGAGCAATTCTCTTTCCAGGACACTTCTTCAACTGGTGGCCCTTCCTTAGCGTCATGCCATTGTGGTCCCCACCTGAGTTTATTGTCTATGAAAGGAGGTAGTAAGCCAGATGCCCTCTAAGAAACCTTTCCTCAGCTCTCCTCCGCCACATCTCTGTGTAGAAGTTATTCATCCCTTAGGCAGCTTCACTTAGGTCAGTACAGTCAAGAGCTCACAGTTTCTGTCAGTCATGGTAGCACACACCTGCAATGCCAGCATTCGGGAGATCACCACAGAGGATCACAACTCGAAGCCAGCCAGGGCTACACAGTAAGACCCTGTCTCAAAACAATAACAACAATAATAATCCTATATTTGATAGTTTTTTTTAGTATATAGTGTTATATAATATATAATACATACTATGTAAATTAATATGAACTATATAAATTTAAATCTTAACAGTGTAATATATATAAAATAATACATAGTGCAATTATACATAATCCCATATGACACTGTATATTCTATTTACTATATAATATATACATTATATGTATTATACCATATAACCTATAATATTATCCATCCATATATGCTACTCTAGATTGGTATATGTGTTAAAATTCTAAGTTCAAACCTCTTTTCTCTTTCATCTTTTTTTCTTTTTCACTTTTGGAAATTTGAGGCAGCTTCTTACTGTAGATCCTAGCTGGCTTGGAACTCACTATTGTGGATCACACTGGTTTTGAACTCACAGGAATTTTCCTGCCTCTGCCTCCTGAGTGTTAAGATTCTAGGCTGGCATACTCCACAATGCTTGGTCTTTCTCTTTCATCTTGATGGCATTTCTCCACCAATTTCTAATTTTGCAATGAATAGCCATGTAAAAAAAAAAAAATATATATATATATATATATATATATATATATATATATATATATATATCCTATATTATAATATGATTCTACATTCTATTATGGTACATAAAATATAATGCTTTTAAATGTTTTCAATTTGTTTATTTAATATTTTATAAATATGAGTGTTTGTTTTGCATGTATGTATGTGTACCACATGCGTGCCTGGTGCCCTCAGAACTTTGATACTCTGGAAATGGAGTTATGGATGGTTGTGAGCTGTCACATCTATACTGGGAACTGAGTCTGGGTCCTCTACAAGAGCAACAAATGCGCTTAACTACTAACTAAGCCATATCTCCAGTACCAAGATATAATGCTTTAAGTAGTATGTATACTATTTTTATTATAAAATATATATACATTATATATACACATATATGCATTTATTTGTATACTAATTTTATTATAGAATAATACATACATATATAATGTGTATATATGCTATAATATATATGTGTGTGTATATATATATATATGTATGTATATGTATATTTAAAATTTACCCAAGCATGGTAGAGTTCAAGGCCAGCCTGGGCTACATAATGAGACCCTGTTTCAAAAATGAAAATGTAAATACTGTAACAGTATAATATATAGCACTACATATAACATGTTATATACTATTTCACACAGTGTGTATGTAGTATAACAATAGTATATTATCTACTTTCTTTACCTTAAAACTTAGAAGGTTTGAATTTTGTTGCATCAGTATAGTTGCCTCTAGATTCTGACTAGAGGTCAATTAAAAGACTGAACTACAGACAGGAGCGTGCTCCACCCAGCAGCTGACTCAGACAGATGCAGGCACCCACAGCCAAACAGTGGGTGGAGCGTGGGGACTCTTATGGAAGAGCAGGAGGAAGGATTTCGGGCCATGAAGGGGATAGGAACTCCACAGGAAGACCAACAGAGTCAACTAACCTGGACCCTTGGGGCCCTCAGAGTCTGAACCACCAACCAAAGAACATACATGGGCAGGACCTAGGCCTCCCTGCACATATGTAGCAGAAGTGTGCTTGGTCTTCATGTGGGTCCTGAGCAACCAGAACAGGGGCTGTCCCAAAAGCTGTTACCTATATGTGGGATATGATCTTCTAGCTGGGCTGCCTTGTCTGGCCTCAGTGGGAGAGGAAGCACCTAGCCTCACAGAGATGTGAAGTGCCAGGTTGAGGGAATACCCAGGGGAACCCTACCTGCTCAGATGAGAATGGGATTGGGCGATGGGAGAAGGGTTGTGGGAGGGGGTGACCAGGAGGGGGGCAGTGAGTGGGGTGTAAAGCAAATAAGTAAAAAAGTAAAATTAAAGTAAAAATCTTGAACTATATTGGAAGGCATGAACCCAGTGTGGACATGGAAATGTCACTCAGCCACATAATCTGGTTGTGTGCTTTGATTGCAAGAGAGATAGAACCCCAGGGTCAGGAACACAGTGGTGTAGTGACCCCTCCCTGCCCCTCTGGATTTCCCCCTTAGGTAGAGTCATGGCTCCTTCTACAGCGTTTCCCTATATGGTAATAATATTCAGAACTGTTGGTTTTGCTCTAGATATGTTTTTATGTTGCTGAATGGGAAATAGGGCGAGTTCTCACACAGCCAATACTGACTCCATCCATCCTTGGTTGACAGTTTGACTCAGAATCTTCCTCTCTCAGGCTTCGTTTTATTTTGCCGTGCTGAGAATCAAACACAGGGCTTTTCATACTGGGTAGATGTTCTGTCCCCGAGGAGCACCCTCAGTTCTGCCTTTGGGTCTTGGTGATATTGCTCCATCATCTTATTTCCTGCATTGTGGATATCTGTGGGAACTTTAGGCTCCTATCATTTTCTCTTGGGTGTTCAGAACGGGTGTACTTGGGGACCTGAAGTTTGCTTTGCCTCCTTCTTTCTCTTTCCCAGCCCTTGAGATCCTCTTGACTCTGAAGTCACCTGCTTGGATTCAGCTCAGGGAAAATTTTCATTTTATTGTTTTTTTTAGTCACTTCCCTCAGTAGTCTCTGTCTTCTTCATATGGCACGTCAATTGCTCACACCGTGCATGGAACCTACTGGTTGTTACTGAGTCTGCTATTTGGAACCTGAGCTCTAAAGAGGACCCTATAGCCAACTTGCTGCTTCAGCTGAGAAAAATTCCTCTGTATGTTCAGAGGAGTCAGAGCTCCTGGTTGTTCATGACCTAGCTCTCTTGGTCCTCTGACGATTCGTCCTAGAATCTTGGATCTCCACTGCTCCTGGGCTAGGGAAGAGGCAGTGAGTTTCCGGTCTGTGAAGGGAAAGCTGGGGTACAAATCAGGGCAGCCATGGCAGCCATCCCCCAGCTGTGGATCACTGTTATGAGCCTTCCGTCTCCCAAGCATCCACAGTCCTTGACCCTCCCAGTCTTTCTGAAATGGTCTTCTTCACCTCTTCATCTCTCTCTGCCCATTCTGCCTACCTGCCCCCCCCCCCATATTTTTAGCCCACGCACATGCATACATCTCCTGTTAGAGAAATTATCCTGGTGGTTCAAGTCTCCCTTGTACAAATCCCCAGATAAGGACTTAGCAAGTAGATCTTCTGAGTGCCCCAGAGCAGAGATCTTATCACAGAGATCTGTGGAGACCAGGGATCCATCCAAGCTCTTTGAGGTTGGTGCACTAGAGGGGTGTCATCTTGGATGGGCATCCCATTTCCCAGTCCTTTCCACCCTGATGGTCTCCCTCATACAGCTCAGTTCCCCTGCTTGCCTAGGTTACCATGGTCCGGACAAAGTGAGTCAAGATGCTTGCTTCCTTTACCTTTGGCAGCCTGACCCTGGGAGATGCTCAGGTCCCAGGAGATTGATGTCTGTTGTAAGTTGGAGCCTCCTAATTGGTCCTTAAGGACCAGTGGACAAAATTATTTCTCCACTCTTTCTTTTACCCACCGGTCCTTGTCCTGGCATGACAAGGGATGCTTATCTTCTAGGAGGAAGAAGGGGGGGAGAGGCACAATTTTTAACTTGCTGAAGGCAGGGCTCTTTCTTTTCCATCGACATCATAATGAGGGGAAATAAGCCGTCATTGCAAAGACTCGGTGAGCTATACCTCTCAGACAAGTCGCTAGTGTTCAAAGTGTCTGCTGCCAATATGAAACACGTCTCCGGGTCTGAATGCAGCTGGAAGGGCTGAAACATGACTAAAGGTTTCCCTGGTAGAAGCCAGAGGACTACAGACCCCTTCCTAAGGCTGGGGTGAAAGGGAAGGGGCTGGCAGGAGGAAGCCAGGAGCCAGTGGGAGGCAAAACATAGCCCTGGTGCTCTGTCCTCATGTCTAACAGCTGTCTGCTTTGGAGGCAAGGAGTAATAATACCCTTTTGCTGACCCATGACAATGTCTCTATCGACTGCCCATGCAGCTTTCTGCCTGGAGTCTCTCTGGGCTGAGATGGAGAAAGTGCAGAAGGAATGCACACTGGAAGGGGCTTCTGTTAAAAAAACAACAAAAAATCAGCTAGAACTTAGATATGATCAAAAGCATCACTCCCTAATGATGGAATGCCATGGCTTAAAACACATAATATTGCTGAACTTTGGAAAGAAAGAGACAAGAGTCTCTTAGCCTTTGGATTGTTTTAGAATAGGGGCTCCACTTAGTAACTGTGGATGGTCCTGGAAAGCCATGCGTGAGATGGCCAAGAAAGCCATGTGAAGACGGAGAACAGGTTAACAGCAGGATTCTTCTTTCCCTACTTCACCTAAGCCCCAACGAGGCGCTTGGGTCCAGATTGACCAGGAGGCACTGATAGAACCTGGGTCAGTGTGAGTCAGAGCTCTGGTCTCCCATGGTGGCATGTATGATCAGGAACAAGCAGCCTGGGGCTTGTGCCTGCAGCGTGTGTTTTCAGAGATCCGGGCAGACAAGGAAATACAGTATCAGGTTCCCCACTCTCCAACGCCTCTGAGGTGCAGTCTTCAACCAGACACTCATTATCTCGTGTTCATTCTTTGATTTCATTCTTTCCCTTCCTAATTGAGCACACAGTCCAGTGAATCTGTGAAGGAGATTCCAGATCTGCTGTGTTCAGCACGCTAAGTGTTTTCCATCTTTGTCTCAGTTTTATCATGTTACAAGACAACTCCCCCCCCCCCCCCATTCTTATCTCTGGTATCAGCATTTTCCTTTTTCATCTCCCTCTCATTCATTTTTTTCTATAAAATAACAAGAGCAAAATGCAATCAAATATTTGCATACATTTGGACTAGCTCTGCTTGCTACCAGGATAATAGTACCAACAGGAAGGAGCTATGGAAGAAGCAGTCCCACTGTGGGAGATGATTAAGCCCCACTGTGGGAAGATATGGGAGATACATGCATTAGCTGTCACTAAAGCCCACACGACACACACAGAAGACAGACACTAGCATTCTCCTCATGATGTGATGTTTAGAAGTCTGGACCACATGAAAATCAAGGAACAGTCTCTGTACAGGGCCAAGTCCAAGATGGAATCTTGTTTCTATAACCACCTTGCCTTCTCTGTGCTGGGCTCCTTCTCAATTTCTGGGGTCACTCTCCTCCCCGGATGTTTCCTGCTTTTACCCTGAAACATTTGTACTCCTCAGTCAGACTGTGAGAAATATTTTATAAATGATTCCAACCTGTCTAAGCCTCAGTTTTCTCATCCACAAATTGGGACAACAGGACTCTGCATGGCAGAGGAAAAGCAAGGGTATCCATAGCACTTAGAAATACACTCAGTGTGAGCTAAGGGCACACTAAATGGCAGTTATTATTTGTTCCATATTACTGTCTCGCCATCATCAAGGGGCTGACAAACTCCTTCTCTCTGAGGTCTAAGTGGCATCTGGACCTAAAAGGTCCTAGATTTGCACTTTAACATAAAGCCAAAGTAATGGATGTGTAGCCATGTGGGAGTGCTCACCAGGGAAAGAGGACTTGTGAATTTGTGCTGCACACACTTTTACCCCACAAAACAACACCTAGGAAATGGGAGGTGTAGCTAGGATCTTATACTGGGGAACAAAGAGGCTACTGGACAGGAAAGGGTTTGTGGGAGAGATGGGAATTTTTCATGACTTAGAAACATATAGAGCCACATTGCTGCATCCTGCAGTGGTGTTCCATGTCTGCCCTTTGCAAGGCTCTATGAGGCTGGCCTGAGGTGGAAGGTAACCGAAGGCTTCATGGTCAGTTGGATAGGGTTTGGAGCAAAAGTTTGATGAAGGAAAAGTGATGTGCTTATGAAATATAGAATACCACCCTATCCTAACCGATGAGAAACATAGCAAATGATGCAAAGGGTCCATCTTAGGTAAGAGACGGAGGACACTTGTGCCAGCAGGGCTATGAGTCTGAGGCCCAGTATAGACTCACTTCCCCTCACATCAGAGCTGTCAGCCTCCTCCCTGTGTGGCCTGCTCCTTGGGGTATCAGGATCACAGAGACAAGGCACATGCCCCCATTCTAACAGCAGGAAGGACCAAGGTGGACTCCACCTGAACCAGAGAAGGATACCCACTGCTGAAACCAAAGAGTTGCTTTTTCATCAGTTTGTTTTCTTTTTCCTGGAGATGAACTTAAAAACTTGGGACCAGATATCAACCAGCCCCAAACAGGTCTCAACCAGTCAGAGAACATAGTTTGAGACCTCTCAGAGAGGAAAAGACCTGGCAGGCTCTCTGGAGAGGCCCTGGCTCCGTGGGAATCTGAGACTGTCCCAGCTAATAGGCTGAGGAGGCGTCCCAGGGCCCTGTTCTGTGCTCTGACGCCTCACAGCTTGCTCTCTTCCTCAAGCTCACAATCTACCCCCTCAGTCTAGTTGAGGGAAGAGGCAGACAGGGCATCAGGGAGGTAACCGCCTGGCTTCTATCATCCTGGATCCCCCGTGTCTGAGCTGTTTGTCTCTGTTGAGTTGTGAGCCTCCGGGGCCAGGCCTGTGTTGTTTTCTCAGCTCTGCTCCCCAGGCTGCCTTCAGCTCTCCACAAATAATAATAAACCTGGGAATCAAGTCTGTCAAGGGGGACTCTGCATCCCTGGGTTCATCTTTAGACTTGTTTCTCTTCATGTATGCAGACAAGAGAGAACACGTGGTGATATCTCAGGAGGCCAGGTTAGAGCTCCCTGGTGCCCTGGCAATCCACTGTCACCAACACCTGGTGGAGGATCGGGAGGGCTCTCCTCTGTCAATAATCATCGGAGTTGCAAAAGAAAAGACACAAGATTGAACCAAAGGCCTTAAGGCCTCTCCCTTCCCGTTCCTTTCTTTCTCCCACCTATGATGTAGACTCAAAGGGGGCTGGCCTGAAAAAAGGAAGGTTAGCTGGATGTGGTGGGGCATGGCTGTGCTCCCAGTGGTTGGAGAACCGAGGCAGGAAGATCTCAAGTTAGAAGCCACCCTTCTGAAGAGTGGAAAGGACTGAGGGCAGTGACCAGGTACTGTCATTCTCAGTTGTCCCCAGTGAGCTTTAGCATGAGCCTGTTTTAAAACAAAACAGAAAAGAGAAGGGAAAGAGAGCTCAGAACTCTGTCTTCAGGTGAGGGGATTGAGCAGGCACCCGGGGCCCTTGCTGCCGGGCAGCTACTAGGTAGGCTCCCCCCCTTCCATTTCTGAGCACAGCGGACGAGTGTTGGGGAAGGGGACATTTTCTTTAAGTTCAACACTGTTGGCAAAAACAAGACCCAACTTCAGTGAGTGTGAAGTCTAAGAGGCTAATGATACCCCACTAGGGCAGAGTGTCACCTCCTTTTCAGCAGCCTACCCCATCAGAAGTCCCGGAGCCACCCTGTGTTCCCCAGCATGGAGAAGAGAGCAAACCCATCTGGGAAAGGCCCGAGAGCACCACGTTTCCTCTAACAGGCAACGCCCCCCCCCCCCCCCCGTTTTGCGCTGCTATTTTATTTTGTTTAAAGGAACCAAAGGGAGAAAAATTGCCAAGTTGTAAAGTGTTTAAAGAAGAGATGAGAATCTTCATCAGAATTCTAAAAGCTGGAGGGGGAGAGTAATGTGCAAACTCTTGCCTGCTATTTATGGGATTGATTCTCAGATCAAGAAGAGGCAAGCAGTTGGCTGAAAGGAATTATTGTTAAGCTTCTCGGTAGGAAGATCTAATGGACAATTGCTGCTATCAGGGGGAATTAAATTGCTGTTTCAGTTTGTAAAATATATCAGCGGCTTTTTGGAGCCAGTGAAGGTGTGACAGCTAGGCAGGAAGGTGGCAGATAGGGGCCCCGCCATTCTGCTGAGCTAGTATCGAGTGGAAACAGATGAGGAAGAGGGTTCTGGGCCTTGGACTGTGTTTTCGTGCCAAACTGGAGAATGACTGCAGTGGAGAGGAGGTGGTACCCAGGGTACTCTGGGCCCTCATGAGCTGGGACCTCTTTGCGTTAGGACCATATGCCTCCTGGTGACAGAGCAAGACAGTGGGTTCTTCAGTGAGAAACCTGGTCAAACTGGTACTCAATCTCTAGGCAGAATCATAAATGACTGGAAAAGACTCATTTGGTCACCTTCATGGTGAAGTATTGTTATTCTATATAAAGGGCAAACAGCAGGGCGGGCTTTGGGGTGGAGAGAGCTGTTGTGTGGGTGGAGGGTCTTGGGAGGAGGACTGCTCCTTGGGGTGAGAAGCCAAAAGGAGGTCTGTGTTACTCACTTAGGGCTGATGGAGACAAGAAGGAAAGAGATTTTTACATCTCTTAAGTAATCTGCTGCATCTCCACTCTGTTCCCTGGAGACCAGCATCATGATACTTGGGCATGACCTGGCACCTTCTATGTAGGAAACCCTAGAAAGGTAGCAAAGGAGCACTAACACAGAGAGTTATAGGTGGCCAGAGGGCTTGGTGGCCTTGCTATTATTGCCACTTCCTGCTCGGGTCGGTAGATACTCGAGGAGTGTCCCAGCAGAAGCTAGAGGGCCACGGGAGAAGTGGACCTTCTGGCAGTGTCATTCTGCGAGAACCTAGGCTCTGGGCCAGGCGCAGTGTGACCTGGGACCCACTGAGTAACTGTAACTGTAGTGAAGTAACTGTAGAGCCAGCCATCCTCGGGACAGAGAGAAATTACGAACTCAGACCTGAGAGCAAACATCTTAGTTCTCCCCACATGTCTTTCTTTTAGAGGTATGACCACAGGTCCTATACCTAGCTTCCAAGACCCACTCGGAGTTTGATCTGACCACATGAAGGACTACCGTTTGCCTCCAACAGCCTGAAACTAGGAAGCGACATCTGCTAGTCTCTGGCCTTCGTGTCG
The DNA here is from genome assembly GCA_028551405.1 of Uromys caudimaculatus. Lineage (NCBI taxonomy): Eukaryota > Metazoa > Chordata > Mammalia > Rodentia > Muridae > Uromys > Uromys caudimaculatus. Next base: position 79,545,854 of record CM052706.1, read on the forward strand.
AGAGACTTCACAGGGCCTGAGGCTTTCTTTTAGCCCAGCAGTGCTCTCCTAAGTCATCTCATATAGTGGGTTCTGCAGTTTCTGATGAGCTGTGAGTTAGGTCAGGGTCCTTCAGCCCCCACCTTAAAGACCCTTCATGTCTCCCTCCTTTGAAAGCAGTTCAATCAGAAAAACTGACTTGGATGTAATGTCTCTGCTCACATTTTAGAACTTTTTAGCCCATTGGTTCATCTCATACCCCTTTATCCTCCCCCACGCCCCTCCACCCTCTTCCCTCCCCCACTGGCCTCAGACTTGTCTCTGTACTGTTCTCTGTGCTAAGTCCAGTCATCCATCCCAGGGACCACAGAATTCCTGTAGAGACTCAGCTTTTAGCTTGTGGTTTCTAGCTTTTACTGAGTTTTACAGAGACCTCGGGTGTGTGTGTGTGTGTGTGTGTGTGTGTGTGTGTGTGTGTGTGCATCCACACGCCTGCGTTTCTTTAGATAAATCCACAGAGTCACATGAAATCAGTGACAGGTTGACACCGTTATTTCAAGATTCATCGCTCGGAGTTGCCAGCAGAGGAGACCTAGCCAATTCCTTCCCACCAACAACACTTTTTTTCCAGGCATAATTTATAGCACTGGGGTGAATTTGTTTCCAAAAGATGAATATCACACTATCAGCAACAGCTGCCTCTCATTTTTATTTGTTTTTAAATTTGTCTCAAAGTCCAATTCTCTATACACATCAGAAGCTGTAAATCCTGAGACGACTGATTACTTGATTTAGTAAACAGGTTATATTATATAATGCAATTAAAGAGGGGCCCTACGACGCCACCTACAGGTGGCTTTTGGAAGAGGAGCTGAACTGGCATCATCTGTCACAGGGGACAAGCCTGGTCGCTGAAGGAAAAGAAAGGGGGGTCATGGGGAGCTGAGTCAGGTTGAGGCAGCTGCCCCTGAAGGAGAAGCTAAAGCCAGCCAGGTTACTAATGCAGCCAGTCACCCCCTCCTGCTGCGTTCACAGTGTTATTTCAGCCTCCTGCAAATCTGTCTAGACGTCAGAACCGCTGGCCTGGGCAGCTGTTCAGAGAAGGGAAGGCTTTGGGGATGCAGGTGGAGGAATAACCTAGGCGGCTAGGAATAGGATGGTGGAGGATTCCTGGCTTGCTAGCCTCAGGATGCTTGCTCCCCCTCCCCCGCCCCACCCCCACTTGCTAGTGAACTGGGGGGAGGAAGAGAAACTGAGAACTGACTGACCCTTGGAATGAAGCTACAGTTATTGGCATCCAATTCAATAAACATATGTGGAGAGCTAATTCTGCGCAACGATTTTGCAGATGTTGGAAGCTTCTTTTATTTCGCAGTCCAAAAGTGAAAGCGACTTGTACAAGAGAGTCTACAGGCTGTAGAACTCAGACTTTTGGACCCTAAGCGCAGGCTAGATCCTGGGATTTTGTAAATCGTATTCAACTGGTTTTGCAGATGAGGGAATTGAGGCTCAGTCACGGAGTGAGTCTTCCATAGGCTCCGTTTGTACCAAAGCAAAGAAACCCTTGGGGAGGGGGTGCTCTTTTAACTGCTCTTGGAGGGTGGGCAGAATACCCCAACACCCCTGGGATGCATTAGGCTTTGGAACTTCCAGTGTTTTTCTACTTAGAAAAAATAGGTAATATCACAGAAGACCAGTTTCTGAAGGGAAGAGGGCACTTAGTTCTCAGAGCTAAAAAAAAAAAATACCGAACCAACCAGATGTTATGTGCAAAACCCAGCACTTACTCCAGAGGCTGAGACAAAAAGACAGTGAGTCTGAGGCTAGCCTGAGCTACCTAAAGAGACCCGTATTTCAAAAATAAAATATAAAATAAAATGAATAAAACAAGAATAAAACTTGGGAGTGGAGGAGAGGATATCACAGATGAAGAACACAGAACTTTCAGGATCAAAGAGGGAGGGAAGGCCCCTCCCCCTCATTCCTTATGCTGCCCACCTGCCCAGTCTCCAGTCTGGAGTGGAGGAGCATGAGAGGAAGGGGCCAGAGCAAATCTGAACTTTCCTTCCTTCTTCTACCTCAGCACCGGATACAAGGATACAATTTAGTCCCAGCTAGGGTCAGGGGCCAGGAACAAATGCTGTCAGGCCAGCTGGCCAGACAGCTCCCAATTAGACTTTGTTTCTCATCCTTAAGGCCTTGAGCCCCCAACCCCTACACCCCTGCCCAATTACTGCCCGGCAGCATTAACCCCTTGGTGCCCCAGGCCGTTAATGGAATGTTAATTGGTCTAATGGGTTTCATGTCAACAAGTCCTAATGAGCTCTTTCTAACGAGCCTGGCAGTTTTTTCCTAAGCCTATGTTTGTCAACACAGTGGAGTTTGTGCTCCAGTCTGAGGGCACCATGGCACTGCCTCTGGGGAGCTAGAGCTAAGAAGGCATGGAGAGTGGCACCCCGAAGCTGTATATTCCTGTTTCTCAAAGTGAAGAGTCTTTTGTACCCGCCTTTGGGGCCCCAATCCCCCATTACGTCATTTGGCTCCTGAGCCTGCAAAATGGCACTTTGGAGCCTTTAGATGACAGTATCAGTGATACAAATTACTTCCTCCTAGATATCTTGTGGAGTTGAGTGCTGCATAGGATTTCCCCTGCCATGTAGTCTTGTAATAAAGGTCTCAGCATTAAAGGGAAAATTCTCAAGCCGAGTGCTCTCCAGGATGGTGTTTATGCCCCTTCAAAGAGGCTGAAACAAGATGGGGTGCATGTGTAGATAGAGAGATTAAGGACCCAGTGAGCCTCCCCAGATGAGCACGGGGGGGGGGGGAGGAGCAGGGGGGTGTCTTAGGCAGCTGAGCTTCAGTGGGTCGAGTTTCCAAACGCTTCTGTGCTTGTCTGATCTGAGAGAGTAACTTAAGCCTTTTTTTTTTAAATGGCCTCCAGTTCTTTTTCAGGAAAAAATCCTTAGAGGGCAAAGAGCAGTGGCCTAGGGACTTTTATGGTGACCCCAGAAAAGGAGAGGAGCCAGAGCCACCTAGCTTCCTTGCTGCACAACCTGGCAGGCTCAGAATGGAAACTGCTTTCGCCTCCTGGATGCTTGATTCCAGGATCAGAGAACACTCTCAGCTATCCTTCCTTGCTCTGCAACAGACATTATCAAGTGATACCATCTCTTAACTGTCCTAGGCTTCATAATGGGAGTGCTAAGGAAAGGGTGGGGATTTATGACTTTCTGTTTAATCATAATTCTTCTGTTTGAGTTTTCTTTGTCTTACCTTCACTGTGAGTTTCTCATTTACGAAATGAAGTTACCAAAAGACTCAAACCCAGTGTTAAACAGTTGCCTCAATCGGCTGAGAAAAAAGCCTTCATGGATGTTGCTCTAGCAGTGTCTCTGCCCTGTGCTCCCTCTTCTGGAGATTTCTGGTATTGCAACCCTGCAGCCTTTGCAGTCACTGAATAAGATTGGTGCTTTGGGGGACTCTCTCCCAGGCCCATCCCACTCTCCAGAACCAGTCAAAGTTACTTTATTTTCCAGAGTTCTTAACATCTCTCAAGATTTCTATTTTCTTATTCCCCCAGGTTTTAAAAGAGAGAGAGAGAGAGAGCTCATATACTCATTTTTGGGGAGTGCGGTGTCTATGTGGAAAGGGTATGAAAACAAGGTCTTACTATGTAGACCCTAGAGGCCTGAAAATGCACTATATAGACAAGACTGTCCTCAAAACTTCTTGTGCCTTCCTGCCTGTGCGTCCCCAGTGCTAGGATTATAGAAGTGCCACCCGGGGCTAGGATTATAGATATGTGCTCCCCCCACCCACC
>CM052706.1:79549752-79590594 GCA_028551405.1 Uromys caudimaculatus
AGGAGGAGGAGGAGGAGGAGGAGGAGGAGGAGGAGGAGGAGGAGGAGGAGGAAGAGGAAGAGGAGGAGAAGGAGGAGGAGGAGGAAGAGGAAGAGAAGGAGGAGGAGGAAGAAGAGGAGGAGGAAGAGAATGAGAAGGAGGAGGAGGAGGATGAGAAGGAGGATGAGGAGGAAGAGGAGGAGAAGGAGGATGAGGAGGAAGAGGAAGAGAAGGAGGAGGAAGAGGAAGAGGAGGAGGCAGAGAATGAGAAGGAGGAGGAGGAAGAGGAGGAGGAAGAAGAGGAGGAGGAGGAGGAGGAGGAAGAAATAAGCTGCCTCCTTTTTTTTCTTCTGGAATTCTCTCTAGTCTGCCCTTGCTTACTATGACTGGCAACAACCCACACAAATCCAGGCAATGAAGACAAACCTTGATAATTTCCCTGACAGAGGAGTGAGGCTCTCCCCACTCTGCTCTCTCCTAGGCGCCTATGTGAAGGATAGCCTGGGTCTCGGTGCCCATCATGTGTTGAGATGGACACAAGGCAAGCCCAGTGGTCAGTCTGCTGAGGCAGGTCAGAATGGAGAGAAGGCCAAGCCTTGAAGCCAAGATGCTCTGTTAGCACTGTCCTCCCCAGCCCCCACTTTCTTCCTTCCTCCCTCCCTCTACCAACCATACCCCCCACCCTGGAGAAAAGATCTGGCCTCATTCACCCATCCAGTCTTACTCCCAAGCACAGTTCCCTGCACAGAGTTGATATGTGATAAACATCTGCTGAATGAAACATGAATCCCCACTGCTTTGCTTGTGGGCTTGAGGTCAAAGCATGCCTGGTACTTTGGAGACTCAGGTCAGGCCAGGGTAGTTCTTTCTTTCCCTCCCTGAAAAGAACAATAACAAAACAACGATAACGATGATGACGAAACACACACACACACACACACACACACACACACACACACACACACACACGAGACCAACATCTTTTTTGAATGGCACCTCTAAGAGCCCTTTAGGTTGCTAGGGGAGACTTGATAGCGCCCCCCGAGTGCCCTCAGGGAGTGACAGGGATATCTGCCCCTCTGCCTAGGAGAGAGTTTCCACCTCTCCATGTTCTTTGGGCTTTCTTGCCCTGTGCTGGACAGTGCTATATCAGCATCTAGCCTGTGAGTGTCTGGCTCTAAATATTTCAGGGCATCCACTGCAGCTCAGCATCTCTCTGAGCATTCAGTTTCCCTGGGTGGCATTGCCAGAATGTCTCTGCTTACAAGCCATGGTCTAGTTCAAGGAGAAATTTTGAGGCCCCAAAAGGGGCAGTTCATTTACTGGGGATAGGGTGGTGTGGGATGCAGTGAAAAGAGCCGTAACACACACACACACACACACACACACACACACACACACACACACACACACTTCCTCATAGCCTGTCTCCTCCTATGTAAGAAGCAGGCCATCCATTTGGCAATTCTGGCTCTACATACTGGCAGCTCTATACTGAACCCAAACTGAAGTAAGTCCTAGTATCCCAGTATATACTCTTCTGTTCTTTCCCTTCCCCAAAACTTCCACCTCTGCACTAGTCTTGAAGAAGGCTGATGGCCCAAATCCCTTGCTACCACTAGGGGGTGTAATGAGCACACTTGGGAGGGTAAGCCTAGGAGAATGTTGATGGTTCTGAATGCCTGTGAAGGGTTGAGCGAGGAGCACCCTTGTCAGAGGCAGAGAGGTGAAGCAGGCCTGCCTCCAGTCAAGCTACCCACTGCCTTCTGGTTACCAACCAGGCCTGAGTTGATGCTGAGCCAAGCATCACCAAAGGGGTGCAGATTGTTTTACATATAATTTGAATATTATTTCTTTTGAGTCAAAATAGCATAGCAAACTTCTCTCCTCCTGACCCCTTCCCATAATTCTGATTTGTTCCCCTGAAGAATCTGCATCCGGTCCCTGCATATCCCATAACTCCAGGTGTTCCAGGTTGGAGAAAAAAAAAAGTAGAGCTGTTTAGTCCCCTGGGCTGCCTGGACTCTGTACTAACTGTGCGGCCCCTTTTCTTCTGCCCACAGATCCTCCATGTGAATCAATCCCATGATGCAACATGCCTCCCCAGCCCCAGCTCTGACAATGATGGCCACGCAGAATGTCCCTCCCCCACCCTACCAGGACAGCCCCCAGGTGAGTGCGCCAGGGAATAGTGGGGAGGAGCTTGGAAACCCCATGTGAGTGTGGAACTGGGATATTCCCAGGCCACAGTTCTGGCTCAGCTTTAGCCTGCCTGTCAGCCTTGGGGGGGCTTCTCTCAAGAGTCTGGTCTGGTGAATACAGATCCTTGAAGAGTCATTGGGCTTGACAAAACACCAGGCTCAGACACTGTCTGGGTTAATTCTGTTACCAGGACCATAGCCTGGAGTTGTGATCATAGACCTGTCTGCCATTCTCACCCTGCAGACACTGAAAAGTACTAAGTGCCCTTAGTACTGCTCAGGACAAAACTGACACTGGCGATCTGGGGGCAAGATGTGTGCAGTCTGTTTAGGAGAGTTCTCTTTCCTCAGTACCATACCTCCCTTCCCCTGGCCTCTTGAGTGCTCTCACCAGTGCCCTGCTACCTGCCTGTTAGAAGAATCTCTTAAGGCTCTGCTGGGCTTCTGCCTAGAAAGAGAAGGATTTTTGGTCCATCCATCCCCCCCCCACCCCCCGTTCTCATCTTCCAGCCTCAGATCCATGCTCTCCTGAGAGTCCTTCTGTGGTTGCAGAACCTGGGCCTTCACCAGCAGTGTCTTCTCCATACTTTAGTTCCCTCTGGTTTTGGTTTTCTGTTTTGCCTTTTTTTTTTCTGGAAGCTTCTAGCTTGTGTGGACTGGGCTGCTGCAGTTCCTGAGATCCGTCCCTTCTTATCTCTGCTTTGGGTGCCTCCCAGCATCCCCCGAGTCTCTGAAAGGCTGAGTTCTGGAGCTGTGCTTTCTCAGGAGACTCCCCCTTTCCTGGTGTTCTCCTCCTTTCTTTACCCTAGTCTAGCGAGTCCTTCTCAGTTCAATAATTACCTATTGGGAATGTGTCATGAAAATCACACCCACTAGAATGTTCACTTGGCATTAACCCAGGGAAGAGCTACTGTGTGTCAGTCCACCTTCTCTGTTGAGACCATCCTCTGACTTTCTCTACCCCTTGCATACCAGCATTTCAAACACAGCCATCTTCACAGAGCACATGGAAACTAGTATGGAGCTAGGAAACAAGGCTGGGAACTTTGTTCACATTAGGTCCTATGGCCTCCTGATGCCCCAGCTTAGTGTGAGCCCATAGTAGCTGTCCTGTACACCATGTCACTCCCAACCTCTGGGAAGTTGCCAGATGATGTAGGGCCACTATGCAGACCATCTTTGACTCCTCTCTCCCCAGAAGTACCAAACCCATTCATTCAGTGACCTGCCAGCACATGCCCTTGAGTCTCCGGGCTTGCTCTACATGGGACCTTCACTCTCCTTCCCTGAATCTCTTCAACCTTAAGAAATAGGATGAAGATGGAGGCTAAGGAAGAAGGGTTAAGGCAGAGATAAAGTGGGGAAAGGAAGCAGGGAGAAGGGTTCCCAGAGGTTTTAGAGGTCTCTGGTTCTGGGTCTTTGGAGTCAGATGGCCCCAGGGGTCCTTTCCCTGTTCTTTAGGGCTGGGGTATTTCTCCCATATAGGCTTGGCTACTAGCATTCCACACAGCTGGTCCCCTGCCTTCCTCCCTCTCAGCTCTAAAGAGCTAACCCCAGCTCCTCAGGGGGAAACTCTGCTCTATTCCCCTTGTAATGTCATTATCCTAAAGAACCAGCTGCTCTCTGACACTGTCTTTGGGAAAGCCGGCCCTTATAACAGGACTGTGGGTCAGGCACACAGGGACTCATCTTAAACATGGGCTCTCAGGAAACGAGACCCACTCTTTCATTACCCCTTCAGGTCTAATCTTGTGGCTTTTGTTCCCTATGTGACACAACTCCACGTCCCTTCCCCAGAAACCCAGTTTCTTTCACAGGCAAGGAATGGACAGTCTCTGATATGAAGTCCCCAAAATGAGAAAGGGAGCAAGAAGCAGAGCCTCCCCTCAGAGACCCGTGCAATCGTTTTAATAATGTTCCCGTTGTGCTAAGGGCTAGCAATACTGAGCATAATCTATTCAAATGCACAGGAGAATGTCACTTTGGAAAATTAGGAATCTGCATTAAAAAATTCCCAAGCCCCGGACCTTCTTTATAATAAATTAGAATTTTTTTTTCTAGGCAAGTTCTTAACTTGGCAATTTTCATTTTGAAGTTTGGGGAATAAAGTTATTAAAAATGACGGAGACTTCTTTTTTCTTTTCCATTTTAGTAGAGAAGCATTAATGGTTATGGCCCCATGCTATTTGGGCATAAGCCAAAGTGGTATGATGGCTAAGTGGCTTCTAGACCCTCTGGGCGGTTTGAGTTTGTCTGGGGGAAACTCTGTGACTTCTCATAAGGACGTCATTCTGTTTATTGTGTTCTGAAGACTGACTGTATATTTAGAAATTGCAACAGCAACAACCCGATAGTTCCATTCATGCAGGCTTACCTCCTCCTTCCTGTAGCTTACTGTTGAGCTCTGTTGGAGAAGCAGCTCCCTCTACTGTCTAATTACAATACCTCATACTCTGGTTTCTCTTTGAATCACTTAACAATTTTTTGTCTTTTAAAAAACTCTAATATCGGGCTGGAGAGATGGCTCAGCGGTTAAGAGCACCGACTGCTCTTCTGAAGGTCGTGAGTTCAAATCCCAGCAACCACATGATGGCTCACAACCATCTGTAATGAGATCTGATGCCCTCTTCTGGGATGTCTGAAGACAGCTACAGTGTACTTACATATAAAATAAATAAATAAATCTTTTAAAAAAAAATTAAAAAATAAAACAAAACTCTAATATCTCAATTCCAGTATGCGGTGTCTGTGCCCTTGATCCAAACCCTCATTCTATGCACTGAAGAGATAGGGGTGGATTGCTCGAACTCGAAATTGTATAAGAAAATGTTGTCGACAGGGAGGCTGGATATGAAGTGGATGGACCATCAGTTCCATGCATCATGTTGATTTGCCTATCATTGTTTCTGTTTTTATGCAACTCTGTCACAGTGAGCCTGGCCATCATAGTCACTGGGGCCACTTCCTTCTACCCCAGAATCTCTGACAACTCTGATGAAACTCTAGTGTGTGTGTGTGTCTGTGTGTGTGTGTCTGTGTATGATATAACATACCAGCAAATGTCACTCTGGTTTCCTTTCTAGAATTCTCATGGTACCAATCACCTTGAGTCCTTCTAGTCCTATATCCTCATCCGTTTTCTCTCTTTCCACTTCAGAGATACCTTGAAGTCCTCCTGTTCCTTGTCAGGCAGCATGTACATATGCAATGACTCCCACAGTGCCAAGTTCTCCCAACTCTACCAGCAATTCCAGGAAACGGGGATTTAGTAGTGAGGGCAACGGCTTCTCTACCCTTACCAAGCCCTTATCAAGGAAAGAGGAAACAGCAAGTCCCCCCCCCCAAATATAGAGACACACCCCTACTGTTCCATAGACATTCTTGGTTTACTGGCAAGACACATATTTAAATCATCTGGTCTATTGGGGTAGATAGTCAATGTTTAAAATTCTCTATCTGCACATTTACAGCAAGCCCTGCTACATGAACATTCAACCAGAAAGCAGAAATCTTAATGGATCCTTTTTCAGCCCTGGTGGATGTGTCACTTGGTGGGTAGGGTAGATTAGGATGGATAGCCAGGTAGCCGGGAGCTATGACATAACATACTTTCTCTGAAAGGGACTTTGGCAGTTTACTCAGGACTGGTTTCTTCACTCATTAGAGAGAGCATGATGACAAAATGAGAACTCAGCTTTCAGGCTCATCTGGGGAAGCTCCCTTCAGAAGGAAGGCAAGCATTTACTCGAGGCCTTTTAATGGAAGCAGAGTTTTAATGGAAACAGAGGTCCACTGCTTTATCCCCCCTGCAACTTTAAAGAGAATGGTGTCAGGGACCAAGGAAACTGCATTCATAGTTCCAGGGTCAAAATGATGCTTCCCCACATTCTGCAACAAGGAAGGTAAGACAGCCAGAGATGGGGCATTCTTTCGACCCACTTACCCCTGCTTCCCTCCCTGTTCTAGCCCAGATGCTCCGGAGCAGAACCAGGGGTGCATGGGCCTGGGGAGGCTGGCTGGGCTTTGATCAGTCATTAGGATCCCCCTGCTGGTTTCATTAACAAGGCAGAAGGGGGTGGATGGGGCCCCTGGCTGTGAATGGCCTCCATCCAGGCCATGCAGCTGTGCCCGGCAAGCAGGTTCAGATGTTGTCACAGTCCTTTACATCCCTCTCATCTCTTTAAGGCCTGGAGCCCCCTGCCTTGCAGGGTCCTCTGCTCAGCTGCCTGTGAAACACATTCACTTTGCAGCATAGAGTTAATTCATCTGCTTTGAAAGTTCCCCTAAGCCTTTTCTGTAGCTATGATTGACAGCTCCCTCTGACCCTTGGGGTAACACCCCAGGGACCATATGGGAGACCCACCTTTCCTCCATCTGATTCATCAAAACATATTCTTCTCTTCCTTTTATTTTGTTGTGGGCCTTTCTTCTCTTTATATTCAGTGACCTTTCTCCCTGCTTGCTTGGGCCACCCATGTCTTTAGGCCTGGATTCTCCATTGCATAAAGAGTAAAAGCAAACTCAAGATCTAGCTGGGCCCTCTCTGTCCCTGCATAGGAGATGGTGGACCGTCCCCAGGACTAGAAAACTTGTGGTGAAACATGATCCAGGCCTGGTTTCGGTTTGCCTTTTATTAACTTCCTTCCTACCTCAGTTACCAGAAGCAGAGACCTTATTGGCTAACTTCTTGTCTCCAAATAGGGCAAGTGCCCTAAACAGCTACAAAAATAGTTAATAGCCCAAGGATACAAAGCCTAAAATAAATTAGGGGACAGGTGACCACATGAGCAGCAGGGCTGAGAAGCACTTTACAGGCTGTGTCCTCTCTTGTGCCACCTTTGAAGAGATTCAGTGTCCCTATGGCCTAGCATGAGGGACTAGATGAGTAAGAAACCAGGACTCCTATTGTTTTTGGAGTTGGTAGTCTCAGAGAGCAGGATGACTCCTCACAGCAGACATTCAGGAATCTTCAGTCCGACCCTGACCCTGCTGCTGTGCATCACACATTTCAGGCGAGTGATTCAGTAATGATCTCTTCCAGTCCCTCATCTTTTTAACAAATGTTGAGTGCTTCCTGCGGGTCTTGCCAACTGTGTGCCATGTACTAGAGGTGCAGAATTAGAGTTCCTGTCCTTATGGGGCCTTAGTGTTCTGCAGAGGCAAAGTGGAACTTCTGCCCTTTCTGCCTCGAAACCTATGAACCCTGGAGTCTGAACCCAGGGTGAGGTTTCTCAGTGTCTGCTCAGCTGTGCTCTGGCTTGATTCCGCACTGCGTCTTCTGCACATCTCCATGGCCCAGATGGGATTGAACTTTAATTACTTTTTTATTAGGAACACAATAGGCATATCAGATATGTTTTTCCAGCTAAGAGCATGCGCGCGCGCGCGCGCACACACACACACACACACACACACACACACATGGATAAACCCATGCACACAATCAGACTCTGTTAGGCTCCCTAAAGGGTCTGTTGGAAATCACTGGCTGGCTTGGGACCTTAACAGAAGTAAGGGCTCCTCTGGAAATGAATGGGAAGTGAGGGGCGTGGTCATGTCCCAAAAACCTGTACAAAGCTGAGAAGTGTGAGATAGGGTTCCTCCCCCTTGCCTGGTCTCTGTTACAGTTTCTTGTCAGTGATAACCAGGTATGCAGTTAGGGCGAGACAGCATCTGGTAATGCTCACTTTGTAAACCACTGCCTATAAAGTGTTAATTAATTAATTAATTAATCAATCAATCAATCAGTCAAGACCTCCCTCCTCCATTGCACAGCACCCTAACTCGGGTGCACTTGTCTGGCTAGCTGACCCAGGGATCCTGGTGGAGAGGACTCAGGGCTTCTGTTTCAGGAAACCCCCCACTGCCAGGGTTCTGATTCTATTGCTGCTTCCCCTGCCTAGGGCAGATATTTTGAGGAGTCTTCTGTAGCATCTTGTTTGTCCTAAGTCTTTTATCCATCACTCGCTTACTCAGTCTGACCATTGTTCAGCCATTTAGTAACACATCAACGCTGGGAAACCCATCCACCCATGGAGATGGCCCCAGCGTGTCACAGATGTTGACTGGCTACAGATGAGGCAGAGGCCAAGGCTACCTGACTCCTGGGAGTGTGGAGAAAGGAATGGACTCTGGGGAGAGTCAGGACTCCCGACACGAGAGAAGGGGAAGTGCAGATGCTTCCTACAGAGGCAGCCATGGGAATCTTCAGACATGTTCAGGCAGCCAGAGCACTGGGGTATGTGGAGTGAGAACATGGGGAGGGTGCTGGTCCCCCTTGTTGGGGTTCAAGGAATAGGCTCAGGCTTTGAGCACTCTGAGACTACTATCCCTTTCAACACTGGCTATGCCCGCTGATGCTTCCACACCCCACCCCCACCCCAGGTTCAGCCAAAAGCTGTATTTACCAAATGGTTCCCAAGTCCTTGGACTGTCTTCTAGATGCTAGGAAAATGAACCTATGCTGGCTTTTTCGTGGCCCTAGAGGGAGTGCCAGTTGCTGGCTGGAGTCTTTACAGCCAGCCCTTAGTGGGGCCAGAACTGCACAGAATCTGTTGGGTTCCTTTAGGAATGTTCTTCCTGACTTTCTCCTGCCAGGTCTCGGGCTCAGAGGAGGGGGGAGCATGTCCGTGCTGAGAAGGTACAGGTATGGGCTGATCAAGATATGTAGCAAGGAACCTAGAAGAGATATATGGCTAAAGATCCACAAACCAATCCTGTGTGTGGTGAGGGAACCCAGGAAGCACAGGCCCGGGACCTCTCAGAAGGATATAGCAGGTGTGGGACATGAATTCAGAGAAGACTGGCAAAAGCAAACATCGACAGTGCTTAGCAGCCCAAGGCTGTTACTTGTGGATTGAAGCCCTGCCTGGTGTGCACAATACCTAGGTCCCAACCCCAGCAATAAAAGTAAAACCAGAAAGTGCTGAGAAACAAAGCTCACCTAGCACCCTTTCTTTGCTGTGCACTTTCCTGTATGGCCTCATAATAGAAACAGGGAGAGATACTATTCACTCTGTTCAATTAAGAGGGAAGCTGGGGCTGAAGGGAACTGAGAGCCACCTGGCCAAAGGGACAGTTGATGATTGGTAGTGTCTGTTTCTGTCATCCTGTTCCTAAGCACATACTTGAACCACTTCCCAGGAGTTGGTTCTTCCAACAGAGGTACACCGATGTCACAGGACCTCAGGGCAGAGGAGAACAGAGGCAGCCAGCTAGTGGGGTGCAGGTTTTAAAGTGCATGGATTGTATTAATAGCAACTGCCACGGTGAAGCCTATTAAATTCCAGCTGCTTTGCCGTGCATGACCTCATTTCCCTCTAGTCACTTCTAACTGTGGTACAAAAAACTATTCCCATTTTATAGACTGGCATCAGAGAGGTTGAAGAATTTGCCCGAGTCTCACAGACAGACAGAGCCAGATATAAAGAAGATGCCTACCTCTGCGTATCTGGCTGAGATCTATCAGCTCCAGATCTTGACAGGGTGCCCCACTGCTCCAATCAGTGTGGGCCCAGAGATTGTAGACTTCTCTGTTATGACCCAAGGTACTTGGGGTCAGCTAGCAAGGTACTGCATGGAAAGTCCTATCTGCTCCACACCAGTTCCTCCTGCATTCCATAGAGTTTGAATTGTCTCCGTCTCGGACAGTGGGGCTACGACACTGCCCTCAAGCACCCTCCAATCTGACAGGAGAGCAGGACAAGCTGGCAGCTAGTTGGAAGCATGCTACCAGGCCATGCAAGCAGAGAGCAGGTGTCCTGCCCACACACGGAGGTGTCTCTTGTCAGCACCATCAAGAAGCAGCTGCTCTCCCAGCAGAGAAGGGGAGGGGGTAGGAAACATCACTCTTTTTCCTCAGATAAAGCATCTGAAGGGAAAGTTACTTATGCAAAGTTGCCCAACAGTCTGAGTCAAGGGTGAAATTCAAAACTACTTTTATGTGACACAAACACCTCTGCTCTCCATAATGGAAGGTGCCTTTCTAGCATGCTAGGAAGACTTTGTTGTGGTTCTCTACTCAAGGCTACCTGCTTCTACCTTTGTGAGTATCAAAGCAGAATTCCCAGTGGATCCTGGCAGGAAATAGCAGTTGACTACAATTTGGAGCTCAGGGTCCCTAGCCCAGCTTTCTTCCCTAGTTCAGGGTCTCCACGGGGCCTCTGTGTTCTTAAAAGAAAAATCAACAGAGCAATAGGCCACTTTGAGCTAATAAGCCCTCCACAACTCTCCACTTAGACTCCGCCTAAGTTAGAAGTGTTTTCAGCACAGTCATTGTCAGGAAAATCGACTTGAAATTCTTTGGGTTACAGACCCAGGTAACAAGGGTCCCCAGGAGTTTCTTCAGCTGCATGAATGTCGGTTTTCTTGTCTGTAAAATGGACTGAGGAACTGCACAGGATTTCTCTTCAGCTTGAAAGGCTACTGCAACCTTGTATTATTCAGGTAGACTCTAATGGGCACTGGCTGTTCCCCATCTAGAGCTGGAGAAGGAAGGTGTTTAACGGGAAGGTGTCATAAAGTGCTAGTGTGGGCCGTGAACGTGGCACTTTCTGGCCTCTCTTACAGCTATCCAGAAATTCTCTACTCATCCTGGAATGAAGTATCATTCTAGGATGAGATTCTCAGAGTGATTGGATCTCTTAGATTCCGTAGATATTGTATATCTAGTCCTGCATTTCATAGCCTCAACTCTTCCCATTTATAGAATGGCAGACAGGGAACGTCACTTTAGAACTGGAATGAGAGAGCTAGAGAGATGGCTCAGGGGCTAAGAGCACTTGTTGCTCTTCTGGAGGAGCTAGGTTTGATTTCCAGCACCCACATGGCAGCTCATAACTGTCTGTAGCTGCAGTTCCAGAAGATCTGACACCCTCTTCTGATCTCTGTGGACACCAGGCATGCATATGGTATACACACATACATGTATAAATATATCCATACATATACCAAAAAGAAGAAGAGCAGGAGGAGGAAGAGGAGGAGGAAGAAAGGAAGGATGGAAGGAAGGATGGAAGGAAGGAAGGAAGGAAGGAAGGAAGGAAGGAAGAAAGAAAGATGGGGCTGGAGAGATGGCTCAGTGGTTAAGAGCACTGACTGTTCTTCAGAAGGTCCTGAGTTCAAATTCTAGAAACTACATGATGGCTCACAACCATCCATAATGAGATCTGATGCCCCCTTTTGGGGTGTCTGAAGACAGCTACAGCAAGCAGGTCTGGAGGGAGCCGGGCCGGAGCAAGAAGTAAAAAATATCTGAAGACAGCTACAGTGTACTTACATATAATAAATTAATAAAGCTTGAAAGGAAGGAAGGAAGGAAGGAAGGAAGGAAGGAAGGAAGGAAGGAAGGAAGGAAGGAAGGAAGGAAGGAAGGAAGAAAGAAAGGAAGGAAGGAAGGAAGAAAGAGCACAGGAGTCCTGGAAGTCTAGAATTTTGGCAGGGCTGGTTCCATCTTGGGTACACAGAGAAAATTAGTGATTATCACATCTAAGAAAGGGAAGCAGGCAGGTATTGACCCCAAGGTCTTCACTCCAAGGACCCACAGCTAAGAGAAAAGTCGGGAATCAAATATATGGGCCTCCTCAGAGCCAACACCATACTGCCCTTTCCACTAGACGGGATCCTGTTCTCTTCTCAATTACTCTTCTCAATCTGTGTGGCAGGTTACTCTTGCATTAGGCAATATAATAGTGCCAGGAGACTTGCCCCAAAACTTGTCGCTAAGAACCATTAGTGGTTCATCAACCCCAGGCCTGATCTAGGCTCCTTCACTGCTGAGGCTTTTCTGATTCCCTAGTCTGCTCTCAGGGCATTGAATAACTCTGCCTTCCTCCTTCTCAGTGCCCTAGCTTCCTCTGCTTGTAAGAGGACTATGCTGCATGTCTGCATTAGAGCCATCCCCTGCCTTGTCTGCAGTGAGCCATACAGGCAGAATATCCTTAAAGGAAATGCCCTGGTCTGGAGTAGCTCATTTGAGACCAGCTGTGAATGCACTGAATGGCCTTGTGGATATGTGTGGTTAGTTTCTTCCCATGTCAAAGCAAGCAGAGTGGATGGAAGTCACTTGGAAAGTACCCTGGAATTAGTGTGCTAGTTAGTAACTAACAGTTGGCTCTTGAAGCATGGGTTGGAGAGGAGGGTCCAGTCCTGATTTGCACCATTCACCAATTTTCTTGCTGTAAGCGCTCCCACTGTGGCCAATTTCAAGACACGCAGACATCAATCAGTTTACAAAAATTCCCGGAAATTTCAGCTATCAGTTTCACAGGCTCTTCCATGAGCCCATTTAACTGCCCTTCCCTTCCCTGCCCTGCCCTCGTTCTCCCAGCTTCTCCCCCTGCTCCCACCCTTTAGACTCTGATGCCCCTAAAACTGATTTCAAATCACCCCGTTCTCCTGAGGGTCTCTGACCTTGTAAGCAGTGACTGGTCCTCTTTGAATTCCAGGTCTCTGGAAATGGCTAGCAAAAGAAACCTATCCAGAAATAAACATTCATCCTCCAGACCTGAAAGAAACGCAGACGTGGCTGGATCAGCCCCCATGGGTCACATAAATTTGAGTCATCTTCTCTCTCAAAGCAACTCTGGTCTCTCCCACCCTCTAAGAGTCTCTGAGGGTCTCTCAGGAGATCAGCAAATGACCGGGCTTGATTTAATTTTTATTCTGAGCATTCATCTTTATCCCATCAGGGCCTTCCATTGCCTTTCCCCAGTCAAACCGAAGAGTACTGCCCTCACCCTTCTCTAGAATCTCATCTTAGTCAAGGCCTCCGTGGTTTCTTTCAAGGACACCAGATAATTTACCTAGTGGCCATAGCAGAGTGTACCAGTGCACTGACATTTCACCCTCGGATGAGCTCTCTTTACGATTGGAGTACATTCTACCACTCTCATGCTTAATTATAATCTCACTCAGATATTTAAAGGGGGTCTCGTGTCTTCCTACTTCCCCTGGTTACCAAACCATGCTTACACATTCTAGGTCCTGCATGTAGGCGTCTTGAAACAAACTACACAATCCCTTCACCATGCTGGTCAGCTGCCCTCTCAACGTGCCTTCATGTACTTGTTTAATCCAAGGGAAAACAGGATCCTAACCCCTCACTGTGCTCTAGACTTTCCTTGATGCCTCCTCGGACAGCATCTGTTCATGTCGGGATTTGCTTGTTTGCTGTTCATGGACACATTACACCTTGGATATATGGAGCTAGCCATCAGTTAATGCACTGAGGGTAACCCCTGTATCCCCTGTTCTGCACTCACATTATTGACTGAGTTTATTTTTAGAAGTGTTCAATTTTAACTTATTAGAAGAAAAATAATCTTATTAGGTTTGCCCTATTGTCCAAATCTGTAAGGATCTTTTGGGTCCAAGTTTCTTATCATCCATAAATTTGTTGAACATTTCCTCAGACAGTCTTTAAATCTCCAAGAAAAAAAAATGTTGAAAAAAAAATGACCAAAAGAAGGAAGCATGTGGCCTTTGCCTAGAAGTGTCTCCCCTGGCGACATCTGTCCTTTAATTGCAATCTGTGAGGCATAGTTCACAATCCACACAATTGTCCACCAGGCCACATGCAGTGGGAGACGCCTTGCCGAAGCGAATTGCGCTGTATTTTCCAGTTCTGCCAGTTTAATGATCTTGCCAAATTGTCCACGTTGTCGGGCACTGCTCTTGTAAGTGCAGAGCTTAGCACAGTGTCTAGTGTGTGGGAAGGACTCTGGAAGTGCCTGCAAACATGCCCAATTATATTAATGGGCGAGGGCCCGGATCAGTGTAAAGTGACCACCGTTTTAACTGAGTGTGCCCTCTTTCTCCAACCTGAAGTCTAGTACATTTGCCTCCTGCCTCCTTCAGGTAACA
Organism: Uromys caudimaculatus; assembly: GCA_028551405.1. Classification (NCBI taxonomy): domain Eukaryota; kingdom Metazoa; phylum Chordata; class Mammalia; order Rodentia; family Muridae; genus Uromys; species Uromys caudimaculatus. The sequence continues at coordinate 79,563,795 of CM052706.1, forward strand.
TCTCTTTAAAGACCACCAATCCTAAGTGCATACTGACAAGAAAAAAGGAGCTTAGGCAAGTTAAGGAATTTGTCTGAGGTTTAAGGCTAGTAAACGGACAAGCAGTTGTCTGATGGCCTCGAGGCACCAAGTTTCCTGTGCACTGAGTTTGTACACATATCCCATGGTGGTAGGGGTGTTTCTTTTTGACCAAAAAAAAAAAAAAAGACACAGTATAGTTAAACACAGATGCTTCTTTTATGGTGTCTCTTTTTACAGTGTTCACCTCTGCTATTCATTAATTTATTGATTCAACAAATATTTAATACTTTCTAGTGACAGAATGCAACTGTTATGAGCCCTCCTTGCATTTTAGAGAGGAATGGGGAGAGAATAATCAAATAAACATGTAGTTTATGGTCAGGTTGATGAATATACAGAAAAAAAATAAAGCAAGGGGCAGGTGGGAGGGGCTGAATTTTTTCTTTAAAGGGTGGTACCTAAGCAGAAATATATGTAGAAAAAGGAAGATCTGCCTATGTCCTGGGAACATACACACAGAAATAATGTGATATATTCACAGCATACTTCTTTCTTCCATAAAGCAAGGGTGAAGATCCTATTATGAACTCCCAAGCTGTGACATGGCTGATTCCTTCCAAACATATGTATTCATTTATTTGTTGACTCTTTTTCTCATCGAATGTCAGTCATTTTTATTTAAGTATGGTCAGTTAAGTGCCAGGGAGTGGTGAATAAGGTCTTAAAGCCAGTGCCAGATGTGAGTGCTGGCCAAGAACATTGAGATAAGGGCTATCTTGATCTCAGGGATGGTGCATAGAGGAGAATAATACACGTGTGTTGGTACCATTCTAGGAGTCTATTTAACGAAAAGAAATATAATGTAAAAGAATTAAGTTCTGTAATAATGGTTTTCAAAAATTGTAGAGCTATTGGATCATTTCTTTAAATGAAACATTAAACAGAAAAGTCAATGTATTATATTGAAAGGAATCAGTATAGTTGGTGTGAAATTGTAGAGCTTGGAATACCTTCAAAACCCTATGACATGCTATGAAAACCATTTTTCTAGAGTTGTTGATCCAACCAAGAGCAGACATCTGTTCATTGTCTGTTAAAAACTTCATCTTCAAGTGGCCATAGAAGACAAATTAGCAGAGCCATTCAGTTAGCCATTAAAACTACCTGAAGAGTTACCTCTTGACTTGCATGAAAAGGGTTAAATATAACTGGCCAAATGAAAAGTATTTGGACAGCCTATTTTTTTCCTGCTTTTTAAAGTTATCTAATCAAACTCGTTACTATCAAAAAGACTCATAAACAGGGGCTGGAGAGATGGCTCGGTGGTTAAGAGTACTTGATGTTCTTGCAGAGAACCTGAGTTCAGTTCCAGCACCCACGTGGCAGCTCACAACCATCTTTAACCCCAGTTTCAGGACAGGCCCACCGCCACCTTCTGAATTTCGGAGCACTAGACCAGTACATGGTACACATACATACAGGAGTCAAACCCCTCATACAAAAAAACCTCACAAACATAATTTAAGTAGTTTGCTGTATTATGGTTTTGTTTTTATTTTTATTTTTCTACTTCTGGGCAAAGATCACAACATTTGTATCTCTTAGGCCAAGGCATAGTAGGTGTGCCTGTGATCCTGGTATTTGGGGAGTAGAAACAGGAAGATCACACATCAAGGTGAGCCTCAGAAACATATCAAGTTTTAAGCCAACCTGGGCTACAGGAGACCCTGTCTCAGTAAAATAAAACAAAATTCTCTGTTTTCTAAGTGTGTGTTTGGCATCCATTCCCTGATTACTAAGTGTTGTTTTGTTTTGTTTTTTAAGAACATACTCATTTGAAGAAAATGAAAAGACTATAGCAAACGCATAAATGGCTATACTTTATTATGTATAGCTCTCTTGCCCACATTCTCCCTTCAGGTTTAGCATGGACCAAGAGAGACCTTTCTCACTCCACCTAATCTGCCTTCCTGTTTCCTCTCTGCAGATGACAGCAACTGCCCAGCCACCTCCCAAGGCCCAGGCTGTCCACATCTCAGCACCCGCAGCTACCGCCAGCACGCCTGTGCCCAGTGCCCCCATTGATCCCCAGGCCCAGCTGGAGGCTGACAAGCGAGCTGTGTACAGGTAGGGGACTCTCCAGCAAGCCTTAGCTGATATGTGAGAATGCAAATCAGGAGGTACACTGGTCCACAATGACAGCCAGCAGCAGCGTGCCTGAGCTTCCCTCTTTCTCATCAATTCAGAATCCACTTACCCCAGCCAGTCACTGTGGGTTTACTTTAGCTGCTGGAAGTATCTGTGACAGATATGAGGGGATGGGCAGTATCAGCCATGAAGGCTCCCTTCCCATCTCAAGTGGGAAGGTGGGCCCTAATGAACATCAGAAACCTCAGTTCAGCCAACCAAACCCTCTCCCTGCCCGGTTTCTCATTGCCTTCGCTCCAACAAGCTTACTAGTCATCTAGTTATACCATCTACAACTTGATAGTCCCTAAACTTTGTGTGCATGCAAACGGGGAGAGCTTATTAAAACACACAGCCTTAGGCTGCAGGCTCAGACAGGTTGAATCAATTGGCCAATCAACAGGAAGAAGGGTGTGAATTATCTTTGTCAACATTCCAGGTAAACTTGGCTCCAGCTGTTCCTTGGGCCACACTCTGATTCATGCTCTTAGCAGGAGGTGGTGTTGTGTGATGTGTGGGTCCTGGTACTTCCCCAGAATGAGTTTGTTGAGAACAGGCTGCTCTGCTCGCTCATCTCATTCTGCCTGCACCACGTACCCAGGGCAGCATCCTGAATGAGAAATACCCATCAGCTTTAAAGAACTCTGGTTCTTGTGTGCGTGGTTAGGGGAGAGAGTGTAGTTATCTCAAACCAGACCTGAATGAAATTGTTATTGTCATTCGTTCTTGAGGATCCCACAGTACAAAGAAGAGATGCCCAAGTCTTCACTTGGTGTTGAGGCTGGACTCTGGCTCACATTCACCTGTGCAAGTTCCCATGTTCCCATGCATCTGCAAGTGTAACGTACCTGGGAAAGGTATACGTCACAGCTAATGTCAGTAACACAGGGAATAATGCACCCAAGACAGGCGAACAGGAAGACAAATGAATAGGAGGACCGATTCCTTCCTTCCCCACACTCCAAAGACAATGCCTATATGGTAATGGTGGTAATTAGTGATGTTATTATCATTAGCCTCAGCATTATTTTTAGTTACTCAGATAAGCTGATTGCCTCTAATGCCATCACCCAGATCCTGCAGAAAAATAAAACAGTACCTGGTACTTGGCTTGTGCAAAGAATAAGCCAGACCTAGCTGCCCCTGGATGCAGGACTCTGCCCAAAGAATTCTGGGGTCTGTTCATAGTAACTGGCGTTGATAACTCCCAGGGAGGGCAAACTAGCCCTTGGTGTCCTTTTATCCCTCCCTCATACTCTACTATAGATCATGACTATTAATATTGCAGGCACCGAGTTAGACTCCTGGGAAAGAGAGTCAGGTAGGAAGGTAAACACCAGTACTTGTCACCCCAGGAACCAATAGATATGTAAATAATAAGGCACCGCTGTGTACTCAGAGAAACTGGGCAGGTTTCCTTTGGGAGGCAATGTTTGTGGCTGGCCTTACTGGATGAGCAAGAGACTCCACCAGGTGGAGAAATATGTGGGCTAGCCCTTTCAGCCAAAACAGAATTAGCTGTGTTATAGGATCAGGGTCAGCTAGTGCGAGAGCAGCTCGGCCGAAAAGAGTGATCACACAGCTGCCTGTGAATGAGCCTGGATACCTCGTGTAGGTGTGAGTCTCTGTGAGCAGCGTGAGAAGGGAGCGGAAGGAAAGTGGCCTCTGTGAGCTACCCTCTTGGCCCTGATGGCCTATAGTGCTCAATTGAGATAACTACTGCTCCACTTGTGGTCCCGGGCCGTAGGACTAGATTAGAACTGATTAGAAAGGCAACGTCCTGGAGCCCAACCAAACCTCAGGAATCAATCTGTGAAATTCACACGGTCCTTGGCGATTCATATGCACCTTAGAGGGTGATCTCAGGCGTCTGTCTCTTCAGACCCTTAGGGGTGGGGTGTGTGGTGAGCATAGACCACATACAGTGCCTCTGGTTAAGAGGATCTTTGGGCCTGAAGAGATGGCTCTGAGATGAAAAGAACTGGCTGCTCTTCCAGAAGATGCATGTTTGATTCCCAGCACCCACATGACAGCTCGCAGTAGTCTTTAACTCCAGTTCCAGGGGATCCAGGGCCCTCTTCTGGCTTTGTGATGCACAAGCAAAACACTCATACACATAAAACAATAACATTTTTAAAAAATAGGTGTTGTTTGGGAGAAAACGGGGTGCTTAAGGTGGGGGGCTGAGAAGACAGAGCATAGTTCATACAAACCCCCAGTCCCTACCTCACTGGTCTTCCTTCCTCTGACCTCTCTCATTATTGCCCCTAGGCCACAAACACGATCACCATTGTGCATCCAGTCATGATATCTGCTAGAAATAAAGTTTCTGGAAATCCCTCTCACTGGGCCTAAAGGTTCATGATAGACTCTAGAAGCATATTTAAGAGGAGTTAATGAATGAGGCAGCCTATTTAAGCACCTGGTACCATCGCTGGCATAAAGCAACGTTGCACTCCACAAGACCATCACAGTAAGATCCCTGGGCTCCAAAGTCCTTCCCAGGATCCCAGACTGGTGCTACACCCAAGCCAAGCTTCAGGAGAGGTGACCCACGAGACCCGTCCACCATGCCACGTGAAGTATGACTCAGATAGTCCTTCAGTTAACACTTGTCCAGATCATCCCTTATCTTCCCCTGGGGTAACCCAACACAAGCCCTTAGCATTTGCCCAAGGTAGACTTGTGACCACCTGACCCAGTAAAGAGACTTCTAGGCAAACATGGCTGCCCAGCTCCTCGCAGCTAGGTTGGAGCTAACACCTATACCATTGCCTAGCTCTCTGGTCCTATTGCCTCCAGGCCCAGAGCCCCAGAGTTATCTCCCATATTCACACCTCTCCTATTAGCACCAGCAGCTCTCTCTGCAGCCATCGCTTGGACGCCCAGCCTCCTGTAGGGTCAGTCATCTTAATTAGATTTGCCTGCCCAGGGCAGTTTGGTTGTTCCAAATCACATTAGGGAGTCCACATTTTATGTCAATAAATGTAACAAGACCCTTCCATTCAGATTAGTGCCCAGCACTACTTTTTTGGAAATCTTCCCTGTGGCCCCTTCCAGGACTATAGATGGAAAAAGATGCGGGAAGCCCCCACCCCCCCTGCCCTGCTGATGGGCAGAGGGACAGTATGACAAAGGGGAGGGAGCCTGCCAGTGCCCCCAAGGTTTTATTTGTGTATAAGGATGTGTTAATGAAATGTATTGGTTCCCTTCTGATCTGGAAGCTGGGGGAGGGGACGAGCAGAGCCCGTCTTTAATTGGATCATACCGGTGCATCATCTGGGCTAATCAGCAAAGCAACCAGGAGCTCCGGCTCAGATTAATGATTTCAGTCTAATCCAAGCAGATCCCATGATTGGATGCACGTCCCGGGTAATTGTGTTTGTGGCCCAGGAGCAATGATGAGAGGGAATCGGAGGAGGGGAGGCCTGTGGAGTAGGAGGTTTAGGTTTGGATGGTCCTCAGTTTTCTCAGCCCCCACCTCAACTCGGATGTTTCCTTCCAGGGAAGTTCAAATTTAACTTGGACTGCCACACCCCACTTGCCATGCTGCTGAATGGTGGTCAGGTGTCAGGTGCAGTTTGAGACCGAGGGGTTAGGATGCAGAGCAGAGATGGGGCCAAGAGGGTGAGGTTAATCCAGCTTTCACTCCCCTTCCTCCCCCTCCAGTCTCCTTCATTCCCCTTTGAAGTGAATGGGTTCCCATGGAAACCGTGATGTCCTGGGGAGCGGAAGAGTGGCAGGGAGCTTGGCTGGCCAGGTGCAAGGTGGGGAGGAGAGTGAGACGGGGTGTGTGTGTGTGTGTGTGTGTGTGTGTGTGTGTGTGTGTAGGGGTGGGGGGTGATTTTGCAGAGCATGCTCAGCTAAGGTACTGGCTGTCTCTCCTTTGACTGCAAGAACCTCTCTGAGGGCTGTGACACCCCCCACCACCCCACCACCCTTAGTCAGTGCTGAAGTTACCTATGATAAAGAAATGTGGAAGCCAGGCAGTGGTGGCGCACACGCCTTTAATCCCAGCACTTGGGAGGCAGAGGCAGGCGGATTTCTGAGTTCGAGGCCAGCCTGGTCTACAGAGTGAGTTCCAGGACAGCCAGGGCTACACAGAGAAACCCTGTCTGGAAAAAAACCAAAAAAAAAAAAAAAGTAAAGTCAACTGTGCTTTGCTTCCCCATTAAAAAGCACTAGGGGTCAGCTGCAGAATCAGGGGAAGGATTTCTGACCTGTACTTTTTGTGCCATTACTCGACAAATTAATTGGATTAACATCTGGATTAACATTTCTGTGCCCTCCACTTGCTGGACTGTTAACTCGACGCAGACAGGGTTAGGTTCCTGTCTATCTTGCTCATTGCTCTGTTCCCACCACATAAACAAGTCACCTTTAGCAGCGTAGGCAAAGAGGAGGCCGAATTGCTTGTTGAGGGGATTAATTAAATAGGTTAGACAGTACCCGGTAAATACACTGTGGCCCTTGTCTGAGACGCTGGCAATTGGTGGGGGGCGGGGCAAGCGAGGACCATGGTTTGTAACATTTGCCAATTTCCGTGTTGTAAATGTTCCTTCCATGACCCACTCAAAACCACTACTGAAGAGTTGGAAAGAAATACACAGGACTCAGTCTTGCCAGCATGAAGTACAATCCAAATACAAGGAGCCAGGTCACAGATACGCAGTCTCTATTTACAAATGGAAGGAGGGAGATAATCCTATGGCAGATTCAGTAGCTTTCAGTGGCCTTGATCCTCCACTCCCCGGTCTGTCCCCTCGGGTTTAACTCTGGAATCTTAACTTGAAATGGTCTCTCTTTTATGACGTAATGCTTCAAAAAGTGCTGAGGGCGGAGTAAATGTTGCATATGTGTGTATGCACCATGGGGCTCCACCTGAATGCCGAGGCCAAGAGTTTGCTGCTTTGGGGATTCTACGCAGTACTGTTTCTATCTGCTTGCACAAGCCCACTCTCAGCATCCACCCTTGTCCAAGAGCCTTCACTGGCTTACCAGTGAGGGTGCTCCTCCGAGGCAGTTCCAGAAGCCCCGCTGTAAACCCTTTCACCCCCTCTTTCCTTTCTCTGGACTTAGAATCTTGTTTTTTTTGCATACTGCACTGGGAAGACTTAAACCAGTCCCCCAGTTCCCATGAACAGCAGGGATCCCCCACCCTGGTGTGTCCTACCCCCTGAGAGCCCATGCCAACTCCGACTGTCACTCAATAACCAAGGTGAATTCCTAAAGGTCTATGCACATTACACCCATTCCTGTTGTATCCAGACTGGGTTCCTTTCAAACCCACACCTGTGGAGGGAGGAAACAGGACAACAAGCAGCAGTCAGATCACTCCCATGAGACCATCCTAAAGGTCACCGAATCCTCGAATCCTCCTGAGCTTTGATCCTGACAGTCCCTTTAGCTGGAGGTGCAAATTCAGCTTAGCAGCCCATGCTAGGCAGGGGAAGTAGAATAATGTTCTAGAAATAGACGTGGTGATAACTAACTTTGTCACCTTGGGTGAGTTAATCTCTCAGAGCCTCCATTTTCTCAACTGTAGAAAAGAAAACACTAATTCCTAGGATAAAGTTACATAACTTTAGATAATGCCCAGTGCAGAGAGTGTGTGTTGAGTGCCTTGGAGGGTCTTAAGCATAGGCCCAGCTTGTGTGGCTTTGACCTCCTCAGTCTGAAGGATTCAGTGATGTGGGTCTCGGAATTAGGTTCACAGCCTTAGCAGCTGCATGGTTCACGCGCTGGCTCCACAACTGGGCACTCAGTGTTTCTATGTCCCAGCTTCCTCCTCTGGAAATGGGAGTGAATGTAACACTATATCTTCATCAGGGCTGCCACGAGGATTAGATTGCACAGGCAAAGGCTTAGTAAAGAACCTGGGTGGGGGCAGGAGCTGGGGAGAGGCTCGAGAGTAAAGTGCTTGCAGCTCAAGCATGAGACCTGAGTTTGGATCTCTAAACACACACACACACACACACACACACACCCCGGGGCAAGGCGAGAGCTCATTTGTAACAGCGGTGATGGGGTGCTTGGGCAGGTGGCTCCTGGGCAAGCACCTGTCTCAAAAAATAATGTGGGGAACGAAAGCAGAAGACATCTGACGTTAACCTCTGGCTGCCGTATGCAAGGGCAAGCATGCTTTCACACACGTGTGCGCACACACACGTGTGCACACCTGGTCGATGGTAAGTGCTCTCTGTAGGTGTCAGCTGCTGTTGAAAGGTTTGGGAAATTGAAGCAAGCAGGGTCTAGGAAGTAAAGGGCGGGGCTCTCCTGATGGGAGGGCGCTCCTAATCAAGTGGTCTTCACAGTGCTACTCAGCGAAGCATTTATTTAGTGTAGTGTGTGTGTGTGTGTGTAAAGAACTATATTGAGTCTTGAAGGCATTGCTCAAGGAAAAAATGTGCAGGCAGGGCAGGGGGAGGGGGGTGGGGGAGGGAAGTGGACATAAAGAGTAGCTGAAAATATAAATTTGGCACATAGTAAGGGATCTAAAAAGGTATCCAAATATCTGACTTAAGGCATCCCTGTGTGAGAGAGTCATACTTTCCCAAGGGAGGCAAATCCGGAGAGAGTGGCATCAAAGTCGTCCTTGCAGGGGCTTGGCTGAGAGATTCTAGGACCAGGCTAGACAAGTGGCAGGGGTCCTGTTGTGACTGTCCTCTTCAGCTTCCTGGCCAGGACCCTGGAAACCGCCACTTTCTAACGATGCGTCACTGAGGGAATTTGTCCACCCTGTGACCAAAGAGTGTTCTGGCTACAAGTCAGTGACCCTAGGGCTTAACTCTTTGTCTTTACCGGCACTATGCTTGGTCGTTTATGGAATGTATTGGGTAAGGTGGCCTGAGGAGAGCATGAGAGAGATGGAGCCGTTCCAAGGGACAAATCAGGACCAGAGCTCTGGGCCAAGGCCTCTAAAGTACTAGATACGAGGGACAAATGTTTTAGGCTGAGTCCTTGGCTAGGCTTTGTGAACTAGAAACTTTAGTGACCATTGCACGCTCTCTGAAACAGCTGGATTTGCTGGCACGGGAAGTAACATCTTAGCTAACGGCTGTCACCAGTCTACTGAGTCCATTATCTGGGAAGTGATACCATGCTCTGGTTTCTCTAGTTCCAAGGGGAGCCAGTTCTATCCCCTTCCCACAGGCTCTCGGCCCACACTTAGTTTCTGCACAGGTTATTGGAAGGCCAGTGGGCTGCTGCTGCCTTGTTCTGAACCAGTATGTGTGCCCAGAGGTGTAAATGCCGTGCCTCCACCGCTCAGTCCTAGTCTAGGTAGAGTTGAGTACCACTGCTTGGTACTCAGAGGCCTCAATGACAAGAGGCTACAACTGAGATGCATACTCCACTGTCCCTCCTTACAAAAGGGAAAGTAGTCAGTACTGGGTCTCCCCAATAGTCAAATGAGGTGGGTGGAGTGGAGTGGGAGAAGAGCATGCTGGGACTTTAGGACTTCTGTCTCCAAAGGCTTCTTTCCCGGTCAGCTAACACAACCCACTCCTCCATTAACTAGCAACATTCTGCATTTCTTACACACTGGCCCATTTCATGGTCATGTGGAAAGAACGTAGACGAAGGCTTCAGGCTTCTAACTCTATCATTGGGCAAAATCACCGACTCTTTTGAAAGGTTTTTCTACCTTATAGAATAGACATCCAAAGAGAAAACAGAAGGAGAGAGGCAGAGAGATAGAGACAGAGACAGAGACAGACAGATACAGACAGAGAGACAGACAGAGAGACTGAGACCAAGACAGAGAGAGAGAAACTGGCACATCAAAAACAAAATATGAATCTCAGCAATGTGGATGTAGCCTTGTTCCTTACAGAAATGTTATTAGCAGATGTACTTCTGGGCACCTGTCTGATAAAACAGAGATTTATTGTCTTGGCAAAGGTCTTGATGATTAAGTATACTCGCGGCAACTTGGCTTTTGACTCCAAGATACACAAGATTCAAGGATTGTGACAGAAAGAAGGGAACAAAGTGATTCAAATTAGCATATGGGGACCAGCGAGAGGGCTCAGCAGGTAAAGGGGCTTGGTGCCAAGCCTGATGACCTGAGTTCAATCCCCAGACCCCACATGGTAGAAAGAGAGAACAAAACCTTCAAGCTGTCCTTTGACCTCCCCATCTAAATAAATAAATGTAAAAAAATCCAAAATTACCACACGGGAGAGATGGCAGAGTTCAGTATTCGGAGTTTGGACATCCAGGTTTACGTTTCAAATCATTTGTTTGTTTAGTAAAACCATTCAACCACCCAGAGTATCAGGCTGCTATTCGGTTGAATGGGTGTGTTAAATGCATAGGAGTAGATTGCAGTAAATGTTTTATAAGAGCTTCTTCTAACCCAACAAGTGCCACCAAATATGCGTGGATGAGTGTTCAGTCTCTGCCAGTGAAGTGGATAGAGCCCTTCACCTCTCCTAACCGGGTCCTCTGCTGCAGTGTGACCTGTTTGTGATTTCAGATGAACAGGATAGAAGCTCTGCTGACTGCTCCTTAGCTGCCTACTTTCCGGAAAAGCTGACTCTTCCCTGTGCTTGTTACCTCTGCTTTTCGTGATGGGGCTGGGCAGGAGCCTCATGTGAGGTTTTTTAGATTTTTGCTCTTGTGGACTAGACTTAACATCCACGTTGTTGAGATTTCATATTGATTTTGGTTTTTTGATGTGCCAGGCATGCTCTCTCTCTCTGTCTCTCTCTCAGTCTCTGTCTCTCTCTTTTCCCCTTTCTCTCTCTCTTTCTGTCTCTGTGTGTGTGTGTGTATGTATGTGTATGCGTGTTACAGAAATGTGCATATAGATAGAGGAATACAGAGAAGACTATGACATGCCTGGGTCCCACACTCATCGTCCCACCCACCTGAGGGACGAGAGCTAGATTGCAGCCCAGGAACCCTAACAGATGCAGCTCCAATTTAGTAACAAGAAAAAGTCCTCTCCAAGGCAACCCAGGCGAGCATACCGCCCACTGGGCAGGACTAAAAATAATCCTGCATGCTTTCAGCGTCACACCTGAAGTAAAAATACATCCAACCAGGGGCTTCTGGCTCTTCTCCACACCCTGCTCTGTTCTCTCCATCTGGTGCTGTTGAAGTGGGGAGAAGGAGAGACTGAACATGTACCTTTTTTCACACCCCACCCCAAGACCTTCCACCCCTCCCACCCACACACTACCGCCGAAGCGGTTCCCTTTACAGCAACCGTGTCCACAAGCTGTTGGATGGCTAAATCTGACTCGAGCTTGCCCAGTAACGACAGATTCTAAGTCAGAAAGAACTTCAGCTCCTGCCTTAGAAACCTCATCACCGTAGTTACACGGCTTGCCTCATTCGAGCCTTCCCATTCATCAGTGGTCAGAGCTTTATTGATCCCCTGCTAGTACCACTCTCTGTTTCTACATTCATTGGGAATTTAGAAAGTTATCAGGTCATAGACAGCAGTTGTTTAGTATGTAGTAAGGGTTCTGTGTACAACAGCTGTGGATAGTAGGAAGAGATCAGTGTCATAGGGAAATAAGGAATTCTTATTGATATTATTATTATTATTATTATTATTATTATTATTATTATTAAAAGAAAATAAAAGAGCTTTGGCTAGGCCTGATGGCTCATGACTTTAAGCCCAGCATTCAGGAGACTAAGGCGGGAATATTGCAGGAGTTTGAGGCCAGCCTGAGCTACATCATAAGTTCAAAGTTAGCCTGGGACTCTAAACAAAACCCTGTCTCGATAGCTCAAAAGTGATATAGAGAGCAGGAGACATCATGGCCAAGAAACTATTGAGACTACAGTCAGAGGGACAGCAGAAAACACTGTGTTCCTGTCACGTGACTTGCTTGTAGTTTTTCCCTCAGACTAGAAAGGAGCTGCTAGACAGTGAACCATGGTGTTGGGCTGGAGAGATGGTGCAGTGGGGTAAAGTGCCTGCTGCTCATGCATGAGAACCTGAGTTCAGCTGCTCAATACCCATGTGACAGTGGGTGTGTCCGTGCATGACCGTAACACCAGCACTGGGTGAGGGTACAGTGACCTGCAGGTCTCTGGGCTTGCTGGCCCGCCACCCTAGCTGAAACAGTGAGCACTAAACTCAGCAAAAGACTGTATCTCAAAGACTAAAGTGGAGATGGACAGAGGAAGTCGATCTCTGTCCTCCTCGTGTGCATTCAAAAGAAGGACGGAGGGAGCGAGGGAAGAAAGAAGGAAGGAAGGAAGGAAGGAAGGAAGGAAGGAAGGAAGGAAGGAAGGAAGGAAGGAAGGAAGGAAGGAAGTTGGTTTTGCATTCTGAAAATAACAAGGCATCTCTCTCCCCTCTCTTTCTGAGCTTCTATCAAAATTTGTACATGGGCTCATTTCCCAGCCAAATGAGTCAGTAGACAGGGAAGATAAATGTATGGAAGTGGATGGTATCATTGTTGCTCTGCCTAATAAGGAGGCCACACACCTCCTGGGAGGTGGGGTATAAACGAGTGTTAATTGATAGCTTACTGGGTGCCCAAGACTGTTTCTTCAGTTAACTATGTATAGGAGAGATTATCTCTGCTATATAAAAGTAAAATCTGAGGCTCAAGACATTCTATAACCTGCTCAAATGTCATGCCTCTGTCTCCAAAGTCTGTATTTGTTCCAAATCCCCCTGCTTCCTACTGTAAATCAAGTGAAGCCAGGAGAGAAACCCAAGCATTTCCTGTGGGGATGATGAAGGAGCTAGACAACCAACCGGTTGTTAGAGAAACTTGACGAGAGATAGTGTGTGGACTTGGGGTCTGCCAGTCATTGGAAGGGCTTGGAGGAGTGCAGGAACAGGAAGCTCGGGTGCAAGAAGTCACTGGAGCCCAGTGCAGAGCCAAAGCCTGAAGCAGTGCCTTCTGGGATATTGTCTCTGTGATCCCAGTGTTCTCTGGCCTGGGATACTAGCAATAAAGCATCACAATGCCAGCCCCTGGGTAGAGTTTCCCGAATGGCACACCATGTGTGTGCCTTTGACAACCATGTGTGTCAATAAGGGTAAGCAGTAGCTTGAATGCCAGCTCCACCCTTAGTGTCCCCCCCCCACCCCCCCCCAGCGGCCCTCTGGCCAACAGGTTAGTATCTTCTGGAGTAGGCTGACCCTGTCTCAACTTTGATCATGCTAAATTATTTCCACCCACAAATCTCTATCACATGTCATCCACACCACCCTCTGGTCATCATCCTGTCCCATCTGGGAAGGGCTCTCACTACCCTGTCCCCTTTGGAAGGAACCCGGGGCTCTGGGAGGAGTGGGCTCTGAGTTTGGGCTCTCTCTGCCCACACCTCAGCAAGATGTGTCTGGCCTGGGCATGGGTGGGTGCTGGGGGAGTCCGGAGGGTGTAGATGTCCATGGGGGGTGGATGGGAGGAGGTGGACAGTCAGTCAGGTGGCCACATACTTGGCTGGACCCATCATTGATTGAGGTCTGTAGCCTGGCCAAGGTAACAAGGAAAGATATGACTGAGACACACGGAAGGGACAGAGGCTTGACTGTGAATCACAGGATTTATCCAACACAGCACTGACAGTAATGTCCGAAGGCCTGGGACCATCCTTCACCTCTCCCAATCTGCAGTGGCCTGTTTCTGACTGTGTGTCCATTCTGACACTGTTGCTCTTCACTTTCGTATCCCAGCCTCTATGAAGCTGTTTGCATTCTTTCCCATTCTTTTTCTACTCTTCCATTAAGTAGGGAAAAAAAATTTTTTTTTAATTAAAAGCAAAAGAAACAGCACAGCCAAGTTGTCTATGGAGGAAGAAAGGGAACCGGGAATGGACCCAACTGTCTTTTCCTGAGTCCTTTCCATAAAGAGACATATGCTGCAGCCACAGAGGGGAGCATCACGGCAGACTTGCGCGTGCAAGACTGCCAGGAAGGCTGTGGTCTCTGCTCCTAGTCTTTGCAAACTTTAAGGAAACTGATTAGCCCAATCTTTGCTAAGAACTTGTCTTGAAGTGGGGAAAGGAAAAGAGCTTTGTGGACTCCCGCCAGCTCTCAGAAGCCTCAGTGAGGTAGGAGAAGCAACCTCTGGCCCTGAAAAACACCTCTTGATCTTGGCAGAGGGGCCATCTGGAACCTAGGGTTTTAGGCTTTTGGTTGCTGGGGAAGTGGTAGGACCAGCTACAAAGGGCTTCAGCCAGTGTCCTGTCCATGTCTGATCCATCTGCTTCCCGGGGGGGGGGGGGGGGCGCAGTCCCACCCACTTAGCCACACACTGGGCATTCTTTACCAGCATATTTGGGTGATGTAGAAAACACGAAGGCAGAAGTGTCAGAAGTAATTAAACCAAACGATGACTTAAACCCCTGTAGAAATCAACACATCCGGTTTAATCACCTTCTTAAGCTAGCACAAGGCTGCAATTCTATGGAGAGGGCTTCTTTATTTCTTTGGATCGTTAACAGGAACTGCATACCTTGAGCTTGATTTTAGTTCTGATGCTCCTGGGGAGAGGTGATGAGGGTGGGGGTGGGGCTGGGGGGAGCTCCGAAAAGAGAAAAGGAAGAATAAAACATTATTTGAAACTATCCCTTCTCCCCCTCTGGAGGAGACTAGCCTTGTCTCTCCCGCCCTCCTGCCTCTGTCCGAGCTCCCAGCACCCAGGCGGAGGCACAGTGCTGAGTGTGCTAAATTAGGCCATTAGAGAAATTCATTTCTCTTTATTAGTCTGTGTCAAATCCTTTTTATTAGTGGCTGGAAACGACCTCTCTTCTGCAGTAAAATGTCATGCCAGTTCACTTCTTTTATTTGTTCTGCACTGACGAGGCTCAAACTCTCACTGAATTAGTGCAGCGAGATTTATTTCCTCCAAATTTTGAACGGCTTAAGAGAGATTGGGGTGGTGGGGAGGGGGAGGTTCGGTCAGGAGAGAGGTGGCCTGTGGGGAGCAGAGTTGGGGACGGATAGGGAGGGAGAAGGTGAGCTCCTGTGGAGGTCAAATGTCCTCTGCTCTTTGGAAATAAAGTCTAATGACCATCTCTCATATCTTGTTCGTCACAGGAACCTGGGGGGGGGGGTAAGAGAAGGGAGGTTCGAGGTGTTGACACTGCTGTTCAACTGCCCAGTTCTCAGCCCAAGAGGGCAGCAGGAGGCTGGGACAGTCCCATGGAATCTACCCTGCACCTTAGTCAACACAAAAAGCATAGAAAATATCCCAAATGCAGGACGGCTCAGTGAGTCAAGTCATTTACTGCCGAGCCTGGCAATCCCAGAGTTACACACAGTAGAGGGAGGGCGTTAGCTCCTGCGAGTTGTCCTCTGATCTCCATATGTGCATCGTGGCATATACACATCTCCAGTGAACGAACAAACAAATAAATATAGTACACACCCCCAATAAATAAAGAGATAAGTAAATAAATGTATAAAGAGTGCACACCCGCATAAATAAATAAGTAAACAATGCACACCACAATAGATAAATAAATAAAAATGGAAATTAAATCATGAAAAATGGAAAGAAAACACTCCCAAATGAAACAAAAGAGCCCCAGATATGCTCCCCACATCCATTTTAAGGAGACCTGATACCTGCAAGTGGAAGGTTTGTAATAAAGATCCATGCAATGACTCTGGAGAAGAGGGTATGTAGTTCCCCAATGTGTTTGACACCGCCGCCTTCTGCCCCACCCCCGCCCCTGCAAACCGGGCTCTGTGGCTGCGTCTTGGGCCTGACTCCTGCTGCTCTGTCAGCCACATCTTTTCCACTCCTCTCCTGCCCCTCTCTCACACTACCACAGGTGGCTCTATCAGCCACCTCAGAGTGCCTTGCTTTCCCTGTTCCTGCTGATAACACCTCTCCTCAGTTTTTTGCATGGCTGCTTCCAAGCTTAACTTAAATGTCACCTCCTCAGAGAGGCCCTCCCTGACCATTCCAGGGAAAGCTGCTTGCTCCTCCCTGCAGAGGCAAGAGGAGCCTTGAATCCCAACAGGCCCCACCTACCCATTCCACCTGTCACTTGACTCACGCTGTGTACACAGAAAACACGACTCTGCACATACACTACATACAGGTAAGGCATACACTAGACTCTTGGCATACAAAACCCAGCCCTCAGTTGCATGTACATAGCCTCATGTGCATCTGTACTGCATGAACACAGCATCAGATGCACACACAGTGAAACAAACATGCTGGCACAGGACAAACACTTGCTCTATGGAGAGCCTGCACTCAACTCCAGCCCCCCCCAACATCCCCCACCTCTTTATTTGGTTAGCATCTGCCCCCCACCTCCCTCTAGCTAGCAAAGAAGGAATGTGCAGTGACCGATTGGCTGCTGTGGGCTGGGGCATAGGCTGCACCCCCACCACCTGGCACGGTGCTTCGGATTATTAGTTCCTGGTAATTTAGTGCCCTTGTACAGAGTCGATTTGTGCCTTTCATTCCTAATTGATCTAGTGGCTGTTTAAATGGCAGCAGGCATCTGTTGAGAGCAGGAAGGTTCATAAGGCGCAATAATTCATAACGCCGTCTGGAATTTGCCTTTCATGGCCCTCAGCTAAACCACTGCAGGGCTCTGCTTAAATTACAGCCACTGAGGCTTTCTTTGGTATTCCACTCAGGACCAGGAGAATCTTGCATTAAACTGGGATCAGGTTAGATTAGACCATAATATGCTGCAGTATTGGAGGCTGCAAATGAAGACTTATAGTGGAGTTTAACCCCTTCACCCGATGCTCTCTTTGTCTTCAGCTGGGTAGATAAATTTGCCTGTTGTTTTCCTCTGTCAGCTCCTTCCTGGGTACAACAGAGATTTCTGGCAATTCTGGGATGCACAAGAACAAACCTTAAATATTGGCCCTCTCTCTTGCATGCTTTAAGCCCAGTACATAGCACTGGGGCCTAAGAGTTTATGCATCAGCTCTCTAAACAAGTATCTGCCTGTCCTGCTCTTGAGTGGAAAGACCTAGGCAGGATAAGACTAAGCCTTCCCTGTCTGTTTCTGCCCAGAATTTTTAGGATCCAGGGTGGGACAGACATCAGGGCTTTCCCCAGCCTACTGATGGATGCTGGACATACTGTGTTAGCTACATGCTTAGTTCTGCTCTCGGCTCATTCACTTGAGGAGGGAGAAATGGCTATTCTCCTTTTTAGGACTTACTATGTTCTTCAACATGGTGGTCATTAGCCACATGTGACTATTTAAATTTGAATTAATTAAAATTCAATAAAATTAAACATCTTAGTTGCACTGACTGTATTTCAAGTGTTCATTGGCCTCACGTGGCTAGTGGTTCCTGTGTTGGATGGTGCAAACTACAGAACATTTGCATCACTGCAGAAAGTTCCATTGGCCAAGGCTAGCCAGAGCATTCCTGTGGCAGAATACCAACAGTTAGGTCCAGCACATGTTCCTCTTCCTCTCTCATGAAACAATGCTACATAGAAAATAAACAAGCAGATGTAGTGGTCTCAGGAGTTAGGGGAGACAGACCAGGAGATGCAGATGCTGTCTCGGAAGGACAGGGGAGGGAACTAGGGTTCTCTCTGTTCCAGAGTCAACAACCTAGGCACACACAGGAGTGTGTGCTTCAAAAATAAGTGTGACGTTTGTTTATTTATGCAAACATACAACATCCTCATTTGACAAATGTTTGTGAAGATTCACATACGTCTGTCAGACTCTGGATATTCAGGAGTGGAGAGATAGGCTTGATTCCTCATTAAAGTCTAGGTTGGTAGGCAGATAATAAAACAAAAACTCAGAGATTTGGGAGAGAAGTATGAGATACTGTGTAGCCAGGAAAGCTTCCAGGAGGTGGTGATCTCTACACAAAGACCCACATATCTATTTGGTTAAATATTTCTCCTCATATAGACACACACGTGCATAATTTATTCATTGATTCGATCACCAGCTTTTTTTTTTTTTTTTTTTTTGGTTTTTCGAGACAGGGTTTCTCTGTGTAGCCCTGGCTGTCCTGGAACTCACTCTGTAGACCAGGCTGGCCTTGTCACCAGCTGTTTTGTAAGTGCCTTCTATGAGTATACATGGCAAGATTCTCGGGTACAACAATGATTTACACAGAGACTATCCTGGAGAAAAAGACATATAATGATGCAAATAGCAATTTAATTACAGCTGTGCTAAGGATTTGGTGACAGAAGTGAGGGGAGATGTTACAAATGCAACTGGAATATCTGATAAAAATTGAGTCTGCCACAGACATGGGCAAATGTGGGTGAGTTTGAGGGCTCATATATTTCACCTGTGTATACTTTGTTTATACACATCTGTTGCCCTCAGCTGCCTTCAGATTTTTTTGTGTTCCTGTGTGTGTGTGTGTGTATGTGTGTGTGTGTGTGTGTGTGTGTGTGTGTGTGTGTGTGTGTGTGTGTGTGTGTGTGTGTGTGTGTGTGTGTTTCTAAAATGGACCTGTCCAAGACGAGGTACTGACCTAGATGGCCCTACGGATCTTAGCTTGCATGTCACCTAGCGCTAACATTCACATTCAGGAATTCTCTAGATAGTTCCCACATTTCCTTCTTGGACTCATGCTGAGTTTGAAATGAACATGGACCTCTTTGAAGAGTTATAACCTCTCCATTGCAGTTTATCTGACCACAGGGGAAAGGTGGGTGGGCACCCTTTGAGGCCCCAGGAGTGGGTCCTTCCTCCCAGAGATCAAAATGCTGCCTGCCACTTTGGCAGACCCTAGGAACTGGGGGCATTCTCAAGGAGTCGGACCCTGGGAAAAGCAGTGATGGGATGGCTGGACAGGGAGCCTGGTGGCGTCTCAGCCCCACCAGCAGCCTGGTCTCTGTGCGCATGCGTGAGCTCTTGATGTCCCCCGCAGGCACCCTCTTTTCCCGCTCCTGACGCTGCTGTTTGAGAAATGTGAACAGGCCACCCAGGGCTCAGAGTGCATCACCTCCGCGAGCTTTGACGTGGACATCGAGAACTTTGTCCACCAGCAGGAGCAGGAGCACAAACCCTTCTTCAGCGATGACCCAGAACTGGACAATCTGGTAAAGACCCTCAACCCTCCCTCCCGGCTTGAGTCTTCCCATCCCATGATCCCATCCCAAATATTCTAGAAGTGTTTCTTTCAACAAGACGCTGTGAGTGCCCGCCATGGAACAGGCGCCGTGTGTACTGTTTCATGGTTGAGAACAATTCCCAGTATTTTTAACTGAGATTTTAAATGCAGACTTTGCTACCAACGTTTTCTCCATCTCTACCTCTGGTGGCACCAGCGTCTGTACATCTGCTATCTTACAGTTCAAACAAGTGGAGAAAGGAAGGAGTAGCAGCCAGAATGCCAACGGTAGCTATTCCGAGTTTGCACAGAGAACTGGTGACTATGTGCTACTGTGGTTGGCAGATGTGTGAGGGTAAGAGGTATATCCAAGCATGCCAATATGGAGACAGACCTGGTCCTGCTAGATTTAACAAAGGTTCTGCCCTCTTACTGGACACAGTAGATCACACCTCCAAATAGTTTGCTACTCGGATAAGCACTACACCCTGTAAAGTACAGTTACTGGGCTGCACTATGGAACTGTGATTTTGTAGATGCAAAAGGTGCCTGTGAATCTATATCTTATATTTCCAAGGTAACTTTGGCAGCTGCCATGTTGGATGGGATTGTGAAGTCCTCATCTAGTCTGGGAATTCTGCTGAGGAGGGGTGTTGGTAAGGCCACTGTGCCTGCCCATCCTGCTGAGTAGTCTCCTGGAGTTATTACCTGATTTTTTTTTTCCTGTGTGTAAACTGCCCAGATTATCACAGCAAATTTGGAAACTCTGCAAATCTGCTCCTCAACATAGACACATCGACTGATGGTGGTGCTGGCCTCTTCTGCCCAGAATTTAGTTTCCCCCCAAATGAAAGAGTGACTCCAAAAGAAAGAACAACTACATGTTCTTGCATACATGCACACATATATGTGAGCATTAACGTGCATGCACACACACACACATTCTATGCATCTTCAGAGCAGATGAATGACTTTGGTATTATTCTGGACTGAAAATTACTCACATTGTTGCTGCTCTTGGTGTCCAGTGTAGTACTTTGTGGAGTCTGAGATAGCTATCAGGAGAAGCCACGCTGGCCTGGAGGTTTGTGGTGTTGTGATAATTTAAAAGTGGGAGCAGGGCTCAGACGTGGAAGAAGTACTGGCTGCTAGGAATATTAGTAGAAGCACTGAAAGCTCCCAAGTCTACCTCTGCTCATCCCTGCCTCTTCTTCCCTAGCAGGCATAGAACCCTGGCAGCAGTCTCTGAGATTCCATTGTGCTGGTCCTCCAGCCGGTGGAGGGCCGGGCTAACTTAGTCCTGCCCTGCTCCTCACCTAGTGGAATTAGAAGACTCTGCAATTTGGAAAGGGACTCCTCAAATTTAGCCTCAGGCAGCTATGGAACAAGGAGAGAGCTCTTTCAAAAAGTCAGGATATGCTTAGGAGAGGGTAACTGTACGTGTGCACACTTGTGATGAGCTTACATCATCATTTATTTTCTGTATGACCTTGATGACTGAACCCCTTGATGCTCAGTTTCCTCATCTATACAGCTGACTATACCTATCTCATGTGACGGTGATAAATTAATGGTATGGGCTCATAGACTTGGCCCTTAAAAATGCTTTGCATCTGAAAATTCATCTCAGCGTGGTATAGCCTTCCCTCCTGGCTGTCAGACACAATATGGTGAGGAGCCTGAAACTTTTAGGATAGGATAGGGGAATCCAACAGTCCCCTTTGCCACTGGTTCCTAGCCCTATATCAAAAGGGGGAGACGCAGAGGCCAAGCACAGGAGCCATCATTAGGACAAGAATCATGTCACTAGCACAGCCGAGATGCACATAATTAGAAATTAGAAAAAGGTCAGATCCCGTTATTACCAGCTCAATCAGCTGCCGAGTGCCACAGCCAGTTAATTTGGCATCTGTATTTTTTACAACCCAGCACACGTAGCCCAACGGACTGTAACTCTTTCTCCGGACAGATATACTGCGCAGCCAAGCAGGGACATAAAATGAGGGACCCCAAGCAAATGAGCTGAGATAATTGAGAGATTTATTTTTTATATATGTGTGTGTGAGGGCAGCTTTCCTTTGCCCTTGAATATTGACTTTCATAGATGGGATTGTCAGGAGGGCACTTGGGTCCCCCAAATCTTTGACCCTCCAAAGGCCCTCTCTGAACACCCTCCTCCAGCCTCTCTCTGAGCCTCCCCTCCTGTCTCCCACCTCTTGGGGAGCCCCTAACTGTTCTTCCTTCCCTCCCCGTAGCTTTTTGCCTATCACACCCTCCCGTGCTCCGCACAGTCTCCCAGAGCTGCTTTTCCAGACAAGTCTCCACGGAAACAGCTGAGTCAGCTCTCCCAGTACTGCCCCAAATACCTGAGAGAGGATCCAAGTTAGAGATTTTTTGAAGGAGGGAATCCTGTAAGCTTGCTGCTCCACAGCGCCTCTACTGTGAGGAAAACTTAATTACAAAAAGGTTGAGGTTAGAAACCCAACCTTAGAAAGGTGTCCACTCCCATCTCCTTTGACACACAGCGACCCTCATGTCCACAGAAGAGAGCTCTGGTCTTTGATTCCTGATTTTGTGCCTCTCTCACTGTTACTCTGCCTCTCCCTGGTGACAATAAGACCTTCACTTACATATAAGAGAATGACACCAATATGTCTCCTTGGAGCACCCACTAGGACCTTCCCCATGTCCATTTCTGTGCCATGGGGGGAGGTTTCCTACTCTCAGGTGGTTAATCTGGAATCCCTGATGAGCCCTCTGGGATCTACTACAATTCCTACGCCATGCTTCTTTCTAACTTGGCCTCCAGATCCAACACACTCCCTGGGCCCAGCAGCCTCTGACTGGCACTTGGTAAAGTTTGTAAAATTTGCAAGTTCCCCAAACCCCTTTGAAAGGTAAAAGCTTTTTGTTTTATAAAATCTGATTTACGGCCCCCCTGGTGCAAGGCCAAGGTTTTATATATTATGCAAGATTTCAAACTAAGGCTGTAAAACGTACGGTTTCGGTTTCATGCATGGAATTTTTTTATGTGTAAATTTTTTAACATTTATGGGGCACATTTTAATGAGACTCTGGTGTGGCTCCAGGGACAGATTATAGCTGCCTGACCGCAAAGCCAGTTCCAAAATAGGGCCTCCCAGGCCCCTGGGCCTACTCTGAAGAGGCAGGCCTGGAGGCCAGAGGCTAGGAGTGAGAAGTCACATGAAGGGGCCAGCCCAGAGCTGTAGGCCCACAGAGACCTCAGCCAACCCTGATCTGAGAGTTACTCACCTTAGCCAGGCTCTTGCCTAGAAGGGAGCTGAAAACCTCACAGACACCAGAAACAGCAAAAGGAATAAGAATATCCATGGTGATGATAATTAACATTTAGAGACCACTTACAGGTACCAGGTACTATCCTAAATTATTTGCATCTATTATCTTATTTAAAGCTCACAAAGCTTAATGTTAAGATTAACAATATGATCCCCATTTTGCTGGAGGCACTTGGTTCAATTCTCAGACCATCCCCCCCCAATCTCTCTCTCACACTGTGTGTGTGTGTGTGTGTGTGTGTGAGGTTTTATCTCTGGTGGCCTGGAGTTCACCAATTCTGCTATGCTAGCTATCCAAAATGTCCAAGGAACCCCCTGTCTCCAGCCTTCTAGCCCTGGGATTACAAGTGCAGGCCAGCAAGCCCATCATTTTTATGTGAGTGCTGAGACGAGAACTCAGTCCTAATGCTTGTGTAGCAAGCACTTCACCAGCTGAGCGTTCTCCCCGGCCCTGTTCTAAACTATCACACACACACACACACACACACACACACACACACACACACATGCATGCACGCACACACACTGTCTTCTGACACATTGCTGGGAGAGGAGTCAGGTTTTACTTTAGTTCTTTTCTAACCACGTCAGCACAGCTGAGAGTCCCTTTGTATTTATTTTGTGGTGTTGGAGGTCAGTGAGCTCCAACCACCCCAAGACCAGTGTGTCACTGTTATCTCATTTTATAGCTAAGGAAGTGAAGGCTCAGAGATTAAGAATTGTTCAAAGTAGGGAGACAGAAACCTCTCAGCCTCCAAAGCCATCTCCTTGAGCTTCCCACTCGGCTCCTCGGATTCTTGTTCAAGCCCAGCAGAGAGAGCTGTTATCCCCATTTAACAGAGAGAAAAATCAAGGACCAAGTGTTCTGTAGCCAAGAAGTTACACAGTTGGGTTTGAGGAAAGTTTGTCTAACTGGAGACGCTCAGCCTGTGACCTCTGGTCCCTCAGTGCTTCCCCAAATTTTGATGCCATCCAAGTGGAAGTGCCAGTCCTTGACACAAATGTGCTATCCATTTGTCCGGCAGTCCTCTGGCCCCTGACATTCACCTTTCTCCTATGTTCCCTTTTTTATTCTAGTGACCCGGCACTCCCAACTGGCCAAGCCAGGATGGTGCAGGCTGAAAAAATTCTTCATTAGGGTTTAGCTCCAGTGGCCCACGGGAAATGTCATCTCACACACTTTAGAAATGTGTGTCTATAAATGTCTTCCCTACAAAAGCACCAACCTTCCCAATCTGCAGAAAGAGAAAATGGAAGGAGCTAGCCCCCAAGGCAAGGAATGGAGCAGGCTATCTGCTCTCCGAGCTTCTGTTCCCTTATCTTTAGCAGACTGATGGATAATCTTGCCTGTATCCCTGAGGTGAAGAGACTCAAATAAGATAATGGAGGGAGAAGCCTTCTGCAAACTGTAAACTGCTGTGTTTACAGATGTTTTGAGAGACAAGGAGTCACTATCATCAAATGAAGAGGCCAAAACCTACAAGAGGGGCAGCCATCTAGGAAAGAACCTGAGGCTGTGGGTGGCCACTGTGGGGGCATCAGGACAAGGATTGACATTTATTAAACACTTAGGTCACATACCAGAAACATTTGCAAACGTGATCTCACTCAATACCCACAACAATTTTAAACTATAGATGTTATTATCATCATAAATTACATAGAAAAGGATTAAGCCACTTCTTCAAAATGCCCAGGTAATAAATAATAAATCCAGGACATCACAGCATGCAGCCTTTTAGGAAATAAGTTGTCCCTTCCTTGGGTTCTTTCCTGGGACTGTGGGATTCCATTTTGGTTTGCTGTCTTGAAAGGGCCATCTTCGAAGAAGGCAGATTATTTTGAAACAGAATGGGGAGAGAGACGCTGACACGCTGAAACCTGGGGCATGGGAATTAAGGGCACACTCATTACACATGGTGCTGGTATTCAATTAGTGACATTCTGGCTGGAGAGATGGCTCAGCAGTTATGAGCATTCACTGCTCTTCTAGAAGACCTGAGTTTGGTTCCTAGCAACCTCACTGGGCAGCTCAGAGCCGCCTGTACTTCCAGCTCCAGGGGATCCAGCACCCTCCTTTGGTCTCTGTGGGCATCTGCACTCACATGTGCAAACCCTCACAATGACACACACGCATACACATAAATAGTAATAAGCTAAAATCTTTTTTAAAAATAAATTAAGGGTCATTGTTAATATGCTGAAGGACTTGGAGTAAGTATCTATGACGCAGATCATTTGGGAAAAATCATTTAATAAATCAGCATTTTATTCTCACTTAGAGATGAAACAACAAAATAAGACACACAGGATGAAGGACGCTTCACTTACTGCAAATATAGAGGGAACCCCAGAAATCATTCTTTCAGTAGCCAAATATAGGGTAGCCATAGGAAGGCTAGAGGAGTGTGAGAAATTATTAAAAGAAGGTTCTTTTGTTTTTTAAAGATGTCTTTGGGCCCTTGGGAAATAGAGGCAGAAGGATCAGAAGTTCAAAACCATCCTTGGCTACACAGGAAGTTCTAGGCACCTGGATTACACGAGACCTGTCTCATCAAAACCAGAGAAAACAAAAGAAAAACATGTGCTTGGTTCTTCATGATTTACAAAGTATTTGCTCAATATTATCTGTTAGCCCTTAATAAATCTTGTGGATTAGAAAGGTTCCCTGTCTCTGTTTTATAAACCAGGAGACGGAGGCTCGGAAATAAAACATCCTCAACCTGTTCACTGGCACAAAGAGAGCAAGCGGTGGGTCTGGCCTCACCTCCAGTTGGCATGGCTCTGAACTCCACAGGCTTTCTGCCTTGATGCAGTCTCCTCCTGCCCTGTGCACAGCATTGCACATCTATTTCTCTAAAATGGAAGAGGTCCTACATATTCATTGCCTCAGAGTACCATTATGATTTACTCTGCCTTCTTAAATCTTTAAACCAATTCTTTTAGCCCATAAAATAGTAATCCTTCATCTGTGCTTTATCAGACCCCGGGATATGGCTGCTTTTGGCCCCTGCACACCAGAACTAGTTAAAACACACTGGGCATGTGTTACATTTGAGCTAAGAATTCTGAATAAATAGTATATATAATATATATAATATATATTTGCTTTTTATTTTGTTTAGTTTAGCTGTGGCTTTCCATTTAGTGTAATAAATACATATTGGTCATGTACTTACATGAATGGAGGGACATGTTTGGGAAGAGGTGTGATGTATGTATATATTTATATATGCATGTATATGTGTGTATTCATTCATAAGACTGTTTTAAAATGTTGACTTTTAAAAGCAGAATATGGACAGGGACACAACTCAGTGATAGATCATTTGTCTAGCATGTGAGAGGCCCTCATTCTATACCCTGCACTCCCTCCTCCAAAAATTAAGCAGGATAAGATAGTCTTGCTAATGAAAGATGAGAGAAAGAAGAAAAGAAAAATCAAGAAGAATAGAATAAAGGAATGAAGGAACAGATAGGAAAGAAAGAAAAGAAAAATAATAATAGAGTTGGTTTTGTTTCGACAAAAACAGTTGAGCAATTGATTCAAGTCAAGTGACCTGTCCAGTGCACAGATGAAATTAAAAGAAGAAAGTTATGTTGATGGAGGTACTCAATGTCCTTGGTGCTACAGAAGGCTGAGCAAGCCCTTTACATAAGGCGAGAGAGATTTGAGTCCTGTGTAAGGAAGAACTTCTTAATCAGCACATTAAAAGAACATAAGAGACAGTCCAAGACAATGAGGTCGTCTCCCAGTGGCAGGCACGGCCCAGAAGATGGCTGCCGCCACAGGTCCTAGTGTGTCTGCATACTCCCATCACCTTCCAGGCCCCCACGCACCCCCAAACCACACACCCTTTATGCTACATTATTTCCATCATACCTGACTCCTGAGACACCACTGAAGGGTAAAGCAATTTGGTCTCAGGTATAAGGTCATGAGGCTTCATATTGCCTACCAGCGGTGTGACCTTGGGATGAAAAAATGCCCGTGAACTTCATTTTCTTCAACTATAAAATGTGGACAATAAGAGGACTTGTCTGCAGAGGAGGTTGTCTAGAATAAATATGACAGAGCCTAGAATAGGCTTAACCCAGAGCCAGACATACAGTAAGAAATATTTCAATGTTGCTGTCAATCCACCCACAAATATCTGCTATGCACCTCATAGCATGCTGGTTATTCTAATAGGCATAAGTCAAGACCTTCCAGACTGAAGCCAAGCAGAAAATGTAGACAAGAACAAGTCTTTCTCAAGTTCCTTTTGGC
>CM052706.1:79590694-79675694 GCA_028551405.1 Uromys caudimaculatus
GAGAGAGAGAGAGAGAGAGAGAGAGAGAGAGAGAGAGAGAGAGAGAGAGAGAGGGAATCCATGTGTACATAGGGGTACATGCATATGGAGGCCAGAGGGCAACCTCAGGTGTCCTGCAGAAGGTGTGTCTATCTTATGTTTAGAGACAGGGTGTCTTATTGTCCTGAAGCTTGCCAACCCAGCCAGTCTATCTGGGCAGTCATCCGAGGCATCTCTCCTGCCTATGCTCCTTCTCACTGACTATTATTACAAGGAAAACTTATATACCACACTCAGCTTTTTAAGTGTGACCTGGCGATCCATCCAGCAAGTGCTTTATCAACTGAGTTACCGCCTCAGCCCCTCGTTTCATTTTGTGTTGTCTCTAGGCATCATAATGTGACCAAAAGCTAGGAGGCTGGCATTAGACTCTCCCACATATTGCCCGTGTCAACATACACAGATATGGAAAGGCAGTAACCCCTTCTATATTTTTTATTCTATTTTGAATTAATTATAAACTTACGTGCAATCGTAAGATTAGTATGAGAGATCCTGATTCCCTTCTTACTTAACAGCACAATTTCACAGGCAGGAATTTTTCCCACACGCACTTTCTTGTACATGCATGTGTGTTCTGTTCTGTGTGGAGTGGTTACATTTAGACTCGTGTTAACATGTTATCGTCAAAGTACAGAATAGGTCTTCCCTCTTTTCTTCATTCTGTCCCACTAACCACTGATTTGTTCTGTCTCTGTGGCTATGCCCTTAGAGACACTAATGGCATAGAGAGACTAAATGGCACTGTGCTCTTAGTATATATCCCTTTAAGACTGGTTTTTCTCTCATAGAATAATTCTCTGCGATACATCCAAGCTGTTGAGCGTATTAATAGTTCACTCCTTTTTGTTGCCAAGTTGTAGTCTGTGACATGGGTATACCATAGTTACTTCATGTAGTCATCTGTTTCCAGTTTGAGGCCACTTGACATAAAGCTGCTGCCATGAACAGCTAGCCATTCGTGTACAGGAGTGTGTGTGTGTGTGTGTGTGTGTGTGAGAGAGAGAGAGAGAGAGAGAGAGAGAGAGAGAGAGAGAGAGAGAGAGAACATACATTTTTATTTCTCTGGAATAAATGCCCGCAAGCTGCTGGGTCATAAGTCCATACCTAGTTTGAGTGTTTTGTTTTGTTTGCTTGTTTTTGAGGCAGGTTCTCACTATGTAGCACTAGCTGTCCCAAAACTCAGTAGATGACCCAGGCTGGTCTTGAACTCACAGGGATCTGCCTGCATCTGGCTCTCAACCGACATTAAAAGCATGCACAACACCTAGCAAACATGCTTAACTCTGTAAGGAATTGTCACACTGCAGTGACTACACCACTTACATTCCCACCACCGCACAGTGAACTAGAGTCTAGTTGTTCTGCCAGCATTTGGTGCCATCCTTTTCTAACTGTAACTGTGCATATGTGTGTAAAGATACCTCAGTGTGGCTTCAATTGGCATCTCCCTAATGGCTAATGACATTGAACATCTTTCAATGTGCTTATTTGCCATCTGTATATCCTCTTCAGTAAAAGATCTGATCATGTCTTTTGCCCGTGTTCTAATTGGGTTGCTTGTTATTCTACTATTTAGTTTTAAGAGCTCTTTACATATTGTAGGTACAAGACTTTTGTCAGTTATATGGTCAATAAATTTTTGTTGCCGGTCCACAGTCTTTTCATCTTCACAGGATCTTCTTTGTTGTTTGCAGATTGTTGGGTTTTGTTTTTGTTTGTTTGTTTGTTTGTTTTTAGACATGATCTCTCTATGTATTTCTGGCTAGCCTGGAACTCACTATGTAAACCAGGCTGGTCTTGAACTCACAGAGATCTATCTGCCTGTCTTGGCCTCCAGAGTGCTGGGATAAAAGAAATGCATCACCATGCTTGGCAGTTTCTTTTTTAAGAACAAACATTTTTAATTTTAGCAAGCAAATCATTTTCCATTTCTAGATTATGGTTTTGGTGTCAAGTCTAATATTTCCTTGCTAAACCATATATGCCAAGATTTTCCTGTTTCTCTCTCTCTCTCTCTCTCTCTCTCTCTCTCTCTCTCTCTCTCTCTCTCTGTGTGTGTATGTATGTATGTATGTATGTATGTATGTATGTATGTATGTGTCTTCCTCTCTCTCTTTTTTTGTTTTGTTTTTCAAGACAGGGTTTCTCTGTGTAGCTCTGGCTATCTTGAAACTTGCTCTGTAGTCTAGACTGGTCTTGAACTCAGAAATTCTGCTGCCTCTGTCTCTGAATGGTGGGATTGAAGGCATGTGCTATCATGCCTGGCTCCATTTTCTTTTTTTCTAAAAGTGCTACAGTTTTTTATTTAGGTCCCTATTCCATTTGAATTAATCTTTGTATTTAGATGTGGAGTTTAAATTAAGGTTTAGGGGTTTGCGTTTGCTTGTCTATGGGTGTCTGGTTATTCCTGTACCCCTGTTAAAAAGCAATTCAGATTTATTTGTCACAATCCATAACAATGTTTGTAGACTTTTCCCCATCACTCTTGTGAACTCGTACTAAGGACCTAATGCAGAAATGGGAGCTACACGCTTAGACAATTGTGCCTCTGGGGTGTGTGTGTGTGTGTGTGTGTGTGTGTGTGTGTGTGTGTGTAGTTCAAACCAAGGGCCTAATGAATGCTCGGGTGAATGTTCTACCCTTGACTTAGATCTGCTTTGTCCTCTAGCCTCCTTGTGTAACTTTTTTTCTAAATAAAACTGAACATTTGAATATCCTATAAGTGGCCAGCAACAGGAAGCTAGTTAAATAAAGCATACATATGGACTCATATGTGACAATTGAAAATAATTCTCATCCATTCAATATTTATTCTATGTAAATAAGGTAATGCTGTGAGCCAATTAGATGTCACCCCTGTCTTCTCACAGCTGTCGGTCCAGAAGAGAGATAGAGAAAACACTTCTTGCACTTAGAAAAGCATATTTGATGAGCTAAGGGAAAACCAGAAAGCAAAATTGTATGTGTAAGTTTCTTGGAGATTGGTTAAAATACATGCATGTAGATTATCAAGATGGTTCCACAGGTCAAAGTACTTGCTGCCAAGCCTGACAACCTTGAGTTTGATCCCGTGGACCCACCTAGTGGAAGGAGAGACCTGGCTCCCACAAGTGGTCCTCTGACCTCCACATGAGCACCATGGCCCGTGTACACACAGAGAGAAATAAACAAAAGTTTAAAAATACGTGAGAGGAAAACGGAAGCTTTTCTTTTAGGGTAACTGGATAAAGGCAATTGTTTTTTGCATCCTGTGTTTTCCATTCTTTCTGTTTATTTTCTTCTTGTGGCAATAAGAGCAGCAAGTACATGCCTATAATCCTGGCGCTTGAGAGGTCGATGCAAGAGGATTATGAGTTCAAGGTCATCCTCAGCTACATATTGAGTTGGAGACTAGCCTGGGCTACATAAAACCCTGTCTTGAACCTTGATGAAATAATATAAATGAAACAAACCCCAATAAAAACAATAATGACAGCTAAGGAGAATGCTCCAAATGCAAAGCGGCTTCGAGCCATGTTAGGATCAGGGATGTCCGTTTGCAGAGGTCCTTGTGCAGTAACCCAAAGGGCATGGAAAGCAAACAGTTGCTACCCAGTGCCCAGCTAAGTCATACTGGATTATCCGGTCCATCAGCAGGTATCATCAGGGTAAGGCAGCCCATATCACATGAAGCACACAGAATATAAATTCAAGAATAGATCATGTCTGACCTCTGGGACATTTCCAGGAAACTCTGACCTCTGTCTTCCTTGTGTTTACTTAGTACTTCATAGTGTGCCGTGGTCCTTTCCCGTGATCCCTCAGCAGTCCTATAAAGTGGTTGGGGAGAGTATAATGTTCCCATTTATTAGACACTATAAGGGGGCATAGAAAGCTTAGGTAAGTTAGTTGCCCAAGGCCACGTAGACAATCCATGGCAAACCTGGAGCTTGGATCTGAACTTGTCCTGCTGAAGTCAGTGATGTTCTCAGAACCACAGCTGTCTCCAGAGCAGCTGTGCTAACAGAGGGCTTAAAGCAAGTGGGTAATCAACAGAGTCATACAGAGAGTGTAAACATTGTGGACGGGAAGTTGGGGTCACATCGAGGATGAGCTTTCCTTCTCTGCTGAGGCTGGGGGCGTCAACAGGGAGAGAGATGTGATAGAGACACCTGGACTTACAGCTCTTCCTCTCCCCAGATGGTGAAGGCAATCCAGGTCCTGAGGATTCACCTGCTAGAGTTGGAGAAAGTCAATGAGCTCTGCAAGGACTTTTGCAACCGTTACATCACCTGCCTCAAAACCAAGATGCACAGTGATAACCTGCTCAGGAATGACCTCGGGGGGCCCTACTCCCCCAACCAGCCCTCCATAAACCTTCACTCACAGGTAACACACAGGGATGGGCCAGGCATGCAGAAATGTCTAAAGGACTTCAGTGACCTGGGCAAAGCAATTGAATCGTCAGATCCTTTTACAACGAGACCCTCCTCTCTCCATTAGGCAGCACAGGCCCTTTTATTTTATTTGATTGTTTGTTTATGACAGGATCTTAGCATGTAGCCTAGGTTGGCCTCAAACTCTTGATCCTGCTGTTTTAGCCACCATACCTAGCCAGCATAGTCCCCCTTCTTACACTGACACCCACCCACTAGAATATGAGCATCCCCTAAAGGACCATATCTAAGATAGACAGTGTCCAAAAGCATTCCTGGCTTCCTGCCCAAGATTTACCAAGACATGGTAAATAGGTGAGCCCTGTGTAAAGGAGAAAAGATATTGCCTATCGGACAGTTTCAGATGGTAGATAGACCTCGTGACAGTCACCTCTGGAGGATATTAAAGTGGCTCCCGGGAAACTAGTCCTTCCCCCAAATTCTGCCTTCATAGTGGATAAAGACAGAGTCCACAGGACTACTTCTCCCTGCTCATCCTCTACCTGTGTACTCTACTTAGTACCTTTGCCCACTAAGGTTCAAGGCCACTGTAAAAGTCACCTCAACCAAGCCCCTTCCAAGATTCCCCTGCCACCCGCATCCTAGGAAGTGGTGCTATTCTTCACGATATCTCCCCAGGACAGAATGCATTCTCCAAATCCACAAACTCCGAAAGGTACCTGGTTATTCCTGTACACTGCACTTGCTGACATCTACATAGGCTATAAGCTTACAACTTTGTTTCCCTCTCACTGAGTTCCTGAAGTCCAAAAAACCATGCGCAGATGTCCCTGGGAGGCTCACAGTAGCCAGTTCCCTTAGACAGAAAAGGATACAGACACAGGTTAACTTTGTAAGGGTGAGTGATAGGAGCTACTCTGAAGTCTACCTGAAAAGTTGTGCCATTTTCATTTTAGGTATGTAAGGACTCAGGTTGGCAGAGGCCAGGGGAGGGACACACTTTGCACACTGTGGACCCCCCCATACGTACCTGCACTGGTACACTCAGTATTGCAGCCTGTCCGACTCACTGGAATCTGTGGGACTTGGTGCTAAGAACGACATAGGACACGGGGCAAGAAGTTTATTTCCTCCTTGTATTGCTTAAAATCACCAAATCACTTTATTATAGATCTAAAAACAGCAGCCTTGGCTTCTGCTTGCTAATATTCTCTTGAAATAGACTCATTCCTTCAGAGTCTTATTGTACTTTCCCTTATGATCGAAATTAGCAAGAAACTTGCATAAAAGAGGACAATAATTGCTCAACGAGCATCTCGTTTGTAATTTATTAGTTTCTATTATTGTGGGTTACCATGGTGACGCTGCGCAGCCCCGGTGACGGGAGAGATGTAAGATAGGAGCCGAGGAAGCTGCGAGGCCTCACCAAATGGAGATGCACATTTTTATCAGTAATTTTCATGAAAATAATAAGTGAGGAGTTAATGAGATGGAAAGCCATCCTGTGGCTATTGTGAATTTTTTTTTTAAGTGTTGATCTAATTAGAATGCATCGGTCAGGAAAAGTAATGAGGATTTAGTGCCTCACAGAGATGTGAGGATCATATCAGAAAATTAGCACAAGTCTTTGGAAATAATCAGGTCCTTGGAGAGGCCCTGGATTTCCCCTCCTGGGCCCTCCAACTCTACCTTGAGCTCTGGAGTTAGGGGGTGTGTACCAAGATGGGGGGGTGGAAAGGCAAGGAAGGAGGGGCCAGAGGCTCACAACCACAGTGGCCCCTCAGAGTTGGAGGTCTGTCTGAGGTTGACAAGCTATGCTAAAGCAAGCTGGGGTTTGCAGGGAAGTGAGGTTTGGGGGGTGGGGGAGGAAGAACTGTAGGCTCTTGGTGATCCAGGCGTTAGAACTGCAACAGTCAGACCTCAGGGGCGTGCCCACCTCTGAGCTTTGGGGAAGGAGGCAGCATCAGATCCCTGCCTGAGAGTAAGGCTGGCCCTAGAGTAGCCTGTGCAGAAAGGCTCTGATCTTAGAGAAAGAGAAACTCAGACAGTTGGGAGAAAACAAAGACAGGAGAAAGGCGGGGAGGGGTAGAGATGTGGGGGATTGTGGGGAAAACACAAAGTGAGATATTCCTTTTTGGTGTAACAAATTTGTTCCCCTCACCTCCTCTGGTTGCTGCCGCCTCGTTCCCACCTGTCTTCCCTGGCCACCCCTCAGTCCTGCTCCACAACTATGCTCCACTTACACTGCTGCGACTAGATTTATCCTCTTGAAGTCTGTGTGGTCTGTAGACCCTATTGCCACCAAGGGCTTTCATGTCCACCTGCCTGACATTCAAGACCTCATAGGTCTAGCCTCAGTTTCCATTCCTGAACTGCACGGCTCCAGGGAGCACAACCACTTTTCCAAGCCTATATGTTGAGGGGACATCTCTCCATACCGAACCCCTCTTCTCTATGAGGCCAAGCCAGCCTTTTCCCAGGGGCTCTCCTACAGATCCTCTCTGACCCCCTTCTATAAAAGTCCTTTTCCTTCCCTTAGCTGATGGCTGATCATTAATGCAGCAAATGTTGCATAGGACTTTAGATGATAAATTGTATATCTTACTTTCTGCTCCTAGAAAACACACGTTGTTTGCCTTGACACAGCATTTTACATATTTGAAATCACCAAGTCACTTTATTACACATCTAAAAACAGCTGCCCATGCTTCTACTTGCTAGTATTGTCTTGAAATAGACTCATCCCTTCAAAAGTGTTGCCTTGTGGTGCCAGCTGTGACCACGATGCCTTCTGAA
Source organism: Uromys caudimaculatus (assembly GCA_028551405.1). Lineage (NCBI taxonomy): Eukaryota > Metazoa > Chordata > Mammalia > Rodentia > Muridae > Uromys > Uromys caudimaculatus. The sequence continues at coordinate 79,597,909 of CM052706.1, forward strand.
AGATCCCGGGCCAGTAGGCATTAGTTGAAAAAAGAAACACGGGGTGGGGTAGGGGATTGCAGGAAGGGAGAAGGAAGAAATAAAAGGACTGAGAAAAGGAGAAAGAAAGGGAGGGTAGCGTCATTCAGCAGGGAGAGGCTGAAGAACAGTCAGAAAGCAGCAGAGAAGAGAAAGACACAGAGAGACCCTGACAGGCAAAAGCAGGAACCGTGAGGCTGGGTTGGAAAGAAAGCAGGAGGAGGAATGGTGACCATGGTGAGACCAAGATCATGAATGGGGTAAAGAAATGATGACTGCAAAGCAAGAATCTGGAAGAAGGGAAACCAAGTAGAGAGTGAGCACAGTCCTGATGTGCAGGGTTAGCAGCCTCCGAAGGGACCGACTCTTAGCTCTAGGACTTCTCTGCAGCCTATGGAGGATGCGGGTGGTCCGATTCTCCCTCATCAGGGTGGGCTTCTCTCTGATATGCATCACACTCTGCTTTACCAAAGTCGTCAGTGTGCTCATCACCCCCGCCAAGGCCCAGGACTTCTCCCCTAGGCTGAGCATCCTGCGGATGTGATCTGTGACTTCTCAGACCAGTGGGGGTAAGGGGAGGTGCTCCAGCTCGGAGGACTTCCCACTTGCTATGGACTTGCTAGGTATTGCCCTACAATTAAGTTCCTATCACTGTCCCCCTGAAGCAGGTGGGGCCTGGCCTGCGATCATTTAGGAAAGAGTGCCTCACCATCCTAAGGACTAGGACCAGAGGCTTAGATGATGTAAGTGGCAGACCTTAGGATCCACCACTGGGAGAGGAAACTGGTAATGGGGGAGTGTGCGTGTGTGGTGGGGGGGGGGGAAGGGAGAGAGAGGGAAAGAATATGCTCGCTCATTCGTCATGCTCCAACCTTAATCCCATCCTGCCTGAAATAGCTACCCCAAGTACTAGTCTGACCTAAGGAGGGATGTTGCTACCTGGCACACGATCCTCTAGCTTAACATCCCAACTGCCTGCCAGCTTCGTTGCAAACTGCTGGCTCATGAGTGCTGTTCACAATGCCTTGTGTGGCAGAGGAGGAGACATTTTTGTTTTCCAACTGACAGCCCTATTCCCAGACACTACGTTGTGCCTTCCGCTCACTCTGTGGGATTTGGCCTATTCCCAGCTTGGTCTTCCATTTCTATTTGTCAGTCTTCTCTGAGTCGGTACAACCAAGGTGGGGATGTGGGGATGTGTTTTTACCACACAGAGGGTGGAGGGTTGGGGTGGGCAGTCTCAAGGGCTTCTACTAGCACAGCACACTTAGATGTTTCCACTTCCCCAGGATCCTGTCGTGCTCCAAAACAACATGTCACACCCAGGCATGCTGCAGGGGTAACTTCCCCACCGCTACACTCTAGACCCAGCTCTGGGTTCTCCTGTCCTTCGAGAGCACTAACTAAACCATCCCACTAGAGAGAACCCAACTCCTGCCTCACTCAGAGCTAATTTGATCTGAAAAATCATCCCTCTGTCTCCATGGAGATTTAGAGTCAGCTCTAGTACAGGGACCAGGACATGGTTCTCATTGTGTTACCAATCCTTTGGGGCTGTTTACCATCTTGGGTTCTAGGCGAAGCCAGGTGAGTTTCAGGGGGAGCTTTTAATTCCAGGGGGGGTGAGCTTTGAGTCTAGGATGAATTCTGACAGGCATAGGATGCCCGGGGCCTGGGGTGCTGAGAAAGACAGGACAGGAGAGGGAGGGGCTGAAAGAAGGAGTTCTGGGCTGAGCACACCACATGTGGCTTGAGATCATGCTTCTTTCCCAGCAGAGAGCCAGGCCTGAGCCAGCACAGGGCCCATGGCCAGGTCCATTTCTGCCCTAAAACAGGTTGAACAAATCTCAAGATGGAAGATCTTGCCTGTGTGGTAGGAGAAGCTGCAGATTCATTGGCCAGGCTTCCTGGGGAGACAGCCATTCAGGCAGGCTTGGGAGAGTAAGTGTGCCCAGGACAGCAAGAAGTCTGAGAAGAGACTAGGGGATGGCTTTGTAGAATCCCTGGAGAGAAGGGGACAGAGAGTCATTCATTCGTGCATCATATATTCATTCAAACATTCATGGAACCTGCTGTGCTCCGAGGACCTAAAGCTGGATATGACACAGTCTCTGACCTTGAAATGGAAATGACAGGACATCTCGAAACTAAATTTATGGGAGGGATATTTAAAATGTTTATTGTTTTTAAAAATTATTTTATATGATAGAGAGTTTTGCCTGCATGTATGCCTGTGCATCACATGTGCACAGTACTCACAGAGGCCAGAAGATGTTGTTAGACCCCTGAACCTGGAGGTGTTGGTAGCTGAGGGCTGTCTGGGCTTGCTGGGAATTGAACCCAGGTCTTCTGGAAGGACAGCTTGTACTCTAAACCACTAAGCCATTTTTTCCAGCCCCGAGGAGATACATTTTGATGTTGACTATTATAGCCAACTGCTGAATATTTTAAAGAGAAATGGGGATATGTGCAATCGGGCCAGTGCTAGAGACACGTTGCAGGACAAATTAATTGAGCTTTTACATCTTCAACATGAACTGGTAAGAAAGGAGCCCCTGCAGCGTTGACCGAGCTCTCCCTGTCACACACATAGAATGCACTAAGTATCTATGTATAATATGTCATTTATCCCTCACAAGACGTCAGATGGACATTATACTTTACATTTCCTTTTGACACCCAAGGAAAGAGAAAAAGAGAGAAGTAAAGAGACTGTCCCCCAACACCGCTCACCAAGTAGTGAAAGTGTGTATGGTTACTATAGAGCCTATATTCTTAAAATATAGTGACACCCTGTTACACATAGGAGAGCAAGGTTCCCATCCCAGGTTAGGCGTGGGATGATGGTAACCCAGGGATGCAGAGATTAGAGGTGACATAATGGAAAGGGGGAAGGAAGTATGGAGTGAGCACATCCTGATGTGCCGGGCTTAGCAGCCTATGAAGGAGCCGGCTCTTAGCTCTGGGACTCCCCAGCAGCCTATGGAAGCCGCCAAGGGCCCATCTCTCCCTCATAAGGGTAGGCTTCTCTCTGACACGCAGCAAGCTTTGCTTTTCCAAAGTTATCAGGGAAGGTGGAAGGCAGTATGCTCCAGTCATACTTGGCTCTTGCCGAAGCTCCAGGACTTCTGTCCCAGGCTTGATCATCTTGAAGATGTGACCTGTGACTTTTCAGATCAGGTGGGGACAAAGGGAGGTGGTTCACCTCAGGAGTATCACCACTTAGACAGGAAAGCAGCACCCCAGACCAAGGAGGCTAGAAGTGGATTTGTGCTGCCTGGTTCCGCCAAAGCGGTAGAGCTGTGACTTCTGTTGGGCCTCATAGTGTATGTATAGTTCCTGCCTGGTGGGCGGATGAAACCTGAGAGCTCCCCTCCTTCCGGGCAGGAATGTTCCTTAAGAGCAGCAGCTGCTGCTTGTCCCCACAGGCCTGGACTGCCTTTCCCTTGAGGCCAAAGCCCCCAGCTGGGGTGGAACAGGACAGGATTAGATGATTTGTTTATATGTGCTTGGCTTCCTTGCTTTTGCAAACCTAGCTCTTCTTGGTCTAAGGCAGGACTCTGGCTGTGATAGAACAGTGGGACTCTGCCAGAAAGGGTGTCTGGGGACAGAGGCAACCTCCTCAACCGCCTAGACACGCGTACAGCCCAGCCGGACCACAGATCTATGAAGCATCTAGCATGCACTCAAAAATGCGCTAGGCACAGACTCATAGGAAGAGTCAGCCTTCTTTCCCTCAAAAACCTATTCCCAAGCTAAGGCAACAGACATCTGCACAAGAGAGACCCTTTCTCTGTGCCCGGTGTAAGGTGATAGGAAGTAGGGGTCAGGAGGACTGTCCATGCCCATGCCTCGAAAGGTGGGACAAGCTCTCCAGTGGAAGTGGGACCCTGAAATGTATCCCACCCTTCCCCGAGGCCAGGCGAGTAAGTCTTGGAGGTAGCCATCTGGGAGGGCTTGGTGAGCTGGTCTGAGACTGTGGATCCGCAGAGACCCCTAGTGGTCAGGGCAAGGATGGCAGATTGCTGGGCCCTGTCCCTTAATCCTTTCACTGGAATCCTAGAGACCATCATTGGGGTTTTTTCTTAATCCTCAGATGCAAGGGATTTTCCAAGGTCATCCAGTGTGTCTCCCTGTTTCAGGAACAACCTAGTAAGATAAAAAAAATCCAAATATTTCAAAATATATTCAAGAGAAATGTTTCTATCATTGCTTTTTGTCATGCGTTAGTTTTTTTTTACCCCATTGTATGTGTGTGTGTTTGTGCATATTTGTGTGTGTGCATATGTGCATGTGCATGAATGTGTGTGAGTGTGAGCATGCATGTGTGAGGTGTGTGTGTGTGTGTGTGTGTGTGTGTGTGTGCTGCTTCCCAGAAATTTCTTCTGTGGGTGGAAAATCACTTCCTGGGCATCTCCAGCCCTTTCCCTATTGAGAGTGAAGACAGAAGTCTCAGGAGAGGGATAGCTCTTCCTGCTGACGTCAGAGCACAGATCCAATTTTGTGGCCACAGTCAGTTTTTGTATGTCCCATAACCTCGCAAACACACTCCCAAGGGCCATCCCAGAGACCCTCTTGTTTCTTAGTAAACCCCTTCCTCTGAAGAAGTCATGCCTTTTGTTCCAAAAATGAGACTTGGAGTAAAACTGATGACCACTGATGTCCATAAGATGGGCACAGGCGTGAGGGCATTGCAGGTGGCACTCTGGGGACACAAGCTCCCTGATTTTGTAAAGTTGCTGCTCTCCCTTGCTCAGCCCCTTCTGAGGGACTCATTGCCTCTATATCTCAAATAAACAGCTGTGGGGGTATTCTGATACCACCTATGGAGCCCAGGCTTCCAGTGGCTCTCTAGAGAGACACAGCAGAGTTCTTGGGCTGGACAAGCTGCTTTCAGTGCCTGGTGCCTAGACGGCTCAAGCAGGGATGTGAAGCTGGATGCTGGAAGTGTCACTAACACTGCGACCACCGTGCTTCTCCGCTCCCTGTGGGTGTCCCTCTGTGAGTGTACACAGCAGCTGCCTGGGTCTGGAGTCCGATAAGCCTCCAGGAAACTGTTGAGGAGACAACAATACCGTGTATTTAGCCAATAGATTCTTCCCCAGGGCATTCACTGCTGCCAGAGTGGCTTCTTCAAAAATGACTGAGACTGTCCCTAGAGAGTCAGAGCTGCCTTGTCGCTGGTCCACAGAGCTACAGACTAATGTTCAACCTGACATCACAGCAAGGTGGAGTCTTTGCCATCTTCTGAGATGGGGGCTATACTTAGATTTCTGGGACTTAGTACCAAGTTCCAGGGACATTGGACAAGAACAGTGGAGGCATATGACAAGGTTTGTGCTGTCCTTTCTAGGTGTACAGCCTTGGCTCAGCTTCTGCTACTGCTAAATAAAGAACACAAAGGCTCTAGGACTTTGAGCACAGATTTAACCCCTGCTCTGCCACTCAAGTGACTACAACCATATGAAGTAGGAAATAAATCATTAGACACCAAACAGTGCCAGGCAGTACGTTTACAGTAGGGCCAGTGGATCTAACTCCAAAGTCCATTTCCTCTCTCTGTTAGCCTCCATCACACACAAGGCCAGGAGACTACAGCTATTTAAGTCAGGGAAGTCCCTTCAGTTCTTTGGACTTCAGTCCTTTCAAGGAAAACGGGACGTCTCTCATGTTGACCCTGTGAGGTTATGGTGAAATTAACATGAAATCAAGCGGCCAATTGGCACCCTTTGATATTCTTGTATATGGTAAATTGGTAATCTTCAGATCTGTCTGATGCTGGAAGCTAGCTGGAGAAAGCTTTGAAAAATACAGGTTGCTGGGGGTCTGATTCGGTGGCCCTGTGTGGGTTGGAGAGATGGCCCAGTGGTTAGGAGCATGCACTGCTCTTGCAGAGGACCTGAGTTCAGTTCCCAGCACCCACATCCAGTGACTCACACCTGCTTATAACTCCAGCTCCAGGGGAACCCATGGCCTCTTCTAGATTCCGAGAGCACCTGCATTGCCACATGTGTGTATCTGCACATAGATGTGAACATCCACACATAATTCAAAACAAAATAAATCTTTAAAAGAAACCCTAGGCCTCAGGAGGTTTGTGAAGCAGCCCCTGCTTGCAGATGTGGGGGACAAACACCAAATGCAGAGAGGCCAGGCCTCGCTTTCTCTTTCTTACCCCAGCTAAGATGTCACCAGCCCTGGCCCTGCCTGCAGTCTCTACTCCTCAACTTTTCCATTCCACCCTATTTGCTGGTGTACTTTGGCTGCCTCTCAGCACTTCACAGCCAAACAACAAGAGAAGGGTGGAGAAGGGTAGGGGAGAAAATGAGCCAAGCCAGAACAAAAAATCTCTTTAGTTCCCCAGACCAAGTAAATGGGGATGGAGAGGCTCCAAGCCCCAGGGTTTGAGTAAGCAGGTGAGGTGTCCAGGTAGGGCTCACCCTTCTGTCTTTGGCTACCAAACAGTGTGTGTGTTAGTTGAATCCCAGAAGGCATGTTTTAAACTTATGCTACTTTTCTTTGTATTGTTCTAACCACGCTGGACATTTCAGGGGTAGTGAAGAGTGTCTAGAAGTCTTTATATTTAAGAGTCTCATTTATCTCCACCTGAAGAGGAGTGTCCCAGCATGGCTGACTCCAAATGAGAGATTTTTGAGTAGCTACTTCCATTGGCTTTAGGTCTAATGACGTTGGGGTCTCCTTCTGTTAAATCTGCCTTATAAGTGTGCTTCTGTTTCAACCATCTTTGGAACTGGTTCCGTCCCATGGGAATAGTTGTCTGGGACGCTGGCACCAGATCTCAAGCCTCAAGTCTGAAAACTCAGGCTTTGAGAACTCCTTGATGTTAGCTTGAGCCAACACTGGAAGGAAGGAAGGAAGGAAGGAAGGAAGGAAGGAAGGAAGGAAGGAAGGAAGGAAGGAAGGAAAGAAGGAAGGAAGACCTCCAGAAGGGGTGTGATGTGATTCCCAAGATGACTTTCTCCTCCGCCTTCTCCTCCTTCTTCAGATTTATTTATTTATTTATTTATTTATTTATTTATTTATTTATTTATTTATTTATTTATTTATTTGAGTACACTGTAGCTGTCTTCAGACACACCAGAAGAGGGCATCAGATCATACTACAGATGGTTGTGAGACACCATGTGGTTACTAGGAATTGAACTCAGGACCTCTGGAAGAGCAGTGCTCTTAACCACTAAGCCATCTCTCCAGCCCCCGGCCATCTTTATGCTGTTCCTGAACTTGGGGTTGTTTTCATCTTCCATAGAAATTCAAGGATTCAAGGAACCTCTTGAAGCCCAAACGATGTATTCAGTGTTTGTGGCTGGTGGTGGGGGAGAGCTGAGTTCAAGTCCTGTGGCTGCCAATCAGTTATGTGACCTTGGGTGAGCCACCAGGACCTCTGGACCTTGTTTTCTTTCTTTTACCTCTCAGGATGTGGGTATATGGAAAGGCTTTTTGCAGCTTCTAGGATTCTGCATGCCAAGCTCAGTCTTAAACTCCAACTGTGTGGCTGCACAGATCAAGAGAGGAATCTCACTGGTGGGGAGATCTCATAGAGCACCCCAGAGGGGAAGCCAAGGCAAGAACTGCCCTGTCCCTTCCCCAAGGTCACCCATGCCAAGAAGAACTTAGAATAGAATTGAATCCTCTTGCTTCACCCTCCTGGAGAAGCTGATCCAGGGCCCCATGTGGCTGTGGGTGGGATGGGGGACTGGGCCCCAGGCCCTGGTCCTGCTTATGTCCAGCTCTGGACCAGGGATGTAAGAGTGCTGACTGGGGAGGAGACACAGAGGGGGATTCAGCAGGCAGAGAGGGAATCAAGGCAGACTTAGAAATGGCTGCTGCCTCCTGCTTCCCTCAAAGCTCTGCTGACTTGCATGATGCCACAGTGGAAGGAATGGCGTTGTAACTGTGTTCTGTGACATTTTCCTTTTATTTGTAACTACCAGTAGGCACTTGTTGGCTAGAGCCATCTTCTAATTGTGGGTACTTCCTCAGTCCAGGTTCCAAGCTTCCCCTGAAGGCCAAAGGCCCAAGCTTCTTAAAGTCCTAAAATGAAAGCAAGGAAGTAGAGCCATCCCCATGCCATGTTTCCATGTTTCCATGGGCACATACCTGTCTCCAGCTCTTTATTAATCCTGTCTTATTGTCCCGGCTTTAAGTTTTGGAATGTGGGCCTTAGTGACCACTGGATTCATTTGGTTCATCAACTACTTCAAGCCAAGTATTCTGCTGGGGATCTGAGGCTGGGAAGAGCTCAGAGAGCCAGGCTAGGCTGCCAAACTTCCCTCCTCTGTACTTATTGTCCTCTGTCCTGCTCTCTCCAAACTTAAACACACCCATCTCTGACACATTCACAAATCTTTCGAGCACCCAGCCACCATGCACAGGTGTCCAGAAAGCAGGGAGGGCCCATTGCTTCGTCCTGGAGGCCTGCAGCTAAGCCACCTTCCTCTGGTGTCAGGAAACCCTCAACATCAAATCTAAGGACTTTTTCATTGACTGCTAGAAGGCGATGATGAGAGGAATAAGACATCGGGGGGAAAAAAAACTCATTTTCTTGGCTGCCTTGGCTACTGCAAAAACAAACCAGTTAACAATCTGGGCAAAGGGGATTCGGTTCCCAGTATAATTCTGGGTTGAGAATTCAGGGAAGACAGAAGAACCTATAACATGGGCTGAAGTCAAGCTTTCTATGTGATGCCATTAGAAGACAGGTTATACAGAGATACAAAGTGGCTTTATTATTTTTATTTTTAAATTAATATTTTAGTATCATAGGTGCTAAGGATGTACAAATTCGTATCATTGGGGGGGGGGGTGAGGATGCAGCTTAGGTGGTAGAGTCCTTGCCCAGAGTGCACAAAGCCCAGCACTGCAAAAAAATGAATGAGCAAACAGAACACTGGAAGCTGTTTTGTGCTGGAGATGTGTGAAGAACAGAGGTGCTGGAGGAGGGGAGGGCCAGGGTGAACATCTGGGCGGTTGAGCATCTGAGAAAGTGTTGAGCAGGTGAATGCAGGCTCTCTGCAAGTCAGCATCACCTGGGGAGTTTTAAAACTCCAAAGCCTGGAATACACTCTCATTAAAGAAGAGTCTCTGGGCTTGGAACCCAGAGCTCCATCTTTGCAGATTCCAAAACGTAGCTGAAGTGAGACCTACGGGTTTAGGGGTTCCTCTGTGCCTCTGGTAGCCAATGGAAAGAATGTAAGTGAAGGACTATAACGGGCCTTGGTTGATTTATTTTTAGCTCAGAACTTCTTATTCACTCCTTTCAGAAGTCATGAGAATGGTTTTCTGGTTTGTGTCTGGGAGGAACAGGAGTTGGGGGTGGGGGGTTCCAGGAAGGGAAGGGGAAGACTTTGGAACTGAAGCATCTAAACTCTTGGGGACATTGTCACAAACTACCCCTCCCTTACCACCAGGACCTCCTGCAGAATTCCCCCAATTCCATGTCTGGCGTCTCCAATAACCCCCAGGGGATTGTGGTCCCAGCCTCAGCACTCCAGCAGGGCAACATCGCCATGACAACCGTCAACTCACAAGTCGTGTCAGGTTGGTGCAGGGTTCTGGGGATTGTAGGAAGCATCTTGGGAGAAGAAGAGGTGCCCCTAGGAAGCTCTGGGATGAGGGCGTGTCCTCTGCTAAGGGAGGGACTTCCAGCTTAGTTTCTTGACTGAAGTCGTCTGCACATAGTGAACATCAAGACCTGATCATGATGGGATGGAACAAATTTAACTCAAAATCCTATGGTTTCCCTCCCCCCACATTCCCCCCAGCCCTCCAACACACACATTCAAGACTAAGGCCTTGCCCCTCCCCCTAACTGCTTTTCCTTCTGGACCTCATTTCTTACTTCACCCACTCCTCTCCTACAAGGGGAGCAAATATTCATTCTGCCACTGTCCCAAGAGCCTTCACATGAGAGTGCCAAGCAACTGGGGACCCTGCTTGCCTTCTTCTTTTTACCTCCATGTCAGGGGGTCCCAAAACTGGTTGTCTCCTCAGGTGGAGCCTTATATCAGCCCGTTACCATGGTAACCTCCCAGGGTCAGGTGGTCACCCAAGCAATCCCCCAGGGAGCCATCCAGATCCAGAACACACAGGTGAGTCTGTGTAGCTGTGTGCATTTGTGCATGAGCAATGGAGGGCACCTGTGCTTCTTTACCGTCTGCTGGGCACTGCAGCAAATCGCTCACTTAATCCTCGCCTCTAAGACACTGCTCTCTGGATAGGAAGCTGGATCTAAGCAAGGGTTTTATCAGCTCTGGGGATTTTGCTGCCTCCAGAGTTTATATCAAAGGACCCTGCATTTCCTGTGCTCAGTCGGCAGCTCCAAGTACTCTGCACCTCAGTGATACAGAGGTCAGATCTCTAGAAAGATCTGAAGTCAGACGCCTGAGATCTGACGTTAACTGTGATCTTGCCTATGCCTCCTTATGTCTCTGAGCCTGAGTTCTTATCAATAAAGAAGGATTAATACGGTCACAGCCAATCTACACGGCTGTGATGAGGATTAACCACGGTGAGGGACGGGAAAGTGCTTTGCAAACTGTAAAGTATCACAGAAATGCTAATAACTATTGGATGGTTTATGGCAAATTCCCACCTTCAGTACTCTCTGCATGACCCTTTTCTGCTGTTTCCCCTCTCATACCCCCTTTCCCCTTCTCCCCTCACCCCAAGTCTCATCTCCATTCTCTGAGGGGGTAGTATGGGGTGAGAGGAAAAGGTGACCTCCCCAGGGCCCCAAGAATAACTTGGGAAAAGGGGGTTGGCAGTGAGAGTGCGCCATTACTATGGCAACAGGTCCCTAGCCACTGGCCTCACAGGCTGCTGATGCTGATTTTTTTCTTCACGTGCCCTGAAGGTTAACCTTGACCTCACCTCCCTCCTGGACAATGAGGATAAGAAGTCCAAGAACAAACGAGGAGTCTTGCCCAAGCATGCCACCAATATAATGCGTTCTTGGCTCTTCCAGCATCTCATGGTGAGTGTGTGTGTGTGTGTGTGTGTGTGTGTGTGCGTGTGTGTGTGTGTGCGTGTACGTGCACTTGCATGCATGGGTGTGCATCTGTGTGTGTGCATGCTGGGGGTGTGGAATCACAGCAGTGGGTGATAAATAGCTCACTGCACAGGTATCACACTCTGCATGCAGAGACTATGGTCTCAGAAAAAGGCTATGCTGCAGGGCAGATTGAAGGAGACTTAAGTGGGACCTAGGGCCCAAGGACTTCTGAGTACTTGCTGCTACTACTAGCTCAAAAAGTTAGGGAGAAGCATGAACATGGGAGGTGATGGAGACCAACATTCTGAAGAGAGTTAGGCACTGGGCAAGTATATCACACTTTCTTCATCCTGGAAGCAACGTATGTTGGCATGGTCCTCCCACAACCAGTGCCTGTATGTGGTAGCCTTGAAAGATGAGGTGGGAGTGGCCACTGGGCTTCTGAAGTCAGAATTCAGAGCTTCTGGGCTAAATGGAAGACGGCTGGGCAACTCTATCAAAATGAGTACACATGGAAGCCATCCTCTGCGGACCATGGCTGAGCACCAAGAGCAGTCTAGTCACCTGTGCACACAGACAACCTTCTCACTCCCCAGCTCCAGCAGAGACATTGACAAGTTCCATATGGTATATGGAGACCAGATAACCATAGAGGGAAGACAGGTTTGAAGACAGGTACATCAGATGTGGACTGTTTCTTCTACAGCTGCATGATAATTCCAGTGGTATTTATTTCTCAGAGTGGTAAAAGTTCAGAGAAGACAAACATACAGAGCTTTAAGGTCATCCCTTAATTAGCTGTTCACTGGGCATGGCGGTGCTACACATCCAAGTACTTGGTAGGCTGAGGCAGAAAGAGCAGGAGTTCAAGGCTGGCCCGGGCTATATAGTAAGACCCTACCCAAAAACAACAAGAAGAAATTCTTCCATTTTGAGCCTTCTGCTACAATAAATGAAGAGCAAAGTTGTATACAGTTTGGTTTTGTTGATTTTTGCTTTTGAGGCAGGGTCTTACTATGATGCCTGGCTGGTCTCAGACTCATGATCCACCTGCTACAGTGACCCAATATGGTGAATTTACAGCTGTGTGCCACTACACTGAGCGTGAAACAAGTTGGTTTTTTTTTTAAGGTCAAGTCCCAGTTTTTGTGAAATCTAAAGATGAGTGGGATGTGTGAGGCTGATGTGTTATTTTGATTTAAAGTACATGCTGATTTTGTCATCCTCTGAGATGTAAACTGCCCTATAGTGCTTGCTGTTGGTGTGGATGGGTCTACCTATATCATCTCTCCAGCTGTGGCAAATTTCCCAAGAACAGGGAGATTTAAAGTCTGATTCAACAGTGTATGACCTCAGGACTTACTGGGTCTTCTAAAAAGTCATCCCATGATGAACTGTTTGGGAAAATTCGGGTTCTACAAAGTTTTGTCTAGGTTTTTAAAAGTGTGTGTGTGTGTGTGTGTGTGTGTGTGAGAGAGAGAGAGAGAGAGAGAGAGAGAGAGAGAGAGAGAGAGAGAATTGGTTGCACAGGGGGTGGTGGGTGCAGTTCGTACTACATGCATATGGAGACCAGAGGTCAATGTCCAGTGCATTCTATCACTCTTCTTAGTTTTTGAGACACAGTTTCTCACAGAACCTGCAGCTTGCTGTTTCAGCTAAACTGGTTAGCAAGAGAATCCCAAGGGTCCCCCTATGTCCAACTCCACAGTGTTGGGATTATAAGCAAGGTGTAGTAGTCCATATCTTTAATCTCAATATTCAAGGCAGGCAGAGTTCTGTGAGTTCAAAGCCAGCCTGGTTTATGTAGCAAGCCCCAGGCCAGCTGGGGCAACATAGTGAGACCCTGTCTGAAAAGAAACACTCAGTGCTAGACTTGCAGATAAGCCGCCACACCCAGCTTTTTCATGGGTGCTAAGGACCCAGATTGTGGTCCTCATCCACTTTACCCATTGTTCCATCTCCCCAACTGTCTTAGTTAGTGTCTTAGTCAGGGTTTCTATTCCTGTACAAACATCATGACCAAGAAGCAAGTTGGGGAGGAAAGGGTTTATTTGGCTTACACTTCCAGGCTGCTGTTCATCACCAAAGGATGTCAGGACTGGAACTCAAGCAGGTCAGGAAGCAGGAGCTGATGCAGAGACCATGGAGGGATGTAACTTACTGGCTTGCTTGCTTGCTTCTCCTGGCTTGCTCAGCCTGCTTTCCTATAGAACCCAAGACTGCCAGCCCACAGATGGTACCACTCACAAGGGGCCCTCCCCCCTTGATCACTAATTGAGAAAATGCCTTACAGCTGTATCTCATGGAGGCATTTTCTCAACTGAAACTCCTTTCTTTGTGATAACTCCAGATTGTGTCAAGTTGACACACAAAACTAGCCAGTACAGTTAGGGTTTTACTGCTGTGAACAGACATCATGACCAATGCAAGTCTTATAAAGGACAGCATTTAATTAGGGTTGGCTTACAGGTTCAGAGGTTCAGTCCATTATCATGAAGGCGAGAGCATGGCAGTGTCCAGACAGGCATGGTGCAGGCAGAGCTGAGAGTTCTATATCTTCAACTGAAGGCTGCTAGCAGAATACTGGCTTCCAGGCAGCTAGGATGAGGGACTTAAAGCCCATGCCCACAGTGATACACATACTCCAACAAGACCACACTTACTCCAACAGGGTCACACTTTCTAAGAGTGCCACTCCTTGGGCTGGTTGAGCATATACAAACCATAACACCAACCCTACTTTATTCTTTATTCACATGATAGATTGTAAGAAGGATAAAGGTTCGAGACTTCATCCAAACAGCTATGCTGTAAATTACCCATGATATTGTCGTTGCTGCTTTGAGAACCAACCCTAGGGCTATATAGTTCTTGGGAAATCCCACTCATGGTTCCATATACTGGGCAGGTACTGGCTGTGAGCTTTAGGAGAGAAGAGGAGTGAAGGACAGACACCCAGGCACCATAAATGTTCTGTCTCCAGCTCAGCACAACTAGTTTAGGGGTTGGTTAATTTGAAAGGCTAGCTAAAAAAGAAACAGCCACTCAAAAGACATGGTTTATGTTAATTTAAAAGATATACATATATTCATTTGCTAATTTTGGTAGAGAGCCAACATCTTTTTCTTTCTAAACTGTATCATTTTACTTGCATAAACCTTTCTTAGAATAAAACATCTTCAAATTCCAACTTCATGTCAAGTGGGATAGGAACACTGACTTTGGGAATCTAGTCTAGTTAGAGGATCTTTGTAGTTCTTTATTCCAAGTCTCTTGTGTGTATCCCACCCAATCTGACCAAAAATGAGTCAGCATTCTCTCTCTCTCTTTCTCTCTCTTTCTCCCCCCCCCCCCCCGAGATCTACTTGCCTCTGCCTCCTGAATGCTGGGATTAAAGGTGTGTACCACCACCATCCAGCAGAAGTCAGTGTTTTAAAGCAAATTTGAGTCTCAAATTTTCCAAAGCTTCTACATAGTTCTCTTAGCAACAATAAGTCTTTCCTTTTGTGCTGTAGTTCATTCATTAAGTCACAGAATCACAGGTTCGTGTGTAGCTGGCGCGCACCAGTCTGGGTACAAGCACTGCAGCAAATGTGGCTGGCGATGTTTGCACAAAGTGCTCCATTCATCCCCAGTCTGGGTCTGAAGCCAGTGGATGGTTTGCAGGCGATACACAGAACATCCCATAATCTGCCACGTTGGCTACTGCGATTCTGAGCACTTCTATAAACACTAGCTTTTCCTCCAGGTGATCCATCAGGCAGAAGTTGTGTATTCCTCTTGCTTCTGTTCCCTGTCACAGGCCTCCCGTTGTTTGTACTGCTCTGTGGCATGAGCAGTTGCAGAGATGCATTGGGATGATAGAAAGCACCTGAGGTGGGAGGTCAACTCCTAGAGCCTTCTTAGCTACAAGGCTGAAAGGAGATGGGGACACTGTCATCCTTAGCTGCTGGTTTCCAGTCCTGAAGACTGTGGTGACATTTTCTTGCTATTTCGTTTTGGCCAAAAGAGGCTAAACTCCAGCTGGAAGCAATAGGTCCATGGGAACCCACGTCATGCAGGAACCCCCCACAGAGGGTCCTTCCCACGGAGGAGGGAAAGTCACCCTTCCTTCTCCTTGGCTGTATGTAATGCCATCCCTGTTACTTCTGACACCTGTCAGTCACCCTGAGCTGTCAGCAATTCTACCCATTCCCATTCCTAAACTTGATGATCCTCTGTGTGCCAGGAGGTCTTGGAGAAGAGCCCAGGCCCCGGCAGGACCCATCATGCCCCATAGCAGCCAATCTATGCTCAGCACTTTAGCATATCGTCCCATTCAATCCACACAGGCACCCCAGCAGGTAGGTCCTACTGTCCTGTGTTACCAGTAACAAAACTGAGGCTCAGAGAAGGCTCAGGTTCCACAAGGTCGCACAGATAATAAAGCCAGGCAGGAATCGAACCCACAGCAGTGGGACCCAAGGTTCTAATCTCCACTCATTTAACCCTTCTGCCTTCACACTGATCTCAGGAAGCAGATATGCAATGCTCACACCAAAGTCTGGGCAAAGCAAAGCTGAGCCCCTAGCCTCTCTGCCAGAGACCTGTGGGAGAGTTGTGGGATCTTTACGCACCCAGGCTCAGGTTTTAGAGTGAAGCTGCCTCACACTCACCCATCCCCACCCATCTGTTTCATCAGGCTGGCATGGCTTGCAGCCAGGGCCCAGCTGTGCTGATGTGGCTTGCAGCCAGGACCCAGCTGTGTCCCACCCACTCCCACCTTTACCCCAGCCACACAGACTGCTCCAGGGCCTCTTATGAACCCTGCTGTGGTTTAAAAGAAAATCAGAGGGCAAGAGAGGCACCAAGGGCTTCCTTTCTATGACTTTTTAAATGGAAACATCCCATACCATAAAATTTACCCTTCAAAATATATGATTCCAGAGTAGGGGTATGTGGCTCAGCTGAGAGAGTGCTTGCCTAGCAAGACAGATCCCCAGCATGGACTATATCGGGCATCATGGTACATACATGTAATACCAGGACCCAGAAAAAGTGGAGATAGGAAGAGCAGAAGTTTTAGGTCAAAGCAAGTTTTAGCTATACAGGTTCAAGACCAGCCTGGGCTAGAGATAATCTGTCTCCAAAATAAAAATGATAACATAGGTTTTAGTATATTTGCACCCTTGCAAAATCATCACACCTACCTAATTTCAGATGTTATCCTTCTTCCAAAAGAAATCCCACAGCCACTCGCCGACACCCCCAGCCTCTAACAACTTGGTCTCTACTGCATGGCTCTGTGGATCAGCCCTTCCGGAAATCTCACTCAAGTAGATCATAAGATGGTCTTTGTGACTGTGTTCTTTTAATCCATCATGAGGCGGGAGGCACAGCTCAGTGGTGGAGTACTTACCGAATCAGAATCACGTTGTCAAGGTCCATCTTTGCAGTAAGCACTGTCATTTTATCTTGGGCTTGATAGCACTCCACCGCATGTCTAGATCACAACGCATTTATCCCTTCTAAGTTAAGGGACACTTTAGCCATTTCCATCTTGGACTCTGAGAAACACTGCTTTGAATGCTTGTGGATCTAGCAGAATTTCTGATAGCCCTCATCAGCTCCCCAGCTATCTTACTACACCCATAGTGCCTTGCATGCTAGGCTCAGGGCCTGGGAGAAACCGGCTAAACATCCAGGTGTAGCTCATGCCCTGTACAGGGTTCCTGGTCAAGGAAGGCAATGAAGATGAAAGCCAATCAGTTGCCTCTGCACCTTGATGGTGCTGTGAACCACCCCACAGATGACCTTTGCATCCTCCTCCATCTTCCTAGGCAGGGCTCTGTGAGAAGCCTTGAAGGAATTATGTACATGGTGGTCCTGTCACCAGCTCACTGGCAGGACCCACCTGTCCCCTAGATCTAGATAGTGATGTGTTCTACAGAGAGACTGCAGTCTCTTGAGTAGGACACAGCACCTAGTGGCTAGAGGACCTGGTATGAGTTCTTTGACCTCTTTAAGCCTATTTCCTCTGATGAAAACTAAGAATGCAGCATCCAGCTTGAGTGGGCTGTAGTGAAGCTACAACATGGTAAGTATGAGATACTTCAGTTGACACAGACTCAGCTACTGCTTCAGATGCTTCTGCT
This sequence comes from Uromys caudimaculatus, assembly GCA_028551405.1. NCBI lineage: Eukaryota > Metazoa > Chordata > Mammalia > Rodentia > Muridae > Uromys > Uromys caudimaculatus. Next base: position 79,615,075 of record CM052706.1, read on the forward strand.
ATCCCTCTGGAGTTCCTTATAATATGACTTGTCTTATACTGGTCTGAAAAATTAACCAAGTGACATAAGGTTCATTCTTGTTTTCTGTCACTTTCTCTTCTTGCTCTTATTGTCTGAAGTTCCACTGGTCAAATGTCCATTTTAAAATTACACTGCGAGAAGCAGGTACCTGTGGAAAGGCCACGAGGCCATCAGTCATTCCCAGTTTGCCATGAATTAGTTCAAAGTGAGATTTTCTACTTCCCATTCAGCTAAGATTAGCTGCATGTAAAGAATGCCCATCTCAGGGGGAGAACCCTTTGTTAACACAATATCTTGAGAAGTCAAGCTAGAATGGGTTCCCAGAGGAGGGTCTAGAAGATATGTTACATTTCCTAGGCCCTGCCTCTTTTAATACTGCAAGGCATGAATGCTTTATTTATATCATCAAAGACATAATCCGGGAATTTGATCTTGAAGTCCTAGGGGCCTGGATGTCCTGGATGCAGAATCCTGGCTGTGTGATGATACAAGAGACTAGGATGTATGCGATGTGCTGGAAAGTGAGTGGGAGACATCAAAAAAGGTAGCAAGATGGCTTAGCATGGAAGGTGCCTGCCACCAAGCTGACAGGCTGAGTTGGGAAATCCCAGAGTAAACGGTAGAATGAGAGAACCAACTCCTACAAGGCTGTCTTCTGACACACACACACACTGAGAGAGAGAGAGAGAGAGAGAGAGAGAGAGAGAGAGAGAGAGAGAGAGAGAGAGAATAACAGAGCATCAGGAACTGAGCTTGGGAGGCAGATAGACCTGAAATGGTCCTGCTCCGCTCCAGGCTCACTTGCTCTGTGGCTTTCAACAGGTCAGTCAGCTTCCCTAGCTCCGAGTTCCTCTTCCTAAAGCAGATAGAGCAATGCCTGCTGTTCTGATTTTGTTTCTGTTGCTGTGGTTAAATATCCTGGTAAAGGGCAACTTAGGGGAGAAAGGGATTTATTTCAGCTTATGACTCCAGGTTACAGCTCATCATTATGGAGAAGTCAAGGCAAGGACTTCAGCTAGTCACATCATATCCACAGGCAAAAGCAGAGAGAAAATAGTTTGCTTGCTTGTTACCTTTCTCCTTTCTAATACAGTCTGGGACCCCAGGCCTAGGGAATGAATGGTACTGACCATAGCTGTCTGGGTCTTAAGAGAGCAATCCCACCCTCACACATATACACACACATGCCCACAGGCCAACCTAATCTAGACAATTCCTCAATTAAGACTCTCTTCCCAGTTAATTCTAGATTGTATAAAGTTGGCAAAACTAACTATGTGTTGAAGATGATTGGTAATGTGTTCTAAGGTACAGTGTCTGGCAAATGGCTAGCAGCAGAGATGGACTAGCCTGGTTCGGGATACAGGGAATATGGACCCTTATTACACTCTCCTGAGATTTTTTTCTCATATGTGACATGAGAACAAAGCCTAACTCCTAGGTGCTCTGACAGCACATAGTGAGCATATAGTGGGCATTTTATCTACTGTAAGTAGTAAAAGGTAGTCAGCTGTTGTGGATATCCAACTGGGGTAGTAACTATTGTCAACAGCTGGGACACGTTCCCGTAGACTTCTGTATAACTTTATAGGAATCTGCTTGAAAGCATAGAAAAGGCAGATGGCATTCAACAGAGAGAATGTCAGAACCATCAGATCACCCTGCACCCTGAGTGACATGTGAAGGTGGCACTGTAGAGTCCAGTGCCCCAGTCTTTTCAGAATAGTAAAGTCATTGGGTACCCACCAATGGGGCCTTTGGCCAATCCATATCCCCAAGCCATAGCTGGGGTAAGGTGCTGTTATCTTTACACACCTGCACCTTCTTAGGCTCCAGAGGGAGAGGCTGGGCTCTAGGACTCGTTGGGTTCTGAGCAGTTTGGAGGTGTTTAATTACAGGGCTTAGGGAGAGGAACTGGCATTTAGGGTGGACTTTAAGGATAGTTTGGGATTGGGTGGGGTGTAGATATTTGGTTTGGGGTGACAATCATCTCTCAAGTGATCATCTTTAACTGTTATCTTAACATCTTGATTATTGTTGACAGAGGGACTAAACCCTCTCCTCAAAGTGTTTTCATTATGAAATTCTCTTCATCCCTGTTCTGACCTTGGAGTTTGATGACCACATGGTACCTTGGTATGACCGAAATGGGAGACAGAAAGCTATCTGGCTGTGTTCTTTGATACACCCATCTCTTGATGCCAAGGAGATTTAGGCCTTAAATTTTTGCTATGGTGTGAGACTGTTCTCTCACCCACTACTCACTGGACTGAAGAGAAGCTGCCTTCTGACTCCTGAGGGAGGATGGCTGAGTGTCGGAGCATGAGAGGCCCAGGATACTCCACAGGAGACTAGTGCCTTTCAGAGATGCCCTCTAAAAATGTCATAAGACACATCCAACCTCACAGCATCTCTAGGAAATCTGAGATACTGGTTATGAGAAAACACACACGTACACAGGACCTAGAGCAGTCCTCAAGGATGTAGAAAAGGAAGTCTTTCAGGAAAACAGAGCAAGATACACCTGCACAGAGGGCATGAGGCTCCAGCTGGCTGCCAACAGACAACCTGTAGCTTTTTCAGAGCAAGAGCACATGCCCCGAGCCAAAGATTCTCTTTCCCTCTTAATCTTTTTTTAACAAACACACAGAATATGACAGGCTCTACCCTAAGTACACTGAGGCTGGTAGAATGATTTCCTAACTTTGCAGGAGAAAAAAATGTCCAATGTCTAGATTGAGAGGCAAGTCCAGAATCCAAACCATGTAGAAAACTATGTTCTCACCCACACCCATAGGGCCACTTCTGTGACCCCTTTAGAAAAGCAGGATATCTTGGTAGACTGTTAAGTATCCCCTCCTGCCTACCCCTCAAATAGTCAACAATCAATCAAGGAACAGCAGTAGTGTGGCTTGCCTCTAGGAAGAATTCCTGGGGGTCTGAATCAGAGAATCACTGCCCATCCTCCTTTGTACCTGCCGACGCCCTCTCCCAAATCTCCACATAAATGCAATCAATAAGTACACACCACACACTTGGAGTGTGTCAGGAATTCTCTGTGCAGACGGGGAAGGAGACGAAGAGAAACATACTGTCCCCTTTCTCAAAAAACTGACAATCTGTCTCTTTGGAGTGGCAGATAACAAGTCACCCCTAGTGGGAGGCAATCTAGGGGAGCACTTGAGTCTGGAAGAAGAAGACTGGGTGGGCTAAAGATGAATAGGAACAGGGATGGAAGCAGGCTAAGAAGAACCATTCTCATTCCAGTGTGATGAGTGCATTGAAACAGAAACCAGAGGGAGAAAGAACAACTTAGAGACTCAAAACAGGAGGTAGGGTGTTTTCACAGTGGAAAGCCGTTCAGCAATAAAGACAAATAACCACAGCCACTCAAGACTGTGGATGAACAAATAACATCATTAGTATAATCTTCAAAACCCAGACAAAAGTGTTGCACATGACTGTAATCCCAGCACTCAGGAGATTGAGGCAGGAAGACAAGAAGTCCAAAGTCATCCTCAGTTATGCAGTGAGTTCATAACCAGGCTGAGCTACATGAGACCCTGTCTCAAAGAAAACAAAACAAACGAACAAACAAACAAAAAACCAAAGTAAAACTGAGCCATGGTTTTGCAGGATAGAACACACAGAATGACCTACAGAAAAGTAAGGAAGTGATTTCCATAAAAATTTTATCTTTGGGAGAGTAGTTGGAAGGAGGCAGATGAGGCTTCCAGGGTAGGTAGCAGTCTCCCATCTTTTGACCTGGGGGTGGATGGGTGTGGAGCATTTGCTGTGTCACAGTAGGTGGTTCCGCCCCTTAGCTCTCTGTGTCTCTCTTTGTGTTTTTAAAGGGTAGGAGTAAAAACAAGACAGAATGAGCATTCTAAACATGGCAAGTGCTGGCAGAGGAGGCCCACTGCTAACTGCACTTGCCTTGGTCAAGCAAGGCCTGCTTGTCTGCCTACATGCTTGCTTGTTTGCTCTGTCATCTCTGAAATCAGGGTGCATCTGGCATCAGTGTCATGTTAGATGTGACACCATATGGTCATTTCAAAACTCTCCCCTACTGGATGTCTCCCTTTGGGTCCCAGGCCCTTCTCAGCAGTGGCATTCCCATAGAAGGAAGGCTCCAAAGCCCATAGTTGTCAAGAGGGAGAATGCCAGAAAGGTTTGGCAGGCTCCTGAGCAGGTCTGGGAAGGGGAGGCCCAACTCCCTACTGAGTCTGCTGTTAGCATGGGCTCCACTGATACCCATGGGCTGATGTTCCCCACATCACAGGTCCCTTTGTGACCCAGTCAACCATACGGTGAGATCCACATGGACTAGGGAGGTGGAAGGGTCATCACAGGGTAACCTTGAATGAAAGAAGTCGCCAGAGATACAAAGACCAGTACTGGATTAGTTTCTTCTGACCAGAGCTCACTCTTCAAACTAAAAGCGACTTCAGTGTCCTTTGAATCCAAGGAGACAAGAGTTGTGGAGGTATAAAGGGCAGAGTCGGGAGAGCTGCAGAGGAGTCTTTTTAGGTTAGTTTGCAGAGGGAGCCAAAAAGCACCTACTTAACGCTTATGCTCCAAGTTCTTTGTCTTGAGTATACAGCCAGAGGAGTCTGAGAGGCCTCTACTCATCTGTAAGGATATAACACTCTTTTTCTGTCAGCCCATTACATCACTCTGAAGTCCAAGAAGTGGCTGCCTTTTTTACTTCCATGTTAATCAGAGAAAGCTAAGGACAAAAGACATAGAACAAGTAGCCAAGGCCCAACAGCCACCAGATAGTGGGACAAGACTTCACCTGCTCCTCAATGGCTCTTTACCATCAAGAAGCCTTGCCTAGTTGTAGAAGTCTTCAGGCTGGTACTGAGAAGGATCTGGACTTGCCTAGTCAGGACTATACCTCCTTTTTCAAGGAAGAATCATTCACAAGAAGGGAGCTGCAGCTTGGGCCCTTCCTTTTGGCTTTCAGCAGAGTTCCTCTAGCTGGTGATCACAGGACAGCTCCCAGGGGACAATGCTCATCTCCTAAGATCTCATTTCACTCCCTCTCTTGTCCTTGGCCTCAAGCCTTTCCAGTTGTGCTAAAAGTAGCACTGACTCAATTGTGGTCTGTCCAGGAGCCAGGACTATTTTGACTCTGTCCTCGGGAGTCATGTGGTCTGAGGCGTGCATAATCTGGACTGCTCCCTGGGACTCGGCTGTGGTGCCAGGAATGTTCTGGCCCACACACCTGTTCCCAAAGCTGGGCTAAGTGTTTCTGCTCATCTACAGCCTCCACCCTGTGCCTCTTGGGGTGCTACTCCGGGACAGAGAGATGGTGGGCCCTGTTAGTAGGACTACTCACAAGGGGTCTAAAATCCCATCCATCCCAGAATAACCAGTGAGTATTGAGCCATACTTGTTCTCCAAGTAAGATGGAAATATGTCAACCTGTGTTTAAGAAACTCAATCCTTCAGTGCCAGAATTCTGCAGAGCCTCCTTAGAGACAGGAAGCATCATCCTGTCCCTAGGCTTGAGGACTTCCTTCTTTGGGGCCTTAACAAGGGAAGAGATGTTCATCTGACTAAGTCATGGTGTAAGGCTCCTGCCTTAAAGGCTTTTATCTCCTCTATTGGAGAAACTTGGCTATTCTACAAAGCACTGTTGAGGCCCCACGTCCCTAGGCATCCTCCCCAACCAAACCAACCCACTCTTCTCCTATGATCCAAAGAGTCCAGAGTACCTTCAGTAAAGGTGCCCTTCCACACCTTTCAGCTGTCAACTCCTACCTTTCATGTGTCTCTGACTTGTAGCACTCAGGAAGCAGCAGACATCCAGCCTATGTAAGCTGATGACCCAACTCTGCTCAAGAACCAACCTCATCCACATGTCCTTGTGTCTGTTGACTTGTATACTCATACACCATCATGAATGCCATTCCTATGACTGGTCTGGGCACTATTGAGACAACTTCTGATGAACCAGAATTCCTGCCTAAGATCAGCCCACAGCTTCCTGCTGGCTATTAACGTCCTGTATGATGAGCGCAACGCACTTATTCAGAGGCCTTGGTGACTACCTTGGCCTAAGGGAGCTGGGAAAGGCTTCCCTAAGGATTTGCCCTGTGACAAAGTTTCAGCGGCATGCAGTGAGAAGATGAGGGAAGAGGCATCAGTAGTAGGACAGTAATGGAGGACATGGGGACTAAGAGGCTTCCATATTTTTTTGTTGTGTTGTCAACTCACATACCTGCAAGTTCTACATCATGCAGACTAAGTATGGATTGAAAATACTTGAAAAAAAAATTGCACTAAGCACGTACAGATTCTTTTTCTTAATACTGTTTCCCTAAGTAATATGGTATAATGACTATTTCCACATGGTTATCCGAAGTATTGTTAGTAATCTAGAGATGATATTTGGCATCGAGGAGAATATGGACACCACAGACTTTTTTCCTCTGAGCTTCCATACTGCTCAGCCCAGTTCTTGTGTAGAATGTATAGGCTGTATGCAAATACTGTGCCATGTTATGGAATGAGACTGGGTCATCCATAGATTTCTGTCTATGAGGGTTTTTGAACCAGTCCTACATAGATAACAGGGGAAGGTTCTGGCATGCGTAGATAGGGAGGCTTAGCTCCTTCCTGTGAACCTCGTGAAGTAGGATGGAATATCTCCAGGGTCCCTGCTTGTCCACCCCTACATGACCTGACATTTCCCCTATGGCCTCCCTCTGCTTCCTTCCAATTAGAATGAAATTGGCTCTGGTAACACTGGTGTGCATTCCTTCTTGTTAGACTCTTAATATTGCATGAATCACAGTGTCAGATGCCCTGCTGTGGTAGTCAGGGTCAGAGGTGTGAATTAAAACAACACATGATCCTGATTGCTTTAGTCAAGGGACATGGAGGCCGGCTGAAGAAGCTGCTTTCCTTTGTCACTGCTAACACCAGCACTTCCAAGACTGCAACACTCCAACTGCTCCCTCCATGAGCTTTAAACATCTTGCCCAAGTCACCCCACCCTCACAGTAGGAACTCTTTGCAAGTATTTAATCATTACATGACTTAATAACATCTCGTTAAATGCCATGCCTGAGGTCTCACAGCTAGTCACAATAGAGCTAGCTTGGGAGCCCCAATCTCTGAGTCTTTAGAGAGCCCAGGCATTTCTTGTCTACTAATAACACAAGCAGAAAGAATGATCCTGATCTGAGAATGCTAGATGGCTTGGTCCTCTACGCCTGAGACCTTCGGGTCTCCTCTACCTCTAGGATGAATCTATGGTCTCTTTAGACTCTCATGCCTACTGGATGTCAGGCACTTGTGCCAGAACCTCAGAAAGCCCTAGAAGTACATTAACTCAGTGTTGTCTGGCTCCATGCCCATTGTCCTTAAGACCCTCTTCCTTAAGCCCTCCTTTTCTTTTGTTTTTGATTCCTTGCTAGTTTTTTTGTTTTGCTTTATTTTTTGTTTTTGGGGTGTGTTGTGTTGAGAGTCTCCTGTAGGCCAGGCTGATCACCCTGCTTTCACCTCTGAAGTGTTGTGTTTATAAGCATGAGCCACCACACCCAATCAGACGTTCCCTTTCTTTAATGTCCCTCAGCTCAGCCATCTTCCTGTGACTCTGGCCACTACATATTCCCTTCTTCTACGTTTCCATGGTGCTCAGCACTGAAACTTCAGCATCCCCAACTTCGCCTTTGTATTCTTCCATCGGTGGTCATTTGTGTGTAAAGACAGTGCAGACACACTCTTAAATGTGCAGTGTCCTCATGAAGTGCAATTGAAGAGCAGGAGTAAACATGTAATCGAGGCTGGACCGCAGGAGATCTCCGTAACACTCAGCCCTCCCAGCTCTGCTGAAGAATTGAGTTGGTAGGACCATCTGAGTGGCAATGTAGCCTTGGTTGTCCTATAACTCACTCTGTAGACCAGGCTAGCCTCAAACTCAGAGATCCATTTGTCTCTGCCTCCCGAGTGCTGGAGTTAAAAGTGTGCATCACTACTGCCTGGCCCACCTGACAATCTTAATAAGTTTGATTAAATGAAGTTAAATATATGGAAGCATTTCAAAGGGTTAAAATGTCCTATGGCAGTAGTGTACTGCTGTATATATCCTGTCTCTCCAAATGCCTAGTGTAAATCTGGACACATAGTAGATATAAATAACAATTAATTTAGATTGTATTAATTCATCCCCCTTCCCCATGTACTGCCTTTGGGTGGCTTTGGAAGACCATTGTTGATCCTAGCTTGAAGAATGCCTGCCTTCCTGCAAGATCAAGTGAGAGTCAGGGGAAAGTACCTTTCAATCAGTACTGAACTGACTATAAAAACCACCCTGGTCTGCATTGTGTGGCACTGTGCTGGGGGAGCCTAAGGCACATGGGAGCCTCTGTACACTCTGGGTGATTGTCCTCAAGAGCAAACATTGCCCTTTCCCTGGTTCTGGCTCCCAATCCCTGAGCTGTGTCCATGTGTTGGGTATGAACACCAGGACAATCTGGCCCTCGTGTGCCACAACTCCTCATTAGCTGTTCTTTCCTCTCAGCACCCCTACCCCACTGAAGACGAGAAGAGGCAGATTGCAGCCCAGACGAACCTCACCCTCCTGCAAGTAAACAACTGGTGAGTTGGCATCATCTGCCCACAGGCGCTCAGACCCAGGAGCACATGCTTGGCAAGGGTGCTCGAAGCAGGGAGAGGAGATAGAGTGCCCAAACCTACCTCCAGCCTCAGCTCCACTGCCAGGCCAGCCCTCTTCCCTTGTGGGCTAGATACAAGGAGCCGGAGTCAGCCTGGCCTGGGCTTCAACTGCAACTTCACAGCGCCCTCTGCTGGGAAATTGGGTCAAGCACATCCATGGAAACCTCGTGAGTTTAGGATGTCCTTGTGTGCTTCTGGCCTGGACGCAGCACAGAGACCCTAAAGCTAGGCCCCTGTTATACGTGCAGAAGTCGATGGCTGCCCACAGCTCTTCCCATCTCTGTTCCGTTCTGGTGGATCTTGAGTAGGGATTCCTGACAGCTCCTCATGCATTCTTCCCATGCTGTCTTTGATCACTGAACCTTGTGAAATTCATAAATTCCTCAACCATAGAGGATTTTTACCTGTAGACTGAATACACCTGACTACAGACATTTGGGGGACAGCTTAACTGTCACATTTACTCACCCCCAACACCACCATGCGACCCAGATGGTGTCTAATCAGGTCTTCACCCTCACCCCTGGGCAGGTTCATCAATGCCAGGAGGCGCATCCTGCAGCCCATGCTTGATGCCAGCAACCCAGATCCTGCTCCCAAAGCCAAGAAAATCAAGTCTCAGCACCGGCCCACCCAAAGATTCTGGCCCAATTCCATTGCTGCTGGGGTCCTGCAACAGCAGGGTGGCACCCCAGGGACGAATCCCGACGGTAAGACCAGGCCTAAGGGTGCCCTAGGTTGGGGCTGTTGGGGCTCCTGGAAAGCAGAGATCCAAGAGTGAACGTCTCCTTACCCAGGGTCTTGTCATTACTTTCCACAGTGCCTATCCCAGTTTTTTAGAAAGCTTCCTAAGAAGGGATGTTCTATGTACATTTTTGGTTTGTTTTTGTTATTGCTATTGTCTGCGTTTTGTTCCGTTGGAGACAGGATCTTATGTAGTCTGGCCTCAAACATACTATATAACCGAGGCTATTCTTGCATTCTGGTCCTCATGCCTCTGCTCTCTTAGTGCTAGGTGTCTAAATGTGAGCCACAACACTCAGCTCTCGTGTACGTTTTAACAAACTTAAAGCGAGCTCACAAAGGAACGGGAGAGGGTGGCCCTCGGAGTCAGTGGCTGCTCAGAAGAGCCCCCTTCCTCCTTGCTCCCAGTACAGTCAGTATCTACTTAGCTCTCCAAGGGCAAGGCCATCTATAAATACCAAGGCAGGCAGCTGGCTTGTGAACAGAGGCCAAGAGAAGCTTTGTTCTTCCAGATTCCCCATCACACCCCCCATACATGCTCTTCAAAGTGCCGGCTTCCTGGTAAACAATGAATAATTTAATCAGCAAGACATTTCTGAGGTTGGCGCATGAAGACCGCTGTGTGGGCACGAGGGCGGAGACACCCGTGCGCACGCATAGCTGCATGCATATGGCTGTACACAGGTTCCTCGGTGACGTGTCACCATCTGTTGAGGTAGACTAGGAATAACCAGAGGTGGCGCTGGATACGCTTGCAGAAAATCCCAGTGCTCGCAGTGCTGACAGTGTCTGGAACCCATGGCTTAGCAGAGGATGAAGATAAAGATAAGGCTCAGTTTCTTCCTCTTCAGAATTCAGTTCAGGGTTCCTGCTTTATGGAGTAGTTTGAATGAATGAATTAATTAATTAATGAATTCATTCATTCATTCATTCATTCATTCATTAAAAGTACTTCCTATACTTATATAGAGAATCCTGAGAATGTAGCAGCCTGGGATGGTGCAGAAGAAACTAAAGAGTGGAGGCATAGAAAGCTTCGTGCCAGTGAATTGTCTCACTCAGGGTTTGGTGCTCTTACAAATAAGGGCCCCGCCATCCCACGAGCCAGCCCATCCACCCTGTCCGTCACTAAGGTTTCTGGGCCTAACCAACAGCCCTTTGCTTCATCCTAACCTTTGTCCTCTCCCATACAGGTTCCATCAACTTGGACAACCTGCAGTCCCTGTCCTCAGACAATGCCACTATGGCCATGCAGCAGGCAATGATGGCTGCACATGATGATTCGTTGGATGGGACAGAAGAAGAGGATGAAGATGATATGGAGGAGGAAGAAGAGGAGGAGGAGGAGCTAGAGGAGGAGGCTGATGAGCTACAGACAACGAATGTCAGCGACCTGGGCTTGGAACACAGTGACTCCCTGGAGTAGTCAGGCAGCCCAGATGGCACTGGTCACCGAGCAGGAAAGGAGTGTCATCAGGAGGGTTCAGGGTGGGGGGAGGGGATATGGGCAGGCAGCACTAAGAAAGTTGGGCCCTAGCTTCCCCGAATCATAGCTTGAAGAAATGCAGAGGAGACACCCTGATCCTTTCCAACCACAAAGCTTCAGTGAAAACCTAGTCCCAGACCCTCAGACTGCAGAGCACTCCATTGCTGGGCCAGTCAAACAGCCTGTGAAGAAAGACAGCGTGAGATCCGGACTCACCCAATACTGGAGGACAGATGACACCCCTGGCTCCACATGGGAAAGGACTTGAGTTGTTTATAAGCCCTGGCTTGTGAGGTGGACAGGCACTGTTTGCAAAGCAGACCTTTGCTAAGGGGCAGACTTGGGAGGGAAGGATGAGACAGAAGGGGTCTAACATTTTCCCTCAGGAGAGTCTGAGCTCCCTTGAAAGACACTCACGGACAGGAGGGAGCCCAAATGCCTAATCAGTGGCCAGAGGAGTAGGAGGGCCTGAGACAACACCACACACTGCATATCAGAGTGGGACGTGGACTGCACAGGGCTCCAACTTGCCCTATCAGGGCCCTGTCTCTTGGCACAGCAGCCATGGACTAAGGAGAGGGGGAAGGAAACCAGAGAGACTCCTTCTTCCTCTCTCGGAAATATATTGTCGGTGGGTCCAACCCAAAGAGGTTAAGAGCAACTCTCCATCTGGGTCAGCTCGAGGACCAAGCAGGTGGCAGAACCTGGATCAGGAGCCATATTAAGATGACTTTGGGGATCATAGCGGTCCCTAGGTGTCTCACATCACAGCTCCTGTAACAATAGGACCATGGTATCTTATTAGATGCTCCTATCCTCAGATGGAGTTCTTCAGAAACCCCAGCCCCCTCCATAAACCTTTAGAGAGGTGGAGCCAGGGGTTCTTTCCACTCCACAGGTCTCCATGGTATCCCTCTGTTCCCAGGCTGGCACTATCAGCTTCTGGTCTCCTTCATTCTATTCTCCAGAGAAGGCAGAAGAAACATTGGAAAGAAGCATTATCCCAATGGGAAGCCTGGGTCTGAAGAAGGTGCTACTGCTCTTACCTTCAGGACTCAACATGGCGGGGGTGGGGGGGATATAGCACACAGCTGATCAGCACACACCACTGTGCTTGGCACTGGAGGAACTGGGGGCTCCTGGGAGGAAGCTTCCTACCATCTGCCCTCATACACACCCTCCAAGCCCAGCTTGGAGGGTCTGTGATTGGCATCTGCTCCTCCTGTCCCCTCCCACCCTATGGCTGTGAAAGACAGGGCTGATGTCTTTCAACATGTGTGTTTTCCATTGGGTTTAATGTGATGGATGAGCAGTTTCATTTGTAAATGTGCACTGGCCATCTCCCTCAGTGCTAGGATGTGAATGGCTATCTGGCTCAACCAGAGGGCACCCTTGGGACCTTCTGAGCCTTCTCCTCCTCTACCTGGTTGGATGGAGCAAAAAGATAGTCACTTTTCTGAGGTCTCCTGGAAATGAATGTATTTCTCCCCCAAAAGAGCTGATATTTAATGTTTTACTAGGGATTTTTGAGAAACAAATAACCTTATTTATAATCTGGGTGATCCAATCATTTTTTTACTCCCTTTTGATGCCATGCCTAGAGGAAAGGCAAGCTTTTTGGCGTGAGACTTTTGCAACCCGCAGTGGGATAAAACATTTCCTCTTCTGGTTCGCTTTTCTTGTTAAAATACACACATCCACACATAAATTCCTCCACTCAGCTCCCTACTCAGCACGGACATGTGTGCACACGTGCAGTGCACACGGATACACAGGCCGACATCTCCCTCCCAGCCCCTTCCACCTGCCTAATGTTACGCAGCCTCCTTCTGATGTATCCACCAAACCAGTACTGAATGTGGCCGCAAGTTTTCAGTAAACCTTATCACCTACCGAAATACTGATGCACAGTTCTCTCTTCTTGTGACTGCCTTAAAGGTCCCTTAGGACTTCAGTGGGACCCTGGGCCAGACAGAAACTAGAAGGCCCAGCATCCACCTCACTGAAATGACCACCCTCAGAAAGGGACAAAGTCGAGGGCTTTTGGAGTGACTTTTGTTAGCCTGTCTGGAGGGAAGGATGGTCCACTTTGGCACGGTTACCTATCTCTGAGCAAAGAGAGGACAGAGAAAGCTCTGTACTGCCCTCTCCTGACAGTTGTCTACATTGCAGGTGAGGCCTCACTTCCTCATCCTTCTTCCCATTTAGACCTTTGTAGTCTCCGTTGATGCCCTAGGATTTTATCATCCAAGCTGCTGCTTACATGGCCTGCACATCTCTCTCATAGGCCTATCTTCCTTTGTCCCACCGGTATAAAATGCCGGACCCTGAAGAGAGGTGCAGCTTGAGCTGCAGTTTTAACCCTGAGACTATGTCCAGGGCAGGGTCTGTCCCAGGATCCCAGAGGTCATCACTGCACTCCTTAGAGTCAGGCCAGGGATGCTGAAGGGGTCAGAAAAGTCAAAAGATTAGCAAGATGATAACAAGCTCATTACAACCTCACCTCCCAAAATCGGAAAGAGGAAGAGCTAAAGCATTGTAGGCCACTTACGTCATCCTAGCCTTATAAAGATGGAGGCAGGGGGATCAGAAGTTCGAGGCCATCCTGGTCATACCACCAGTTAGAACACAGCCTGGAATATGTGAGGCTTGTCTCAAAAAATTAAACATAAGTAAAAAGACAGGATTCGGGGAGAGTTTATTATCATTTTAGGCAGAAGTTTCCAAGGAACACACACAAGTTCAAAAGTACTGAAGATAAATGGCTCAACAGTTAAGATTACTTGCTGCCCTCACAGGGAGAACCCAAGTTCAGTTCTCAGCACTAACTCCAGTCAGGATACATTTCTCTGACCTCTGTAGATACCAGGTGAGCACATAGTGCATGTAACATGCACGTGAGCACTCACACATACAAATAAGAAAATTGTGTATATATGAGCCAAGAAAAAGAAATTCCATGACCAAATTACTTGGATAGTTAGTTGAAATAATCAATTTAGCCCAACATTCTTAGCTAAATATACCACGCATACAATGCATATCAGTATAGTCAAGGAAAGAAGCCTGTTTAACTGTTTGCTTGTTCCGTATATTCACTTGCTACTGTTTCTGCTTCCTATTTTCAAGTCCCATATATTAAGGATTCTGCAGAGCACACGGCAGGAAATAGGGCCCAAAGAAATTAGACTACCATGGTTCTCCTCCTGCAAGGTTTTCCATCCTGGTTTGCCATCTTTTCAACCATGCTCCCAACTAAGAGGGGTTTGTGGTGTGGGTGGCTATGTTCTCGGAGGCAGCGAGTGCTTTGTCTGCATAATCCAGACGTTAGCCAACCCAAAGAGACATTCCCTGTGGTAACGACAGGAAGGGGATACTGGAGGTGGGGGTGGGGTGAATTTCCTTCACTCAAAACTAAACTCTGATATTAGAGTCCAAGAAACAGTTCATTCTAGTTCTGCCCTGGACTCCCAGCCTATCAGGAAGGCCCTTCCAGGCTTGTAAATCCTGCTGAAGACTTAAAACAAACATCCTGGACCCAGAAGCCCCTGTACTGATTTACATAGGCCCGATGCCAGCAATGACTGGCAGTCCGCAACCTGCTCAGTCTTGATCCTAATGAGCTCATTGTTGTTTCAGTACACATTTGTTAAACCCCCTCTCTGTCCTGGACTCTGTTCTACACACCAGCAATACAACTGTGGGTAATGAAGCCCTTCCAGGGAGCTTGCATTCTAAAAGACTGGCTTAGAGCACAATCTGATCATTCTGTGACATTGATCTCTAACTTCATCTCTCAGAGATGCCAACAAGAGCTGCTCAGGTCAAGTGTGGTTTGCTCCGACCAGTTGCTTTTAAAATTTTTGCACAAACATAAGATAGAAGATTGCACATCTAAACATATGAGATTCCTGGTTGCTTCTCAAAGTCAGGCAATTTGGAACCTATATTCCTTCATGACTGTGATTGGGGCAACTGAATAACTGCTGCCCCGAGATTCACTCTCCAAGTTACAACATCCCCACTCTTGTGGTAGCCTACCTCTGAGGCTAGGTGAGCTGTGGTTATGCTGGAACTGTCCTGATGTAGCTGGTTAGTCATGCATTCTCTCTTTTCTCTATGATATCTAATTGGGTTAGAGTGTTTTAGATTTTCAGTTTGGGTTGGTTTGGTTTGATGGTATCAGGGCTTGAACCTAGGGCTTGAAAATGCTAGGCAAATGTCCTATCACTAAGCTATCTCCCAACTCACACTCTCTCTCTCTCTCTCTCTCTCTCTCTCTCTCTCTCTCTCTCTCTCTCTCTCTCTCTCACACACACACACACACACACACACTTTCTCTTTCACGCTTGCACATGTGTGTGTGTGTGTGTGTGTGTACTGAACTTTATCCCAATTTTTTCTGTGTGTCTCTTTCAGTTTTGTTTTTCTTGGTCTCACAAAGGTGCCCAGGTTGGCTCTGAATTTGTTCTGTAGCACAGGTATGCCTTGAATTTGTGATCCTCTTGCCCCATCATTCCAAGGAGCTGGAACCACAGGGCTATACCAATAGGCCCAGTTTGCTTCATTTTAATGGGGGGGAGGAGTCTTGCTATATAGCACCAGCTGGACTAGAACAAGTTATGTATACCAGGCTAGCCCCAAACTCACTGTGCAGTACAGGCAGCCTTTAATTCTTCATCATCCTATCTCAGACTCTACTGCTGGGATTATAGATGCACACCACTGTGCAAAGCTAAATAGTTGTTTTATAAGAAAGGAAGTATTATTCCTTTAAACCCATTTCTCCATCAAAAATTAGAAAGTAAGATGGAAACAAAATCCTGGAGAAAATATATCATCGGTAGAAATGCAGATAGCCCTTTGTTACAGTAAATCTCCAACCCAAAGAAGCCCATGCAAAAAAATCGCAACTCAGTTAATAGGAATACACGCTGCACGCCTAGACTGGGCAGGGCCACCACGATACTTCTGTATCCCCAGCTCTGAGACCCTTATAACGCGTGGTTTCTCCAGGCCACGAGCTTCTGCTCCATTTTCCTTCCACCCCCTCCTCTTCAGTCTTCCTCTCTCTCTTCCTCTCCTTGTTCTAAAACTTTTCAGCTCCACCTTCCCTTCCACGGCCCAATCACCAGCTCTAGCCTTTATTTTACAAGTTAAAATGGGGAGAAGGTTCACAAGATGTCACCTGAGTACAGGATTCGCTCCTCTTCACTCCTAGCTCCAGGTAGCCCCTCTTGGGGAAGTAGAATTAGCATTAAGATACAAACAGCACGGTACTTTATATGTCTATCACACCCAAATACCTTCGATTTTGTGTCCCACCTCCATTCTGACCTTGACTGGTAATCAATGAGCTTTGGGGGAATAAAAGCTACCATGACCAATGTTTCCTCAGGAACATTACTCATAGGAAATAGACTTCAGGGACCGTTAAGATGGCTCAGTGGGTAAAGGAACTTACTATCAAGCCTGACCATCTAAGTTCGATTCCTGGGGCTCACATGATGGAAAGTGAGAACTGAGACCTTCAGGTTGGCCTTTGACCTCCACGCACATGCTATGGCATATGTGACTTCCACACAGATAAATAAAATATTAAAAAACAAAACAGATTTCAGAGCTGGGCATATGCACACACTTGTAATCCAAGCACCTAGGAAATAGGGGCAGAAGAGCGGAAGAGTTTGAGCCCAGTTTGGGCTACATAAAGAGACCCCCACCTAAGAAGGGTGAAGGAAGGAGAGAGAGGGGAAGGGAGGGAGGGGAGGAGTCTTCAGCTCCTCTTTCAAGTTCCTTCCCACATCACTTCCTTCTTTCCATTTAGACTCCAACCTCAAAGCCAATTATCCATTCTCTAAGCTTCCATAGGTGCCTACTATGTACAGCATCCACCTGGGGTCAAAGGATAAGTCAGCTTTGCAGGACATCACAGGTCAGGGGTTAAGTACCAAGACCAGCAGATAGTGGCTGATTGTATCTTGCTGTGTGCTTCTTGGCAACTTATTTCTAGCCCACAAACGAGGCAAGTTTTATTACACCGCTTTCAAGTGTATATTCTACTTCTCTATTTCTCAGCCTCTCTCTGGGCTGATCTCATTTAGCCCCTTTGCAAATTAAATGCATCTCATTAAACGGAACCCATTTAGGACAATGCCCTTCAGGTGTGTGCATCTTCGTACATCTTTCATTTTAAGACAAGTGTTTGATTTATTTTCATCTCATTAAACTCTTTAAAATTATGTGCATCTCATTACACTCAGCATACTGAGATGACTTATTTCAGGTGTAGACATTACACCCAGCATTACCAGGCAGGAATATGATTTTTTTGTTGTTTCATTACAAGCCTTACAATTTATGTACATCTCATTACAATCAGCCATTTAAGACAATTCCCTTCAGTTGTATGGATCTCATTATACCTTTTCGTTTTCTGATTTTTTGTTCGTGTTATTTATTCAGAAGACTCACTTCAGGTGTGTATGTACCACTTCTTCTTCCTTTCCCCCAACCCCCCAAGGTTGTTTTCTTTATGTATGTGAGTACACTGTTGCTCTCCTCAGACCTGGGGGCACCAGATCCAATTACAGATGATTGTGAGCCACCATGTGGTTGCTGGGAATTGAACTCAGGACCTCTAGAAGAGCAGTCGGTGCTCTTAACCACTGAGCCATCTCTTCAGCCCGTGTATATACCACTTCTTCACCTGTTATTCACGTGCATTTCTGGGTGGTTGTTTACATTGTTGCATTGTAAAAGTGTTGACTATCAAACTTCTTGAAGGCCAGATATACCATCTTATGGGCCTCTTATGGTGGCACAGACAGGAAGAATGACTGGCTTCTCCTGGTTTAGTTAGGACTCTGCCAACAATTTCCTTTATTATACAGGACCATCAAAACCAACTGCCTGGCTGGAGAGATGGCTCAGTGGTTAAGAGCACTGACTGCTCTTCTGGAGGTCCTGGTTCAATTCCCAGCAACCACATGGTGGCTCACAACCATCTTCTGGTGTCTCTGAAGACAGCAACAGTGTTCTCACATATTAAATAAGTAAATAAAAAAATCTTTAAAAAACAAAAAAAAGAAAACCAAAAAAACAACTGCCTTTGTTTGCACATTGAGGAGGTAGAAAGTGTAAGTTCCCTTTGGTTGCTATCCATGAAGCTGCAGCACTATAGATGATGACACAACAGTTCTTAGCTCCTCCGGAAGAAGCAGCACAGATACCCATGAATTAGATGAGTTCTACAACCTAGCTCCCAACATCTAGAGGGCTACATACTTCTGCTCTACCCATCCATCCATCCATCCATCCATCCATCCATCCATCCATCCATTCATCCATCCAATTACTGGGGATGGAACCTGAGCTTTCACCTCTAAGCAGTGCTCTACCACTGAGCGTCCTTTAGACTGGAGTGTGTATCAATGGGTACACCTGTTGGAAGGAGGTGAAATAGCTTTGCTGGCTTATGATGGAATCTCCCAGTTCCCTCCATGACTAGTAGTTTTTGATACCTCTCCTCCAACCCTGTCCTGAAGATTCTCAGCTGGAATGCACCTTATAATTGCTCAGCAGGAGTTTTAGAGTTGAAAATCAAAACATTCTGGAGTCTGAACCAGTAGGTGTATTTTCAACAGCACCTCTGAGATTTTCAACTTCCTAACTTGATTCACAAAAGAATCTTTCAGTCACTTGGTACTGAAAATGCTGGATGCTCTCAGCATTGTCCCACCAAGTTTGCAACTCAACAAGAGCCAGAGTGAATAAACAAAATCCCAGATAGAGACATGTGAACCAGTGAACCCACTCACCCATGGCATATAGGAATCTCAGGTCTGCACACTAAGTATTGTGTCTCCTCCCACTCACTGCCCACTGCCTTCTAGGGCCAAGATGGCCAAATCAGTACACAGAGACAGCGTATTCCTCCATTCTCCAACCCAGAGGTGAGAGCTGAGGCAGGAGGGGTTAAATGTGCAGGTGCAGAAATGTTGCCGGACTCTGGGCCTCACCTACTACAGGAAGCACTTCCCTACAGGAAGTCTGTGGTGCTTCTGGTTGTCTTGAATTCATACCTGGTTTCCAGCTGTTCCACTCAATCCTGACACTGGATCCTAACCCAGGCAGCATCCCTTAGTGACTCTGGGCTGCTTTACCTCTTTCCTTCTCTATCACTCCACCTCTCTCCTTGCCAGTGAAAATAGAACCTATTCTCTAAACTCAAAATAACTCTGACTTGACATCCTTCCTTTTCCACTATTTCTTGGTGTGAACCTGCTAAGGAATCAGAATACACCCGCCTCCCGCCTGCTGTTTCATCTCCTCTTTCTCCAAACCAGAGGTCCTAGAGTTCTACAATCAGCCCCAGGCCTCCCTGGCCTCTCACCGAGTAAGATTTAATATGGGTAGATAGTTGGGCATCATTACTCAAACCCGTAATCTCAGCAGTTAGGAGGCCAAGGCAGGAGGATCAATAATCAAGCCTTTGGTATGTAGAAAGTTTGAGGTTAGCCTGGACTACATGAGACCATATTTCAAAACAAACAAACAAACAAACAAACAAACAAGCAAAACCACAGAGGCAGTGAGATTCTGTGAATTCAAGACCAACCTCCTCTATATACATAACATGTTCCAGGCCAGCCAGAGCTACATAGAAATTAGTTTTTAGGTTGGGAATGTGACCCAGTGGAAGAGCAAGTGTTTAGCATGGTTGAGGCCCTGGGCTCAATCTCAGCACTGAAAGTAAAATTATTTAACCCAACATGTAGTGCAGCTAATATTTGAGTCCAAGGTCAAATCCACACTTCTTTTTATGAGATTGTCTGTCTTCTTAAACCTTGGCTTGGCCAGAGCCAGCCTTCGGGGCTGAAGCCTTTCATCTCTGAAGACCTAGGAGGTGTTTGCCTCCCTGAACATGCCCTCACCTGTCCTCCACAATGGCTGATGGATGAGACAGCACTTAAAGATGTTAGCTACAGCCTCCATCAGTCTTCCCACAGCAATCTCTCTTCAGGAAGCACCAAGACAGAACCCATGTTCTCTAAACTTAGGAAACTGATTTCCAAAGCTCTCTGCTGAGTGGTAGGGGTGGTTGGGAGGGGGAGTCAAGAAGCTGATCTTTGAAGGACAAGCTGCCTGGGATGGAGGAGTAGGCCAGAGCCCTTTGCTGATGGTTACACAGATGAAGTTTAGAGGTCTGTGTGTGTTGAGTCGAAGTGATGTGGCAGGGACAGACAAGATGTCTCCCCTGACCTGTGTAGAAAGCTAAACCCTCTCCCCCTTGCTGGGAGATCAAGGTCCAGTACTTAGGCTTTTTTGTACCATCCCTGGGCACGAAGACACAACCAGACTGGAAGATGAAGAACAAACCTCTGGGAGCTTTTGGACAAGCTGACACAGAACAGGTGTGCACACAGAAAGGGGAGTCAACTGAGAGCTGAGGACTGGCCCAGGGCCCTGGGGCACTGTCAGACCCAGCAGCACAGGTGGTGGGGGGTAATAAAATGGTTACGTTCAAAGGAAAGAGAGGACAAAGGATGAGGGGGGATATGTGCTGGACTGGAGCGCAAACACCTGGCTCCTCACTTTTTGCAACATCTGATTCATTTTCCCTGTTCTGGGACATGTAGGGCCAGGGACAGTGGGGCAGGAAGAGGGAGGACAGAGAGGAGAGAGGATGGAGAGAGAGAGAGAGAGAGAGAGAGAGAGAGAGAGAGAGAGAGAGAGAAGTGCTTGTGTCCCTGGGGTTTTTTTCAGACAAAGCTATTATCGAAATGCCAACCTGCTCCTGCCTGGCCAATTTGCATATTCCACGCTGAGCTCTTGGAAGCAAGATGAATATGCATGAGGGCTTGGGTAGAATGTGAGGTTGCCAGGCTGTGGGCTAAGGTGGCTCATTGTTCTTTAGAAGCAAGGTGTTAAAAAAGCCAAAGCACCTCCCTGGTCAGCAGAATGGCCTGTGCTTCCCCTCCCAAAGGATAGAAGAGACAGAAATCCAGGCTCAGACAGAAATCCAACGGATGATGATCCTCTCAGCCTCACAAATACTTAATCAGGCGCCATCGAGAATGGGAGTGTCACTTCTCTAAAAGTAGCATATAATTACTCCCCTCTCATGAATGCTAATCTAGGAGGCAGTCTCCAGGATGAGAGTCACCTCTCCCGGCTTCCGGGAAATGAGGCTCCTCTCCCTATTTCTTGCTTTCTGAACAGGAAAAACTGGCACTCTGGGACACCCCAGCTTTCACCCTCCTACACAGATCCTCTCATGTTCTCGGTGGCCAGGTTGTAGTGGGAGAGCCTAGGACCTGATTGGTGCTCGGCAGGGCTGACTAGATGGTGTCAGTCAAGTACTTGAAGCTGTAAGTTATAATCTTAAGGCACCTGGTATGTGCTAAGGGTATAGGTCGGTTGGAAGAGCATGCCTCTCTTGGGAAATCCTTGGTTTGATGCTAAGCATACACACAACTTACAGTAGAGGGTCATGCCTACTCATTGACTGTCTACAGCTCCCCATGACCACGGGTTGAAGATAGTTCTACTCCAGATGTTGTAGTGAGAGCAGGAAGCTCTTATAATTTCACAGAAAATTCCAATTCATCCTAAAAACTTAGGGCCAACAAAACACTTGCCGTGTTTTCATCCCCAATGATCACGGCCGTCTCCCGTCCTAAGACAGATAGAGAAAGTTGGAGAATTGCCCATCCCACCCCACCCCCATCATCTGCTTCCACTCCACATAATTAAAGGCTGGCTTCCAGCACCATAACGACTTTTCTTCCTGGGACATGATCAGACTAGATTTAGAAAAATCTTTTAATAGAAACACACCTGAGTTCAAGAACCTCCCAGCCACCCAACCACTAACCTCCCTAGGACGGCTCCTGATAGATGGAACTCTCCACTACTGATCAACTTGAAAACCTAAACTTGGTGTGGGTTTTGTGCTGGAGTGTGATGAGCCATGAAATGCAGCTCACCATGTGGGCTTCCCCTCAAGCCCATTTTCTTATAGTACTCCATGATGTTGGGGGGAGAGGGGGAAAGGGAAGAGCCTGAGAAGAGCGTTGGTTTCACTTCTTAACAGGTCTGAGCCTTCTGTGGGTTCAGGCTCCATTCAGAGCTCTTGTCACCCTGAAGAATTAAAGCAAAGCTTTCCCCATATCTGATGTGAACTCCAGCTACTGGGAGGGCCAGGGATTTTGTCTCTCTTCTAGGTGTGGTCAGTACTACTGGACACCAAACCCTGACTCATGGGGACAGAAGGAAGGAAGGGCAGGTGGTACAAAATCTTGAGGGACGGCTTTCACATTCCCTCTCAGAAAAGGTGAGAAAACCGAGGCACCCTTCTCCCCCTTTTCCTGATAACCTCCTTCTGCAATAAGAGGGTCCCAGACACTTGAGATTTATTTTTAACCACCACTGGCTTTGATTAGCTTGTCTCAAGTTGCTTCAGACACCTGCTGGCAGGATAAATTGGGGGAAAAGAAGTGGCTGACCCAGATCAGATAAACTCAAGGCAAGAAGAAAAGCTGAGGGGAGGGGGGTCCACTAGTTCCCTTTTACTGAAACCAATGAAAAACCCAATAATGGGGAAAATGTTAAACTTGCCAGTGATCTGGTGTCACCAGCGATCTTTGGCACCTGTAGCTTTAGAGCTGATGAGTTTCAGAGTTGAGGTTATCTTTGTTTTGTCAAAGGCCTAGTGTCTGTGTCAGTGTATGGATTCTAAGGATGTGTATGTATGCTTTGTAGTCTCTTCCACCTTATGTGACATCCCGGGAGGTTCTATGTGTAGCTTGGTGCTATAAACACACATGATGGAGCCACAGGTACTCTAGCAGCTTTCCTGATAGAGTGAGGCCCTCCTCCGCTGCCCCTCTCCCCAGAGATGCCCCTTTTCTGCTTAAAAACAAACAAACAAACAAGCAGAAGCCCGAGGAAACAGCGGCAGGGAACGTACCCTGTCTGTCTTCACTGTCACTGTCCGGCTTCATACCGAGTGGCCCAGGTGCTTAAGCAAGCACTATGTCCCCAAAGCATCACCGAACATCTACTCGGGTGAGACCTAAGCGCCAGTCCATCTCTACTATGTCCTAAGTAGCCTCAGGCGAGTTGCTGAGCATTTCGGCTTCATGGCTCTCTCCCCTGAAAAAACCCAGAAGGTATGAATCCGCACCTACTTGTGACTCTAGGTTGCTGTGACAATGTGTAGAAAGTGATAGGGCTGGCAGCCTGTGCAAAGTGACCACCCCATAAAAAAAAATTTTTTTTTTGAAAGCCAGTTGCATGGGAACTGCAGGGTTAGTATCATTCAAGCTAGGAGATGAAAGGCGAAGGGAGTCAGGCTATGGACAGAGTCAGCATCCAGGATACAAGGGCAGCATTCACCTGCTGGTTATCAAGGCTGACAGATGCCTATTATCAAAGCCAGAGACTATATGGAAGAGTTCGTGCTGCTGGCCCTCAGGGCTGCAGGAAGGGGGAGCAATGTTACAAGATGCTGTTCCCACAGGCCACTGAGGGCAGACAAGGAGCAGTGATACATCTCAGTGCAGGAAAGAGAGGTAGTCTCCCAGGTAGTTGAGGTCAGTAAAACTACTTCCCTCCAGTCCCTGAGCTCCAAGGCCCTGAAATCCAACCCGACACCCCAATAAGAGGCGCCATGGCTTACTGGCACATCCCTGGGGTCCTCTATCTCTTCCTAGCCTCAGACTAGCTAGTTTCTACACATATTTCCAATCAGTGGAAACTTAGGAGACCACAGATAGCCTCCTTTTGTAGAACAGGCAGGGGGCTGGAGAGATGGCTCAGTGGTTAAGAGCACTGACTGTTCTTCCAGAGGTCCTGAGTTCAATTCCCAGCAACCACATGGTGGCTCACAACCATCTGTAATGGGATCTGGTGCCCTCTTCTGGTGTGTCTGAAGATAGCGACATTGTACTCACAGATTAAAAAAAAAAAAAAAAACCTGGGCAGTAGTGGCGCACGTCTTTAATCCCAGCACTTGGGAGGCAGAGGCAGGCATATTTCCGAGTTCAAGGCCAGCCTGGTCTACAGAGTGAGTTCCAGGACAACCAGGGCTACACAGAGAAACCCTGTCTCGGAAAAAAAAAAAAAAAAAAAAAAGAATAGGCAAACTCACTATATCACATGACCCCACCAGTGCCCACAACAGGGCATCCGTGCCATGGCCACAGACCAGCATCTGGGGACAGTCAGACATCGTTTTCCTAGAGGGTTTAGAACACAGAGCCAATGGACACCACTCTCCAAAAAAGCATGAAGAGTATTAATTAAATGAAGGTTTATTTCAAAATTAGTCTTAAGAGTATAAGCTTGGCTGGGGGCCAGACTACATAATGAGTGGTGAGTGCACCTGCCTACCCCAGCACAGGTGGAGAGGGAGCAGAGTCACCTGCCCTGCGCCCGATCGATCATGCATCCAATGGTTACTAGCACTAGAAGCCAACAGCAAAGGACTCCGCGCGTGCGCGGTTGCTCATGTTTGATCCAGGTTAAGCTATACACATTTAAATACACGCCGGAGGTTACGTGGTGTCATGCAATCCCAGTGATGGAATGACTTTCTTGCTCAGTGACCTCCTGCAGTGAGGCTGCTCCAAAGTTGAGGTTAGGTGGGACAGAGCACTGAAACGAGAAGAGGAGAGAGGTCATGCAGAGATCACACGGAGCAGAGAGCCACCCCAAGGACCAGGCAATGAGTGCGGCCCTGAGTCATCCCTCCGAGGACAGAAGAGAATGACAGGTGCTCCTTACAATGTCAAGCACCGTAGTCTCCAGGGCCCATGGATCTAACTCCGTGGCTTTAAGAAAATGCCTTTCCACTCATTCTTCACCCACATACTAGGATAGACCTGAGCTACTCATAGGTGGCTGAGAGACTTGTAAAATATGCTCCGTAAATATTAACTACTTTTATAAATTCACTGACATTTCAGCGGGTCACATGTCAGCTCACCAATGTCACATAACCCATCTCTACAAACATCTTTGAAAAACTTCTATTCTTGCAAAGTCTTGCAAGAGTCACAAGTTCTTCCTAATTTTTAACCTAAATCCTTCCTATTGACATTTAATATTATTCTCCCTGATTTCATAATCAGGTTCTATAAATCTCCTGCAACTCTTCCAAGTTTTGTATAAATGTGGAGCAAGAATTCATAAGATGTTGGGTCTAGACAGTGTGTCAACATCGATGGCCAATAACAGATGAAAAGAAGACACATGCAGACAGTGTAGGGCTCTTCACAGGGGTCTACAGCCACCCATATGTGTATTTGGCAAAAGACCTGAGCGTGGATCTGATCAAGCCTCTTGTTCCATTAGTTACAATAAATAAAGGAGATATAAGAATAGACTAAGTTATACCTTGGGCTGAAATTAGGAAGAATCTAGGACAAAGATATTCTCCAACTTAACAAATGAATTTAAGGAGAGATGGCTCAGTGGTTAAGAGCACTGGCTGTTCTTCCAGAGGTCCTGAGTTCAATTCCCAGCAACCCCATGGTGGCTCACAACCATCTGTAATGGGATCTGATGCCTTCTTCTGGTGTGTCTGAAGACAGCTACAGTGTACTCATATACATAAAATAAATACATCTAAAAAAAAAAACCTAAATGAATTTAAAAGAAGGAGAAGGGAGAAAGGGAAAGCTATAGTTGTTGTTGTTGTTGCTGCTGCTGTTGTTTTTAAGATACATTATTGGCTGAGCATAGTGCCAGCACTTGGAAGGTAAAGGCAGGAAGACCAGAATTTCAAGGTCTTCCTCAGCTACATAGAGAGTTTGAGGCCATCCTGGGCTGCATAAGATCCTGGAGGAAGCCGGGCAGTGGTGGCACACACCTTTAATCCCAGCACTTGGGAGGCAGAGGCAGGCGGATTTCTGAGTTGGAGGCCAGCCTGGTCTACAGAGTGAGTTCCAGGACAGCCAGGGCTACACAGAGAAACCCTGTCTCGAAAGACCAAAAAAAAGATCCTGGAGGAAGTGTGGAGAAGTAGAGAGAGGAAGGATAGAAAGTGGGGTTGGGGGTGACAGAGACAGACAGACAGACTTAGGAGATAAATAATGAAATTTTATGGACCTTCATCAGGTCCTGAAGCAAACAAATAAACTCAAAACATTGTATGGGAAAAAACCAAGGTGAGCTGTACAGTGATGAGGTCAACAGTGCCACTCAATATGCTTAATTTTGTAGTTGTAGCCTTCCCTCTTCCCCCTTTGTTATTCTGGGAATGGACCCCAGGGCCTCATACTGGCCAGGCAAGCACTCTACAGCAGAACACCACCTTAGCCCTAACTCTTTAGTTGTGACAATGGCATTGTGGCTATGTGTCTAATTCTTAGGTTTTACAAATATACACTTAAATATTTACGGATGAAAAATACTAAGAGAAATCTGCTTCAAAACAATATTCCTGGCTAAGACTTTATAAGACTGGTGTGGGCTGGAGACATGGCTCGGGAGTTAAGAGCACTGGCTGTTCTTCCTGAAGACCAAGGTTCAGTTCCTAGCATCTACGTCTGTAACTCCTGTCCCAAGGGCCCTGACACCCTCTTCTGGCCTCTTTGGGCACTCACAAGGTGAACCAACATGCAGGGACTATATAAATAAAAATGTTTAAAAGAGTTGGCTGTGAGTCAGTGGAGCTGGAAGATAAGAACCATCTTCCTGTTGCCTGCACTGAAACCTTCCATAGTAATATGTTCAAAAAGAAGCTACAGAGTGGTAACTGTTGCTCAGTGGAAGACTGCTTGCCTGGCATGAATGAGCCCTGGGTTTCTAGTAGTACTCTATTTCATAAAAATTTATGAAGAGGGCTGGAGAGATGGTTCAGTGGTTAAGAGCACTGACTGCTCTTCTGGAGGTCCTGAGTTCAATTCCCAGCAACCCCACGGTGGCTCACAACCATCTGTAATGGGATTTGATGCTCTCTTCTGGTGTGTCTGTAGACAGCTACAGTGTACTCATATACATAAAATAAATAAATATTTTAAAAAGTTATGAAGAGACAAACTTAATCATGATATCATTCTCCTTTCAAGTACTACAAGTATTAACTTATTTTCAGGCTTTGTTTTTCCCAACTAAATATGACATAATGCTAGAGCCACCAGATTTCTCCACAGTAAGTCCTTTGTTGGTGTCTTGTTCCTCATGAGGACTCATTGTGGCAACCTGAAGTAACAGAATCTCTTCAGTCCCGCTAGTAACACCCATTACCTCAAAGCCCTCATGAAAACCATGTGGTGTGACTACTGCCTGGTTGGCCTGGTGTGGGTGCTCCAAGAGAGTTTCAGCATGAGCTCCTCAGCTTGGGCAGGAACTCAGAGGACCTTTCTGTTCTGGGAGGAGGGAGGGCAGCTTCTCTCACCTTTTAAAATGTAGTCCGTTAGCAAAGTAGGCACCTTCTCGTTATCCTCCTTCATGGCGAAGAGAACTAGAGAAGGAGAGAAGGAGATATGGGCCAAGGTACTATCAGGGTATGAAGCTTAATTCTAAGGCTAGACAACTCCCACTCCATGCAAGAGAGAAATGACTTGAAGAAACCTGGTGTTCGTTGAGTATGAAGTAGATATATCACTCTACCAGCTTCTATCAAGATTCAGAATCTTAAGTTGAGAAAGAATACACTCAGACAGCCTCAGGGTTGTCTCTGCAATGTGGACCTACCAGTGCCTTCTTTAAAATTTCCCCTTTTGGCTCATCTATACCTTCTATACATCTACCAAGAATGTATTTTTTAACAAAAATAAATAATTGCCAAAACAATACCTAAATGTTAATATTAATTGCTGAATCACTAATAAAACTGCGGTTTTTTTTTTGTTTGTTTGTTTGTTTTTTTTTTTTTTTTGAGACAGGGTCTCACTTTATAGCCTTGGCTGGCCTGGAACTCACCATGTAGACCAGGATGGCCTTAAACTCAGAGATCCACCTGCCTCAGCCTCTGGAGTGCTAGAATGAAAGGCATACCTCACCATGCTCAGTTATGAAACTGTCTTTAAGGATATTCTACTCACATAAAAGATGTTATTGCAATAATTCTCACCTCCAGTTTATTGGCCACAAATGAAGTTTATCTAATGAACCTTTATTCTATGTTATGTCCTGTGGGGAAGAAATGAAGTCCTGAGTGAATGAGTATTGTTGACAGAGTACAGCCAGCCAGTTCAAGGCCCTGAAGCCTCAGACCCAGGGAAATGGCAAAGCCTTCCCCAGGTGAGACTTGGGGAAGGGAGGACAGGAAAGCCTTTCTCGGGTCCAAGTATGGTTGTTATAAATGATTGACCCTCAGCTAAAACCAAGGTATGCAGGGACTGTCAGCCATATCTTCCTCCCTCCATTGACTGCAACTGGAAACTACTCCCTTATAGAGATCAGCTGAGCTCATTTCTCCTCCATTCAGATGTATAAAATTAATGTTCTGAGTTTGCAGGCTTCTGCTGGTACATCTTCATTACAGCACATGGCCTACACAATCCCAACTTTTCTGTCTGTGTGTCTGTCCTTTCTTCTTTCCTCATTTCCCAAGTCAGGTCAACCCCCAAGCCATGCAGGTCACAACAATGTCCATTACAGGGTTAGACTATGCTGAGCTTAAGGACTGTGGACTCTCAGGGAATCTACCCAGCTCTTGATGAAACACTTCCTTGACTTATACAAGAAACAAACAATAGAAAAACTTTTAAAGCCTAAGGACTTTTGAGGATTATTTTTATAACAGTTTAAAAAGTGTATGTTCTAGGATGAGACTGTAACTCAATGACAGGACACTGGTCTAGTAAGGCCCATGTTCCATTCCCAAACAAATAAATGCTTTTCTGTTAGTGAAATAACATGTTGTCATGCTCACAACTTACATTACTTGAAGTCAACTTTGGGGAAAATTCCCTAAGAAAGTATCTGAGCCTCATTTTTAAGATCAATAAAAGTATCGGTCAACACACTCTTTCCCCAATAAGCTTCCATAAATGGACTACAGTGTACCCGTCAGTGTAGTCTTACACCATCTTTTGAAAGTGGGAGAGCTACATATCTAAAACAGACTTATCGACGAAGAAGGCTAAAGAACATGTGTTAGCTTCATAACAAATATATCCTAACATAGAAAAACTAGAGCAGTACATGAAACCATTAAGCAGTGCAGTGCTGAGTGTGAGATCACAGAGCATGTTTCTTCTGGGACATGTCTCTATACTGTCTAAGTCTCCTTAATGAACGTATCTGATGTTTATAAGCAGAGTGAAAAGTGAAGATCAGCGGGCCCTGAGTCATGAGGCAACTGTGACAAGGGTGGGACCCCAGATCCACTGCTATGTTGTCCTGGTTTTGAGGCTGGGTAATGAAACTTGGACAGAGTTGGGACCAGGTGAAGGATAGAACCTAACATGATTCTAACATGTTAGAATCACCTAACAGAAATCACCAGCCAAAGCCAAGGGAGAAAGACTATAGTCTATCAAAAACAAAACAAAACAAAACAAAAAACAAAAACTATAGTCTACCAGGGTTTTTGTTTTCTTTATGTTTTTGGATATATAGTCATTTCAACTGAATTTAGATGCTGGGAATCCTGGTTTCTTCTGTTTGCTTGATGCTATATCTAAATTTAAATTACATTTATTGTGGTGGGTGGGTGTGTATCACAAGGCATGCATTTAAAAGTCAGAGGACAACTTGGTGGAGAAGTCAGTTTTCTCCCTCTACCATCTGGTCTCAGATATGAAACGCAGGTCCCCTGACTTGGCGGTAAGTGTCTTTACCCGCTGGCTCTGTGTGGGTATTTTTAGATACAAATTCATGTGCACTTAGTTGGTTGAGTATTTTGCAACTGAGCCTGGGCAGATCAAATGCCATTCCAAGAAGATCATGTTAAAAATGCAGTAACTCTACTTAGACAGCATCATCTAAGTTGATCTCTAAATTGAAGCATCTGTATGGATGGTCCAGTCACATTAGCCAAACTTTGGCCTGAGTCCTTGATTCAAGGAGCAGAGAAAAGAGAACAACCATTATTCATGAACTCACAAAAGAATCTGCAAAAAATTAGCATTCACATAACGTAGGAGAATCAGTATTCAGAATGATAAAAGTGTATGCTTTAAAAGGAATATGAAATATCCACTTATTAGAAGAGACAGAGTGTTAACAAAATAGCTGACTGGTAACATTAAACCCTGGGTGGACAGCTGGAGGGAGTGCTCATTGAGTAGAAGCACTTGCTGTTCTGGCCGTCGTTCCCAGCACACATGCTGGGAGCTCACACCACCTGTAACTGCAGCTCCAAGGGATACGATGGCCTCTTGTGGTACCTGCACACATGTGGCATATATACATAAATAATAAAAATAAATCTTTAAAACTCGGTTACAAAACGTTATAACTTTAGACTGGAGAGACTGTTCAGCGATTACGAGCACTAACTGCTTTTCCGGAAGACTCAAGTTTAATTCCCAGCACCCACATGTTGGCTCATAACCATCTGAAACTTCAGTTTTGAGGAAGTGTGTGTGTGTGTGTGTGTGTGTGTGTGTGTGTGTGTGTGTGTGTACGCACGCGCGTGCGCGCATGGGTGCATACGCACACGCACATGCGCAATGTTCACTGGGGCCATCAGTCCCATGTAGAGGTCAGAGGGCAATTCTACAAGTTGATTCTGTCCTTCTACCTTTATGTGGGTTCTAGGGATTGAACTTAGATCTCCAGGCTTGTAAAGAAAACGCTTTACCCAGTGAGCTGACTCACTGGCCCTATAATTTTTTAATGAATTAAAAAAAAATAAAACAATGAGGAGAATCGCGCTAACTTTCTAGACATGGGTTGATGACAAATGAATAGTTCTTCCCCTTTTCAATAGCATGAGTAAGTATTTTACATACACCAACCTTTACATTTTGTCCAAAGTTTACCACTGTGAAAACCCAAGCACCTGTAAATACTCTGTGTGTGTGTGTGTGTGTGTGTGTGTGTGTGTGTGTGTGTGTGTGTGTGTGTGTTGTGATAGTGAACAGTGAATACAGAGCCTTCTGAGTGCTCTGCAAGTGCTAAACCACTGAGCTATACCACAGGGGCCAAAAAGAGGTTAAAAGTACTTGCTGCTCTTGCAGAAGACCCAGCCTGGGTTCTCAGCACCCACATGGTGACTCACAGCTTCTGTAACTCAGATTCCACAGAGTGGTCTTATGGCCTCCGCATTGTACACATGTGGCATAGTCACATGCGAGCAAAAACACTCATTAATATAAAATAATTAGTATTTTAATTAATTAAAAATAAAATCTATGGGCTGGAGTGATGGCTCAGCGGTTAAGAGCACTGACTGCTCTTCCGGAGGTCCTGAGTTCAAATCCCAGCAACCACATGGTAGCTCATGACCATCTGTAATGGGATCTGATGCCCTCTTCTGGTATGTCTGAAGAGAGCAATGGTATATTTGAATACATAAAATAAATAAATCTTTTTAAAAAAAGAAGAAAAGACAAACTATATTTCTTAAAAAATAAAATAAAATCTATGGCCGGGCATATCAGTCTGCACCTATAATTCCAATACTCAGGCGGCTGGTTAGGTTAATAGAGCTCATAGCTAGCCTGGGCTATGTATTGAGAACCTATCAGAAGAAGAGGAAGAAGGAGGAGGGGGAGGGGGAAGGGAAGGGGGAGGGGGGAGGAGGAGAAGGAGGAAGAGGAGGAGGAGGAGGAGGAGGAAAAGGAGGAGGAGGAGGAAGAAAAGAAGGAGGAGGAGAGGAGGAAGAGGAGAAGAAGAGGAGGAAGAGGTAGAAGAAGGGAGGGAAGGAAGGAAAAGAAAGAAGAGAAGGGGGAAGGAAAAGAAAAAGAAAAGAAAAGAGAAATGTCTCAAAAACCAAAATGGCAGCCCAGGTGTAGTGGTAGACACCTTTAATCCCGGCACTAAGGAGGCAGAGGGAGGTGGATCTCTGTGAGTTCCAGGACAGCCAGTAGAGAGCCTCTGTAGCAAAACAAACAGAAAAGCAATGTGTAGGAGGAAGCTGGAGAGATGGCCCAGTGGTTAAGAGCACTTGCAACTCTTGCAGAGGACCCAGACTCAGTTCCCAGCACCCACATAGCAGCTTACAACTGTCTGTAACTCCACCTCAAAGGCATCTAATACCTTCTTGGGGCCTTCATGGACACCAGGCACACAAGCGGTGCATGTACATACATGCAGGTTAAAACATTTGTACACATAAAATTAAAAAATAAAATAAAATAAACTGGACCTGGTAGTACAAACCTGTAATCCCAGAGGCTGAGGCAAGAGGATAGCCCATCTGAAGCCTGCCTGGGTCTCATAATGAATCCAAAGGTAGCCTGAGCAACTTAGTGAGCTCCTGACTCAAAGCTTAAAAAGCAGAGGACACGAGTCTCTAGGTTTAATCCATATACTGAAAAACAAACCTCAGTGCATATTTATACAAATACAGAAATCTGAGCAGAGTGATGGACTTTGACATTAAAATTCCTGATTCTCAAGGACGTGGTGTGTGTGGATGTTGGCAAGACCTGTGTGCCGCACGGTCTGCTTTTGCTCCCTAGGTGGATAAAAAGGAAGCATTTCCTCACTCTTAACTTGGGGATGGGGGATGGTAGGGGGACATGTGTCTTCCTTGTATGACTAGAAGCTCCTCTCCCTTCCTCTAACCTGACCAATAGCCCTGCACTGGCCCATCCCCTCAAGGGCAGCCATAGTGGGCTGACCAGCCTTGTGAGCTGTCATTCAGCAGGAGGCCTAGTTGCCTGGAAAATGGGGTTTCTATCTGATCCATTGAGCCTGTCACCAAATGTCAGTCTAGGATTTTTCTCCTCCTAAGAGAGCCGAGTGGACACTGCTACTTGAAGCTGGCCTTTTGGGGGTTGCACTGTTTCATACGGCCATAGGTAGATGGACAGATAGGCAGCTATGAAAAGCAATTTATTTCATGTTGCTCCCCCCCGCAGCTCAGAATATTTATTAATACACGAAAGCAGCCAAGTGAAGAGGCCGTCACTTCCTGGAAGGAAAACTAGACTCTATTCTTTCCAAGCAGCCTCGCTCCACCCGAAAAGCCTTGCTTCACATTAGAAGTACAGCAGGGCCCACAAACAGAGCTCTCTCTTCCAAGGGACCCAGGTGTGGACAGTCCAGGTAGAGAAGGCAAAGTCCAGGGGGCTGTCGGGGAAAACAGAAAACTCGGCCCGATCCCTCTTTTGTCTTCCCACCCTTATAAAAACCTGGGCACCGACCGAAGCAGAGTATTTTAATTAAGGGTCATTGAAGAGGATACAATACACAGACATTGTTGCCCCATGCAAAGCCATCCTAAAGAAATCTGGGAACTAAGAACAAGAGGTGCACAGGCGAGGAGGGACGACATCTTAGGCCTGAGGCTGAGGAGGAGAAACTCACTGTTTGTCAGCATCTGCAAGTCTTCCACCGAGGGAGGAGAGGATTTCTTCTCATAAGGGATGACTGTGTTCAGATACTGCCAAGACAAACAGGGTATGCAAAGCTTGAGTCATGGTCCCTCGGGTCAAGGCACAGTGGGCATCCTGAGCTTGGGCCAGACTTTTTCATCCTGGGTAACACTCACCGTCAGTAGAACACTGTTATTTAGAACCCTCTTCCACCTCTTTACGTATTTCTCGAAAGTTAGCTTTCCGGTATTCAATGGGGGAAACTTCCACTACCCCAACGTCTACATTCTTAATATGTTAAAGTCTTTTTGGTTCTCGGAATCCTAGGAGTGTTTCTCCTCCTGGGTGATAGCTGTGGCAGTGTGTACAGTTTTATTCTTCACAGTGCAATTTGGGAAGAAATTATTTCTCTCCTGTCAAAATGAGATATCTACCTAAGATCTTTTTTTTTTTTTTTTTGAGACAAGGTTTCTCTGTGTAGCCCTGGCTGTCCTGGAACTCACTCTGTAGATCAGGCTGGCCTCGAACTCAGAACTCCACCTGCCTCTGCCTCCTAAGTGCTGGGATGAAAGGTGTGCGCCACCACTGCCTGGCTTCTACCTAAGATCTTGATTGTCAGATTTGCTGCCTCCTAAAACAAAGCAAGCCACGAGGTACCCAGCCAGTAGGCATCAAAGAGCAGTAGGCCACAGAGATCTTGTCAAGCTCCTAAGGAGCCCTGGGCAATAAGCAGAAGGTCAACGAGACTGGAATTGTAGTTTGGGCCCTGTCTGTGGCAGTGAAGCCCCAGACAACTGCCCTATGATTTGGGCCTCAGTTCTCCCAGGAACAGGATGGGCTAGTTAGGTGTTCCTAGTCTTCCTAGGCTATGCTCATGCTGTTGTAACCCTTAGGATTCAGGGTTAATCATTAAAACAGTATATATACTTCTCGATCATTTATTCCACATTTTCAAAGTTGACAGTGCACACACAGTGCACATACTGCCAAGTCTATTAGATTTTGTACTCCATGAGGAGAGGCCCAGGACCTCCCACTTCTGCACCTTGAGGACCTAGCAACAGATCACAGCATGTAACAGGCAGTTCTTGAACTCTGCCTTAATAACCAAAAAAGTGCAAGCCACATTACAGATGCTGTAGTTTAGATGTAACGTGTCCTCAAAAGGTCCGTATTCAAAGCCTTGCTCCCCAGGGTCATGGTACTGGGATGTACTGTGGCCCTTTAAGAGACCTTATGCAGTCCTTAAAGGATAATTGAAGATTCTCTCTTGACTTCTTATGTGCCCTGCCCCATTCTGTCTCTGTCTTTTTCTTCCTGTCAAGTTTGACATGGGACTGCTTGTTACTACAAACACACCCCCAGGATGTCACCATACCAAATACCAAACCACTGAGGACACCCAATAAAAAATAAATAAGTAAAACGTTGTTCTTTCTAAAGTTAACTGCTTCAGGTATTTCATTGTAGTACTTCAAAGGTGTCTACAAGTTACAGTCAAAATGAAGTCCAGAGAGTGCCAAAGTGTGACTTGGACTTACAGTCAGAGCTGGAGGTTGAAGAGGCAATATTGGTGGCACAGGCTCAGCTGGCCATCTAAAAGACGGAGCTGAGTAGACTCTGAGATGTGGTCTGTTTTGAAACAGATCCCCCAGTGCACTTTACTCTTAAAGAAAACTAATTCATAGATCTACGTTTGATGTTGAGTTTTAAGTTTTATCCTTGTCCCAGAATAAAAGACCTAAAACAAAATAATGACACCAAAAAATTAAAAAATTTAAAAAAAAATTGACCTTTGAAAGACATTACCTTTGTCTTCCTTACAAATGAAAGAAAATGCTAGGGAACCTCAAACTGGCCCAAATTTTGGGATAACTCTGGTGAGTCTCCATCACTCTCATCTCTGGTGAGGAAATGAGGTGCTAGCTGTCTAGGGGAATAAAGAAACTAACTGGCTGCACATACCTGTCTGTCGGCTCCTGAGGAGCCAAAGGTCTGGCGGATGCCGCTCTGCAGGATGTTGGAGATGCCTTCCATGCTGAAACGCTAAGGAAGAAATACACTCAAGATGTGCAAAGGCTAATGTCACCACCCCAGGGACTTCTATGTCCTTGCTCAAATGCTCATCAGCTATCACACTGCCCTCGATAATTGGCAAATGCACAGAGAAGCCAAAATTAAAGCAAGAATAGGTAACAGCAGTCTTAGAGACTCATTTGGGTAAGTCCCTCAAGGTTATAAGACCCCTTTGTCATCCCCAGACCACCTCATTTTATCCTGTATCACATAAACAGAAAACCAAGACAGGACAGCTCAATTCTGGGGAACTATGATGCAAAGATCTTAGTGGGGAGTAGAGCATGCAGCTTCCAGGAAGTGCAGGCTTCTAGAAGTGGCCTGGTACAGAAAAACTTTTCTTCAAGAGGCGCATAGCCCAGGCTTAATTCAATAGGTCTGTGATCGAGCTAGGCAAAGGTGCACTGGAAAAGCAAATTTATGGACTTCACCCTATCAGGAACCAGTGAGTCATCTGGTCATTTCTAGCCATTCAAATAGTCCAGCAATATCCTACATCTGCCCCAAAGAGACCAGACCGGACAATAACCCACTGCCTGTCACAGGGTTCTGCACACAGTTATTACCCAGTAACTGTTTAGGGGTCCACTGCAGGGTAGGTATCAGGACACGTGATGGTTAAGGCTCGAGGCTGGCTGTGCCTAGACTTCTGGTTGCTTATGTACCTTGAGAGGCATCTGGCTTCCCTTCTCTATCCGACTGCTCTGCAGGCTCAACCCCTTCTCTTTCCGCCTCTTCTTCATCAGTTCCCGCTGCTCCTTCTGCTTGTTCTGAACCTCAATGAGCACCGTGATGAAGGAGTTCTTCACTTCCTTCTCAAACTCCAGCTCATCTCTGCGGGCCAGCTGGTGGACCAGCTCCTCTGAGAAGTCACGGATGGCACCCTCCACCTGGTCCAGCAGCTCTGTCAGCTCAGACCCAGACATGTGTCTCAGCCCTAGAGAGGAAGATGGATTTCATAAGTGATACCTACAGAAAGGCACGAACCTGCTGGAGTTAGAACTATTCTTAGAGAGAGCCCCTTCCTAGTCTCTGAAAGACTGTCACAATTAGGAGAAAGGCCAGGAGGAAAGCATTATATCACATACAGAAAAGAAGAGCCAACTCAGAAAGCAGAGGGGAAAGGTGTGTCCTAATGAAGGAAGAACATGCCTGGCTTTGATATCTTATTCTGTCTGTCTGTCCGTCCTCTGTCTCTGTAATACTCACGTAGAAGAGGTTAATGAGGGAAATACTGATACAGGAGGTAGTGTCTTCTCGAGAAGTCATGGAGACAGAGCTCACACCAAAATGAACATTACGTGAGGGTATGTATGGTCCTATGCCTTAGTCCACACTCCACATTATGGGAGTCCTAGGGAAGACTGGGAAAGGCAGTAAAAATGAAGCTTTGTCACCCAGCAGGTTACTTCCCGAGACAAAGAAAGGGCACCAGAGATTTCAGACATGGATACCTTTAACATTTTGTCTCTTAGGGCTGTGTGATGTATAATAGATTTAGATCACCATCAATTGAGTGTTTCAAAAGGGTAGGAGAGCCGGGCATGGTAGCACATGACTTTAATGCTAGCACTTGGGTGGCAGAGGCAAGTTAAGCTCTGTGAGTTCAAAGATAGGTTTACATAGTAAGTACTGCCTACAAAAGGAAGGAAGGAAGGAAGGAAGGAAGGAAGGAAGGAAGGAAGGAAGGAAGGAAGGAAGGAAGGAAGGAAGGAAGGAAGGAAGGAAGGGAGAACATTTTTAAAAAACATGTATGTGTGTTTTACCTACATGTATGTCTGTGTACCTTGTACTTGTATGTGAATGGTATCCCTAGAGGCCAGAAGAGGGCATCAAATCCCCAGGAACTGGAGTTACAAATGGTAACCCTAAGTAGCCATGTGGGTGCTGGGAATTGAAATTGAGTCCTTTGCAAGATCAGCCAGTGCTCTTAAATGCTGAGCCATCTTTTCAATCCTTGCTATTTTGTTTTCTGAGACAAGGTCTCAATATGTAGCCAAGGATAGCCTCTATCTCTCTTTCCTCCTGCCTTTGCCTCCTGAATGCTGGTAGGCATTGTACTACCACATCTAGTGAGCAGAAAGGATTGTAAACCTTCCTGACACACGTCTGAGAATGCAGTGTTGCTTAGCATGGAAAAAGCCCTGGGTGTAACCCCTAGCAACACATACACACACACACACACACACACACACACACACACACACACACACACACACACGGGGGGGGGGGACCTCTACCAGAAAGAAAAAGAAATGACTTTGTGTTAGATGACAGAGAAGCCACCTGGATATATTCATTACACTGTATACAATGTATTGAAATGTTTCAAATGACACTGTATCCCGGAAACACATATATTTGCCACATTCCAATTAAGCATAAATAAAATCCATAGAATAGATTTAGGGAGCACCTTTTATTTCCCCTTAGTGCTCACTTTCCTTCTCGTTTCTGCTTAGCCCGTGTATCTGATGACTCAGTTGGCACTTCCTGCTTTGTTTTGCTCTTTGAAGCTGTCCTCCTCCTTCTGGTTTTTGCCATTTCACTTTGCTTTGCTGAGTGTTTCTATGTTTGGGCCCTTTGTGTGCCTAAGAATGGCCTGACTGGGTGGGTGGTGGATACAGTTAGGCAGCCACACCCACTCCATCATCCCATTGGCTTCCTGTGGTGGCACAGCCTTGCCTGCTTCATCTCCTTAGGGCCAGGCAGTTTTGCTTTCAGGATGTGGTGTTTGACTTTGTCTCAGTTTTTGTCACTTCCACATGATATTTGGACCGAGGTACCCTGACAAGCACACCTTCTGTTTCAGCCCCACTACCCACCCTGCTTCATAGTAACATCTCTGCAAAGGCAGGCTTCCTCCTACAGTGCAGCATGCACAAGCATCCCTAAGACACCTGCTGATTTTTTTATTACATTTTCATTTCACGCTTCATCCAGCCCACCCTTTGTACAGTCATTACTATAAATTTGTGTTAGAGAAGTAATGTGAGACAGGCATTAAAAGACTGGACTCTAGTGTTCAAGTGCTATCTGCACTGCCCCGATAATGTATAGGAAAAGTGTACATTGAAAATGAGATCTTCACTCTCCACACTGAAAGAAAAAGGAAGAGGGCTGAGGGTGCAGCTCAGTGTTAGAGTGTATGCTAGCATGACAGGGTGCATGGCAGCATGAGGCCCTATGTGTAATTCCCAGCCCTAAACATTACACACACAGAGAGAGAGAGAGAGAGAGAGAGAGAGAGAGAGAGAGATTTTCCTCTTCTTCATATCCCTTTTTTCTTAGAGTTTCTCTGTCTTTTTCAAATATATATTAAATTTTTAATAGCTAAATATGCTTCCTCCCATCTCCACAGTTCAGGAAGGGTTTCTTCAGGGATCAGCCACTGCTTTGAAATGTAATCATAAAGGAAGATAAGACCTAATCTCCCACTGTTCTGGAAGTGCAGAGGCCTAACTCAGCCACCTGACTCCAAATTGCAAACCCTACTTAAGGTAATGGGTTCCATCCACTTAGTTATAACAAGAGTACAATTTCCTCCACTCCTTGCTGTCCTTTAGAGACTTGCCTGGTGTGTGTAGCCTGTTCTAATTTAATGCTTACTCAGTAATAAAATTGCCCTGTACCCATGTTTTTCATGGAAAGAATTTTCTGAATGGCAAGAAGATTTTGTTTATAATTCCATTTCTCCAACTGTGGGCTCAGATAAGTCACTTAACCTCCAGAAGATAGCTCAGTCCATGGTGGCATGGTGTGAAGTTGGTCTGAGGGTAGTACATAGAGAACATTAAGACTGCTAGCTCTTATTCTCTCTCTCTCTCTCTCTCTCTCTCTCTCTCTCTCTCTCTCTCTCACACACACACACACACACACACACACACACACACACACACACAGAGGATACTGGAGCTTGTACCTAAGGTACTAGGTAATCATGAATGCAAGACAAATTCTCTGCCCCTGAGCTATAACTCATATGTGTGTATATGTATATGTATATATATATATATCCCATTGGTTTTATAGTAGCACCATTGATTGCATTTGGGAATGGCTCAGTCCTTTAGTCTTGTTTAGTTAGCTTTAGCACTTAAATTTCTTCTTTCTTTCTTTAATTTTTTTAAAGGTTTATTTATTTATTTTATGTATATAAGTGCACTGTAGCTGTCCTCAGACACAACCAGAAGAGGGCATCAGATCCCATTACAGATGGTTGTGAGCCACCATGTGGTTGCTTGGAATTGAACTCAGGACCTCTGGAAGAGCAGTCAATGCTCTTAACTCCTGAGCCATCTCTCTAGCCCGGCACTTAAATTTTATTCTACCTTTTTTTTTTTTACCCTGCAAAAATGCTGACTTTTCTTCAGATGCCTTTCTCCTGTATTTGCAAACCTCTGTGTTGGGGCAGAGATCAAGTTCTGATAACCATATGTAAACAGTATCTGGGCAAGACCCAGGCACGGTGGCACAATCTTTTATAATCTCAGGCAGGCAGATCTCTGTGAGGTCAAGGCCAGCCTGGTCTACATAGTGAGTTCTAGACCAGTCAGGGCTTCATAGTGAGACCCTGTCCAAAACAAACAAGCAAACAAAGCAACCCAGTACCTGACACCAAGGAATCATTTGGTCCTCAGCGAGCCTGGCCCAGGGGCCCTCACCTTCATAGGACCAGTTGTTGTTGAAGGTCTGTGTGAGGGCCTGCATCTCTTGTAACAGGACTGAATCTGCCTGGGACGAGACTTCTCCTCCATCTTCCTCATCCAGCACCTCCTCTTCCTCCTCAGGATCTGGGGAGTTCTGCATCATTTCTTCGATCTCCTCAATCACCTATGGATAAAGCACAAACTCTGTTCCTCCCTGGAGGGGTGCTCCCGTTCGTTCGAGCAGTCAGTGGCATCCCTAATTCATTCTGCGTCTTCATAAATATTGGATAATAATAAAAATAGAGCCACTCAAAGGTTTGCATAGATTGCCTTTGATGTAAAGCACTTTCATGTAGCCCTCTTCCAAGTGCTCCATTTAGGTGAATGCATTATTGGAAATCAGCCTCTCTTTCAGGAAATGAAGCAGGGTTATCTGGAAGTAAACATTTATCTCGGTTTGCTAAGCATTTTGTTTCTAAGTGGGAAAATATTTCATCTGCCCAACTATAACACAAAACCCAGTCTGTTAATTGTCACATTTCTTGTAACAGAGGGGGGGAGGGGAGGAGAGAGAGGAACATACACATTCCCAGAACAACCCCAAATGGGGAGGAACACAGATGTTTCTCCAGAATTGGTCTGGACAAGAACTGAAGCTTCCCAGTGAAAAGTGAAAGTAAAGACCAGAAAATGATAAAAAAGGCAGCCAATGTCTGGAGAGCAAAAAGTGGGTAAGAACCCCAGCTCTGAATTCGACTGTTAGTGGGGCTCAGCTCCCTACAAGTTGAGGGTCAAGGTAGATGCTACCAAAAGCATGGACGAACTACTGTGAGCATTAGCTGTTTGCACACAAAGAGAGCAAACCAAGCTCTCACAAGAAAGTGTGTCTTGATGAGTCTGGTGACCACAGCACATTTAGCTAGCTCAGCCCCTTCGCAATGCTGAGAGAGACTCCACCTGGGAAGCCAGAAGACTGTGATTTGGAGATAGGGTTCTTCCTGCTGGGCTGGACTGAAAGGAACGGGACTTACTTAGGGTTTCTTCTTTTGAAATAATCCATTTTTATGCACAAACTTGCTCAAATTGAACTGAAAATTTAGAACATGCCTAGTCTTCAAAGGGTATTTTATAAAACGTGACCAAGTAATGCGCTGTCCTTTAAAGTTTTACGGCTGAGAGCAGTTTTCATTGTACCCGTGATGGTTAATATTGATAGTCAATTTAATAGCCTCTAAAGTCATCTGGGAGACAAATTTCTGAGCTTGTCTGTGAGACAATTCTAATTAGGTTAATTAAGGTGGTAAGACCCACCTTAACTACGGGCAGCACCACTCTGGGAGTGCTGGGAGTCCTGGAGGGGGCAGAAATGAGAAAATGAGACTTGGCATGGTGGCACACACCTTTAATCCCTACGCTTGGGAGGCAGAGGTAGAGGGATTTCGGAGTTCAAGCCTAACTTGTTCTAAAAGATGAGCTCCATGCCAGCCAGGGCTATAGAGTAAGACCTGGTCTTGAAAATAAAATAACACAGAAAGGAGAAAGTGAAGCTGAGCACCTGCATTTCTCTTTCTGCTTCCTGACTGTGCATGCCATGTGACCAGCTACCTCAGGTTCCTGCTGCTGTGACTGCACTGCCATGGTGGATTGTACCTTCAAAGTAGGACCTTAGTGAGCCCTTCCTCCCCTAAGTTCACATTGCCATGGTGGACTGTGCCTTTAAGTAGGCTTTTGTTAAGTATTTAATCACATTAATGAATAAAGTAACTTATGAGAACCTATCATTGAGGTACAATCCCTCTCTTCAAGTCACAATCTAGCCATGAGACAGTAGAGGTGACAGTAGAGGTGGCTCCATAGTTAAGAGCACTTGCTCTTCTTCCAGAGGACTTGAGTCCAGTTCCTACCTGGTAGCTCACAACCACTTGCAACTATACTTCCAGGGGATCTAACACCCTCTTCTAGCCTCTCCCAGTACCACACATCAACATGTATAGAGACCCTCACATATAGACATAAAGTAAAAATAGATAGATAGATTTATTTATTTTTTAAGATTTATTTTATGTATATGAGTACACACTGTGGCTCTCTTCAGACACACCAGAAGAGGGCATTGGATCCCATCACAGATGTTGTGAGCCAATATGTGGTTGCTGGGAATTGAACTCAGAACCTTTGGGAGAGTAGTCAGTGCTCTTAACCATAAATATATTTTTAAAAAGACTTTCAGCCTTGCTGGGTATGTTGAGGTTAAGGCCAGCCTGGTCTACATAACAAGTTTCAGGTCAGCCAAAACAAAACAAAACAAAACAAAAACCAAGACATTCTTAGCCCTGTTCTTTTATTTTGCTTTGTTTTGCATTTGTTTTGCTGTTTTGGAGACTGGGTCTCCTACAACAAGACTGGCCAGGAACTTTTGAGCCTTCTACGTCTCCCAAGCACTGGGTTTACAAGCATGGATACCTATTCTTGACATGCTTTCCTTCAATCTCCTATTCTTTACTTATATTAAATCCTACTTTTAAAAAAAAGAAAAAGAAAAGAAAGGAATTAAAATTAAAAACTACTTTTAGTCATAAGCACATAGAAGCACTTCTGCTAAAATGCACTTTCTGGCTGTGCTGGTTTCCAGTGGAGCGTTTTCAGAGCGGTTTGTGAAAGCTTGTGTGGTGGCCAGCTCCACACAAATATCACTAATAGATATTTGTTGACTGAGAGGTGACTAAGGAGACCCAACACTTGTGCCTAAGAAAGAAATCACTACGGCTACAACATAATGAATCAGTTTCCAAGGCGAAGCATGACATCTTTTTTCTTTTTCTCACAAAGACAGAAGTGTCTTTGAGACTCCTTTTAGAAGGCTAAAAATTTTCAGGGTTCTATAAAATGTGATAAAACATCCATCAACCAAACACCCGTCTATCACTGCTTCTTAAACAACAAAAAGGCGTATTTAAGATCAACACACACACACACACACACACACACACACGCCTAAGCTCCACATATAAAAAAATCTATGGAGAGTTGAGCAACGTGGTGCACGCCTTTAACCCCAGCACTTGGAAGGGAGAGGCAAAGGGGATCTCTGAGCTTGAAGCCAGCCTGGTCTATAGAGCAAGTTCAAGGTCAGTCAGGGCAGACAGAGAAACCCTGTCTTAAAAAAATAAAACATTTAGGGCTGGAGAGATGACTCAATGGTTAGGAGCACTGACTGCTCTTCCAGAGGTCCTGAGTTCAATTCCCAGCAACCACATGGTGTCTCACAACCATCTGTAATGGGATCCTACGGCCTCTTCTGGTGTGTCTGAAGACAACTACAGTGTACTCATATACATAAAATAAAATAAAATAAAATAAAATAAAATAAAATAAAATAAAATAAAATAAA
Organism: Uromys caudimaculatus; assembly: GCA_028551405.1. Lineage (NCBI taxonomy): Eukaryota > Metazoa > Chordata > Mammalia > Rodentia > Muridae > Uromys > Uromys caudimaculatus. Next base: position 79,658,581 of record CM052706.1, read on the forward strand.
ATAAAATAAAATAAAATAAAATAAAATATTAATAAAAGAAGCAAATCTACACAGGCTTCACAGAAAGTAAAGCCAGGAAACTCTAAACATGGTTTTGGTTCTCATCACCAGTTGCTACACAACCAACCCACATTTAGGGCTTAAGTTCACATCTTCCGTAAGCAGATAAACTGAGGCATAAAGAGAAATTAAACCTCTTATCAAAGATACTGAACTCGTCAACAAGGCACCTCAAGTCTGTACATCTTTCTTCTGACCTAGATGCCCTCATCAACATTTTCTCCAGAAGAGTAAAAAGTTCCCGGCCCCTGGGAGCAGGCATCTCTCATACCTGGTCAGCTGTGAGGAGAGGCTCCTCATTGATGCCTGAATCATTTTCACTCTTCTCATTGAACTCCTCTTCTTCCTTCTCATGGATCTGCAGGAGAAGGGGGAAATGACATTGTACCCATCAGCAGGACTAGGTCAGCCAACATTGACTGCCGGGTCATGCTAGCCTCCCACTGTCTAAAGAGGCAATGCAGAGAGGAGTCCATCCTGTTCCAGATCTGCCCCCATGGCACAGCAGACATTGCTGGCATGGCCAGAAGACGACAATAGGGTGGGCAGTATCATTCTGACTCCAGGGTATCGGCAGTGTTCAACTCACAGGGAGGTTCTCCTTGCATGATCCAGAGACCTTGTCACGGTGAATGGCACGACAGCCAGCTCATGTAGCAGATGCAATTCCTTAAGTGGTGTCCATTGAGCAGGGGGAGGGGGTGTCCGGATTTTATCATAGTGAGCACTTTAAGGAGTAGATTGTTTCAGTTCACATAGTCACCGCTTTTAGCTTGAGATAATGGGGGCTGGAGAGATAGCTCAGCAGGTAAGAGCACTGACTGTTCTTCCAGAGGACCTGTGTTCAATTCCCAGCACCTACATGTCAGCTTACAACTGTCTGTAACTACGTGATCTGATACCTTCACAGACACACATGCGGGCAGAACACCAATGCATATAAAATAAAAATAAATAAAAATTTTAAAGTTCTTAAAAAAAAAAAAAAAAGAAAGAAAGAATGTGATAAAATGCCACCCTACCATAGGAATCCAGCTGTGGTTTCACAGCACATACAGAAAGCAAGGAATCAACATGGGGTATATCCCATGGGCTCAAGGACAAACTGAACTAGGCATGGTGAGGCAAGTCCGTGGTCACAGCACTTAGGACATAGTCCCAGGGTGACCAGGAATTTAAGGTCACCCTCCTACCATCCCTACCAAAGGACTTCAAACCCAGCCTGGGCACAAGAGCTACCCTTTCAAAACAAAGCAGCAACAAAAAAAGCCAGATGCAGATGGTGATTGCCTGTAATCCCAGCTCCCAGAGGCAGAGGGAGGCAGGAGACTGGCAGCAGGTCCAAGGCTAGCCCAGATCATAGAGTGAGAACTTGTCAAGAGAAGAAAGGAAGGAGAAAAAGAAGGGAGGGATAGAGAAACAGAAGGAGGCAGGAGAGGGAAAGGGGGGAAGAGGGCAAACTAAAGCCCAAGAAAAGCACCGAAAAGGAGTTCTGTTTAGCTCGTTTGTCCTGCACCCCTAAATTCTATAACCCTAAGTAAGAGACCAGACAGTCACAACCATCAAGACTCCAGATGATGTCTAAATCCAACAGGATATTTGTAACAATTCTGGCTTTTCTGGCCATATTGCAACTTGTTAATAGTCGGGAGTTTATGTGTATATCCCGAACGCATTCGAACGCCAAACCACTTACAAAGTTCCTTCCAGAAAGCCAGCTGAAAGCCAAACAGGGGCTGGCAAGAGGGATCCAGGAAACTCCTCCAGGGAACTACCTCCCATGCACAATCCACTTTTTCTTGGTCTCTAAGAGCTAACCTGCTGATTGGTCCGTCTCCCAAGCACAGTTCTTCCTATTCTAACAGGCGACACTCAGATGAGATTCCAGCTATCATGTAGTGTGGCCTCAAAATTTCCTTTGACAGGTACCCCCTAACCATGCACACCCCCTCTTATCTCTGCTTAAAACCAGTAACATCATCACCATCATAAGAAGAAGAATGAGGAGGAGGAGGAGAAAAAGAGGAGGAAGAGGAGGAAGAGGAGGAAGAAGAGGAGGGGGAGGAGGAAGAAGAGGAGGGGGAGGAGAAGGAGGAGGTGAAGGAGGAGGAGAAGCAGCAGCAGCAAGTGTATCTTGAATGCCATCTGTTCTCAACCTGGAGAGAAAGGGCAAGGCAGGGAGGTGAGGGGACCACCAGAGGAGCTGGCGGGCAGATGGTAGCATCTATTTCTGTGGTGGAATCCATATGCCTGTAATTCTGCCAATCTGCCACCTGTGGTAGCTGCTTGTTTCCACAGCTCCCCCACCAGGCAGAACAAAACTCCTGGGGCCACACTTTGTTCACAGCTGTAGTCACAAGGCAGAACTTCCCAAGGGTCAGGCAATCCTGGGGTAGAAGGGTGCCTCTTATTGGGAGATGGAGGATTTCTTTTTTCTGTTGGAATTATTTATAAGCCTCCGACAGCAATGTTTGCCTGTCATTCAAATTCAGATATGACAGGTTGAAATTAAGGCTCTGAAAATGCAACATGTAGCTAGGTATGGTGGTATTTACTTGTAATTCCAGTATTCAAGAGGCTAAGGGAGGCCAGCCTGAGCTACACAGTGAGATCCTCTCTCAAAATAAAAATAAATGAATAATGGATTATGGATATAGCTCAGTGATAAAGCCCTGGATTCCATCCCCACAATAAAAAGATGACCTAGGACCACAGTTCCGTGGAAGAACATTTGCCTAGCAAGTGCAAATTGATCCTCAGCACTGAAAAACAACCGGGAAAGGCCAAGTGTGGTGGTACCTGCCTATAATCCCAGCACAAAGACGGCAGATCAGGAGTTCAAAGTCATTCTCGTACCATTTCTATCCACACAGGGTGTTCAAGGCCTGAGCCATTGAGAGACCAAAACCAAACGCACAAAAAGCAAGTGCTTACGTTTTCTGAAACGTGGTCACTTTCAGTGCACTTACTTCACTAATTTAGCATCACACCTTTGACCCAGATCATTTCCCCCCACAAGTTTCTCCCATGTGGGGGCAGGGCTTGTAGGGAAGGGCCAGGTCCTAGTGGTTATTCAACAGTTAATGTACCCCAGCTCCTAGAGTGCGCCTCTCAGGCACAAAGCCTAAGGGCCTGGGCCTAAATTGTTAGAATAAGGTAAAGAGATCTGAAAGTCAATTACAGGCTTACGAAAGCATCTTCACTGTTTCAAGTACGATAAGCACAATAAGCATTTCTTTTCTTGGCTCTCAGAAACCCACCATGGAAAAAATAAAACAAAGGGCTCAGCATACACAATGCACCCCAAGAGAGCCCTGGCTCCTCCCTTGGTAGCTGCTGTCTCTGCTCAATCTCTCTCACCCAGACTGTCTCGGGCCTTCCTCTTCTCTGACTTGCTCTCTCCGTCCTGCCTCACCCCGACCTGGTTCCATCAAGCCTGGGTTGTTTTCTCAATCCTCCAGAGTCTGCTTTGCCTGACAGCTTGTCAATTCCGAACAAACCTTTTCCCTTCAAGTTGGCAAGGTAGTATTTTGAGCAAAAAGCTTAACTGAACAAGAGAGAATGATTTTGAAAAACAATAGCACTGAATACAACAGTATCTGGACACTTGTTTCTATTATGTGACACAGACATCAAAGTCACCTCCTTGGCTACTTGTGTAGCGATGACAAAGGTATCTGCTCAAAATGATCCATAAGCCTGTTACTTGGTGTCCGTTTCTTTGTGGAGTAAACCTGACAATTATTTCCATGCTGTCAAAGCGAATGAAGCTCTTATGAAGAAAAAACTATCCACCCAAGGGCCTTCTTCCTAGAGTTAAGAAGACATGGATCCAGAGTGGGAATTGATCACAGCAGCTCTTCTTCTTCTTGCTCTGAGGAAAATGTATGTGTCAGGACTGTTACCAAGCAACATAAAGCTAGAAAGTAACACTGAGCCTGTAATGCTTAAACCTTGTGCAGCAGTCTATGGAAGGCTTCAGAGACTGTTGAGTCCTTGTCTCATTTTGGAAGTAGAGTCAGGCAGATTGGGAGTTCAAAACTAGCCTAGGCTCTAAGAGAACCTGGCCCATTTCCCCTTTTGCTATAAAGAAATAAATATTATGCATGCATCCGAAAAACAATAGAAGATCAGGCCTCTTCAAGGCTTTCAGAGCAAGCAGCATTGGATCCACCCCCCCACCCCACCCCCACCCCCGCCACAGCAAGGACACATCTGGACAGAATCTATGAGGCGATTGTTTCCAGGCACTGGATGCAGGCAGTGTAAGGCTTTGGATTGGAAAGAATGAGGAAAAGCCAGATCCCCTGAAAAGTATAAGAATAGCAGAGGTGGTAAAAGTATCAAGCATCTTATTTGTTTGCTTTTGAATTTTATTTGATTGGTTGATTTTGTTGCTCTTCTGAGCTAAAGTCTATACATCCTGGAACTCACTGTGCTAGCCAACTGGCCTTGAACTCGCAGCCTTCTCTTGCCTTCACTTCCTGAGTGCTGGGTTTGCAGTGCTAGAATGATCACTCTGAGAAAAAAATTAAATGATCTTTTTTTCTTCTTTCAGAAAAATCATTTTGTATTGTGGAGTATAAAATATAAATGAAAATAAAATCCATGATAATAGCGCAAGAATAGAGGGAATCAATAAACTTTCAAGTTTCGGATTTTATCTGAAGAGGCAAAATATTTCTTCTAAGTAGACTATGATAACTGAAAATGTACAATGTGATCTCTGGGGGAAATGCTCTATAAAAATACCAAGAGCATGATAGCACAGGCCTGTAATTCCAGAGACCTGATAATTTAAAGTCTGAAGATAGCTTTGGCAAATTAGTGAGATTCCCCTACTCCCTTCTCAACAAAACAAAACAAAACCCCAGCACTTCAGCTGGGGGCAGGTGGATCTCTGTGAGTTCAAGCCCAGTCTAGTCTATATAGTAATTTCCAGGACAGTCAAAGCTACATAGTAAGACATTGTCTTAAAAACAAACAAAAAAGTGAAGACTTATAGATAAAATTCCATTACAAGAACAAAATGGAATGCCGAAGAAAAGTGAGAAAAGAAATTTCAAAAGCTGGAATATGGTGGTGCACACCTTTAGTCCCAACACTCGGGAGGCAGAGGCACGTAGATCTCTGTGAGTTCGAGCCTGGTCTACAAAGCAAGTTCCAGGGCAGCCAGGGTTGTTTTACAAAGAAACATTGTCTTGGGGCTGGGGGGCAGGGAAGAAGGGGAAGAAAGAAAGCTGGAGGAGGCTGGAGAAATGGTTCAGCAATTAAGAGCACTGGCTGCTCTTCTAGAGGACCCGGGTTTGATTCCCAGGAGTCACAATCAGCTGTAACTTCAGTTCTAGAGGATCCAATACTTTCCTCTGGCCTCCTTGGGCACCAAGCATGTATATTATACACACACATACATCTAGGCATCCATATACATAAAATTGAGAGAGAGAGAGAGAGAGAGAGAGTACTGGAGATATGTCTCAGTGTTTAAGTACACTAGCTGATCTTCCAGAGTACCCAGGTTCAATTCCAGGCACCCACATGGCAGCTAACAGACATCTAGTTTTCCAGTTCCAGGATATCTGATACTTTCTTTTGGCCTCTACAGGCTCCAGGCATTAAGTAGGACACAGACAAACATGCAAGCAAAACAGCCATACAAATAAAATACAAACAAATAACTTTTTTAAAAATTAAAAAGAAACTAAGAAAACAAGTCAACTATAAAAAAAGAATCAGATCTTTAGAGAAAAGCCAAAGAAACCAAAAGTGCTCCCTAAAAAGATTGATAGAAATGATAAGACAGGAGAGAAACGGCACAAATTATCGCTATCAGGAACAAGAAAGAAAACTCACAAACATTACTACAAAATGGAAGATTGCAGAGCCATACGACTGACCGCTCAGCAAGTAAGGGCTTAGCAAGTAAGGGCTCTTACGGCCAAGCCTGACGATCTGAGTTCAAATCCTAGAAACTACACGATGGAAGGAGAGAACTGACTCTCTCAAGTTGGTCTCTGGCCTCCACACACGCACCATGTCATGCCCACCCCACCCCAACATATAAAATAAGTAAGCAAATTTAAAACTCAATTTTAAAAGATTATAGACAAATTTGTGGTTAATCTTTTCATTGATAGATTGAATGGATAGATCCCTTGAAATATGTGACTTACGATTCAGGGGTCTGGGGAGATAGCACAAAGGATGATATGATTTACTGCAAAAGCAGGAGAACCTGAGTTCACATCCCCAGCATCCATGTAAAAACCAGGCACGGTGTGTGCATCTGTAACCTCAGTGATTACAGATGGGAAGTGAGACAGGATTCATGCAGTCAGCCAGTCTAGCTGAATCCCGGCTCCAGGTCCAGTACAAGACCTTGGCTCAAAAATTAAGGTAGAGGGCAACAGAGGAAGATACCTCACATGGGCCTCTAGCCTCTGTACACACACACACACACACACACACACACACACACACACACACACACACACTCACAAACTAATCTACAGAAAAAAGTCCAGGCCCAGGTGGTTTCACTGCAGTAGCCAATCAAACATTTCAGGAGGAAGCGATACCAATCTAACATTCTCTCTTTTCTTTTAGGTAACTATGAGATACTGTACATACATGTGCATCAAGAGAAAATGCACGGAGATGGTTCAGGGGTTAAGAGCGCCGACTGCTTTTCCGAAGGTTGTGAGTTCAATTCCCAGCCACTACATGATGGCTCACAACCATCCATAATGAGATCTGACACCCTCTTCTGGGGTGTCTAAAGACAGCTACAGCGGGGACCTAGCGAGCAGGACGGGGGGTGGGGGTGGGGGTGGGAGGGGAGCAAGCAGGGCAGGAGCGAGAAGAAAAAGTGTCTGAAGACAGCTACAGTGTACTTACATATAATAAATAAATAAATCTTTAAAAAGAGAGAAAGGGAGAGAAAATGTACAATCAGGAGTTCAAAGAGGACCTGAGCCCCAGGCTCTGGTGTCACTGTTGAGTGGGCTTGCAGTAAATCATAGCCTCGAAGTCAGTCACTGTCTTGCCTGCTGGGAGGTCCTGAGTATTCTGAATTGTTCGTGATTAGAAATCCTAAAAATGATAAGCAGTCAGTTTTTCAACAAGTCAGCCAAATGCAGACCCCTCCGCTGTGCTATTCTGAGCAGCAATCTGCAGACGTAGTGCCCAATCAGAGACATCTGCTTCCTGCTCTCTGACTCAGGACCAGTTCTTGAGCTCTCCGGAAGATGTGATCTACCACTATATATCAGCTGCCTGAAAACCATCATTTGTTGACTCCCCAGAGTGGTGCCAGCACTTTCTGTATACAAAATTGTCAAATGTTCTTCACGGGTGAAACTAGAAAGTGAAACGGGTAGAAATTGTGTTTTAGCATGAACAAAGCCATTAAACGATTTAACTCTTTGCTGTGAGAATACCTCCTGACCTCTGAGGAGCCAGTTCACCTGGATATTAGCTCAGTGTTTGTATTTGTCTCCCCCCCCCGCCCACCACCCTTCAATTTTTGCTAAAATTTTGACCTCCAAAGTGACGAGGGAGGCAGCACCCGGGGTGAGGTGATTAGACATTGCAGGTAGAGCACTCATAAATGGTATTAATTCCTTATAAAATAAATTCAAGGGACACCATTTGGTCCCTTCTACCATGTGTGGACTTCAAAGAAAGTGCCACCTGTCAAAAGATATTATGCTCTCCCCAGAGCGAATCTGCTGACAACTTGATCTTAGACTTCCAGTCTTTAGAACTATGGGAAATAAAAGCTTATTGCTTATAAGTCACTCAGTCAGAGATACTCTGCTCTGCTGACTAAAATATCACTCATTGTACATATATAGTAAGCCTCTGAGGAACAATCTGGATCTTCTGAGAGACTATACAATCAGCTCAAAAGAAGTAGCTAGCTCCCCTTTTTAAAAAACTTGTGTGTGTGTGTGTATCTCTCTCTCTCTCTCTCTCTCTCTCTCTCTCTGTGTGTGTGTGTGTGTGTGTGTGTGTGTGTGTGTGTGTGTGTGTGTGTGTGTGTATGCCATTTGTATGAGGGTGGCCACAGAGGCGAAAGAGGGTATCAGATTCCTTGGAGCTGGAGTTACAGGCAAGTGTAAGCCATCTGATACGGGCACTAGGAATTGACCTTGGGTTCTCTGCAAGAGCATCAAGTGCCCTTAGCCACTGAGCCATCTCTACAGCCCCATTGAGGTCCTTAGTAACCCTCAGCACTAGAAAAAGAAAAAAAAAAAACAAAAGAAAACAACACAATACCTTCCTAACCACTGTGTAGCCATTCCACCTGGACCCTTGCTTTAACCATCAAGCCGTAAGGTTCACCAGTGCTTGCTCAAAGCATCGCCTCAGACGGGACTGTGCTGTTCATTTTAGATGGCAAAACCTGATTCTTAAAAAAAATGCTTTTGTTTGTATGTCTGATGAGACTAGAGTCTCACTCTGTAGTCCAGGCTTGCTCAAACTTGGGGCAATCCTCCTCCCTCATCTCCCGGAGTGTTGTGATTACAGGTGTGCCACCAGTATGCCTGGTTGCCTGATTTTTAAAATATTATTTGGAGAGAAGCCTGTGATGGTCACTCTTCTCCAACTTACGTTGCAGGTCATAACACACAGATCACAGTAGACGACATCTTGGGGGCCGGGAGTGTAGTCGCTGGCATTGTGCTTAACACGCACAAGGTCCTGGTTTTCAGCCTCAGTACCACAAAGAAGGAACAGGTAAAAGGGGAGAAGCCTGAGGAAGTAGGTATCTATCCTTACTCTATTTTATACATAACCATCCCAATTACCTCAGACACACTGGGTATCCTTCCAATCTTATGTTTCATCTTCCTCAACAGACCCATGTCAGAGACATTGGCTCTGGTGATGCTTGTTCCCGACAATGACCCTGAACTCTTGCTTTAGAAGGCTATTGAGTTGTTGGACCTTTTTCTTGCTGGATTCCATATCTTCCCAATCCTGACTAAATAGGGGGCCCCAGAGAGGTACCTCAGTGTCAGAGCTGTTGCCATTCAGAGCTTCAATGTTTGGGTCCCTCCAGTCTTCTGAGAGTGAAGGGACGTAATTGTCTGTCAGAGCATCCCAAACCCTGTAAACAAAGAAACGCTCTCATTAGCACACATCTGCAGCCAGACCCCGCCTGGAGAAAGGAAGAGCTGGGCCAGGCAGGAGAAGAGCTTCTGTGTGTGCCAGGCTGAGGTCATCTGCCTTCCAGCATGCTGGAGCAGCAGCTGAAATACAGAATGAGGCAAGTCCAGAAGAGAAAGCCATGAGCATCGGGCCCTGTCCAGAGGCTTCAGAGAGAAAGGTGGTTGGTTTTGCTTAGAAATTAATCTGCACCCCAACCATACAGTTTATTTCTGACCCTCAGAAATGTCCTTATTCCCTTCCACAGTCTGAGAGAATCAAAGGGTAGAGGAAGGGATTGGGCCAAAACCCTAACTGAGTCTCATTAAGATTGGATAACACATTTCAACTTCAGAAGCCTCTAATATCTAATAGATATCAGGAATCAGCTCTTTGATATCTAATGTAGGCAAAAAGGATAACACCAATATCGTAACTGCTCACTTCTTTCTCAAATGCTCTAGGGAGCACACAGTGACACAGCCCTGCCTTCTTACGTAGATTTTAAAGGTGCAGTGTTTCCATCATGGATACCAAGGCAAATGTACAAAACAGGAAAAAAAAACCAGCATGGTGACACCTCCAACCCCAGCAGCACTCAGGAAGCAGAGACAAGTGGATCTCTGTGAGTTTGAGGCTAGTTTGCTCTACATATTAAGTTCTGGGGCAGGTGGGAAGGGATGCGTTTTAAAAAATTCTGAAGTCACAACATATCAGGAAGATGAGTGAGTTAGTAGTCACCTGAGCACAGACACTTGAAATCACATACATAACAATAAGGTAACTGTCATAAAATCAGGAATAGTATAAGATATGTGGGCATATAGAAAAGGAGATTTTCCCAGAAAATAATAATATAGCTGGTAATTAAATTAAAAAAAAAAACTTGTGAAAACAATTTCTTACGAGGGAAGACATCTGCTTGATATTTTTCTGCCATACAAGAAAACAGTTTGAGAGAACAAAGTCATCAAGTGTTCATGAGACAGCTACTCAGCAGGATTTCAGAATCTGTTTCCTGTGTGTGTATGGGTGGATTCATCGTGTGTGTGTGTGTGTGTGTGTGTGTGTGTGTATGTAAACTGGAGGACAACTTTGGGTTTCTTCTATTGCTCTTCACCACATTTTTGAGACAAAGTCTCTTGCAGAACCAACCATTTTGGCTAGGCTTGCAGGCTGCTGAGTCCCCATGACCCATCTGCCTCTGCCCCTTCAACACTAAGCTTCCACACGAACCCTCCCGGTCCATCCATTTTTACATGAGTACTGGGGAACCCAAACACAGCTCCTCAAGTCCATGTAGCAAGCACTTCATCCACTAAGCCATCTCCCCCACCCCGGAGCCTGCTTCTTAAACCATGGATGATATCCCAATTGCTTCCAGGCACTATTAGAGCTGTGTAAATAATCCAGATTCCACTGGCACTGTGGAACCAAGAAGAAAATATGACTTGCTAACTCAAGGAGAATGCTCCAACCACCACACCCACTAGAAAGGTCATGGGCCTGCGCTTACATCACTGTGTTACATTAGTGCTTTGGGAATGAACATCCCTTCAGCTGTGTCCATACAGGAAATTCTGGAGAAGTGAGATTCAGCAAAGTCCAAAATAGGCTGTGTCTTTTGTTCCTGAAGGGAAGCTGGAATCTTAAGGGACTGCCTACCTTCTATTGGCCTTGAGACTGCGGAAGTCCTGAAAGTGACAGTAGAATCGTTTAAACTATTTTTTCCTGAAGTGGGCCAGGCATTTGGAAAAGGATGCTATTTGAGCATCAGCAATCCCAGTGAAGTGGATTGTACAAAGACATGTATACATGTTGCAAGTCTCAAACTGGCAACTTACCATTAGGGCTACATCAGTCCTGATACACACACACACACACACACACACACACACACACCCCTACCTATACATCTAGACTGACAATATGATACTCAGCTCAAAGGGTTAATTTAATTTTAAGTTAGTCACAAGTCCCATAATTGCCTTCAGTCAGCCACTTCCCAGGTCCGATAATACAAAGCTCACATTTACACGTTAGTATAAATACACATTTGTAGTTCATTCCATAACATTTTTGATTCTCTCAAATATGTAAATAGAATAAACAATATCTCTCCCTTGTACTTCTAAGAACCATAAACCTCTAAGAAGATAACTGAATTTTCTTTCTTTCTTTCTATTTCTTTTATTTTTTCTTCCTTCCTTTCTTTTTTTTTTCTTGAGATAGGGTTTCTCAGTGTAGCCCTGACTGTCCTGAAACTTTCTTTGTAGACCAGCTTATAGAGATCTACCTGCCTCTGCCTCTCAAGTGCTGGGATTAAAAGTATGTGCCACTACCACCCAACTAGAAAACTATAAAACATTTAATTATCTTCCATTTAAAGTATATCTAGTGATGGTTTATTTATTTATTGGGTAGACTTTGATTTTAACGTTATCTTTTGCTCATAATTTCTATCTGAAGAATGGGAAGCAACCATGGCTCCTAAACGTTTACACTTCTGTAGAGCACAGCAAAGGCTAAGAACAACCCCGATGAGACAGGAGGCCATCCTTTATAACAAGGGAAAGGAGTGACCCTGTGTACACAAAGAAGAGGCTCTGGGCCAGTGGTGATAGTGTAATCCCAGTACTCAGGTGGCTGAGGCAGGAGATTCCAGGCCAACCTGGTCCCAACCTGGTCTACGGAGCAAGATCCTGTTTCAGTACCTGAAAGGGTAAGGGGATGAGGAGAGGAAGAAGGGTAGCAAATGAGGGAGAGGGGGAAAGGGAAAGAGGGAAAGGGAGAAGGAGTGGAGATGATTAGAAAACATTTTCTGAATTCAAAGCCAGAGAGAGAGAGAGAGAGAGAGAGAGAGAGAGAGAAAGAGAGAGAAGGGATATGAATATATACTATTTCAATCTGGCTTTTTAAATTTATGTTTAAAGACAGTGTCTCTTACAAACAAGACTGTCCTGGAACTGATTATGTAGCCCAGGCTGACCTTGAATTTACCATCCCCTTGCCTCTTACTCCAAAGAGTGGCCATTACAGCATGTGCCACCACACCTAGGCAGCTCTCCTTCAATACCAGAATGTCCAAGCCTCGAATCAGAGATACACTCATCAGTCAATTCCCTATTAGCCAAATAAGTCCAAACCACAGAAATGAAGACTTGCTGGCAATTACTGCATTTCCTTTGTGGCCTGTGCTTTCTTAAAGAATCTCATTTAGCCATGAATCCCCTTGTTTTATTTTGGGCTTCAACTCTTTAATCTCTAATTCCACTCAAAAATACTTCCAACTTATTTATGGATGAAAATCCCTCTAAATGCTAAACCCAAGGAGGTTATCACAGTAACACTAGGGGAGACTTACAACCAGGTTAGACTTTGAGTCATCCTTTTCCTTTGCTTAGTCATAATTCCACAGCTGAAAGATCTGGGTACTGTCTGCAAAACAAAGTATGCAACATGATTCTGGTTTTTATCTTGAGTTTCACAGAGGCTCTAGATGCACCAAACGCTTAGCAAGTGCAGTGTCCGTTTCTCTCTTCCTCTACCTTTAGCTCAGCCAATTATCCAACCCAAGTCTCTTAGCTGAGGCATCAATGAGGCAGTCAAGGCAGAAAAATGCCTGCCGAGAAGCTCAATAATCCCATGTGATGTTAATTAACGTTGAGCATTCTCTGCTAATGTGTCAGGAGGGAGTGAGAAGCTGCTCACCGGGCTTTGACCTTTCATAGGCAGAGGAAAAGTTCTGATGAAAAGAGATGATGAGTTGGAAGTAATACTATAGAAACTAGACTCATTTTAAAATGCCATTTTGAGAACAGATCCTGGGTGAGGAAAGGAATCAGGCTCTCTGTAAGCCCTTAGCCTTGCTTTGTCAAGATTGAGCTCTAGAGGTTTTAAAAATGAACGTCCATGCAATCCACTAGAGTTAAGTGACTTGACCAAGGTCACACAGAGAGTATTAAAATTAGAATTCATAGTCTCTGAGCTTCTAGTTCGCTTCCTGGTGCTTTAAAAAGAAAAGAACATACCCTATCTAGTAAAGCCCAACAGCTTTCCTGCTTCTTGCTTACAGTTTAGTCAACTATAACTGGCCCAGAATTTTGAAAGAACTAGTTGGAAATACTAAAACTGAATTGAAACATAACCCACCAAGATAGCTTTGGTCACCTGAGTGAAGAGCATGATTATGAACCCAGGCTAGCATTAATAAAAGGGAGAAGAGCGGCCTAGAAAGACAATGCATGAACCTACAGGGTTACTTATTACTCAGGCAGCTCACTCAGTAGTATGTATTTCATTTAAAAACATGACCGGGTTACTTACTACACACTAAGCCCTGTGGGATTGGAGGGGAGTATATAACAGTGAACGAGACAGACCATGTACAGCTCCTGCATTTTCAGAGGGGTAGCCCCATCTATTTTCAAAGCACCAAGCAAGCCTTTCCCCATCAGGATCCTCTAGAATGTACTTCTTACCTGATGATTGTGCATGGTTCTCTCTATTCTATTCAAGTCCACAAACAAATAGGGGGACTGGGAAGTAGATAGAGGTAGCATAGCTGTCTGGTATGTGCAAAGCCCTAGCGTGGACACTTGCACGGGTGGGAGGAATGGAGCACAGTTGGTCCTAACAAACATTTTTTTGTGTGTGACTTCTAACAAAGAATTGATGCATATTTTATCTGTACAGGAATTCATGCATGTTCTTCTAAATCTCTAAAACAGTTTAAATACTTCTTTGGGTTGTTTGTTTGTTTGTTTGTTTGTTTGTTTGTTTTTGAGACTAGATCTCATGTATTCCAGTTAGCCTTAAACTGGGCATATGCAACTGAGGATGACCCTGAACTTCCTACCCTCCTGCATCTACCTCCTGAGTGCTGGGATTACGGCCATGAACTACAATACCCTGTTCACTTGGCGCTGGGGATGGAACCTAGAGCTTCATGTGGGCTAGGCAAGCACTCTACCCACAGAGCCAAATTCCCAACCTCAAAGCACTCTTCTCTGTGCAGCCACTGCCTCCCTCTCCTCAGGTAACGCTTCCCTCCGATCCTTTTCCTTCACAGCTGTTAAGGCCCTGGAAGGTGACTAAAAAAGCAACATGGGAAATATGCTCAAACACACAAAAACACACTATCTAGTTTCAACTTCCTTTTGTCCAGGTCTCTCAGTTCACTTGTGAACTTTCAGGTCTGGGAGTTATAAACCATCTTGAGATTTGTAATTCTTTAATTTGGGTGTTTCTTGAGGCAAACTGTCCAGTTTATGATTAGCCCATAACAGTTAATTAATTCTCTTCCAGTCCTTGTTTTTAATATCTGGGAAGATTACCACAGAGAAGAAAGAGAGCCTACAAGATGGTTCAGTGGGTAAAAGCACCTCCCACCAACCCTGGTGACCTGAGTTTAATCCCTGGGACCCACATGGCGGAAGGAAATAGTTGTCCTCTGACTTCCATGCATGCATGGTGACCTGTGTGTGCCCATACATATATACAAATATGTATAAACATAAAAAATGTAAAAAGAAAAAGAGAGGCTGGAGAGATGGCTCAGCAGTCAAAAGAACTCGTTGATCTTTAGAAGAACCTGGTTTGATTCCCAGAGTTCACCTGGCAGCCACAACCATCTATAATTCCAGTTTCAAGGGACCCCGCATTCTATTCTGGCCACTATGGGCACAAAGCACATGTGTGATACAGATATTTAGATGCAGACAAAACACCCACACACAACAAACAAACAAACAAACAAACAAATAAATCTTTTTTTAAAAAAGAAAAAAGAGAGAGGAAGAGAGAAAGGGAGGAAAGGAGGGAGGGAGGGAGGGAAGGGAATCTCAATCCCCACATTTTCTTGTTCTTAAAATTCTATTTTGTGTTTAGGAAAACCTAAACCATTCATTCCTCTAAAGTTCCAATCCAGGAAAGCTTTCTCCAGCTGACTACAGAGGGACATCTAGAGAATAATGTCAGCTGTCATCAAGGTACTGTCTCTGCCTTAAGGATAACACAAGGACATTAGTCCAGTCCACATAAACTCGTAGAAGGAAGCTAGCTCCAGGCCAAGAAACCCGACTATGGATCCTGTCTGGTGCAGGAGAGGGTAGCTAAGACTTCTTACTCCTCATCCCGGAGAGTCTCCTCCTCTTCCTGGATCTGCAACTGGTTCTTCACTGGAGCCAGATTCTCGGTCTTGGTATTGTAGTTCCGAAAGCAGACATTGAGCTTCTCGTCAAATTCATTCACGAGGTCCTCCATGGACTTGAAGCTGATTATTTCAGAAGAAAAATTCTCAAGCTCAGAGAGGGAAGGGTCCTCCAGATGGTGAGGAGATGTGCCGTAGAGACACTGTGTCTTTTCCTCTGGGTCCTCGGTGCAAGAGGGCCTGATATCTTCAAACTCTTCATCCAGACTCACCAGTGGGGCCTCCATCCTGGCACCGCAGTACAATGTCAGCAACTGTCAAGATCTGTTTCCCTGGAAGAAATACAAGGGCAGTGTGAGTTTGGACTGGGCTTTTGTGCCAGTAAGTACTGCAAAGAAACCGGATCACATCTTCCATTACTCTACATCCCTTGGAAAACAAAGACTCCTTCTTTCCCCTGCAAAACCTAAATTTTAAAAAATGCTTCTGAAAGCAGAAGGGAATACTGTTTGACAAGAGGAAAGGGACCCGTGGGAGGGCGACTAGGGATATGGAAAGGTAAAGGAGGGTCAATGTGATCAAAGCACGTGATATAAATTGGGAAAAGATCGTAAGGAAGCACAGCTATCATTTTGTATAATTAATATACTCTAATAAAATGTGTCTAACAAAACAAGAGACATATCCTGGGGATGGAGAGATGGTACGGAAGGTAATAACCAGAGCTCAGATCCTCAGCACCCACATAAAACTGGAGTATAGCAGTGTATATCTAACCCCAGTGCTTTAGGGTGTTGATAGGCAGAAGACTCACAGGCCAGCCAGTCTAGCTGAAATAGATAGCTTCACAAAAATAAGGTGGATTCCCTTGAGTGCCGTCAGCCACATGGCCTTGACTGTATTTCTGATCTATACTATTGCTTTGCTTTGAACAAAGTTTCCTCATTTCTTTGGTAAGGGGAACAAAACAGTAAGGTGGAGAAGCAAGTGAGGAAGCCCTGCGGCCATCAGCTTTGGTCCTCCACATGCACCCACATTGGTAAGCACATCTACACACACACATGCGCACAAGGATATGCCACACACACATCACCACCAGCACCACCAGCACCACCATCAGCAACAACAGCAGACTATCCTTTACTAAAGTAGCTATGGCTTCCAGAGTTGCTTACTACTTAATACTTAAGTAGTTCAAATATTTTGCATATTTTCATAAGATGAGCAATGGAACAGAGTGAACTCCGAAGCTGCCCAAAAGGCACAGGGATGACGTACGCAGCTCCCAAGCCAGGATACACAGGTTTGCATTCTTCTATCCCAGAAGCAAATTACTCAGCTTCTCCTTTTTCAAGCCAGTAAAAACAACAGGATCTACCTCAGAGGATGGTTTTAAGATTAGAGGAGTAAACACAACTCAAAAAAGTGCCTGGGAAATGATTAACGCCGATGTTATTCAACATTCTCTCTTATTATTAGTCACAGGTCCAGACTCTTACCATGTGCTCCAAAAGCCTAGGGTGGTGGTGAGTGCTGTTGCTGTTGTTGTCATTCTTGCTGTCCCTCCTTCTCTCCTTTTCCTTCCCTCCTCCCCCTTGTTCTCCCCTCCTCCTCCTCCTCTTTCTCCTCTTTCTCCCATCCTCCTCCTCTCCCTCCCCCCCCCCCTTTCTGTACTGGGATTACAGCTATTATGCTACCAGACCTAGTTCAGACATTGTTTTTCACAACTCCTTGTATCAAAACCCAACTC
>CM052706.1:79680694-79683855 GCA_028551405.1 Uromys caudimaculatus
CACAGTCTTCCATAACTCCACTTCCGGGAGGGATCTAACTCTCTCTTCTGACCTCCAAGGGCACCAGGCATGCATGTGGTACACAGACATATATGTTAAAAAAACACTCATACATACAAAGTGAATATATCTAAAAAATCTTTAAATAATAATAAATAAAGTTACATCTGCAGGCTATTTGGCTTTCCTGAAAAAAAAAAAAAAAAAACAGGATATACGACTTACATGAAAGTGTGGACGCCAGGAGTGGTGGCTCACAGCTTTAATTCAATCACTCAGGAGGTAGTGGCAGGCAAATTTCTGTGAGTTCAAGACCAGTCTGGTCTACATAGTAGGTTCTAGGCCAGCCAGGATTGCAGTTTTTAAACAAAATGAAAAATATCCCTGCCATTATGTGTAGTGTATGCTGCTTCAAAATGTTTATCAAATGAGGGAGAAAACACTGGAAGAATTTGGGACTCTTTTTTCATCAAGGCTTTAAAAAATTCATTTGGTCAAATTTTCCTAGATCGCAGGTTCCATTTCTGAGAGAGCCACAAGTCGGTCAGTTAACTCCAGATATTTATACTTCCTTGAAATGGGTGTTTCTCTCTGGGAGTGACAGAGGTTGTAGGATAAGAAGGTGATGCTAGTAAGGGTACTGAGCCCATCAATAAGCAACAACAGACAACCCAACCAGAATCCAGGACTGAGGCAATTTTAAACCACTTGTGGTGGTGCGCACTTGAAATCTTAGGCACTGGGTTGGTGGTGGCAGAAAGATTAAGAATTGATGATCCTTCTTGGCTAGGTAGCACACCTCACCATGGCTTAGGGCTACATGAAAGCCTACCTCAATCAAGCAAGTCAACAAACATACTGAGCTTTGAATGTTGGAAAACCAAACAGATATAAGTGCTTCGGAGTCGGAAGATGGCTCAGTGGTTAAGAGCACATACTGACTTCAATTCCCAGCACTCATGTAGGGCGCCTCACAAATGCTTCTAACTCCAGCTTCGGGGAGATCCAACGGCCCTGACTTTTAATAACCCCTGCACTCATGTGCATAGACACACACACATAATTTAAAATAATCAAAATAAAACAGAGTATCAAAAAAGGGAGTGTCTGGATTTGACTCAGACAAACCCTAAAGAATAGATATAGCTACAAATTATAAAAAGAAGTGGGCGTCTAGATGCTCGTAGGTTAAAAGTGCTTGCCCTGCAGACCTGACTACCTGAGTTTGCTCCCTGGATCCCACAGTGGAACTAATTTATGCAAGTTGACCTTTGGCCTCCAAACTGTGCTATGTGGCACACTCATGTCTACACTCGTACACACACACCACATACACACAGCTAACAGTTTTTAAAAAATAAAATAAAACTTTTTAAAACGGCTATAAAAGAAGACATGAAAATCAAGGTTTAGAGTCCAGAAACATGGTTAGTTGAAACAATCTATAATATAACGTGATTGGTTTTCAGCAACTCATCACCCAGGAGCCATGAGGTACCATGTGAATGATCAGACAGACAATGCTAAAACCGAGCACACAAATTGGGAATCTGTATTAACATGGTACCCAACCTGAATGGAGCATTTGTATCAGGGGCTGTGGCAGAGGGTTTCCCGGCTTGGCCTGCTGGCATATCTCTTTTATTGGGCTCCCTACGTTCCTTCTCTAACCCATCTTCTTTTGTACTCCTCTACTTCTCATCTGAAATGTCTGAAGTAACCCTGCAACCTTCTATCCTGGCAAGTTTGCCCGGTCCTCAGCCTCAGCTTCTCTCTAACTGGTCCTCCCTTAGAAGCTAGTGTCAAGGCTACAGTAAGAGCGACTAAGCCATAGAACATTTGCTTAGAGTGTGTGACATCTGGGGTTCTGTCTTCACCTCTCCCCCCTCCCACACACACACAAAAGTTAATGTTAATACAAGGAATAGTCACCTTCTTTGTGCTTCCAAAATAAATAAATATACGAAGATGGCAGGGAGGGATCATGGGAAAGTCGTCTTTTTATTACTGAACACAGCCCAGGACTACAGTTTAAGCGGTCCATACAATCTATTCCATTTATTCTGACTCCAAATATGTGGTGTAATTTGGAGGGGAAACGCACAGAGCTCAACAGACACTCGGTAGGAAACATGTAAAGCTCTCCCTGCAGTCTAACCGTACAGAAGCTGCAGCTTGGGTCTGCAGTACAAGTCCCCAGTCCCTGCTTCATGGAGCTGAGTGCATGGCAGATGAGAGCGAGATTTCATCGTGTCTCCCCTGCTGGGCCTCTCTGCACCTACACACATGCCATCCCATCTCCCTGGTCTTTCCATCACTTGCTCTATAGACCAGTTGACTCTGTGATTCCCCTCCCCTCCCCATATAGATCCTTAAAATGCCCTCCATTATCCACTTCCAGACTCCCGCTGCTCTTCTGCAAAACCTGGCTAGTATAAGCTGTCCATTTTGCCAGAAAGAATAAATACTCATTTGCACATGGCTCAGCAATCCCTTTACCGGACTCGGTACCCTTCCCCCTTCTCTTCTGTTCCATTCACCTCCATTTCAGACCTCTTCTCCCTCTTCTGTCGGAGTAAAGAAAGGCTCTTCTAGGCAGCACAATGGCTGGCACTCTGAGGAAGCACAGCTCATCCCACGCAGCCCCTGCACATACTCCACTGTCTTCCCTTTGCCAAAAGACCTGGACGTCGGAATGGGTGAGTTGTGTTGGGAGACAGGATGCAAAGGGAAAGGCAAGAGGGCAGAAGAGCGGATTGTATAACACCCCTTCAGCTGAGCCCCTGCTCTGCAGAGCCCTGGGCCCTGAGGACGAGGGCCAGCTCTGTACACTGCTTTTCGCCACACTCGTCCTTTCTCCGACCTGCTCTGTGTAGTAAAACAATCGCTCCCCGAGGACTGCAGCCAGGGGTTCTGACACTGTGAGAATGCATGGTCTGAGGAAGGCTCCTCACGCCGCGGAGGGGCACAAGTAGATGGCAGGGTCTGATTATTAGGGACAAAGATGATTTTAAGACGCCTAAGATAAGCAGAACACGTAACGGTCCTGGAATGGCATATAGGGTCCACATTGCTCCAGCACCATCAGATAGGGTTTCCAGGCTCTGTGTTGCACACGCGCGCACACACACACACACACACACACACACACTCCTCTGAGA
>CM052706.1:79683955-79711043 GCA_028551405.1 Uromys caudimaculatus
CCCCCCCCCCCCCCCCCCCCCCCCCCCCAGCACTGGGGTTAGTCCAGACTAAAGTCGTCCTTCCCACCTCCGCACCTGAGTGGGTCCTGGAGTAAGGAATCGGATCCCGGGTCTCAGTCAGACATCCCCATCCACCAGCTGGAGGTGGCCCGGTGCAGCGCAATGGCAGCGGGCAAGCCAGCCAGCGAGCGCTCCCCCGCAGCTCCGGCTGCGCCTGGTCCCCGCGCTCGTGCCCGGGCTCCCGGAGGCGCGCCCGCACTCGGGCACCCGCCCAACGGGCGCGCCCAGGATCTGAACGTCATCCTTTCGTGAACATTCATAGCTTTCCTTAGAGCACGTGGACCTGCCTTTATTAATATTTATGAATTGCCGTTTCTCCCTTCTTTGATACTGGCCCTTCTGCTTCCCACATGAATATTCAGAAGCTCCGAGATGGGGGCGTGCAATCGCTACCAATATGGATTCTTCAGATGGCCCAACACTAGGTTTTGGATAAAAATGCAGGCAAATGGAGTAGATGGGCAGGCAGATACTGACAGATACACTTAAAGAGCCTCTGGCACTTTTTGGACTGCCCTTTCTATTGTACTAGGGGTTGAAGTGGCAAGCCAAGGGGTGCGCCCTACCCCAAAGTCGTTCATAGCTCAAGGTCAAGGTGAGGGGGCTGGATGGCGGGAATAATTTTGTCATCCAAAACTGTGGGATGCAAGTGAGAAATCTGAGTGAGGGGGACCCAGGAATAGAAAGACTTCAGACCTCACACGTTGATGTGCGGTGTATAAAGCTATGCTTAGAGATGCTATCCATATGAAATCTAATAAAGATGTCGTTTTAAAAAAGAAAGGAAAGAAAAGAAAAGACAGCACAAGATAAGCATCTCTGCGTGTGACCCCTCCTACTTTTGTCTGATGGTAAGTACTTTCAGGCCAAACCAAGAATGGCAGCCCGGAGGTGAAGGTGGTCTTCCCTCTGTTGATTTATGCACTAATCACAAACCGTTCAATCATGAGGGAGAGGTGAAGCAGGGGGACATTTTCCATGATGAAATAAGAAAAAGTATTAGCCATTCTGCCCTTCCGGTATTAGAAACAGAAGGATGTTTTTCTTGTTAGAAGAAAAAAAAAGAAGTGGCCATGCGAGCCAGTGAAAGGCTCAGCAGGGGAAAGCCTGCTCCAATCCCGGGACTCCATGAATGTCCAAGAAGAGAACTGAGTCCACCACGTTGTCCTGCAACCTCCACAAGGGCACCACGGTAAGCGCGCCTGTATTCACACACGGAAAACAAAAACTAGATGTTAAACCCTATGCTTCTGGTGTCGTGTGGGGTTGTGACCTTGGGGAAAGTTATCTTCACCGTGGCTCCCGTTTTCATCCACATAATGAGGGTAATCATAGCTCCCACTTCTTAAGTCCCCTTGTGAGATTAAGGGAGTGGATTCATGCAAAGCACATCTAGGCAGGTGAGGAGGAACTATGACCCTTGGCTACTTCCTTAGCAGGAGCTTGAATGCACTTTTCTATACTGGTTTTGTTTGTTTGATTGGTGATGGTGGTACAAGGTATAGTGGAGGTTAGGGTGGCCTCAAACCATGTAGCCAAGGGGTGACCTTGAACTCCTGATATCTCCACCTTCACTTCCCGAGTGCTGAAATTACAGATGTGTGCCTTTGTGCCCGGTGCCTGTTTTTTGTTTTTGTTTTTGTTTTTGTTTTTGTTTTTGTTTTTTTAATGTGGCGCTGGGAATCATTGTGCATGCTTCCCAACTCCTAGAAATTATTTCTTAGAGGTAGAGAGATGATTGGTTCATCAGTGAAGAGCACCAACTGCTGAGAATCTGATATTCCAGTCACAGGAGATTCAACACCTGCTTCTAGCTTCCAAGTGTCCCTGCAACTCAAGTGGTGAGCACATATACACTCAGCAACACATAGTTATTACACAAATAAAGAAAGACTCCATATGCAATATTCAGAGTATGAGAGACTTGAAAGGAAAGTACTGGAACTGAGAAACAGTTTGGTCTCTGAGAATACTCAATTTCAAACCCCAGTGCTCCAGCTGAGCATGGTGGCACAAGTCTGTACACCCGGCACTCTGCACACTAAAGCAAGAGTGTTTTGACTTTAGGGCTAGTCTGGGCTACATGGAAATTAAATTATGCAAAACAATGTAAAACTCCTGGAATTTGATATCCAATGTTAACTATTTAGTTATTGGTTTTGTGAGGATTTGAAAGCACTACATGAGGACTGGTGGTCTAGACGCCAGAACACAGAGACCAGCTGAAACAGTGACATCTGCCAAGACAAGGAAAGCTCCATCAGTACGGATGTGCTGATGATAGCTTTTCCTTTTGGTTTTAGGTGTTTTGTTGTTGTTGTTGTTTGTCATTTGCCTGTTTGTTTGAGACAGAGTCTTGCTATGTATCCCTAGCTGGGCTATAACTCATTATTATATAAACCAGGCTGCCTTGAACTTACAGAAATTGTTTTGTCTCTGCCTCCTGAGTGCTGAGATTAAAGGTGTATGACACAATGACTAGCCATCTCCCTCTCCCCCTCCCTTTCCCCTCCCTCCCTCCCTCTCTTCTTCCTTCCTTCCCTCCCTCCCTCCCTCCCTCCCTAAGAGTCAAGGTCTCAGACTAAAGTCCATTCTGGCCTTGAACCCACAGCAACCCTCTTGTCTCTGCCTCCCAAGACGAAGATGTTGTGTAGCTATTTCCTCTGAATTGTATGATTGATTTCCTCTTGAAGAAAAGAGGAAAGCTGAGACTCAGGAAGTAAATGAAATATCCAAGGCTCAGGAAGCTCCTGAAAGTCACAGGATTCATAAATTCCCTCCTACTGTTACTATAAGCAGTAACCATTGCTGGAGAAGAGATTCTAATTAGCCACACTGTCTATAGATTGTGTGTAGATCACCAAGAAAAAAAGCCATGCTGCAGTAAGCTTTTCAATGACATTTGAATTATCCATTTTTCTATAAGTAACCATTTGCCTGTATCTCCAATAAATAACCCAATAATGCTTGCTCACTGAGCCAGATGTGTGTAGAATTGTTTCTCTGGTCTGTTGTTGGTATCTTATCTTGGGTGAATAGACTTTGTTCACCTTTCCCCAGGAAAAGTGACACAATATGGAATTACAGGCATGAATCACCATATGGGCTCATCCTTAATCACCTATGCTGATTAAAACTCTCTGGTTTAATATGACAAGAGATATAGAATATTCCCCAAGTTTCAAAATATATTCTTAGCTACCTAATCCAAAGGCAGTCACTCTCTACCACAAAACATGTGTGCTAGGAACCAAATCATATTACTTTTAAAAAGAGTAGACAATTACATAGATATTGATAGTAAATCACTCCAGAACACCCAGCCGATAAGAGCATAAAATGCCTGGGTATAATGATACAGGCCGTGATCTCAGTCCTTAGAGGGTCAGAAGCAAGACGACCAGGTCATCCTTAGCTACACAACAGTTTTCCTATCTGGTTACATGAAAGCATGCCAAAAAAACCAAAAACTCAAATTGATCTTCCTGCCTCAGACTCCCAATGCTGGAATTTCAGGCATTTGCTGCCTCATCTCTCATATTACACGTTTGGGGCTAGAGATACAGTTTAGTTGTAGAGTGTCTGCCAAGTATGCAAAGTCCTGGGTTTTATCCCAAGTACTGTGGTAGTTGGAGAACGGGGTGGGAGGGATGGGGGGGACAGAGAGATGGGGGAGGGAATATGCCTGTAATTCTACCACAGGAAGCTAGAAGGCAGGATCGCCAAGAATTCCAGTCTAGTCAGGCTAGGAGACCCTACATCAAACAAGCAAAATAACAACAAAAAAGGGAAATGTGTTTCTCATTGATTGGGAAACTTTTAGATTTATAGTGGTCAAAATTAAATAAATAAATACATACATACATACATACATACATACATACATACATACATACATACATCAGTCTTCCATTTCCTATGGCTACTAAGTAACTTACCAGTGGAGATCAGCATGCGCCCTGGCTGAACAAAGAGACCCTAGACAATAATGTCTTGGAGCTGGGATGCTCATGTAAGAGAATCTTTAGACATTTAGGTTAATCAGAGATTTCATTGTATTAAACTCCCAGGACCAATCCCACCATTTCCAGCCGTAGACTCATCTCTCTTATCTGCTTCCTTCCCAGGTATCAAGCATGAAATGAACTTGAGGAAATTAAAATGGTACAGGATATTCCATTGCAGTCATCTAGCCAAATAAAAAATCACTTCACCGCCAGCAAATCTGCAGAGCCCAGAACACCATGAAAATGCTGCCCAGGGCCACAGCAGTCGCCTCCAAGGCCTCAACTTTGGGTTATTACAGTGTTGAGCACTGTGTGCATGATGAGAAGAGAACTCACATTTCCCTAAAGTCCTGTTTGCAGCAGTTAGTGTCGCCCACAATGTCACTTCAGGCAGGACTAAAGCTGGCCAATGTCTTCTGGTTGTCATATCCTATCAGTTGAGAGCTTAATGGCGCTGAACTCCACGAAGAAAATCCTGAGTGGGTAGTGAATAAGGTTGTTCTGATAAATATTCCTTGTTTGACCAAACTCTCATCAATCTCCTAAACCTCTTAGCCCCATTTATACACTTCCTTATACAATCTAGTTTTAGCAAAAATGCTGTTATGTCATTTTTGCAGCGCCCCCTATCTTCAAGGTCTGGATACCTTTGATCCCTAAGTAAATTGCTCAATCTCCACTATCCCAGATGGTGTCTGGTCACCATAACTCATCTCCAGCAATAACCCTGTTAGGTCAGGTTATCTAGAATCCCCATCCACCCACCCACCCATCCATCCACCCATCCTTCCATCCACCCACCCATCCATCCACCCATCCATCCATCCATCCACCCACCCACCCACCCACCCACCCATCCATCCATCCATCCATCAGTCCATCCACCCACCCACCCATCTATCCACCCATCCATCCATCAGTCCATCCATCCATCAGTCCATCCATCCATCCACCCATCCATCCATCCACCCATCCATCCACCCACCCATCCATCCACCCACCCATCCATCCACCCATCCATCCATCCACCCACCCATCCATCCACCCATCCATCCATCCATCCACCCATCCATCCACCCATCCATCCATCCACCCACCCATCCATCCACCCACCCATCCATCTACCCATCCACCCATCCACCCACCCATCCATCCACCCATCTATCCATCAGTCCATCCATCCACCCATCCATCCATCTGCCCATCTATCCTCCCTTCTTCTGCTGACTCCCACCCTGCTTCTCAGCTATAAACTCCCACTTGCCCTTGCTGTTTTGTGAGCTGAGATCAACCTTTTTCTCCTACTGCAGAATCCCACTATGGTAATCCCTATGCCTATGATGATTATGATGGTCCTAAGGAAATTCTGCCTTTTATTTTTTAAGGTGTGTGTGTGTGTGTGTGTGTGTGTGTGTGTGTGTGTGTGTGTGTGTGTGTGTGTAGCTTCCAGGGATTGAACTCCAGGAGACATTAGGCTTGGGGGCAAGTGCCTTTACCTGCTAAGCCATTCCACCAACCCCACAATGTTTAAAAATATGAGAGGAGAAAGACGAGGGGGGGGGGGGAAATGATGATCTCATGCAAAATTCTTGGCCTGGCATCTGAGTTTTGGAGAGTCCCAAGAGGAAAGGTTCAGTGTTGGCTGTAGACTGGAAGAGGCCTATGCTGTGAGAAAAGTCTGTGTTGTGCAACTGCTGTCTTAGAGACACACAGAGGCGCTGGGCACAGAATGAATAGAAAGCCAGGAGCTTTTGGAGGCTTGGCAATCTCAGATTGTTGAAATCTGCATATTCAAATACATCCAGATTCTTTCCAGGTTAAGAATCTGCTCCTTGTGTATAACTGGGCTGAAAATGAGAAACAAAGCACACAAATCAAAGACCGCTCAAGCATCACCTCTTAAAGCAGACCCCACCCAAGCCTGAGAGTAGCAACCTTCTCGGCAGTGGAAAGGAATGAGTAGAAATCACTCTCAAATCCTTTTGCTTACCTTGTTTAGAACAGAAATCTTTCTTGATGTCTCCTACTACTTTTGAGACTTGGAAGAATTCCCAGTATGGTGTTTCATGGAATTGTGTGATTGTGGGTGATGTCAGCAAATCACATTAAAAGCTTTCCTGAAATAAAGGGGAAGGAGAGGGCTCACTGGCAGAACTTCAACAGCTGTGTTGCCATGGAGCCTGTGTGACCTGTGACCTATGGAATCCTACCTTTTTTTTCTTTCTTGTTTTGAGACAAAGTCTGACTCTGTCGTCCCAGTTGACCTGGAACTAATTCACTATATCTTCCATACTAGCCTTAAACTTACAACCTTTCTGCTTTAACCTCTTGAGTGCTAAAAGCTTGATTTTCATTTTTGTTTTACTGTGTTTTGGGGAGGGGGGTTGTTTATTTCTTGTTTTGCTGTTGTTTTTCTCTTTCTTCTTTCTTCTTTCTTTCTTTTTTCTTTTATGAAACAGGGCTTTTTTTTGTGTAGCCCTTCTGGCTGTCCTGGAACTTGCTCTGTAGACCAGGCTGGCCTCGAACTCAGAGATGCCCCTGCTTCTGCCTCTGGAGTGTTGAAATTAAAGGTGTGCACCACCACTGTTCAGCTTGTTTCTTGAACATAAAGTTGGATGAGCAGGGAGGTTAGGAGAATCTGGAAAAATTGGGGGAAGGGAAAATATGACCAAAATATATTGAATGAAAAAAATTTCATTAAAATAATAAAAAGCAAGTATAAGACATTGTACCAAATAAAAATTTTCCAAATTTTAGTTTTCGTTTTCCTTAGATAGATTATAAAAGACACACACACACACACACTATAAAAGACACACACACACACACACACACACACACACACACACACCACTAAATAAATATAAAAAAAAGAAAATATAGCTTAAATTAATGGATTTTAATAATAGGCATGTGTTTAAATTTGTCTTTTTAGTTAGGGAAAATTATTGAAGAAAATGGAATTTGGAGTTAATTTATAGATTTAATTTTCTTGGCTCTAACATAGGATTGTGTACATATAAACCTTTCATTTTACTTTCTCTTAATATCCCTATAAAGTATGTGTCTACACGAGGAGAAACAAACACAAAGAGGTTAGAAGCTAGCCCATGATCACACAGTGGCTTTAATGTGCTGAGGATGTAGCTCACTGGTAGAGTCGCCTTGTATACTGAGGGTCCTGTGTTCAGCGTTTAACACTGCAAAAATAAAACGAAAATAAAATACAGTAAAATTTATTCTTAATTTAAATAAAGTTGGAGGCAGTTTGGGATCAGGTTTATTTTATTTGGTTTATTTATATATATTTGAGACAGAATCTCATGCAGCCTAAGCTGGCCTTGACTTTACTATGTAGTCTAGCCTGATCTTGAATTTCTGATCCTCCTGCCTCAATTTCCTTGTCTGATTTTATGTGGTGAGAGGGATTCAGACTTCCTACATACTAACTAGGCAAGCATTCTACCAACTGGAGGCAGTTTTTAAAAGACACTGTGGAGGCTAGGACAAGTGACATGTCTGTGGAGGTTACAGTACTCCATACCAAACCTGATGACTAGAGTTCAGTCCTCAGGACCCATGTAGTGAGCAGAGAAACTTGTTGTCCTCTGATTGCCACATGCCCACTGTGGCAAGTACCTATGTAATAATTTTCTCCAACTAAAAATTCTGTTGTTGAATCGGGAGGATCACAGGTTCCAATCCAACCTAGATTAGAGTGAGACTTTGTCTCAGAACACAAACAATAATAACAAAAAAATTTGAATCTTAGGTAAATAATGCGTGGTGTTTTACGTGTTTTTGGAGTTGTTTGGTTGATTTGGATTGTTTTGTGTGTGTCTCAATGTGTAGTCAAAGGCTGGCCTTGATGTTTCTCTGTAGCTGAGAATAATCTTCAATTCCTGATCTTCCCTGAATTTATCTCTCAAGCTGGAAATGTACCCATGCCCTATTGGGTAATATTTTAGAATGAGTATATATTGATGCAAGTGTACCACTTGCATGCTTGGTGCCCACAGAGGCCAGAAGAAAACATTAGATCCCCTGAAACTGGAGCTACACATGGTTGTGAGCCACAATATGAGTACTGGGACTCAAACTTGGATTCTCTGCAAGAGCAGCAAATGATCCCAACAACAGAGCCAACTCTCCAGTCACTGTGTGTGGGCTTGTACACATGCCCTCTGAGACCAGAAGAAGAGATTGGAACCCTTGGAGATGGAGTTACAGGCAGTTGTGTGTCTCCCAACATGAGTGCTGGGAAGAGAACTTGGATCTTCAACAGCAGTGTACACTCTTAACAGCTGATCTATCTCTCCAACCCTGAGATGATTTGAATAGAAGAGATCTAGTAGGCTCATATATTTTTGAATGCTTAGTCACCAGGGAGTGACAGAAATGGAAAGGATTAGAAGAATTATAAAGTGTGGCCTTGTTGGAAGAAGTGTGTCACTGGGTGGACTTTGAAGTTTCCAAAACCCAAACCAAGACCAGAGTCTCTCTCTTGGCCTCTAAACCAGGATGTAGCTCTCAACTATTGCTCTACCTGCCTGCCACTGTGCTCCTTGCCATGATGATAATGGACTAACCCCTGAAAATGTAAGCAATGCCTCAATTACATTTTTTCTTTTTTAAGAGTTGCTGTGGTCATGGTATCTATTCAAAGCAATAGAACAGTGACTAAGACAAACCCAGGAAATTTTTTTTTTTTAAAAGATAGTCTCTTGGGATTAGAGAAATGGATCAACTGTTTAAGAGTCCAGGCTGTTCTTCCAGAGGAACTGAGTCTGATTCCAAGTACCCACATACATTCAGGCAAAACACCCATACACATAAAGTAAAAATTTTAAAAAGGGGGTGGGGGAGGGCTGGAAATGGCTTGGTGGTGAAGAGCACTTACCTGCTTTTCCAGAAGATCTAAATTCAATTTCCATCACCCATGTAGGACACCTTACAGCTTCCTGTGACTCCAGCTCTAATGCTTGGGGAGCCAACATCTCTGTCCTCTATGGGCATCTACACGTAACACATGCGCACACGCGCACACACACGTGATGAAAAAATAATAAAAATATTAAAAAAAAAAAAAAAAGTAAACCTTTAAAAGGGATAGCATTTCTTGTGCCCAGGCTGGCCTTGAACTTTCTGCACAACTGAACTAGAGTTTGAACTTCTGATCTTTCTGCCTTTGCTGCCCAAATGTGGGGATTACATGGGTGTGCCACCATGTATCTCTGGCCTTTACAGTCACCATTTCTTTACCTAATCCTATTATGCAGACTGTGATATCTCAGACACCATAAAATAAAATGTGTTCCATATACATTCACAAAATGTGGTATCCAAATGCTCATAGCAACTTTATTTAGAATGCCACCACCCCTGTCGTCTTTTTTTTTTTTTTTTTTTTTTTTTTTTTTTTGGTTTTTCGAGACAGGGTTTCTCTGTGTAGCCCTGGCTGTCCTGGAACTCACTCTGCAGACCAGGCTGGCCTCGAACTCAGAAATCCGCTTGCCTCTGCCTCCCAAGTGCTGGGATTAAAGGCATGCGCCACCACTGCCCAGCCTACCACCCCTGTCTTAATTAGGGTTTCCATTGTTGTGAAGAGACACTATGACCATACCAATTTTAAAAGGAAACTATTTAATTGGGGCTGGCTTGCAGTTCAGATTTAGTTCATTATCGTCATGGTGGGAAGCCTGGTGGCATGCAGATGGAGACGGGGATGGAGAGGTTGCTGAGAGTTCTCCATCTGGATCTTCAGTGTGCCAAAGGAGACTGTGTCCCACACTGGGCAAAGCTTGAGCACATGAGACCTCAAGGCCCGCCCACACTGTGACGCACTTCCTCCATCAAGGTCACACCTCCTAATAGTGCCACTCCCTATTCCCTATGGTGACCATTCCTATTCACACCACACCAACCCCCCCAAAAAAGATAGCTAAAGAGATGGCTCAATGGTGAAGATCCTATACTGCTCTTGAAGAGCACCAAGGTCCAGTTCTAAGCACCCTCATAGCCATGGGTAAGCCTAGTTCCAAGGGGTCTGATGCCTTCTTTTGGCCTCGGGCACCAGGCATGCATGCATGCATGCATACACCGCCACACATACACACAGGCAAACATACATACACATAAAATAAAAATAAGTCCTTAAAACAAGGAAGTAGGAATAACTCAAATGTCCATCAAGATAAGAGTAAATACATGTGGATATGCCGTTCCAGCACTTGGAAAGCTATGGCCTCTAGAGTACACCAGCCTGGACTATCTAGGGAGACTCTAAACAAGCCCTCTTCAAAAAAAATAATGTTATATCATTCTGGTGTATTCTTGGCTCCTTTATTTGTTTTGTTTTGACCATATCCCCAACCGTTCTCAAATATATCGAAAGATTAATTTCTAACTTAAGTGCTCATTGAAGTTTTCCTCATTCTCTTTTTTTTGTTTTTTGTTTTTGTTTTTGTTCTTTTTTTTGTTTTGTTTTGTTCTTTTTTGCTTGTTTGTTTTTTCTTCTTTTCCTAGACAACTGTAATAAAAAGATCCTTTTTATTTGGCAATGCAAAGTGGGAAATTCAATAGAGATGTAGCTCAGTGGTGGAAAGCACTTACCTAGCAAGCATGAAGCCCTGGATTCTATCTGTAGCCTTATAAGATGAAAACAGAACTTAACAAAAGCATGTGTCTAGATAGGATTCAAGAACTGCAAAGGCTCACAGCCTTCCACAGCTCCGGCTGGTATTTGCATCTGAACTCAGCAGTAGCCTTTGTCCCTGTGCTCTGAGATCCCTCATTCTGTCTGTTAGACTCTACTCCGTTTCTGGTGCAACCAAATCTCACTTTAGAACCAAAGAACCATCAGTAGATTTAGGTCTCCATGCCCAGGTTGGCTTATAGCTCTTCTCCACCAACCTCCTGAACCGGATGGAGATTCCAGGTTTGAATTCAAGCAGAACTTCTTGTCAGTGCCAGTTAGAGAGCTAAAGAACCAGCGGGCCATTTTTTCTCTTCCTTTTCTCTCCTCGGCAGGATGGAAAGCCGCATCCCCCTCCCCTCTTTCTCAGGACTACAACACTTCCCACTGCCTTCTTCCTTTCCACCCCCCACCCTGGCTGCCTCTCTCAGGGCTGCCAGGTTGCCATGCCAACAAGGTTCCCATGGTTACTAGGAGGCCGCTGCTGCATTCCCATAGGCAGCTTCTATCTACTCAAAGGAAGAGAGACCATTACTGCCTCTGGGGTCAAACAAATAATATATAAGTGAAAAAAAGAAGTGGTTTCAGCCCAGAAACTACTGGAGGAAGAATGGTGTAAAAGTCCGACGTTTCCGGGCCATACCTCCGACATAATCCCGCTGCCTCTGCTCAAGTTGTCTCTCTCCTAAACCTAGAGAGAGAGAGAGAGAGGAGCCTGGAACTGGTTCAAGCCTATTGTTCTGCCTATGGTGGGGTCCAAATAGACACCACATTGTAAGGATCATGTTAATATGTAAATAATGGATACAGCTGTGCTTCTGTGTAGCAAGGAAACTGGCAAAATGCAAAGCAGGCCCTGTCCTCTCCTCAGTTGGGTGTCTTTTCTGCTTTTCACCACATGGTGCTATGCGATGTTCTTTCCTGCACTGGCTGTCTCCGAGGGTTGTTTGTTTGTTTGTTGTTTTTGTTTTTTAAACAAAATTTGTTTTCTTAAAATAGAGAGAAATAATTTTCGTGTAAAATTCAAAAGTAAAGAAAATAGGAAAAAAACCATTTACAGTTCCAAAATGACAAGATGTTTCCTAGCACTTGGGAGGTAGAGGCAAGGGGTTCCGAGTGCCAAAGCTATACTGGGCTACATAGTGAGTTCAAGGTCATTGTGAGCTATATGAGACCTTGTTTTAGAAAGAAAAATAAGAGCCAGGCAGTGGTGGCACATGTCTTTAATCCTAGCACTCAGGAGGCTAAGGCAGGAGGATCTCTAAGCCAACCTGGTCTACATAATGAGTTCCAAAAAAAAAAAAAAGAAGAAGAAGAAAAAGAAAAAGAAAGAAAAATAAACTAATACAATATATAGCTTAAGCCGGGCAGTGGTGGCACATGCCTTTAATCCCAGCACTTGGGAGGCAGAGGCAGGTGGATTTCTGAGTTCGAGGCCAGCCTGGTCTACAGAGTGAGTTCCAGGACAGCCAGGGCTACACAGAGAAACCCTGTCTCGAAAAAAAAAAAAAAAGAAACAATATATAGCTTAAAATGTTTCATTTTATATTTAATTAACAGATAATTGTACATCTTTGTGGACGATAATGTGATGATTATATATATTGATATATACACAAAATATAATGGTCAAATCTTGAGTAGTTAGCATATCCATCTTAAAGAGTTCTCAAATCTGTGTTGAGAAACTTCGAACTCCTCTCTGTTAGAACTTTATAAAATTCAGCATCTGGGGCAGCTGCCTTGGCTGAGTAGAGGAAGGTACTTGCTGCCAAGACTGACAACTTGAGTTTGACCCCAGAAGTCCACATGGTAGAGAGAACTGACTCCCAAAAGTTTTTCTCTGACCTTTTACAAATTGGGCCTTGAAACACACACACACACACACACACACACACACACACACACACACACACACACACACACAGCCACTTACCTCTCCCACACACAAATGAATAAGTGTAATTTTTTAAAGTGCTTATGCCTTATGCTCAAGCTTCGTCTCTGTGGGATAGCTCTTGCCTAGCACATGCAAAGTCCTAGATCTGACATCCTGCACTACATCCACAAATAAACACATGTATACGTGTGTGTGCAGCAGTTCTACTGTACGACTCTACAGTACTTGAACTTAATTCTCCTATGTTATCCCCCTAGTCCCAATTACATTCTCCTAATGTGATTGCATTTTGTTACTCACCCAACCCCTACCATGTAATTGTAAAGAATCATTTGAAATGTATTTCTTGTTGTATATATGTTTGTGTTGCGCGTGACTGGGAGTATACATGACACAGAATACATATGCAGTGGTCAGAGAGCTACACTGTAAAGTTAGTTCTCTCCTTATGCCTTTATGTGAGTTCTCAGGGATTAAACTCGGGTCTCTAGGCTTATATGGCAAGCACCCTTATCCACTTTCCTGCCCCAACAACTTTTTAAAAATTATTTTATTTTTATGTTTATGTATGTATTTGTGTCTCTCTCTGTATGTGCAGGTGCTCAAGGAGCCAGGAGAGGGTGTCAGATCTCCCAGAGCAGGGATTAGAAGTCTTTATGAGCCTTATGACATGGGTGCTAGGGCCAGGCAGTGGTGGCACACACCTTTAATCCCAGCACTTGGGAGGCAGAGGCAGGCAGATTTCTGAGTTCGAGACCAGCCTGGTCTACAGAGTGAGTTCCAGGACAACCAGGGCTACACAGAGAAACCCTGTCTCAAAAAACAAACAAAGAAAAAACAAAAAAACAGACATGGGTGCTAGGAACTAAATTTGGGGTTTTGGCAAGAGCAGCAAGCACTCCTAACTACAGAGCCAGCCTTCCTCTGGCTGTCTGAAAGGTTTTTGGAATGAGTTTATTTTATTGAGTTTTGCCATTATGAAAACTATGAAAAAATCTTTCTTTTATCAGCAATAAATAAAACATGACTATTACTCAAAACAAAAACAAAAACAAAAACAAAAAAAACCCGAAAAACAACAACAACAATTACCTGTTACCAGAATCAAAGATCTGGGTTGCCAGACACTCAAAATGATGAAATTTGGGAAAAGATAATTGGTAGAAAAAAGCCATGTGCATGCAAAACTGGTACAGAAAGGATCCAGCTTCTCAGAACTCTAGCAAGAGGCTCAGGAGCTGGCAGGGCCTTCATGGCTGGAGGGAGGCCAGTGAGGCTGGATGGAGTGCGTGTGTCTTCCTAAGCCAGAACACCAGATCAGACAACAGACCTGGATTTTCAGTAACTCCTGCTGAGGAAATGGGTTACAAAGGCCGACTGGGTTAGGTTACTAAATACAGATTTGGCAGTTAATGCCTTCACCATAAGGACAGCTTCTTGACAGCCAGAGGGTTAGGAATGGCAGGAGGTCAAAAGAGACAGAGGCTGAAGGCTGATTTCAAGGCAGACCTTGTTACATTACTGTACCTGCTAGCTTTGATGTCAACTTGACACAAGCTAGAATTGGAGAGGAGGGGACCTCAATTAATAACTTGCCTCCATAAGATTGGGATGTAGGCAAGCCTGTATGGCATTTTCTTAATTAGTAATTGAGGGGTGAAGGCCCAGCCCATTGTGGGTGGTGTCACCGTGGGCTATGAGGTGTGCTATGAGGAGTAAACCAGTAAGCAGCAACTCCTCCGTGATCTCTACATCAGCTCCTGCCTCCAGATACCTGCGCTGCTTGAATTCCTATCCTGATTTACTTGGTTGATAGAAGTGTAAGCAAAACAAACCCTTTCCTCTTCAACTTGCTTTTGGTCATGGTGTTTCATCACAGCAAAAGCAACCATGACTAAGAGAGTTATCCTCTGACCTAGAAATTCTATTACTGGGTAAGTATATACCCCTGGCAAATGAAAGTTCTTGTCGGCATTAAAACTCATACCTAAAGCCAGGTGTAGTACTTGTGCTTCTAATCCTGTCACTTGGCAGTTCAAAGATGGAGGGCATCTGAAAGCCAGCCTGGGCTATCTACTGAGTTCAAGGCCAGCCTGGGTTTCTGAATAGAGATTCCATCTCAGAGAAAGAGAGAGGACAAATAGTCATCAACAGTTATTAAATCGACAAGAAAAATGTGGTATATTTAAAATAAAATAGTATTCAATCATAAAAATAAGTTAAGTACAGACACACACTACAACACAGACAAATCTTTAAAACAGTAGTATAAGTGAAAGAAATCAGACACAAAAGGCTTATTGTATGACTCCATGATATGAAATATCTAGAATAAAAAGAGAATAGAATCTGGGCATGGTAGCATGCACCTGTAGTCCCAGACCTGACCTGGGGGTGGGGCTATTGCAGGAGGATCTGGAGCTTAGGGTCAGTCTGGGCAACATCACATGACCTGTCTCGAAAACAACATGGGGATGAGACAGAGCAATAGGAAGTGAAAAAGACTAAAGTTCATTTTAGACATGTATGAAAAGATCAAAGAATAAAATGTAAACAAATAAAACAACAACAACAAAAAATGAGGTTGGAATCACTCAGCGGCAAGAAGCTTGCCTAATGTGCACAAGACTCTGAGCCCAATCCCCAACATTGCAAAAAACAGTAAAATTAGGCAAAACGGGAACACTACCAAAACCGCACATTCCAG
The DNA here is from genome assembly GCA_028551405.1 of Uromys caudimaculatus. Lineage (NCBI taxonomy): Eukaryota > Metazoa > Chordata > Mammalia > Rodentia > Muridae > Uromys > Uromys caudimaculatus. The sequence continues at coordinate 79,699,324 of CM052706.1, forward strand.
AGGGTAGATTCTAGCTCAATAAAACTGACTTTGAGAGGTGAGCATGGTAGTACATACCTGTAACCTCAGCACTCAGCAGGCTGACACAGGATGACCTGGAGTTCCAGGCCAGTCCTCTGGTCCTTGCCATATATCCAGACCCAGTCTCAAAACCAACCAAGATGGCTCAGTGGGTAAAGGCACTCACTCACTGCTAAGCTGACAACATTCTCCAGGACCCACAGGGTGGAAGGAGAGAAGTGACTCCTGCAAGATGCTCTCTGACCTTGTAGTGGCTATTCCTGGTTGTCAACTTGACTATATCTGGAATGAACTACAATCCAGAATTGGATGGCTCACCTGTGATCCAGATCTTGATGCTGGAAGACACAAGTTTCTGACCTGGATCTTAGCATGGAGATCTTGAGGCATAGTGGCCATGCAGAGTTCAAGGTCAGCCTGAGACAAAGCAAGTCCCAGATCCAGGTGTGGTGGTACACACCTTTAATCTGGGCTACACCTTCTGCTAAAGACCTAAATAAGGACATTGGTAAAAGGAAAATTTATTCTTCTTCACCTGCTTGCATTTATTTGCCAGCACATCTGTTAAAACCTACTTCTACAGAAGACCAGCTGAACAACTAGCCTCATGGGATTGAGCAACTACTAGATTTTTTTTTTTTTTTCAAGACAGTGTTTCTCTGTGTAGCCTGGCTGTCCTGGAACTCACTCTGTAGACCAGGCTGGCCTCTAACTCAGAAATCCACCTGCCTCTGCCTCCCGAGTGCTGGGATTAAAGGCGTGCGCCACCACTGCCTGGCTAACTACTAGATTCTTGAACTTCCATTCACAGCTGACCATTGGTGGGTTAGTTGGACTGTAGACTGTAAGTCATCACAATAAATTCCCTCAATATAGAGAGACATTCCATAAGTTCTATGACTCTAGAGAACCCTGACTAATACAGACCTCTACACATACACTCAAGTGCCCCCATCTACACAAGCTTGCGCTTGTATACACACACACACACACACACACACACACACACACACACACGTGCGCGCGCCAAATAAACAAATGTGAAAAATTTAAAGACTGACCTTGTTTTGTTTTGTTTTGATTTTTGTATTAATATTGTTAGAGGCCAGAACCCAAGACCCTAAGCATACCAATCAAACACTCCACTGCTGAGTTATATCTAGATCCCTAATGTTTGGGAATAGAGACAAGAGGACCAGGGGATTGAGGTTATCTTCAGCTAACAGAGTAGCTACAGGCTACAATAAAAAAAAAAGTCATAAGATGGTCTTTAAGTCTCAGTAACATTCAGGGTAGAAAGTAGGAATAGAAGTAGAAAGGGAAGACCATGGAGGGTCAGGGGAGGAGAGGAGGGAAGGGACGGGTGGAGGAAGGGAGGACTGGACCATGAATCCTGGCCTCAGTCTCTAGTACCGCAAACAAAAAAACAACAGCAGCGATGACAAGCACTCCTCAGATCAGCTATCCTACAGTATATACTTGGCTCATGATACCAGTGACTGGAAGGTCCACACAGCATGGTGCCTTCATCCCGGTGGGGAACCCATGGCTGAATCACATGGCCCAAAGGTGGAAAGAGAAGTAGCTGTGTGCAGAAGTGTCCAAACACAGAGGTGCCCTTGTTACTAACTTGTTTTTACTTTTCCCCTTTTATTCTTACTCTCTTTTGTGTCTATCATCTATCCATCCATCTGTCTGTCTGTCTATCTATCTATCATCTATCGGGTTTGGTTTTGTTTGAGATGATATCTACTCTGTGGCTAGTCCAGAATGATCTGGAACTCACTATGTAGTTCAAGTTGGCCTTGATCTCGTGTTAATCCTCCTGCCTCAGCTTCCCAGTGATGAGGATTCACCCTGCTGTATGCCTTTACAACAACCTGCTCTTACAAGAACTGAGTCTCTTCCCAAGGTCAACATTAGTCCCTTCCAAGGACAGTCACAAACTAATCATCACACAGTAAACTCCATCTTTTTAAGCTTCTTCTACCCCTCTCATGGGGGAGTGGACTAAACCTCCAGCAATGAGCCTGTGGGTGACTCCCAAATCATTTTCAGAGGAGTGCATTCCCTGACACATACCATGATTTCCTGGCAAGAAAAAAAAAGTGTTGGCTTTCACTTCATTATATCAATAAATGGAGATAAAAATAAGCATAATATCTTAATTATGCTTATTTATATATAATATATCTTACTTATATTATTAGCTTATATAACAAAATTTGGGGGGCTAGAGATTTAGCTCATCCATTAAGAAGCCAGGCTGAAGACTCGGGGTTCGATTCACAGCATATGCATGAAGGCTCACAACCAGCTGTAACTCCAGTCCCAGCAGATCTGATGCCCTCTTCTGGCCTCCACAGGCACCAGGCATGCACATGGTTCACAGTAATGCATAGGGACAAAACATCCACATACACAGAAATAATTAAATGCATAAACTTGAAAAAGGAAGTGTGGAAGAAGCCAATGATACTTAACTGATTTCTCTAATGGTAACAAGCTACTGTTTAAGGGATATCAGTGGTATCATGAAAAACTTATGTTCAGTTTCTGTCCCCAGTTCCTGGAGCAGCACCCTAAGTCCCTTGGAATTTACCAAATAAACAGGAGCATCTTTTGTCAGTTATACGTGTTCATAATGAGCTTCTTGCAAGCATACATGAGTTAATATAAAGAATACATGAGGGGCTGGAGAGATGGCTCAGTGTAGGAGCCTTGGCTGCTCTTCCAAAGGCCTCATGCTTGGTTCCCAGCACTCACACTGGGCAGTGCACAGCCAACTGTAACTACAGTTCCAAAGCATCCCACATCCTCTTCTGGCCTCCCCAGGCACCCTACACATGTGGCACACACACCACACACATGCACACACACTCCTACACACATATATGCATGGACCACAGACATGCATGCACACACACACACCTCATAAATAAAATAATTAAAACCTAAAAGTAACGTTATCACAGGGTTTTGTTTTTTTAAAGGTTTAGGATGCAGGCTAGCTTCAGCTGCCATTCTTTTTTTTTTTTTTTAATTAATTAATTAATTTATTTCGTGTATGTGAGTACACTGTTGCTGTCTTCAGACACACCAGAAGAGGGCATCAAATCCCATTACAGATGGTTGTGAGCCACCATGTGGTTGCTGGGAATTGAACTCAGAACCTCTGGAAGAGCAGTCAGTGCTCTTAACCACTGAGCCATCTCTCTAGCCTCAACGTATTAAATCTTAAATTTAAAAAAAATCTGTATAGATGCAAGGTGTGGTGGCTCACATTTAAAATCTCACTATTCAGGACACTGATACAGGAAGATTGCCATCAACTGGATGCTAGCCTGGGCTACTGAGTTCAAGGCTAGCATGGGCTAGTGAATGAAACTCTCAAAAAGATGTATAAGAAAACTAAGAGCCAGGCAGTGGTGGCACACGCCTTTAATCCCAGCACTGGGGAGGCAGAGGCAGGTGGATTTCTGAGTTCGAGGCCAGCCTGGTCTACAGAGTGAGTTCCAGGACAGCCAGGGCTACAGAGAGAAACCCTGTCTTGAAAAAACAGAAACAAAAACAAAAACAAAACAAACAAACAAAAAAACCAAAAAAAAAAGAAAAAAAAAAAAAAGAAAACTAAGAACAATGAAATAGACTTATTTTTACTTTCATTAACTCATTCATGTACTCTTTCCATAAATGTGAGTGTACACTCTGACTCTTGATACCATCTATTCTGGGCACTAGAGATATAAACAATAATAAAAAAAACAGTAACAAGACTTCACCTAGTCCAATGGGACAGACAATAATCACAGAAATAATCATAATGTAACAGGATTAATATTTTGATACCAATTATTCAAGATGCTCTTGAAAAATCAAAGAAGAAATGGGGAGGTGGCTGGGACATGTCTTAGTAACCGTTCTATTACTGTGATGAAATACTATGACCAAAGCAACTTATAAAGGAAGAATTTGATTGGGGGCTTGCGGGCTTGCTTGAAGCTTCAGAGGATTAGTCTATGACCATCAGGGGACAGAGCATTGTGGGAGGCAGGAAGGCATGGCACTGAGAGCTGTAGGTGAGAATTCATATCTGATGTGCTAATTGCAGGCAGAGAGAGAGAGAGAGAGAGAGAGAGAGAGAGAGAGAGAGAGAGCGAGAGAGCACACGAATGGGCTTTTGAAACCTCAAAGCCCATACACAATGACATCCTTTCTCCAATAAGGCCACACTTAAGGCAACAAGACCACATCTTACTAATCCTTCCCAAACAGGTCCACTAAACTGGGGACCAAGCATTTAAATATATGAGCCTCTGGGGATCATTATCATTCAAACCACTACAGGGAGAGGTCTACAGGTAAGACTTATAGATGGAAGATGGAGGAGGAGGTAGAGGCGTGTCAAATGGGCATCTGAGAGAAGAGAAACATTGGTTCATCTTAGAAATTATGGCTACAATATAGAGTTTAAGGGGGCGTGATCAGAGATCTGTGGCGTTCTCCAAACGCATAATAAGGATAAACAGGATGAGGAGTTTAGACACGATTTCTATGGAGATAGGGGAGCTGATGAAGTGTTTAAGGCAGAGAGACAAAGTATTGGCTTACCATTTTCTAAAGCTCTGTCGAGGGTGGGTGTGTGTGCAGAGAATGAACTAGAGATGGCTGGTAACAGAAAGACCTTTGCAATAATTTAGGTGAAAGGCAATGGTGCCAGTAGAACCAGAAACAAGGGAAGAACTTATGTGTGTGTGTAAGAGAGAGACAGAGGAGACACACACACACACACACACACACACACACACAGAGAGAGAGAGAGAGAGAGAGAGAGAGAGAGAGAGAGAGAGCAAGCAAAACTACTACTTGGTGATGGTAGGTGCCAGTAGAGGTAAAAGAGGGGTCCCAACAGAGCTTGACCATATTTGCAGCCACACTGCCATTCTTTCTGTGCTTGTTATCCAGCAGGCAGATTTTTGGCCTGGTTGTTTATTGGAACTCTCCTTGTGGACAAGGGTGACCTCAAACTCACAGAGAGTTACCTGCTTCTGTCTCCTGAGCTCATGGATTAAAGACTACCACCACCACTACCACACGTGAGTGACCTTAAATCATTGCATGGCTGGTCTTCCTTTTCCCCTGAATTCAGATCTTAACACAGTCAACTGCTCAAGTGTAACCTTTTGGATAGCCCATGGCAGCTATCTGGGCAGTCATTCTGTATGGTATTTCTGTTTTGTTTGTCATTGTTTAATAACATTAAACATTATCTTGTTTTGTCTTCTTTTTTTTTAATCTCAGAAATCCTCCTGCCTCAGACCCAGATTTTATTTCCATTTTACTTTGTTTTATTCTACTTTATTTCATTCTACTTCTACACAAGCTCTGTAAAGGCCGACTTCCCGTCTGCTTTGCTTACCACTAAATCTTATTATTTGAAAAGAGCCTGGTAATTAGAGCCTGGCAGTAAAAAAAAGGAAGTGTGTCTCTTGCCAAGTCTCCTCTTCTAAGTCTCAGCCATAGCAAATAGATTCTAGTGCTCCAAATGCACCCAGTAGCTTTCCTGGTGCTGCTTGCATGGAGCATGGTTCCTTTTTTATCTAGCCTTTGCTAACCGTATGTTCCCCTAATACTTTGTTCATTTCATTACCTTGTGTGTGTCCCTGTTGGAAGAAAACAAGTTGAGAACATCGTGTGTCCCAAACACCTAGCTAAGAGAGATGACAGGCACTTAGTAAATGTTTATTGGGATCACTTGGGAAACTGTTGGAACTACAGAATCTTGACCCTCATCCCAGAGCAACTGAATCACAATCAGTATTGTGCAAAGTCTAAATATTAAAATTAGAGGAACACTACCTTAGTGATGATGATACACGGCCTAAAATTAATAAAGGCCTGTAGTGACCCACAAAGGAAGGCAGATGTGCTAAATAAAAGGGTGTGACACTGGGCACTGGGAAAACCTGGTTGTAAACAATACTTACTTAGTAGTCATGGCAGTGCGGGTCTGTTATCCCAGCACTTAGGAAGTAGGTACAGGAGGATCGGGAGTTCTAGACCATCCTCATCTAAACAGCAAATTTGAGGCTACCCTGTGCTATGACACGCTGTCTCAAAAAATGAAAATAAAAATAAAAAAGGGGCCTTTAATCCCAGCACTTGGGAGGCAGGGGCAGGCGGATTTCTGAGTTCGAGGCCAGCCTGGTCTACAGAGTGAGTTCCAGGACAGCCAGGGCTACACAGAGAAACCCTGTCTCAAAAAACCAAAAAAGAAAAAAAAACCTGTCTCGAAAAAAACAAAAAAAAGGGGGGGGGTGAGGAAGAAGAGAAAGAGAGAAAAGAAAAGGAAGAAGAGAGAAAGAAAGGAAGGAAGAAAAAAGAAAAGAAGGAAGAAGAGGAAGCAGAAGAAGAGGAGGAAGAAGAAGATTCTACAATGTTTGGCTTGGTGGCAAAAGCCTGTAATGCCAGCCACTCAGAGAGCTGAGGTAACAAGATCACAAAATCAAGGACTGCCTGGGCTAAAGAGTGGGATTTAGGCCAGTCTTGTTAATTTAGTAAAACTTTGTATTAAAATGAATAAATAAAATTAAAAACAAAACTGGGAATATAGTTACAGTTTAGTGGTAGATTGCCTAGTATGTAGGAGGCCTTCTGTTCATCCCAGTAAAACACACACACACACACACACACACACACACACACACACACACACTATGTTCTAAAATAAGAAATGTGAAAGGTGGGCTGGAGAGATGGCTCAGCGGTTAAGAGCACTGACTGCTCTTCCAGAAGTCCTGAGTTCAGTTCCCAGCACCCACATGGTGGCTCACAACCATCTGTAATGGGATCCTACGGCCTCTTCTGGTGTGTCTGAAGACAGCTACGGTGTACTCGTATACATAAATAAATGTTTTTTTAAAAAAGAATATTAAAAAAAAAAAAGAAATGTGAAAGTCCTGCTACATCTTAGATGCCTAATAAATCACAGTATTGTTCTCCTTTGGAAGAGTCTAAACCTAGAAGCTAGAACAACTGGGTTCTAGATCTGGTATTACTGACGGTTTACTATGTCGCAAAGTCAAAGTAGAAGAGAAAGTCTCCTAGATTCTATGCATGTAAGCAGCTTAGCGGGATATACATACATGTTACTTGTCACTGTGTTGGGTCTGGACTATTTTTTTATGCTGAATTCCATGAGGACATGTTCATACAAATATACCACATACTTTGATCCTAAGGGGTTCCCTTCCCTTTTTTGCCCTCCTGCATTCATTAATCCCGTATTCCAGTTTTGCTTCTGCTTTCATGTCATCTGTACATACATGATTTTATGAATCTATAAAGTCTAGGATCCATAACTGAGAGAAAATATGTTACATACTTAACTTTTGGAGACCGAGTTTGTTAATGTGATTTTCTCTAGTTATTCCCATTTTCTCCCCCCCCCCCCCCGCAATGACATAACTTCAATTCTTTATGACTGAGACATTTTCACTGTGTGTGTGAATAAAGTCCATTGTCTTTACCCCCCTCTGTTGGTGGGCATTAGGTTGTAGACAAGGCTACAATAAAGATGGTGTGTGGGTGTGTCTGTAATGTGTTGACTTGGAGTGCTTTGCGTAAATTCCAAGGGATGGCAGACCCTGGTCCTATGTAGGTCTATTTTCAGGTGAGTTTGGTTTTTTATTTTTGTTTGTTTGTTTGTTTTGAATGTGAAGGACTGTATGTAGCAAGCCCAATCATGGCAAGCATTGCAGGCAGGTCTTGCCCACTCCCCTTCTAACTTTTAGATTACATCCCTTATCTGGCCACTGACTCATTCCTGAGACCAAACACCAAGGTCCAGCCATCAAAATTCATTATTTGGCCACATTGGCTAACCTGTCCAATTAGGACTTACCAACTCTCCCTAACACAGACTTCCCCTTTTCTCCTTAAGGATCCACTCCTGCCAAAAAACAAAATAAACCAAAAAAATCTGCTACTGGCTAGCTGCCTTTGCCAGGATCCAGAGGCAGCCCTACACTACCCCCAGGTAATAAATTTCCTTTATGTTGAGAATTTGCTGCCTCATTGTGTATGTACCCCGAGGGGCCACACCCCTTATAGAAGAGTCTCCTAGAATTCACAGACTAGACCTGATGACCTTGAACTTCTGATACACTTGCTGAAACTACTAAGACTGGAATTATAGGCATGCACCACAAGTCCACTTTACGAAGTGCTTGAAATGGAACCCAGGGCCTCGGGTATGGTAGGTAAGCACTCTGACAACAGAACTACATCTTCAGCCCTAATTTTTTTTTTTTTTTTTTCAAGACAAGGTTTCTCTGTATAGCCTTGGCTGTCCTGGAACTCACTCTGTAGACCAGGCTGGCCTCGAACTCAGAAATCCGCCTGCCTCTGCCTCCCGAGTGCTGGGATTAAAGGCATGTGCCACCACTGCCCGGCTCAGCCCTAATTTTTAAAGTTTTGGAGGTCCCTCCATGTTGATTTTCACAGAGGAAGGGCTAGTTTACATTCCCACCACCAATGTGTAAGAGCTTCTTTTTGACCACTTCCCTGCCAACATCTTTCTGAATGGAAAAAAGAAAGAAAGAAAGAAAGAAAGAAAGAAAGAAAGAAAGAAAGGAAGGAAGGAAGGAAGGAAGGAAGGAAGGAAGGAAGGAAGGAAGGAAGGAAGGAAGGAAGGAAGGAAGAGAGAGAGAGAAAGAGGAAAGGAAAGGACCGCTCCTAGGTACAATGGAGGAGAAAGTTTATTATAGATATGTGAGAAAGAGTAGCAAGACACAGACACATCAGGGAGAGTCCAGAATGCTCATGACCCTGAACCATGCGGTGAGAGGGGGAGGGGAAGGGAGAGCGGAACCAAGTATAGCAGCCAGGAGGTCAAAGGTAAAAATAAAAAAGCGTTGGGTAACCAAAATGTCGAAATTATACAGGGAAAATCCTCTGGGGGCAGGGGAACCCAGCCCCTGGGCTGGGGAGTTCATCATCGCTAGCTAGCATGCCAATGGTATACCCAGTAACAGGTAGGAACTGAAGGATGCTGGGAGATCTTGGAGGGCAGGTCCGCTTTGATATGTTAAATCGGCACCTCAGCCTCTTGTCCCTGGGTTTGAAACTTAACACTTTCCTTATTTATTTTCTTGCTGGTTGTCTGAAAATCTCTGTGTAGTCTAGATTGCCACTGAATTTAAAGTGTTAGACCGGAGGAAAAACCATTTCCGCTGCTCTCTCTAGTTAGAAGCGCGCCAGAGACTGGCCAGACGACTGCCTCCCGCTAAGTCGGGGTTTTAGAGAGCAACCCTTCACGGGCTTTTGAGGTCACTTTTATGGGGAAAGGTTAAGGTTGGTAGAAAACAGCTCTTGAGTTAATTGGCTGTTGGCACTTGGGCAGAAAAAGTGGGGGACTCAAGCAGGGCTGACTGTGGGTAGATGAGTTTAGCAAGGCAAAAGGGGTGGGTATATATCGCGGGGTTACAGGATCAGCATAGGCTGAAAAACATGGTTGGCAGGATACAGTAGGAAACAGAAATGTATCGGTATAGAGATTTAATAGCAATGTATGACAATGTGGCTCTTGTTTGATTTCACAGAAGCAGTCCTTCTGTCTCAGTCTGCCAAGCACTTGGACCAGGGAGAGAGAGATACTATATCCAGCATCCTTGAGTTTTCAGGACTATCATCTAAATTAAAAACACGAGGGATTCTCTAGTGAATACGGCTATTTATCTGGGAATAGCATTATAATTGAAACAGCAGAACATTGCAATGAGAATATGAATTCTGTAAACTGTGGCTGTATTCTAGGTGGTGGAAGCAAGTCTTCTCCGCCCTCAGGCTCGCCCCCGACAAAATATTGTTCTGACACTCCACCCCCACCTCATCCCCAAGGCTGGCATAGAATTTACCTCAACCCCAATGCCTCAGTCTCCCTGGACTTACAAGCATGCAATATCATACCTGGATAAATGGGTTACTTTTAAAGACAGAAATGGAGAGGATTACATTGTATATGTTGAAACCACAATTCTTTTTTTTTTTTTTTTTGAAACCACAATTCTTGGTCACAATGACTAGTAACAAGAATGGCATCTTGATCCCAGCCCTGGGGATGCTAAAGCAAGAATATTTCTGCTAGTTCCAGGCCACCTTGTTACAAGTTTCAAGCCAGCTAGGGCTACATAATTAAACCCATTTATGTGTGTGTGTGTGTGTGTGTGTGTGTGTGTGTGTGTGTGTGTCAGTCTGAAGTTGAGCCAGCAGTTGCTGAGCATAAGTACTTTTAGTCTAAGGTTTCAGCAGTCTTGTGATAGATAAACATTCTCTTTTTTTTTTTTGGTTTTTCGAGACAGGGTTTCTCTGTGTAGCCCTGGCTGTCCTGGAACTCACTCTGTAGACCAGGCTGGCCTCAAACTCAGAAATCCACCTGCCTCTGCCTCACAAGTGCTGAGGTTAAAGGCGTGCACCACCACTGCCCGGTTAGCATTCTCAATATTTAATATTAATATGGAACTTTCCCTTCAGAACATTCTAGACAGCTTGCTTGTTCTCCCCCCCCCCCTTTGTGATGGTTGACACAAACAATTCCATCTTTAAGACACCTTTCATGTTATTTTGGTGTTTGTTTTGAAGCAGGGTCTCATATGGAGCAGGCTGTCCTTGAAGTCACAGTTTAGCTGAGGATGACCTTGAATTCCTCCTGGCCTTCTGCTTCTCTTCCTCGAAGTGCTAGGAATCTAGGTATGCACCACGGAGCTTAACTGAGGCTTTTTTCTTTCATTTCATTTCTTTCATTAGCTCACCCAAGGCTTATAGCTAGACTGAAGATGGAGTCTTCTGAGTTAAATACTGTTTTTATGAGCTTCTTCCATAGCAAAACCACTACAATAATGATCCCCCCCCTGCTTATCTAACAAATGGTATCTAATTCTATATCAGTAAGTGAATGCTCTTTGGAAACAAAAGGTATTAAGGCAAAACAGAAAAAAACAAGCAACCAACCAAGCAAACAAAAACTAGGACACAAGAAGGAAAAGAAGCCTCTCATAATTGGACCCAGTTTGTCTTTCTGTTGACGAAGAGTCAAAAATTTCAATACATAATCTCAGCCCTCAAGAGGCAGATAGATCTTTGTGAGTTCAAGGTCAGCATGGTCTACAAAGTGAGTTCCAGGACAGTCAGGGCTGTTACAGAGAAAAAAAAAGGGGGGGGGGAACCTATGGATATTCTGAAGGTTATTCTGAGCGAGAATATTTGTATTAACACACTTCTCTCATCCCTAAGTTTTAAAAATATGCTTTAGGGCTGGTGGGATGTTTCAGAGGTAAAAACACCAAACTAGAAGACCTGAGTTCAATCCCAAGGACCAAGAAGGTGGAAGGGAAGAATCAACTGTAACTTTAATTTTTTCAATGCTGTCGGAGACCAAGGCTTTTGACCTTGGCATTGTTTGCTTGATCCCAGGTTTGACTTAATCTTGCTAGCTATCTCCTAGCAGGCATTCCTTTGATTCCTTTCCGCCTGATATCAGATTATCTAGGGCATTGACCTTTAGGCTTGGGTGGATTAGCAAATCAAGGTGTTCCAGCAGGCCTCCCTTTGTTTCCTCCCCAGTGTTATTGCCCCCAGGTAGGGAGTAGACGCCCGGCCTTCTACTCAGAGATTATGTGTGATCTGCATTGTGGAATTTC
>CM052706.1:79711543-79829591 GCA_028551405.1 Uromys caudimaculatus
ATCGTGACCAGAAGCATGACCAGAAACAGATGTACAGATGTGCTTACCCGGGCAGAACAGAGCGGAACATTCTCAGAAGGGAGGGTAAAACAATTTTCCAGGATTTATGGGTACATAGAGCTCAGATACAGTTTAACTATGAGCGCCGAGGTTTGGGGGACTTCCCGGCTATTGTTAACTGAGTCAGCCAGAAGGCAAAATGGAAAATTTTTAGCTAGCAGCTTCCTTGTTCCTTCAGGCACCAGATCTCATTTTAGATGGTTATGAGCCAGCCTGTGGTTGCTGGAAATTGAACTCAGGACCTCTGGAAGAGCAGCCAGTGCTCTTAATCTCTGAGCCATCTCTCCAGCCCCTTTCAGTTAGATTTGATCTCGCTGCCTTTATTCTGCCTGGAACTGAATTTGTGGGCTCAAGTGATCCTCCAGCCTCACTGTTTCAGGTGCTAGAAGTACACTTGGCTTTAAACTGATTATTTATTTATTTATTTATTTATTTTTTTAAAGAAAGAATAAAGTTTGGAGGAAGAGCTGCTTTGTAATTGATAGTTGCAAGAATCAGTTTATTATTAAACCACTTAAATTTTCTTATAATGAGATTTCTAAGCATCAGCAGATGAATTGCTTGTTTTAGTAAAAATAAAATTCCTAAATAAAAGCCCGGGGGCGGGGAGCACGCTTTAATCCTGGCACTCAAGATGCAGAGGTAGAGCCAGGCAGTGGTGGCTCACTCCTTTAATCCCAGCACTTCAGAGGCAAAAGCAGGCGAATTTCTGAGTTCGAGGCCAGCCTGGTCTACAGAGTGAGTTCCAGGACAGCCAGGGCTACACAGAGAAACCCTGTCTCGAAAAACCAAAAAAAAAAAAAAAAAGATGCAGAGGTAGAAGGAACTCTGAATTCAAGGCCACCCTGGTCCACATAGTGAGTTCCAGGACTGCCAAGGCTACACAGAGAAACTCTGTCTCAAAATAAAATAAAACAAAACAAAACCTAAAGAAATAGCTCTTCTCTGTAGTTCTTGCTAATAAGCATTTGAAGAGATTTACTCACCAAGGATGAAAGGAAAGTTTAAGAATGTCCCTTCTTAATCATGATGTTTTTGTTTGCTTTGTTTGTTTTGAGACAGAGTCTTTCTGTATAGCCTACGTAGCTCAGGTTGGCCTCACTTTTCTCACAGTCCTCTTTCTTGGGCCTCCTGGTTGCTGAGGTTATAAGCATCCCAGGTGTGCCTGTTTTATAGCTTATGGCAATCTTAGTGGTAGAGTAAATGAATTAAAAGACTTAAGAGAGTAGAAACTTTGAGAGGAAGTCCCCAGGTCCAGATCTATTTTCATCAAAGAAGAGATTATTGTTCACGGCTGAACCAAACAAGAAAACAAGAGTTTCTCCCCTTAAGTGCTTCCATCTGTAAATCCAGCATGATGATATGATTATCATTATTATTTTGAATCAGAGACTCACTATGGAGTCCTGGCTGTCCTGGAACTTACAAAAGAAACCAGGCTGGCTTTGAATTCGCAGAGCTCCACCTGTCTCTGCCTCTGTCTTCCTGTACAGGGCAAAAGTCTTGGACCACCACCATCGGGATTTTTTTTTGTTTTGTTTTTGTTTTTGTTTTTTTTTGAGACAGGGTTTCTCTGTGTAGTCCTGGCTGTCCTGGAATTCACTCTGTAGACTAGGCTGACCCAGAACTCAGAAATCCACCTGCCTCTACCTCCCAAGTGCTGGGATTAAAAGTGTGTGCCACCACTGCCCAGCGGGATTTTTTTTTTTTTTTTTAAATGCAGGGACTTCTTATATAGTCCAGGCTAGCTTTGAACTTGGAACCCTTCGGTCTTTATCTTTCCACTGCTATTATTACAGGTTTGTGCCAAACACTGAAATCAGCAAGGACTTCACTTCTTCTGGGAGTTTTGTTTCCTTCTTCTGGTGATTTAAACAGGAAGCTAAGATTTTGGCACACCAGGGAAAGGGGAACTTTATTCTGGAATGGATCTTGAATGTGGGCCAGGGTATACTGTTAGTCCACTGAAATGGAAGAGAGCTGTTCTGATTAGTTCTTTGTCCATTTGTTAGGTAAAGAATCACCTGTGAAGAGGACCCAGATTGAGAATACGTCTCCATCAGATTGCCTGTAGATAAGTCTGTAGGGCTTGATTTTCTTGAATAATGATTGGGGTGGAGAGCCTAACCCGCTGAGGGCAATCCCACACCTAGGCAGGTGGGCCTGGGTGATATAAGAAAGCAGGCCAAACAGGCCTTGGAAAGCAAGTCAGTAAGCAATGCTTGTTCACGCTTCACTTCCTGCCTCAAGTTCCGATCCTGACTTTAACTCATTGACAGAATGTGACATAAAAATGTAAGCCAAATAAAGTCCTCTTCAAGGTGCTTTTGGATATGATGTTATATCGTAGCAATAGCCATTGCACTGATTCCTTATCAGTCTGGGAATTTGTTTTGCTAGTGGCTTTGACACCTGGGCTTCAGGTGTTTTCCACCTAGAAGGCTGAACTAAATAGCTTATAACAAGCATTTGATTCTACAGGTGGCTCTACCAGTAGCCGCTCTAAGCATTGGAGAAGGCAAAGGGAAATAGGAAGAAAAAGAAATGAAGAGTCATAGAAGAGGTTGGGACTAGGGAATAAAAAGCTTCTAGAAGTGGCAGAATAGTTCAGAAGGTAAGCAAGTAGGCCACCCTAAATGATGCCATTTTTCTATAAGGGTAGTTGTGAGCTAAGAGCACATAAAAGTGAAACAGAGCCAGCAAGAAAGGGGATCTCTTAAACGTGGGGCCGGAGGAATACTAGTCAGGTCTCTACCACTGAGCTACACTACCAGGCCAAGAGGGACTACCATAAGGAAAGTAACACGAATAGGAAGGAGAAGGGGATGGGGATTTAGCTCAGTGATAAAGCACTTGCTGGTTTACATGTCTACTGAGCTAGATTTTTAAAAATAGCCAATAGGCTGTGTACAATACAAACCTTATTAAAATGTGATTTTCAGTTAGCTCCACCACTTCTCTCCAGTTGCCATTCTTTGCATAATGTAGTTTAAAAACATTTGGGCTGGGAACTGGTGGCACACTCCTTTAGTCCCAGCATTGGGAGGCAGGGACAGGTGGACCTCTAAATTCAAGGCCAGCCTGGTCTGCAGAGCTAGTTCTGATTTTCATGACACGGTGTTTCCGTTAAGTCCTAGATTTCCTGAAACTTAATCCTCAGTCTTCCCTTGCTGGGACTAAAGGAGTAGAGCACCACACCCAGCTGGGATGACTCACTTTTAATCCACATTTTTTGAGGTGAAAAGATCCATTTTCAAACGGGGCCACACCTCCCACTGGCAGCCTCTGTAAAGATGATGAAGGAACCTCTCTCCTTGCCTCCCTGCTCTTGCTCTCACTGGCAAGTCCATTCCTCCACTGGCATTAGAGCCTGCTTCTTTGGGATCCCAGCGTATACTGAAGACCAGCTTCGACATCCAGCCTTGTGAAGTGAACAACTGTTGGGCTCTTGGATCTTCCATTCACAGGTAACCATCGTTGGATTAGTTGGACTACAGCCTGTAAGTCATTCTAATAAACCTCATATATATTCATTATGTAAATTCTGTTCCTCTGGAAAACCCTGACTAAACTGGTGGTGCATGCGTTCAATCCTAACACTTGGGAGGCAAAGGCAGGCAGATCTCTTGAGTTCAAGGTTAGCCTGGTCTACAGAGTGAGTTCCAGGACAGCTAGAGCTACACAGTGAAGCTCTGTCTCCAGCCTTCCCCCACCCCCTGCAAAATAAAGAAAATAAAACCCTAATGCACGTCCTCAACCTTCTTCATTCCCTTCCCAGGGTTTATATGTCAGTCACTATAACTCACTAGATAATTTGTATGCTTTTCTTATATTTGATTTATTTTTGGTTTAATTTCTTAGACTCAAAGGAGAAACCTGAAAGAGGTAAAGGTAAAAGTGGCTTTTCCTACTGTTCCATGACAAATTGTGGAGCTAGGCTAGAACTGAATCAGTGGGGATGGAGGTAGAAACAGTAATAGCTCTACTTGTTTGTTTGTTTGGTTGGTTGGTTGGTTGGTTTTTCGAGACAGGGTTTCTTTGTGTAGCCCTGGCTATCCTGGAACTCACTCTGTAGACCAGGCTGGCCTCAAACCCAGAAATCCGCCTGCCTCTGCCTCCCAAGTGCCTCTACTTGGTTTTTATTGCAGCCATTCCATCATTAGAATCCACACTAAATATAGCCTAAGTGGTTGATGACTTATATTCTGAATCACTCTAACTTCTGATCCTCTTGCCTCCAGATTCCAAGTGCTGAGATGGTACTGTCATGCCCTGTGTAATGATGCTGGAACTTGAAGCCAGGACTTTGTGCATGTGCATGATAACTGATTACTCTATTGAGTTTTTGTTATTCTAAATTATAGTGGCTATTTCTGATTGTCAACCTGTCTATATCTGGAGTGAATTACAATCCAGAATTAGAAGGCTCACCTGTGATCTAGATCTTGAGTCTGGAAGACACAAGTTTCAGGTGTGGTGGTGCGCACACCTCTTATCTGGGCCACACCTGCTGCTGGAGATCTACATAAGGACTTTGGAAGGAGGAAGATTCGATCTTCTTTGCCTGCGAGCCTTGTGGGACTAAGCGACTGCTAGATCCTCAGGTTTTCATTCACAGACACTGCTGACCATTGTTGGGGAGTTTGACTACAGACTGTGAGTCATTAACAAATTCCCTTACTATAAAGAGACTACCTATAAGTTCTGTGAATCTAGAGAACCCTGACTAATACATAAATCAAGGTGTTGTTATATAGCCCTACCTAGGCTGGTACTTACTATGTAGCCAAGGCTGGACTTGAATTTGGAGCATTTCTTCTCTTCAGATTTCCAAGGGCTGAGATTACAGATCATCATATCTGGTTTTTTAATCTTTAATTATAGAAAGCCTCCAAATTATCAAGGTGACTCCTATTTTATTGGTTTCATCATTTGTTCTTAAAGGATTTCAGAAAGACCAGCACTGATGTGTAGATAGATTGAGGAGGCTAACAATGGCCTAACAGTGAGAAGGGGTTTGGCCAGGAGTCAACAAAGGGCTAGATGCTAGACCTGGATACCCAGAATGAGCCTGGACTCTGAGGTCCAGCCAACTACAATTCCCAGGCTCCAGGGCCACGCCCCTCCAGGATGGCCCCGCCCTGCCTTGCTAGCCCCGCCCCTGCCCAGCGACCGGCAGGGTGCCCGCCCGACTTCCCAGCTGCCCCGTGCGGCCCGGGCATGCCCAGTGTGGGCGCAGCCCCGGCTCTCCGAGCGCCGGGGCGGAGCGGGCAGCCGAGCGCGGAGCAGGCGAACCGAGCCTCGGTGGGCGAGCGCCCGGGCTGGAGCCGCGGCGGTAGGGTGGCGGGGTAGGTGCAGGCCGCGGCGGGCAGTGGGCTCGAGCCGCTTGCAAGTCGGAGCTTGGGTGGCAGGGCCCACCGAGGGCTGGCAGGCCGGAGCTAGGTTCTGGAAGGGGCTGCGGCAAGGACCCCGGCCCCCGAAGGGCCCGGGACGCGAAGGGCGGCAAGGGCAGGCCCGGCGGCGGCGCGCGGGGCTCAGGCTCTCGGGCTATCTTTAGCTCCGATGACCCTCAGTGAGCGTGGTCCGCACCTTGTGCGCGGCAGTGGCTGGGAAGAAAGATGGGTTCTCACCCCAATTGCCCCGACGCAGCGGGAGAGAAGGGACCGAGTACTCCAGGTTGCTCAGGAGGCAGCCTGTGGCTGGGTGATGTGTGAGGGTGTTTACCTTTCCCTACCTGGAGTGTGAAACACCGGCTTCCTGCCTTCCGGGACTTGGGTCTGGTGGCTTCGAAATGAAAGTGCAGGAGGAGTATGTCTCAGTAGATGCTTAATCGGTTCTAAAGACTGTCAAATTTATTGGCCAGCAGTGTTTCAAGGTTTAAGGAAGGTGATTTGTTGAAGGGATGCTTGGGTTAAACAAAAATCCTTGTTGCAAAGCTTAAGCAAAAAAGTCCAGACTCGGTTACAGCACTGAAGTTCCAAAGTTAGTTGTGATTAGCTTCACTCACTGTTGACAAACCGTTTATATGTAAAATGTTGTGAACCAGATGATACATCTTGATTTTTCTCTCTGGTAAGAACCCTTTGTGTCACTCAGTGTGTGGTCTCAAATTGTGGCAGGTTATTTTTCTGCATGTCTCAGCAATTTGTTAAACAGGGTAATTCATACCAAATGTTCTCTCCCATAGAAAAGCTGTTAGGCCCACAGTATAATGGCCTTTCCTTCAAAGGCTCTATTTGGTCAGTAGGTACTTTGTTAGTTGGTACATGAAGAAGCTGGGCATTAATCGGCCAAGGAGTCAAATAACAGTGGTTCTGGGCTATGACAGATGTTTGAAGCTCCTGTCTGGGCTTTGGGAGAAAACTAGAGTAATGAATTTCCTTACCTCAAATCGGATGTATTCTTTAATGGAATTACATTTATCCAGAATTTTCCGCTTTATTTATTGTTGTATTCTTATCCTGTGAGGAATTTTAATTTACTACCCTTTTTATAGATGAGCAAGTTGTTGCTTAAGAGGGTGCATCTATGGTAGTCTTCACCATACCCTAGTGTCTTGCCTGCCCATCACTGGACATTAACTGGTCTCCGGGTCATGGACTGCTTTTACTACAACTCTTAGAAACCTTTTTTTTTTTTTTTTTTTTTTTTAAAGCAGGGAGGAGTGGGAGTAATAACAGATGTTTCTTAACCTTAGGGACTTCTCTAGGTGAGCACATTTGGGTAGGATTTGACTTAAGGAGCAGATGGTGCAAATGGTGTTGTGCAGGCAGCCTTCTGACTGTACTCCCTGTTCGTCCAGTTCTGAATGGCTTCAGTCCAGTTGGGTTAGTGTGGTGCTACTTGATGAAGTGGCCAAAGGTCAAGGAAAGTATCCTTTGTTTTGAAGTTTGAGTTGTTTACAAGCTGTGAAATTATTGTATTAAGGTTATTATTATCTCAAATTGAAGAGTCTAAGCTTGATTTAGTGGGGCTTGATAACTTTAGAATCCTAAATTCTCATATTTTTGCAAGTCGATTTTCCATTCATCTTAGAGTTCACTTTAAAGAAACTAAATAAGAGATTGGTATTTTAAGATTATTTATAGGGGCTGAAGAGATGGCTCAATGGTTAGGAGCCCTGACTTCTTTCTCTTCAGAGGACCTAGGTTCAATTCCAAGCACCCACAAGGCAGCTCACAAGTGTAATACATGACTGATGCACAGACATGCAGGCAAGACACCAATATACATAAAGTTTAAAAAAAAAAAAAAAAAAAAAGCTGGGTAGATCTCTTAGTTCAAAATCAGCCTGGTCTATAGAGAGAAGCTCTGGCTACACAGAGAAGCCCTGACTTTCAAAACAAACAAGATTTTCTAGTATGAACTCTCTTGTCCTTTCAGTACTGGGAACTGTGTATGCTAGGCAGGTTCTCTGCTACTGAACTATATCCTCCATGTTTTGTTTCTGAGAGATTTCATTAAATTAGGCAGTCTGGCCTTGATTCAGCTTATGCAGACCTTGAACTTGTGAGCCTGTCTTAGCCTGCCAGGTAGCTGGGATGCTAGGCCTTCATCACCAGCCCTGGCTCAGTGATTTTGTCTTGGTGTTGGGAATGGAACAGGACATGCAGGCACTCCACCACTGCGTTGTACTTCTTTTCTCTATCAGTTCTCTTCAGCATTTATTGATTGTTTGCATGACCTTGCATTTATGTGTGCCGTGATTTGCATGTGCCATAGCAGGGTGCACATGAAGTCAGACAACCCATAGGAGACAGGCGATTAAATTTAGGTAGTTTGGCTCAGCAGAAGACACACCTTTACCTCCCCAGCCACCTCCCTAGCCCCGACTGAGTTATTTGCAGCTCTGTCAATTTCTTAATTATAAAGCTGGGTTTCCCATTCAACTGAGAAGTAGAATGAGAAACCCTTACTGTTCTTTAGTTTGAGACAGGGTCTCATGTAGCTGCCTCAGACTTCCAATTTAGTGGATGATGACCTTGAACTCCTGATCCTCTTGCCTCAGCTTTCCAAGTGGTATATGTATGTGCCACCATACCCAGCTAACCCTTACCATTGTAACCCTTCTAAAGGCTGTTTACAGATGTTACAGATGTGAACTTGATGACCTTTGGTTTCATTTCGTACTGGGCATTGAACTTTGATGACAATGCATATTGAGTGAGCATGCAGTCTGCCATTGAACTAGACCCTCAGTCTTAGTCTAGTTTAAAATTCATTGTTTGTAACATGAATTGTTAAAATACATGTACATGTATATTAGAATTAGAAAATGAATTGGTGCTGTAGGTCAGTGGTACAACATTTGCTTAATATGTGTGAAGCTCTGGTTCTATGCTAGTGGTTTGGGGGATGAAGTTAGAAAACAGACCTATGGGGGGTTTGGTAGTTTTAGATTATGTCTTAAATTTTCCCATGTATTTGAGGACTATGAATAAAGTGAATCAAAACAAATTATTGTTATTGTATGAGACAGGGTTTTCAGTGTGGAACTTAATATGTATCCGTCTGGTGAGGAAATTGTGGAGATCCTCCATCCAGCCTTTGCCTCCTGAGGGCTAGAATTACAATATACTAAAGTGTGTAGCTTCAGTGTGTGTGTCTGTCTGTCTGTCTGTCTGTCTGTCTGTGTATCTGTGTGCGTGACTGCCTGTGTAGGTCCAGAAAAGGTTATTGAATCCCCTGGAGCTGGAGTTCAGATGGTTGTCAGCAGTCTGACATAGGTGTTAGGAATTGATCTCTGGTCCTTTGAAAGAGCAGCCATCTTTTCCACATTCAAGTGCTCCGAGACTACATAGCCAGTATAAAATTTGCTTAAGAGAGTATTTCTATCTCCAGATTCTCAAAAGTGAAGTGTTTAGGAGGAAGAGTTTGGGAAATCAAGGCTCAAGGGAGAACACTTGTCCGGGAACACATTTAGCCCCCTAACTAAACATATTCCTGTATTTCAGCATGTGTGGGGTTAGCCAGAACAACTTACTAAGATCTCATCTCAAAACAAAAAGATTCTTAATTTTAACAGTTCGAGGTATATATAGCCTCTTAGTTGATGTTATTAGTGTCAGAGTGAGGGGTACTAACTAGAGTGTGGAGTCATTTGTAGAAACAGATTGTGAAGTAATGGATCTTTAACATAAGTCTCATTCCTCTGTCTTTCCAGGCCCTCCATGATGAGTGATTTGGGGGCACTTCCCTCTCTCTGTAATTGATAGTCTGGGCAGTGAAGAGATGGCTGACAGTGTCAAAACCTTTCTGCAGGATCTTGGCAGGGTGAGTATATTTTGTTTCAAGGAATTAACCGTCCCTTAACCGGTTCTTCTTTCTTTTTTTTGTGTCTCAGTCTGAGCTTGAGCCCCTGGTGATGCTCTTGCCTCAGTGTGCCAAATACTAGGAGTGTATACTATCATACATTTTTTATTTTGTTACACAGCCTTGGCTGGTTTGAGTTCCTTCAGCCCTGTTTCTCTTTCCCAAATGTTGGAATTTCAGTGGTGAGCCTGTGTGTATCTGTCTGTGTCTGTGTGTATTTGCATGGTGCATGCATGTGGGGGTGCAAGTACAGTCTCATGTGAAGGCCAAAGCAGAACTTTAGGAAGACACCTCTTTTACTGTCTGCTTTCTTGCCTGAGACAGTGTCTGTCACTGAGCCTGAAGTTGGCCTATTTGGCAAGCCTGGCTCATCAGGGAATTCTTCGGATCCAGCAGCCGCCATGCCTAGCTTTTTACAAGAAGCTCTTGGGATTTGAACTCATGTCCTCATGCTTACAGAGCAAACACTGATTTCCAGCCCTTCTATTCTGCATCCTATGGAAGGTGCAGGCCTGTCTATTGAGTGGATTGCTCGGTATTTTTAGAATTCTTTTTTTTTTTTTTTTTGAGACAGGGTGTCTCTGTGTAGCCCTGGCTGTCCTTTAGAATTCTTGTTAGCTTGCCTTCAGAGCCTTTTTTGTTTGCTTTTAAGACAGGTTACCTTCCAGCTGGCTGTATAGTTCAGGATGTCCTTGAATTCCTGATCCCCTTGCTTTGATCACAAGTGCCAGGATTATAAAATGTATAGCCATGCTAGTTAGAGCCAAAGATAGTAGCACACATCTGTAATCACGGTACTCATCAGACTGAAGTAAGGAGGATCATGAGGTTTTGGCCATGGAGCTATGCAGTGAGATCCATCTCAAAAGCAGTGCAGCAGTGACAGCAAAATAAAAACAAAGGTATAGTCCACATGTGACTGATCTCCCAGCATTTGAGAGATAGCAAAAGGATCAGTAGTTCAAGTCCAGACTTAAGCTACATAGGGAGTTTGAGGCCAGTCTGGGCTACATGAGACCCTATCTCAAAAAGAAAGAAAAAGAGAAAAGATTTTGAAAATCATGGCTTTCTAGGATTGGGGTGACATTCTAACTGCCTGTTAATCAGACTTAGAAAGACCCATGGGCTTATGAGATGGCTCACACAGAAAGAGATGTGCCTCCCAATCTCTCAGGGCCTAAAAACAGATGGAGGAAAAGAGGCTTATTTTAAGATCTATTCCCATTCTTGTAGTCCTAATAGAAGCAGGTTATGGACAAGCCTGATACTGAGTTCAACTCCCAGGATCTGTTCAGATTCTTGAATGTTGTCTTCTGACTGCACAGCTCTGCTTTTGTTTCTAGTCTTAGGTAATGTATGTGTGCTTGGGTAGTATGTCAGTTTTTTCCTTCTCCCATGTCTTCCATGGTTGTGAGCTTAGTGGCACGTACTTTTACTGCTGTGCTATCTTCTTGGCCCTTGTTTATGTTTTTTGAGCCAGTTTCTCTGTGTAGCCCTGACTGTCCTGAAACTCTCTGTAGACCAGGCTAATTTCAAACTCAAAGAGATCTTGCCTCTGCCTCCTCGATTGCCGGGACTAAAGGTGTGTGCCACCATTGCCAACTGTTTGTTTTTTTTTTTTTAATATTTATTTATTTATTACAATATATGAGTACACTGTAGCTATACAGATGGTTGTGAGCCATCATGTGGTTGCTGGGAATTGAACTCAGGACCTCTGCTCGCTCTGGGCCCCGCTCGCTGTAGCTGTCTTCAGACACCCCAGAAGAGGGCATCAGATCTCATTATGGATGGTTGTGAGCCACCATGTGGTTGCTGGGATTTGAACTCAGGACGTTCAGAAAAGCAGTCCGTGCTCTTAACTGCTGAGCCCCCTAAGACATGTTCTTACTCCATAGCCCACATTGTGTTCAGATTTGTGGTAATCAACTTGCCTCAGTCTTCTAAGTGCCCCAGTGCTGGGCTTCTAGAAATATGCCACCACGTCTAGCTCTGTTTGTTTGTTTGTTTGTTTTGGTATGTTGGGGTCTTTTCTGAAGTTGACTATCCTTGTGAAATTATTCTGTTTTGGACATAAATATATTTTGTGTGTGTGTGTGTGTGTGTGTGTGTGTGTGTGTGTGAGAGAGAGAGAGAGAGAGAGAGAGAGAGAGAGAGAGAGAGAGAGAGAGGCCTTTTCTCGCCTTTATTTTAAGATAGAGTACTATAAGTACTAACTTGAGAGAGGTATACACAGTTTCTCTGTACTTCTCTGTACAGGCTAGATTGGCTTAGTATTTGCTCTGTATTCCTGGCTGGCCTTGAACTTAGGAGTTTTCTGCCGTAACTAGGGAGGCATCTGTCACCATGCCTAGTCAGTGACTAGGGCTGTTGAGATGACTTACAAGTAAAGACTTGCTGCCAACCCAACGACCTGAGTTTGTTGGTCCCAGAAACCCACGTGGTAGAGGAGAGAGCTGGTTCTCAAGAATTGTTCTCTGACCCCACACATGGCTGCATGTTCACACAGATAAAGTGGGAAAAGAAAACGTGTAAAGAATGCTATTGATTTGAAAATATTAACGAGACACACTAATGAAATGTAATATTTGATTCTGAGCTAAACTCTTTTGAGGTGTAAAATGTCATGCAGCTTACTGCTGTGGTGAATGGAAAAGGGAATATGGACTGTAAAATATTTTAGTATTTTCTTGAACTGATAAATGCCCTATGGTTATGTAAAATTCTTAGGACACCTCCCGAAAAATGACCATAAAGGGGCCTAATAAGCTGGTCATGTGGGTCTGTATGCCTGTATTACCAGCCTTTGGGAGATGAAGCAAGAAGGCCAAGGGTTTTAAGTCAGTCTGGTTTATGTACTGAGACCCTGTCTTAGCCCCTCACCAAGGGAAAACCATCATGAGGCGTGATATAACAACCTACTTGAATGATTTGGAAAAAAGTATATATTAATAGGGAAAAATATTACATTGGTGATTCTAGACTAAAGTTCTCCATTGTTGTGGTTCTTACGTAAGAAAGATTGTTGATTGTTAGTACTGCCTAGTGTGCAGAAAGTCCTGGGTTCTCTCACAGCAATGGAGGACCAAGTCAGTCCTCTCAAGTTCTGTGGCGCACTCAGGTTGTTGGGTTTGGCAGCAAGTCTTTACTTCTAAGCCATCTCAACAGCCATAGTCACTGACTAGGCATGGTGGCAGATGCCTCTAAGATGAGACAGAGAAATCCCAAGTTTAAGGTCTTCTCCAGCCCACTCTCTCTCTTTAAAAATGTCCTTATCTTTAGGGAATCAAAGATTCCATCTGGGGCATCTGTACCATCTCAAAGCTAGATGCTCGGATCCAGCAGAAGAGAGAGGAGCAGCGTCGAAGAAGGGCAAGTAGCCTCTTGGCCCAGAGGAGACCCCAGAGTGTGGAGCGGAAGCAAGAGAGGTAAGTACAGGCACACATCCCAAAATGTCAAAGAAGGGGCACTTGAGTAAATAAAGTTACAATGTCAGCATCCTATTAGTTTTTTTTTTTTAAAATAGGAAAATGTTATATGCATACACAGATACAGACACACATACACACACACAAATATGCATGCACACTGACTTAAACTAGGATTCTTATTCAGATGTCATGGTTATTAAAAGTCTGTGGTGAGATAGCTTAGAGGGAAAAGACACACAACAAAATAACACACACACAAATTTTATTTTATTTTGGGTCTGGAGAGGTAGCTCAGTGGTTACAAATGTTTATTGATCTTCTTAAGGACCTGGGTTCAATTCTCAGCACCCATATGGGGGCTAACAACTCTGCTTTCAGGGGATCCAAGATTCTCTTCTAGCCTCCAATGGGCACTATACATGTGATACTTAGATATACACACATGCAGGCATAATACCCACAGAAATAAAAATAAACATTTAAAAAGTTATTTATCATTGGGAGGATAGGTCCATTTCACAGCACATGTGTAGGGGTCATATGACATCTTCATAGATTTACTTCTTTCCTTCCAAACCTTTACATTGGTTCAGGGCATCAAACTCAGGTTTCCAGGCTTGTGTGGCAAACACTTTTACCCAGTAAGCTATCTCATTAGCCCCTTTTTACTTTTTTTTTTTTTTTTTTTTTTTCCAGATTAGCTGGTAGTGCATATCTTTAATACCAGCACTTAGAAGGCAGAGGCAGGCAGTTTGAAGCCAAATAGTTCCAGGCCAGTCAGGGCTACATAGAAAAAATCCTGTCTCAAAATGACAACAGCAAAATAAAAAATCTGTTTCACCTGGGTGTGGTGGTACATGTCTGTAATCCCAGTACTATGAAGACTGAGGCAGGATGACTGCCAAGAATTTGATGCTAGCCTGAACTTATAGTGAGGCCCTGTCTCAAAAATACCTGGTTCTTCAGAAAAGTGGTCTTTTCTTATTGACTGAGTTAGAACTTTAGGAGAACACTAGGAGCTCAAAGATAAGATAGTGCCAATAGAATCTATAAAATGGAGTTAATAGATAACATTAGGAAATAACCTATATGCCTTATAAGCTAAATTCATAATTCATATTTTCCAGTGAGCCACGTATTGTTAGTAGAATTTTCCAGTGTTGTGCGTGGAACGGTGGCGTATTCTGGGTAAGTTTTTTTCCATCAAATTTTAGGATCCTTACAAGTATCTTTAGATTATTACTAGATTAATATTTCTCAAGACTGTTTCTATGAATTGTCTTTCATCTTTGAGCTGCTTATATATGTTGATGACTATCATCACATGGATAGGGGATAGAGGAGGGGGGTAGGGCACTGACTGAAATGTCAGAATGAAGCCTTTCATTTTGTATGATAGCTAAGACATTAACAATTGCCAGGTGTGGTAGTACATGCCTACAATCCTAGTATTTGGAGGCAGAGGCAGGCCGATCTCTGTGAGACTAGGCCAATCTCATGGACATAATGAGTTTCAGGCCATTTAGGGTCTACATAGTGAGACACTGTCTCAAGGGGGAAAAGGGAAGAAATAAAATTAATATTAAAAAAATATATACCTGTGGGGTTGGGGAGATGGTTCAGTATCCAAGGGCAGCTGCAGCCCTTGGAGAGGATCTGGGTTCAGTTCAGAGTACTTATATTAGGCAGTTCATGACTTAATTTCCAGGGGATTTTATATACTCTTCTGGGCAGCCAGGGCTGTTATACAGAGAAACCTTGTCTGGAAAGACAAACAAACTTACTAGCAAAAAAAAACACCCAAAACAAAAAATGCATTTGGATTCTGTGCGTGTGTTTTTTTATTCCTGTTCACTTATATGCAACCAGAGTCGTGAATATGTTTATTTATATGATTCATTGACAGATTTTAGTATTGTTATAAATAATTGTGTTAACATTGGACATTTTGGCTAGAACATCTGTGGGATCAGAGAAGAGTAGATGTGGCCAGATAAGCAAGAAATTTTCCTTGTTTCTGGTTGTAACTATTGATTGGTTACCTATAATGAATTGAGAACTATCATAGTCTTTAAGTGAGATTGAGATTTTCAGGAATGAGTAAATATTGTTTGACAGTGTGATTCAATTTATCTTAATGTAAACATTTCACTAATATTTTCAGATACTAGCTTTAGGTTTAACTAATAAACACAAGTTTATGTTTAGTATATACCTGTACTTTGAGAATGTTAGTCAAATGTTTTCTCTGTCCCTTGTCTCAGTAATACATAGTACCATTTTGCTGCACTCTTAGAGTACTTCTTCTAGCCTCCTGATTTATAAACTAAGTCTCCACTGGTAAGTCATTATACTGAAAGGTGAAATGCCTTGGTTTAATATTTAAATATTAATATGTTTAGTTGGCCTTGAACTCAAAAGAGATTTGCCTGCCTCTGCCAACTAAGTGCTGGGATTAAAGGTGTGCCACTACTGCCTGGTGCCTTGTTTTAATTTAAAGAAGGGTTTTTGATTACTTTATTGCCTTTTTCCCTTCAGTTCAGTCTCCTCTTGTTTTATCGAGTGTTTATTCCTGTGATTCAATCAGTAACAGCCCGGGTTATTGGTAAGTATGCATGTATCTTGCTCTTGATGGGGATAGAGGTTTGAGAGATTTGTTTTTATAGTCTTCCTCAATTTCCTGAGCACTTCCTAACATACCAACAACTTGATGTTTTTATTTTAGACTTCTCAATAGCTTTTTGAGATAGGCATTGTTGGACTGTCCATTTTATGTCTAAGTAAATGGAAGTTAGTTAAGCCATTAGTAAGTAGCAATATGGAATTAAATCCAGGTGGTTTCTGGCAATTAGTCCCTATGACATCTTAGTAGTCACCTTGTAAGCAGGTTTGTTTCAAGATAGGCAGAATATAACTGTGATTACTCAAATAAGAGCTGCAGCCAGAATGTGAAGCAAAGCAATAGTCACAACATAGTTTCACTTTGGGTCTTAAGGCTTTCTATCTGTCTAATTAAACTAATAACTCTTTGGTTTTTTTAGGTGACCCATCACTACATGGAGATGTTTGGTCGTGGCTGGAATTCTTCCTCACATCAATTTTCAGTGCTCTTTGGGTGCTCCCCTTGTTTGTGCTTAGCAAAGTTGTGAATGCCATTTGGTTCCAAGTAGGTGCAGGACAAAATGGAGACTGGCTTCTACATGCTGGGTTGACTAGGTCACACATTTTAGCCTATAAAGTTAGTGGCCTATGAAACAAATCTCAAGCTTTAACACTTTTTAAGCTGAGTAGTCAGTTTAGTAATATTTGTGGTTTTGTAAAATGAAATTACTGTCTTGGGTTACTGAGGTAGACTTTTCTCATTTGGCAGTTCTAGCAGCAAACCAGTGGCCTCTGGGGATATAACTCTGGGGATGAACACTGGATTATTTAATTCGTGTTTTGCTATATTATTGTTCTTTGTTTCAGGATATAGCTGACTTGGCATTTGAGGTATCAGGGAGGAAACCTCATCCATTCCCCAGTGTCAGCAAAATAATTGCTGACATGCTCTTCAACCTGTTGCTACAGGCACTTTTCCTTATTCAGGTGAGACACAGGGAGACATTTTTAAAAAGAAAAGAAAAAGAAAGTTAGTGGGAGGGGACTTTACAAAGATGGGTTTTTGCATCTATACAAACAAAGATGGGGACTGTGCATACTTGCCTTATGGCAAGTAATGAATTTTAAGGCACTCTGTGTGTGTGTACTCTTTACCTTATTTTTTGAGATGAGATCTGTTTCTGAACCTGAAGGTCACTATTTTGACTAGGGTTACTGCTAGCCAGCAATCTAGGATTTGTCTTTGTCTGCTTTCCGTCATGTGTTGGGGTTATTGTCATATCCATCCATGCCTGGCATTTATGTGGGTGCTGGGGATTTGATCTCTGACATCTTGCTTTCACAGCATCACTTACTACCTGGTGAACATCTCTTTAAGAAGCTAAATTGAAATAGTATTAGGTAGAGCTAAAAATTACTACACAGTTGAGATTTAAGAGGATACACACATACACAACCCACTTAAGAAAAAAAGTGGAGGCTGAAAAAATGGCTCATGGGTTGAGAGTACTTACTGTTCTTGCAAAGGACCCAGGTTTGGTTCCTAGTACCCACATGGTGACTCACAGCCATCTGTAACTCCAGAACCAGTTGATGCAATATTCTCTAATGACCTTTGGGGGTACCAGGCACACATGTGGTACATATCCATATATGCAGCAGAGTACTCATACATATAACATTTAAAAACCTTTATAAAAAAAAAAAAAAAAAGGCGGGGGGAAGACAATAGTACTGAGGTGTGGGTATGGGGAGAGGGGGACAGAAAAGGAGAGGAGACTTTAAAGTCCTTTTTACCAGAAGCAGCTAGAGTTTAAATAGAAAAACTGTAAGATCCATGCACTTACTTACCTCTTCTTTTGAGAGTCTGATCCTACCATTAACCAGTGTTTGAGGCAGCAGGGAGACCATCTCTGGAGTCGTGGGTGAGAAGTGTCTTACATTTTAGAATTAAGATGAGCTGCATTTTGTTCCTCAGGGGATGTTTGTGAGTCTCTTCCCCATCCATCTTGTGGGTCAGCTGGTTAGTCTGCTGCATATGTCTCTTCTCTACTCACTGTACTGCTTTGAGTACCGTTGGTTCAACAAAGGTAAGTCCATGCAAAGAAACTCAGACTGTAGAAGCAAGCAAGCCCTTCAGAAATGCTGGGGCTCTACGGACTAAGCTCTTCAATGCTTAGTGCTTAGCAAGTTTCTGAAAGATCATTGGCCCATTGGCAGGAGGGAGATGACATTTGGCCTAGTGCATTTACCTTTGGGGCCAGGGAAGTGGCATTGTAGAATTAATTGCCATTTTAGTGTGTAATGTGACATAGCTGTCAGAAGTTGGCAGAAAGAGCACAAGCTGCTTCAGAGAAATTAAGTAGATGCCTGTGCATTTATAATAAAAATTTTGGATTTACTTGGTATTGCTATGTAACCAAGCTGGCCTTGAACACTCTTCTTCGTGCTCAGGCTGGCCTTCAACTTTCCAGCTTCCTGCTTCTGCCTCCCAGATGCCGGGATTGCATATGTGCAGTGTCAAATCCAGCTCATTTGATTACTTTGGGATGTCTTTTCGTTCTATCATTTTGGTTATTTTCTTTTTAAGTCATTTCATTATTTAAGTCAAGATCTCATGTAGCCCAATGAATGTCTATGGAGCTGAGGGTGACCTTGAAATTTGATCTGCCTTCATCTACTTCCAGAGAGTGTTGCCATTACAAGGGTGCATTTTTTTTTTCCTGTGTGCAGCCTTGGTGGCCTGATGTTTTTTTATGGTCCAGGCTAGTTTCAAACTTGAGTACTCTTGTTTCAGCCTCTTGAACCATACCAAGCTGGGAATCTTGTAAGAAGTGGAGTCCAGCACTTGTAATTCCTGCATTCACTTTGAGGTAGACATAGGGTCTTGAGTTTGAAACTAGCCTAGGCCATATATAAGATCCTATATTAAAAAACTAAACAAAACAAAACAGAAAACCTTTCGAATATTCTTCTTGGTGAGTGTGGCTGAAAGTGGGTAACTGCTTTCAGTAGAGAGGCCTTTCTTTGTTTGTTTATGAGACAGGAATTCTTTGTCTAGCCTTGGCTGTCCTCAAGCTTGTTTTGTATACCAGGCTGGCCTTGAAGATTTGCTGTCTCTGCCTCCTGAGTGAGTCCTGGGATTAAAGGCACTACTGCCTGGCAAGATGCTACCCTTTTTGATACTGCTTTGTAGACTGCCCTGACAAAGGATGCTGGTGCTAAAAGTAATGTTACTTTGAAATTATGATTATTGTAAAATCTTTATATTTGTATAATTCTTTGAGACAGGGTTTTACTATACAGTCCTGGCTGGTCAGTAGCTCCCTATGTAGACCAAGTTGCCTCTGCCTTTCCAAGTGCTGGGTTCAAAAGTGTGCACCATCAAGAACCTGGTATATTTGTATGATTTATATGCTGTATCTGTGTTCACATGGTAGGTAGCTCTGTGTCTAAAACCCAAGCCTTAAATAATTGTCTGGCAGTTAGTCTTGTAAATAAAATGAACCTTAAGTGTGCTGACTTCCCTTTTTTTAGGAATTGAAATGCACCAGCGATTGTCAAACATAGAAAGGAATTGGCCTTACTACTTTGGGTTTGGCTTGCCTTTGGCTTTCCTCACAGCAATGCAATCCTCCTACATTATCAGGTAATTTGGCTAGAAAAAGAATTCGAAAGACTGGGTAAGACAATAAAAACTCAGGTACAAGTATGTTTTAAGTAATCATCTTTTATTGTCCTACATCTGTACCAGCATTTTATATAATTTGACCATCAGGAAGATTTGTTGTTGGTATTAGTAGTGAGTGACATTTGTCATCATTAAAATGTAAATATAAAAGAACTTCTATGCTGCCTTCTAGAGGGAAGATACTTAGAAATTCAGAAGCAAAGAGATGAGACTTGTGTAATACTTTTTCCTAAAGTCATGCCTTGTAAAATTGACTTTTTTTTTTTTTAAAACAGTGGCTGCCTGTTTTCTATTCTGTTCCCTTTATTCATCATCAGCGCCAATGAAGCAAAGACTCCTGGGAAAGCATAGTAAGTACTAGTGATGAGACTTACACTCTATGAATCTCTTATGCTAAAGGAAAACCTTACGCTGGAGTTAGGGTTACTTACTAGTGCTGTGTTGCAAAACGCCATGACCAAAAGCAGCTTGCGGAGGAAAGGGTTTATTTGGCTTATACTTCTATATCATTGGTCATCATTAAAGCCAGGACAGGAACTCAACCTTGGAGGCAGGAGCGGGCCTTGGACGGGTGTTGCTTACTGGCTTATATTATACCACATGGTTTGTTCAGCTTGCTTTCTTAAAGAACTCAAGACCATCAGCCCAGGGATGGCCTCTCAAAATAAACTGGGCCCTCTTCCATCATTCACTAATTAAAATACTCTAGAGTTGGATCTTATGGAGGCATTTTTCTCAGTTCAGGCTCCTTTAAGTGACTCTAGCTTGTTTCAAGTTGATATCAAACTAACCATCAAAACCTTAATATATAGTTTATTTTTTAAGATTCGTTTTGCTTGTGTGTATCATGCATGTGCAGTGCCCATTGAGGACAGTAGATGGTGTCAGATCCTGTGCAACTAAATTACAGGCTATTGTGAGTTACCTTATGGGTGCTGGGAGCTGACAGAGAAACATAAGATATCCTAAAAATTTTTTAGTATAAGCATATAAATTTGTATATGCTTCCCAAACTGACACTCATACATGCTTGTTTTTATCTCTCCCTGTATGGTCCTATTGTCTCCTGAGCTTGTGCTTTTGGTGCCTTGTCCCCAGTGCTGTGACTAGGTGGATGCCACCAAATCTGACCATTTATATCTGTTCTTAAAACTTAATAGTTGTACCAGGTGTGGTGATTCATAACTTAATCCCAGCACTTGGAAGACTGAGGCAGGAGGATTAATAGGATTTCAATGTCAGACTGGGCTACAAAGTGAGGTCTAAACCAATAGTCACTGAATATAAGTCCTGTATAAACATCTAAGTAAAGCCCATTTTTGTAATAATGGCCAATTTTAAAGAAAGTAGTAGGTTCTTTGTAATCTGACCATATAAAGAGGTGCTCTTAAGATCTGGATTATGGGGCTGGAGAGATGGCTCACATTGGATTTTCTTCTAAGGGTTCTGTTCAATTCCTAGTATCTTGTTGCCTCACAGGCATTTGTAACTCTAGTTCTAGAAGATTCTATACCCTCTTCTGGCTTCTATGGGTACTAGGTATGCAAGTAGTGCACAATCATACTTGTAGGCAAACATTCAATTCCATAAAGTAAATTTTAAAAATCTAGACTAACATAAAATAAGTTATTTCCTTTAAAAGTCCCATCCCAATACTTAAAGTGCTGGTTGTAATGCATTTGTAGCAGTAACAGGACATGCTACATTTCTTTTTTTCCAGTGGTGGAATTGGAGCCTCAGGCATGCTAGGCAAATAGACTGTTCTGATACTTGGCTCTGCACCCAGTAAATATTTTAACTGATCAATGCATGTACTTAATAACTGTTCTCCTTTGAATTCTGCTGCCTTGTTTCTCCCTATGTAGTTTTAAATTTCAAATCGTCAGATAAGCTGTAATATGCTTTAATTGGTTATTTTGGTCAACTGGGAGCTAACGAGCAATTTCTTGTTCTTTCAGTCTTTTTCAGTTGCGCCTCTTCTCCTTGGTGGTCTTTTTAAGCAACAGACTTTTCCACAAGACTGTTTACCTGCAGTCAGCCCTGAGCAGCTCATCCTCTGCAGAGAAATTCCCTTCACCACATCCTTCTCCTGCCAAACTGAAAGCTACTACAGGCCACTGAGCCCTGCTGACAAAGGGGCGGGCGGGACTGGTTGGAGGATGTGGCAGCTCTTTTCTCTGTTCTCCTCCCCCTGCCGTGGAAGGCAGGACCCACTGCCAAGGCTTGGGCCCTCTGCATATTCCCTTGTCTTTGAATTGGAATCTTCCTGACCCCAGTATGTGGGTTTTTACCACCACCCCAGGTCTGGAAGGACCAGCATTTGCCAGCTCCTGCGCCTGGACTGATTTGAGTACTTCCCCTTCCTTGTGTCATTTACCCTCCCACTTCCTCCTGCCCCCCAGCACCCCTGGGTGAATGGACTTTGTAATTTTAACTGTTGTATTTTTGTGAATTTGTTGTTACTGTTTTTCTGTGAAGCACATACATTGTATGTGGGAGGTAAAGGAGCATTCCAGTTGCTCCAAGTCACTCCCTCTATAGCCATCACTGTCTTGTTTTCTTGTAACTCAGGTTAGGTTTTGGTCTCTCTTGCTCTGCTGCAGAAAAGGAAAGAAAGGAGTGGGGGAAATGGAGCCTGAAGAAATGGGACAGCTAGACCTCAGCCAAATGGGTTGGGTTTTGAGGAGTCATGTTCTTTCTTCCCCTTGAGGGGGAAACAGTTTTTTTCACTGGTACATTTAAAGTTCCCCAGCTATGGGATGGTGCCAGTTCTGGACAAGTGCCACTGCATCATATATGCTCAGAGAATCTGAACCGCTTAACTCTGGAGATGAGATGCACTGCTGGCCACTGCCAGGTCCCACTGGTGTTTTAAGGAGTACTGGGTGCTTCATATAGGAACGGAAGGGGTGAACTTACTAAACCATCCACCTGTGATTGCTGATGTTTTCCTGTCATTTTAAGAGTGGACACATGGGGTGGGAGGGCAGATGTAAAAAAAACTTGTACAATTTTAAAATATCACAATTAAACGTGAGCTGGTTTCCCATAAAATGTGTAATGTTTGATTTCTAAATCACATCCTTGAGATATATTTATTCATAGACTGAATGACTTTGTCTTGATAATCTGCTTATAGATTTCAGAAATTAGTTCTGAAAGATGTTCTCAGCCTGAGCTTGGGTCAAAGTGTTATAATTGTGTTTACCTCTTATTGTCTTTTTTTTTTGTTTTTTTGATGAGTGTTTTAAAGCAAGTATGTTCATTTCTACTGTGTATCTATGAAGGAAGAAAATCCTAGATTTCAGTATGTTAAATGCCATTCTATAATTCAAGGAAGAGGTTAGATAGTTGATTCATAGAAACCTGTAATATATACACATTACAACTGTAGTCAAAAGTTTTAAGTGCTTATATAGTTGATAGACTAGTAAATATCTTAGAAGTGATTACAGTTGCCAAATTGTGTACAAATATTGTAACAAATGCCCTTAACCACTGAGCCATCTTTCTACTTTATAGGAAGTTTCAAAAGGGCTTTCCAGGGCTGGAAGGTAGCTCATCAGTTTGGCTGTTATTGCAGAGCACCTGGGTTTGGATCCCAGCACCCATATGGTGGCTTAACAAGTCTAGAACTTCAGGGTACATAGATTGTACACACATTGATTTGTTTTTATTGTTATTACCATGTGTGGGGGAAAGTAGTTCATCCCATGATACATGTGTGGAGGTCAGAGGACAGTTGTAGTTGGTACTGTGCTTCCATGTTTATGTGTGTTCTGGGGATTCATCTTAGGTCTTCAGGATTGCTTAGAAAACACTTGCTCATTCAGCCATCTTGCTGCCCCATTTGTGTTTTTAAGATGGGATCTTACAGTGTAGGCCTTGCTGGACTTGAACTTATGGCAGCCTTTCTGCTTCATCCTGATAGTTGGTTTTAGGTATGTGCCCCATGCCCACCCCAGAAAGTAGTGTGAACATTCTTCACTAGGGCATTGGTACTGGGTAATAATTAGGAAATGAGT
This sequence comes from Uromys caudimaculatus, assembly GCA_028551405.1. Lineage (NCBI taxonomy): Eukaryota > Metazoa > Chordata > Mammalia > Rodentia > Muridae > Uromys > Uromys caudimaculatus. Next base: position 79,734,664 of record CM052706.1, read on the forward strand.
CAAAGGGATACTAGGCTTTATTTTTTGCCAAGTTCTCAGTGGCAGTTTGAGACAAACTACTAATTAGCACCTGAATGGGGCACTAAACTAAAAATTAAAGTTATGTTGAGATTTAAAAAAAAAAAAAAAAAAAATGTGCTCACCTTTAATCCCAGTACCCAAGAGGCAGAAGCAAGTGAATCTCTGAGTTTGAGGCCAGTCTGGTCAGGATAGCTACGGCTATATACACAGAAACAATAAACAACTAAAACACGTGCACACGCTTGTTTGTACATACAGTATGTTTCATGGTCATAGGACAACTTTAGAAGTCATTTTTCTCCTGGCCTTGGCTGCAAAATCAAAATCTTTTTTTAAATGCAATCAGTAGGACTTGAGTTGTTTACCAAAGTATATTCTTTAGATATCACAGGCCTGTGGTTAGTTCAGTGGGTAAAGACATTTTATAAGCCTGGCAACCTGGGTTTGGTCCCTGGGACCCACATAAAGGTAGGAGAGAACCAACTCCACAATAAACAAAATGGTGATAGTTAAAAATAGACACCACAACCCGGGTAGGCAAATGTGGTGATTCAAAACACTAATCCAGGGCTGGAGAGATGGCTCAGCAGTTAAGAGCACTGGCTGGCTGCTCTTCCAGAGGTCCTGAGTTCAATTCCCAGCAACCAAATGGTGGCTCACAACCATCCGTAATGGGATCAGATGCCTTCTTCTGGTGTGTCTCAAAACAGCTAAAGTATACTCACAAATAAAATAAATCTAAAAAAAGAAAAAAAAAAAAAAACCAAACCCATGAATCTACCCACTTTTGAAGATTTATGTATTTATGTGTATGTGTTTTGTTTGTGTGAGTATATGTCACAAATGTCTTGGTAACTGCAGAGCCCAGAAAAGGGAGTTAAGTCTTCATGGCTGCTGTGAATTGATTGAACTTGGGTCCTCTGGAAGAACCCTTACCTGGTGAATATCTCCTGTCCCTAGTACAGTTGTTTTAATTTTTTTCTGTTAGAGTTCAGATGTCTGTTATAGGAACTTTTTCATGGTCCTAGGGATTGAACATAAGACTTTTTTTTTTTTTATGCTAGGCAAAGGCTCTAGGATTAGCCATATGCAAAGCCTACTGTAGCAACTTTTGAAGAGTTAGAAAGTAGGTGCTTCAGATCTTCCTGGTCCCGTTATTTTGCATAACTGAGATTAAACTTGTACATGTTAGATGTCATTTCTGTTAACTGCTCTGTCCTTAATAGAGACTAACACAGGGGCTAAAAGGAATTGATAACCTGGAATAAATTCAGAAGTGGGAAGTGAGCATGGTAACTCTTATCTATAATCCCAGCATTTGGAAGAGTGAGACCTGTGTCAAAAAACCAAAGCGGGCAGCTACCTGCTAGCAGTTTGTAAGCTAAGGAAGGAAACAAATGGGAAGCTATGGTGATCTGATCACTATTTAGTCATTGCTGCCAGCTAAGCTTGCATAGTATTTTCTGGTTACAGCAGTACATCCAGCTCTAGTTTCATATTAACCTTTATCACTGGGATTGTTTGCTACCCCATTATCAGTTCCTCCATAGGGTGAAAGTCTGCTCACTCCTCATTAATGTAATCTCTGATCAGCAGAAAACAAATGAAGTTGAGCTGAGGTCAGTGTCAGAACTTTGTAACGTTGAGAATAACACATCAGTGAAATATGCTTGCCTGGCCTTAAGTGAATCTACAGACAGTAACAATTAGGTGGGAGAAAGATGACATAACTATGTAACAAGTATTTGAGCACTTTCTGTCAGATATTTGCAAAGTATTGGTAAGCCAAATAAGATTACTGCCCTCCTGGGCCAGATACTCCATTGAGTGAGACTTATAAATGGACAATGGCAGAACACACGGCCATGGAGATAAAAGTGATTCTAGAAACAAAAGTTCTAAACGGTGTGGTGATCCATGCATGGCCAGAACTCAGGAGCGACGAGTGGGTAGAAGATTACAAATTCAAGGCCAACCTGGTCTATGTAACAAGTTCCAGTCCACCTAGGGCTATATTTCAGGACCCTGTCCTTAAGAGTGGGAGGTAAATTCTACTGTTTTCACAGAAATTTGAGAAGTTACTATATCCACAAAGTGTAAGTAGTTTGCTATGAAAAAGAAATAGGAATGTATATGAAATGGAAGCTGTTTGGGCATGGTGGTGCGTGTGGCTAATCTCAAGATTTAGAAAGCAGAGGCAGGTGGATCTCTGAATTCTACATCTACATAGTTGAGTTCCAGGCCAGCCAGAACTACAAAGTGAGACGCTATCAACAACAAAAGTGGAACTGAGGGAGAGATGGCTTATCACTTAAGAGCACATAATGTTCTTGCAGAAAACACCAGTTTGGATTCTAGCATTCATGTTAGGTGGCTCACAACCATGTGTAACTTAGGCTCTAGGGCATTGACACCCTCTTCTGGACTGCATAGGGACCTGCACTCAAGTGCACACACACAAATACAATGATGATAATGACAATAAAGATGTTTTTAAAAGTGGTATTGAGGTTAAATTGGTGTCACAATAAAAGTGGGGACATTTTCAAATATTAAAAAAAAAATGGCTCGGCAGTGATGGTGCACTCCTTTAATTTCAGCTCTCGGGAAGCAAAGGAAGGTGAATCTGAGTTCAAGGACAGTCTGATCTACAGAGCAAGTTCCAGGACGATCAGAGCTCCACAGAGAAACCCTGTCTTGACCCCCCCCTCAAATAGCAAAAACAATCAAGCAAGCAAACAAACCCCCAAAACAAAACCCAACCAATCAACCAAACATGGGAAAAGTTAAAAGAATTGGAGTATCCAAGAAACAAGAGATCCAAATTCATTTTTTAAAACAAACTTTAGAAAATGACAGCAGAAAAATGGAAATGTGCAAAATTATGACAGGTTCAAAAACCAACTCTTGAGGTCAAACCAAAAGGGCTAACTGTAAAGTAGAAAAAAAAAATGGAAGAAAATGTATGCGATTGCTAAGGATGACTCAGTTACCAGGGTTTTCAAGAGCACATTGGATAATTGAAGATAAAACCTCAGTGCCTGGAAAATACTCTGTTATTGGAGAGAGGGAGGTAGGCAGGTAGGCAGGCAGGGGGTACTCACTTCATTCCTAAACTGTTTGTGTGTGTGTGTGTGGGGGGGGTGTTCTTGAAAATATTTTAAGTTTAGAAGTTCATACATGTAGACAACATACTTTGATGGTATTCATCACCTCCCCTCTCCATCCTTTTGCTTTTTTTTTTTTTTTTAGATAAGATCATGTAGCTCAGCCTAGGTCTTAATTTCTTCAGTAGCCTTAAATTCCTGCTTCTTCCCCCAATCCTCTCTTTTAAAGATTTATTTATTTTTATGTTTGTGAGTACACTGTCTTCAGACACACCAGAAGAGGGTATCAGATCCCATTACAGACGGTTGTGAGCCACCATGTGGTTGCTGGGAATTGAACTCAGGACCTCTGTAAGAGCAGCAGTCAGTACTCTTACCTGCTGAGCCATCTCTCCATCCATCCCCAAATTCCTGGTTCTCTTGCCTTCACCTTCTGTGTTCCTAAAGTTCTAAATGTATGCTATTAGGAACACAATATAGGCATTTACAAACATGCAAAGACACTTTTTTCCCATATCTTTTGCTTTCCAAATTTAGCCTATCTGAAAAAGAATCCATAAAAAATGAAAAAAAATCCAAGAAATAGACATCTTATTAAAACAAAACACACAAACATTACTGGGATCCGTAAGCATGTCAGCAGTTGAGGTGCTACATACATGTCATCCCGGCACTTGGAAGGTGGAGTCAGGAGGATCAAGAATTCAAGGTTATCCTCAGCTACACATTGGGTTCTACAATAACCCCAACTACATGAAACTGTCACAGAAAGACCAAAATTGGGCCAGAAAAATGGCTCGGTTGTTATGACACTTGCTGCTTTTGCAGAGAACCCAGATTCAGTTCCTACCACCCACATGGTGGCTTACAACCATCTGTAACTCCACTTCATGGGATCCAACCCATCTTCTGCTACTCACACACATAAAAATAAAAACAACCTCCTATCCGGGCGGTGGTGGCACACGCCTTTAATCCCAGCACTTGGGAGGCAGAGACAGGCGGATTTCTGAGTTCGAGGCCAGCCTGGTCTACAGAGTGAGTTCCAGGACAGCCAGGGCTATACAGAGAAATCCTGTCTCGAAAAACCAAAAAAAAAAAAAAAAAAAACCAACCAACCAAACAAACAAACAACCTCCTAAACCATAACAAAATTTCCAAACAAATAAACTTACTTCACCCCCATAAAATAAAAAAAGGAAAATCTCAGTAATACATCTTTGAAACACACTTAGAGAGGTGGGTTCTGGGACTAATTTTCCAGGAGAGAACAGATAATACATGAGGCACAGAAGCTTGTGTGTGTGTATGTGTGTGTGTGTGTGTGTGTGTGTGTGTGTGTGTGTGTGTGTACACACCTTTCATGGCCAGCATATGGAGGATAGAACAAACTGCTGCGGGAGTTAGGTTTTTTCCTTCTACCTTGTTTGGATCTGGGTCTGTCTTGCTTCTGCTACTTTGATGTGTACTCTGTGGATAACTGGATTTTGAGTTTTGGACGGTTCTCCTGCCTTATCTCCACCTGGCATTTTACAGAGGAACTCTGGGATAACAGATATGGGCCACTGCAACCAGGATGTTTGTGTGTAACTGAGCCTCTAAGAATATGAACTCAGGTCATCAAGCTCCACAGCAAGTGCTTTTCCAGAGACTTCAGGGGCCCTGTGCCTCTTTTAATCAATGCCAATGCTATAGTCCCTTTCTTTCTTTTTTTTCCAGTTCTGGGAAATGTAGGAAGGGCCCCATACAACCTAAGGCCTTTGAAGTTTGAATGTTAAATATTCCCCAAAGATATACATAAGTATTTTCAACATAAGTACTGAAAGTTTAGTTCCCAGCCCATGACACTGTTAGGCAGTGGTAGGTAGGGCCTAATGGAAGTTATTTGGGTCACTGGGAGTTTGCCCTTGAAAGGGATATTAGAGCCCCAGTCTCTCTTGTTCTTCCTCAGCTGCCATGAAGTGTTAGACTCCTTCCATGATATGTTGTACTACACGGACCAAAATAACAGTGCCAAGTGATGAACTCATTTCTTTTTTCTTTTTCCCTTTCTTTCTCTTTCTTTCTTCCTTTCTTCCTTCCTTCCTTTCTTTCCTTCCTTCTTTCTTTCTCCTCTTCCTCCTCCTCCCCCTCCTCCTCTTCCTCCTCCTCTTCTTCCTTCTCTTCCTCTTCCTCCTCCTCTTCTCCTTCTCCTTCTTCTTTTTTTTTTTTTTTTGGTTTTTCGAGACAGGGTTTCTCTGTGTAGCCCTGGCTATCCTGGAACTCACTCTGTAGACCAGGCTGGCCTTGAACTCAGAAATCTGCTTCTGCCTCCTGAGTGCTGGGAGTAAAGGCATGTGCCACCACTACCCAGCTTCTTTTCTCCTTTTAAAAAAAATATTTTTATTTTATGTGCATTGGTATTTTGCATGCATGTATGTCTGTGAGAAGGTGTCCAGTCCCATAGAAGTGGAGTTACAGGCAGCTGTGAGTCATTATGTGGGTGCTGGGAATTGAACCCGTATCCTTTGGTAGAGCAGTTAGTGCTCTTAATCAACGAGCCATCTCTCCAGCCCCACCTTTTCCCCCTTTAAGTTAACTACCAGTTATTTATTTTGTCATAGTATCAAAAATTAGAATGGACAGAAAGGTGAGGACCAACAAGCTGGCTTAGCAGATGAGAGCATGTACTGCCAAGCCTGGAAACTCGAGTTTGATTCTTGTGTGGTGGAAGGAGAGATCCTCTGATCTCTACAAGCATGCCATGGCATGTGTCATACTTATACCCAGTGAAGTATTTTTAAAAATTAGGCATGTAAATATACATTTCGGGATAGATTCACAGCTCTATTGGAAAGTCTTAACTCCAAAAACCATGATTTTTCAATGTATATTATATTTTAATTCTTATTATACTTATTAGTTATATGAATTTATGAGATTCACTGAGATATCTACACACACACACACACACACACACACACTGTCCACAGAGTATATTCTCTCATCCTTACTAACTATTGCATGCATGTGTTTGTGTGGGGCTATGTGCCCTTGAGTGAAGGTGCCCTCAGTGGCTACCGAATCCCATGTAGCTGAAGTTACAAGTAGCTGAAAGCCACACTGACTACTGGGAATCAAACTTGTGTCCTCTGCAAGGTTAGTACACACCTTAGCTGATAAGCCATCTCTCCAGTACCACTGCCCCACTTTTAAAATGATCATATAGGAAAGTGCATGCCGTGCTCACTGTTCTGGGACTGGTTTACTATGTGAGGGGGGCAGGGCTGGAGAGATAGTTCAGAGGTTAAGCACACTGTCTGCTCTTCCAGAGGTCCTGAGTTCAATTCCCAGAACCACATGGTGGCTCACAGCCATCTGTAATGAGTCTGGGTGCTCTCTTCTGGCCTGCAGGCATACACGCTTCTGTGTTCCACTGTTCTGTGAGGGCTTACTTAACACGATGCCATCCATTGTATTAACATTCCTGCCAACGACAGGACTTCATTTTTATAATGCTCCATCATGTATGTCCTCTGTAGGGTTACTGTTGCTGTGATCAAACACCATGGCCAAAACAACTTGAGGAGGCAAGGGTTTATTAGGCTTATGTTTCCTCATCACTGAAAGAAGTCAGGACATGAACTCAAATGAGGCAGGAACCTGGAGGCAGGAGCTGATACAGAGGCAATGGTGGAATGTTGCTTACTGGATTTCTCCCTATTGCTTTGCTCAGTCTACTTTCTTATATAACCCAGGACCACCAGCCCAGGGTTGGCACCACATCAATCACTAATTAAGAAAATGTACTACAGGCTTGCCTACTGTCTGATCTTCTTACGGAGGCATTTTCTAATTGAGGTTCCCTCCTTTCAGATGATTTTAGCTTGTGTCAAGTTGACATAAAACTAGCCAACACAGTGTATATGTGTGTGCTCTTTTTTGCCCATTTATCTGTTGGTAGACAGTGAGGCCAATTCCCTATCTAGGCTATTGCCAATAGTGCTGGCAAACATTTTAGTAACAAATAGAATAGTAAAATCATTGCTTTCTAAAACCACCAACTCAAAACTGAATCCACTTGTAATCTGTGAGCTGATTTATTGTATTTTTCCTTTTCTGAGTTGATCTGTAATACAATTTTGGGCACATCTTTTGTGGGTATCTTTTGTAAATATCTTCACTGATATTTACAGATTAGCTATAATTATAATTAGCTAGTCTGCTATCAAAAATTCATCCTGCTCTTTTTTGTTTTGTTTTTGAGAAGAGACAAGGTCTCACTCACTATGGTTCTCATTGACCTAGAACTCTGTGTAGACCACATGGCCTTCAACTCATAGAAATCTTCCTGTCTCTGCTCTCCACCGTGCCATCATGCCCACTCTCCTTATTAATTGATTTATAGGTTTATTTATTATGTATACTTCGTTCTGCCTCCAGGCCAGAAGAGGGCACCAGACCTTATCATAGATGGTTGTGAGCCACCATGTGGGAATTGAATTCAGGACATCTGGAAAAGCAGACAGAATGCTTAACTCTGAGCCATCTCTCCAGCACCCCCCGCCCCTGTCTCCATTTATTAATAGGAATATTACTCCTAAAAACTTTATCACTTAGAAACCTAAAGGTAGTGTCTTTTAGAAACATGTTCAATTAAAAGACAGAGAGAGAGAGAGAGAGAGAGAGAGAGAGAGAGAGAGAGAGAGCGCTTTCAATAATCTTCATATTTTTTCCCCCTTAACAGTCTTTTTTATTCCCCTTTAGGGTGAATGCAGACTAAGAAAAAGGGAAAACTCCTGAGTGGGAGGGGTTTCAAGGGAGAACACCCTTTTAATATTCTTTAAAGTGACATGTGTGTGTGTGTGTGTGTGTGTACATATACATGTATATATACATATATATTTAAAAAATTTTTTTAGCTTTTACCTCTTTTTGCTATGGTAGATTTAATCTAGGGCCTCATGCATGTTACTCAATTACATCACCAGGCCTCTGTTACTTTTTGAGACAAGGGCTCATTAAATGCACAGGGTGGCCTTGAAGTAGCTGGGATGACAGGCCTTCCACTAGGCCTAGGTTAGTATCCATTAAAAGTTTTATTATTACTGTGTGTATATGTATAAGTGTGTACATACATGCCACAGTGGAGGGATGGACAACTTTATGGGGTCATTTCTCTTCTGCCACCTTTAGGTGGGTTCTGGGGAATAAAACTCAAGATTGTAGATTGTAAGGGGGCAACTGTCTTTACCCACTAATCCTTTGTCCCTAGCCCTGACCCTAGCATCCTTTTTTTTTTTTGGTAAAAAATAAAATATTCTGAGGTGACCTTCTATCATATAATGGCATGGTAAAAGTCTTGGCCAGATTCAGGCACTGTAATCTTTTGTTTCTCAGACTCTAGAATTGTGAGAAATAATTTTTCTGTGTAAGAAATTAAGCTATGTTTTGAAATCACAGGAGTTTGAATGTATGTAAAGTCCTCATGCTTATTTCCATCAGATTAAGATGCTTGGAATTAGCTCTTCCTGCCACAGCCTCTGGGAGCCTTGGCATCACAAGTGTGCTTTACCGTTATCCTTGCTAGAATAAAACTACGTGGAATATTTACTATAAAAACAAAAGAGGAGAGCTATTCAATTAGGTCCTGGTGTAAAAACTGGTCATGAGAATTTTGAGGAAATACATTATTGTAAAGTACTGATTTTAATAGTTGGTGGTTCCCTTCATGGAAGAGTAAAAGAGAAGCCAGTGTCACTGGCACCAAATATGAATGGTATCTGGATGGTCTAATCTTTAGTGTAGCATTTGTCTGAGGCTTGTAAGGCATGTAAGTGTTCGAATATATACATCCGTGTATATGTATACATTTATATCTGAAAGATTGGCGTTTGGCAGTTGAAACTCCGTCCTGTGCCTGTTCTCAGTAACGTTCTCGGAGGGTCCGGGTGGAAAAAAAGGTCACCCTCGCAGGGGCCAAACTGAAAAAGCAAGGCTGCCTGCTGATTGTCTAGAGCTAGCCGCTCCGGGCCTTGAGATAATTTCTGCAGGCTACTGCTGGTTCAGCCCAACGCGGGTGGTTCTGATAGCCTTTTAGGCCTCCTGGGCACTTTCACAAAGCCAGACCTGAAGAAAGTGAAATGCTTCGGTGAAATTTGTCAGGGGTCCCTTTATCGAGGCTACTGGAAACATAGTTACAAACAACTCGTGGGCTTATTAGTTGACACATCTTACACAAGGTGGGTCCGTGTGAACCACGGAGGCTGAGAGTTTTCATAACACGTCTTCTCTCCTTTAACCGTTTACTAGGTAACAAGCCATTTCTACCTTAAAAAACAAGCAATCTGCAGTCTAACTTTTCCCGATTTGGGCGACCGCCGCTTTCTCTACGTATTTCCGCTTCTGCTCATGTGACCGGGATACAGTGTTCACGCCTTCCTATCGCGGCTCCTTCCTGGTCCGCAGACCGACACGTCACTGCTCGGCTCTCAACCAAACTGTTCAGAGCACGCTCTTTCCGCGCGTTTCGCTCCCCCGCGCCGGCCTATCACAGCCCGATGGGAACTCATAGTCACGCCTCTCAATAGGTTGAATGATAGCTATTTTGTCCACTCAAAAGGAGGAATTCAGGCTTGATCCACGCCCTCAGAATGACAGACAGAACCGTTATCCTGTCGGTCCCCTAAAGTGTACATTGACCGAGGCCAGCCAATGCGAAGCAGGCAGGGAGGCGGGCCTTGGCTGCTGTCAGGGTTGGGTGCGCCGCTGAACGGATGGCAGGGGGAGCAGAGTGGGTTCCTGTGAAGCATCCGTGGGGTGAGAAGGCTCTGGGGGTAGCTCTAGAGGATTAGCAGCAGGTGCCGCGCGGGCTGTTGGCGGGCCCGAACGGGGTTCTGGAGGCAGGCCTGTAAAGGTGGGGAGCAGAGCCTGCCTGCGGCCTGGCGGAGGAGGGGGCGTGGGGTGTGAGGTGGGGTTGGCTAGACACTGGGGCACCGGACGATCGGAGGAAGGGTCTTGGCAGAGCAATGCACTCTGGCCGTGAGGGCTTGAATCACACGATCCTGGGACTAGCTTGGAAGGGCCACGGGGAGTGTGCTGAGATAGTGGGGTCGCGGTCAATGAGGGTGCGCAAGAGGACGTGGAAACATCTGTGGGAAAACCACCGAAGCTGCAGCCCTAGAATTTAGAGATAGAGTGGGTCAGGATGTCAAGGCTTGCAGACACAGCTGAGAAGCAGAGAGATGATGAGCAGATCTAAGACAAGCATTTTTTCCCTTTCTGCACTCTATCGGTGTGTGGAGATTACCAAGAACGGGATGAAAACTCGCAGTATTTAGCTTTAAATTCCTAGCTGTCTTTACTCAGTTTTCAAGTTCAGGTTTTAGCACTCTCGCTACCTTTGCTTACTCTTCAGGTGTGTGTTTCATATCAGCTCAGTGGTGTTTAGTTTCCATGTCACCTATCTCCGGAGAACAACTACAAACCCAAGAGATGGGACTGAGTTGTTCACTTCCTGGAATTAATTCGTGATAAGCCTTCCCTTTGGAATTACAATAAACACACCAGCCCAAACTGCTCTTTTGGTACAGTTAATTAAAGGAAAGATGTTAGACTTCGAAGTGTGACTCTTCGTGTTTTCCGTTTTGACCAGTGTTATCCTTTTCCACCCCCCCCCCAAGGGAATCAGATACTGCAGTTCCCCCCCACCCACCCCACCTAGTTTTGCACAGTGCTACATTCTTTCTTTGTTCCTTAGTCTTTAACACACCTCTTGTCCATAACTGACTACGCATTCTGAGCTGTCTGCAGATTGCTTCCCTCACCACCATCCATCCCAACAATTTATTCTGATTCAGAAGAAAAAAAATTAAATTTTTGCTCTAGAACTTCATCTTGTGCTACAAGCTGTTCCTGGGTCATGGGATGCGTTGGTTGTTTAGATCATCAGGAGACCTGAGCAGTAGTTACAGTGTGAACCCTGAAAATGAGTATGCAGTGGGTGGCCTGAGTATGTTTCTCTCCTGAGTGCATGGATTGCACTTACATTAGTGATCACCTGCTCTTTAGTTGGCCAGGGAGCATGAACGCTGGGATCTGGAACCGAAAAAAGTTTGTAGCCAATCAGTTGAGGCTTAGATTTAGGGCTGGAAATTATGTCTAATCAGTCATGATTTCTAGATTTTCATTTCCACCTTTCCTCCCTCCTCACTTACCTTCCTCCCCAAATTACCTCCCCCCTTTTTCCCCAGCCTTAGTCCCACTCCCTGTGGCAAGGTCTCACATTAACCCAAACTGACCTAGAACTTAATTATGTATTCATGCTGAACTCAACAGGACAACGATCCTCTTCCTCAGTGTCACCAAGTGTTAGGAATCTAGACATGGGCTAGTTTGCCTGGCTCGTCCATTCTCCTCCCATGCTCACTCATGTGTTTCTGTGATTGCTTTCTTTTTCCCCTTTAACAAGTACCTTTGTATGGTTTTCCACCTTTTTATTTTCACATCCTTTCTTCTACTACCCTTTCCCCTCCATGTCTGCTTCTGTCTGATCCTCGTTGTCTTACTTTTGCCAGTTGTACTTGGTAGCTGTGCAAGTAGGAAACAGAATTGGGGGTGGAATATTTACTTGTTTTTGTAGTACCGAAGATGGAAACCAGAGCCTTTTTGCCTTTTAGGCAAATACTCTGTTGTTGAATTACATGGGCAGCCCTTTCAGAGAATTTTATTTTGAGACAGGCTCTCACTAAATTGTGCTTTGTAGATCAGACTGGTCTGCCTCTGCCTTCTAAGTATTGGGATTAAAGGCATGTGCCACCAAGCCAGGCCCTGCCTTTTTCGATTTGACATATAAACCTAATAATGTTTGCTTCCTTGCCTGTACATCAGTCTGTAGTCCCAGGTAGGTTACCTCTATGGTGTTTTTGTAGGTCATATATACTTTGTGGTTCTTAACCATCATAAAAGATTAAAGCTAATTTAAGTAAGTTTAGGATATTCAGTATCTTACTGTCTTGACTTTTTCCATTTTAGGTATTTGAATATCGTCAGTTGCTACCCATTGATGTCAAGATGACTAAGCTTGGATTTTTGCGATTGTCCTATGAGAAGCAGGACACACTTCTAAAGCTTCTCATCCTGTCGATGGCTGCTGTGTTATGTGAGTCTGTGTGTGCTTCTCCTTGGAGTTGGAATGGTGAAAAAATTAAAAGCAGCTTTTAAAGACAGGGCTTATTCTTTTAGCAGATTGCTGTTCTTTTTTTTTTTTTTTTTTTAATTATTTATTTTATGTATATGAGCACACTGTAGCTGTCTTCAGACACACCAGAAGAGGGCATCGGATCCAATTACAGATGGTTGTGAGCCACCATGTAGTTGCTGGGATTAAACTCAGGACCTCAGAAAGAATAGTCAGTGCTCTTAACGGCTAAGCTATCACTCCAGCCCAAGATTGCTGTTCTTTTTGCTATTTCTCACTGGTATACATTTTTTAAAATTAAAATCTCACTGAAAGAAAGTGGAAGCTATCAGATGTTGACTTTTTAAGAAAATTATATATTCTTTTAAAATCTTATGTGCATTGGTGTTTTTAGCTCACATATATGTCTGTGTGAGGGTGTTGGATCCTCTGGAACTGGAGATAAAGACAGGTGTGAACTGCCATGTGGGTGCTGGGAATTGAACTCAGGTCCTCTGGAAGAGCATTCAGTGCTCTTAACTGCTGAGCCACCTCTTCAGCTTCCAGGTGTTGAATTTTGTAAAAGATTTATCTTCCATTCTGTTGCCTCTGATGGTTAATAGTACCAACTTGACAGGATCTAGAATCACCTAGGAGACAAGCCCAGGGCACTGCAGTGAAGAATTATCTGGATGAAGTTTATTGAGGTTGGAAAGACCATCTAAATGGGATGATGCCCTTCTGTAGGCAGGGGCCCTGAGCTGAATTGAAAAGAGGAAGTGAGCAGAACAAAAATTGGCTTCTTCCTGATCGGTTGCAGTGTTATCTGTTGTTACATGCTCTGCCACTCTCTTCTCTGTGCATCATTCTCTCATCCTGGAACTGTGAGCCCAAATGGACCTATTCTCCCTTATATTCTCCCATACATCAGGGTATTTATCACAGCACTAGGAAAAGTAATTCGTTTGAGGCAGAGTTGCCACTGGCCTCAGCTCCTCTCTGGGCCTCCCAAGTGCTGGCGTTGTAAGCATGCACAACTGCACCTTAGTATTTTTCAAAGTTTTTTGAAAACTTACTGCTTTTAAAGCTTTCTCAGCTCTTCCTGAGTCAAATGTATATCCTTGCTTGATAAATCCTAAGATTAAAATAAGGAGGGGTGTATATGTAAAAGATGGCCAGATTCAGTATTAGGTAAATATGATCTGATAGGCTTTGTGTAATACAACAAATAGTTAAATGTATCCCATTTAAGTGAAAAATTGTGGACACTTTTGTCAGACTTGTAGCGTTTCTTCTAGGTGGTGAGAAATGGATGAAGATTTCATTCAAGAACTATTTTGCATCCTCTGACTCTGAATTGTAGTTTCCCCGTAATGCTGCTGTCTGCCTTCTGTTGCCCTTCAATAGCATGCTGGCAATTACAATATTCATTCTCTGGTTTTGCAGCTTTTTCTACTCGTCTTTTTGCTGTGCTGAGATTTGAAAGTGTCATCCATGAGTTTGATCCGTGAGTACCTTTGCTCTGATATTATTTCCTTCTAGAGATGTTGAAGTTTATGGGTTTTAAATGTTTAAGTTCCAGATAGTTCTTCAGTGGTGGAGATTATTTTCAGCACATTTAAAGGAAGACTTCCAAAAGGTTTCCAAGTGAGTCTTAGGAACTCAAAAATGTAATAGACTTTGTTGCTAAGCCTTCTTACTTGAGGTCTGGCTAGGCTAAGAGAAATCTGACTTTTTATTTTGATCAAGTGCAGTAATGCACCTTAAGGGAAAGAACCCTGGAGTATATTTAAATCTATAAAGAATATCACAAGTCATGATCTGGAGATCATAACTTCTTTTCCATTTATTTATATAGTAGAAATTGGGCTTATTATTAAATTCGATGGCATTAAAAATGTTAAAGCTATGAGAGCTTGGTATTGTGACAAATATCTATAATCCTGGGCTGTGTAGTGAGAGTCTATCTCAAAAAGTTTATAAAAAAAAATACAAATTAAAAATAAAATTTGGGCATAGTGGCACACCTTTAATCCTAGCACTTGGGAGGAAGAGGCAGGCAGATCTCTAAGATCAAGACCAGGTTGGTTTATATAGTGAGTTCCAGGCCAGCTAAGCCTACAAGGCAGTACAGTGAGATCCTGTCTCAAAAGAAGGAAACGAATCAAAACCTAACATGGGGCCGGAGAGCTGGTTAAGGGTACAGACTGCTTTAGCAGAGCATCCATGGTTAGTTTCCACACCCAGGTAAGATGGCTCACTACCATGAGGCCTCTGAGACACCTTCATAAACCATAGTTTAAAAAAAAAGAGCTGGGCAGTGGTGGCACACGCCTTTAATCCCAGCACTTGGAAGGCAAAGGCAGGAGGATTTCTGAGTTCGAGGCCAGCCTGGTCTACAGAGTGAGTTCCAGGACAGCCAGGGCTATACAGAGAAACCCTGAAACCCTGTCTCGAAAAACCATATATATATATCCATATCCTCCCAAGCTCTAAATAAAAAGTCTAAGATTTTGTTTATTAGCTTAAAAAAGATACTGTGAAGCCTTCAGTAGTATTAATAACTAACATTAGCTGCATGTGGTGGTACATGCCGATAACTCAGGATCCTAGGGGCCAAGAGGCAAGGGGATTGTGGCAAGTTGGAAGTCGGCTCTGGATACATAGGTATTAGGTCATCTAGGGCTACATAGGAGGTCCCTATCTCAAACAAGCAAAAAAGCCAACAACAAAAGAAACCCAAATGGGCTAACAATATGGCTCAATGAGTAGAGGCACTTGCTGCTAGGATTTAGTCAGATCCTCAGAACTCACATGGTGGGGAGAAAGAGTTAATACTCAAAAGTTGTCCTCTGCTCTCCATAGACAGCATGACATCACCTCTCCCACCCCCTTTAAATAATTTTTTTTTAAACCTAACATTTTCTAAGCATCTTTTCTTTTTTTCTTCTGAGCACTATTTTACAGATTTTCGTTAAATCCCCAAAACGTGAAATATGGCACAGTTTTTTTCTTCTGTTGATGAGAAGACTGGGACTGTGTCCATAGTTACACATTTACTAGATGGGAGCCAAGGTTTGAACATAGATTTGTCTCATTGCAGACTGTGGTCATTGTTAATATTGCCTAGAGCTGAGGCTTATGAAAAACTTGGAAATGAGAGTTACAGATTTTTGACTTACCAAAAGCTTTAAAATAACATGTTCATATTTAATAACATTGCTTCAAAAGTTTGAAGCCTGTACTTGGTTTGCAGACTTGTCATTTTGTTTTGTGTAGGTATTTTAAAGAATTTGGAGGCCTTGTATGTATTTTCTTTGGGGAGTTCTGAAATGATTTTACATTTTTTTTCTCATAAGTGAGGAAACTTACTGTGTTGGTTAGTTTTGACAGTAAACTTGACACTAGCATTATCTGGGAAGAGAGTCTTTGTTGTTGTTTGTGTTTTTGAGACAGGGTCTTACTTTGTCACCCTCTCTGTCCAGGAACTCTATGTAGATCAGGCTGGCCTTGAAGTCACAGGCATCTGTCAGTCTGCCTTTGCCTCCTACTCCCTGGAACTTAAAGTTTATGCCACCACAGTAGCCTGGGCAGAGAGTCTGGATGAATTATCTACATCAGGTTGCCCTGTAGGCATATTTGTGGGGGACTGTCTTGATTATTAATTAGTAAGGAAGACCCAGTAGATGGCATCATTTCCTAAGTCCTGAATAGTTTAAGAGAAAAATAACTAAGAACAGGCAAGCAGGCAGACAGGCAAGCAGGCAGACAGGCAGGTAGGCCTGTATGTACTCCGTTTATTTCTCTTCTGTTGCCTGTGAATGTAACTAGATGTTTGACTTCTTTGCTAGCATGGACTATTATCTGGAATTGTAAGTCAAATACTTGCTTTTTTACCTTTGTTGTTTTTGTCTTATCTAAATACATTACTTTTTTTGTTTTGCAGCTTTTAAAAATAAATGATAGTTATGTCGTTTCCCCACTCTCTGTCTGCTCTCTAACTCCTACTGTTTTTTTGTCAGGGTATTTTATCACAGCAACAGAAATGAATACACAGCACATAGCATTTTCTTTTCTTCTTTGTTTGCTTTTTTGAGTAGAGGTTTATGTAGTTCAGGGTAGTTCTAACCTGTCTAGAGCTGACTGAGCATGACTTTGAACTCTTATCCTGTCTCCATCTCCCAAGTGCTGGAACTACAGGTATGTGCCACATGCCCATGTCTAACTTTCGTCTCTTGATCAAACTGGTAGAGCTTCATTCTCAGACCTTCCAGATGGGCAAATATGGAGGCGAGCTAGTCAGGGAAAACAGTGTTTGTTGTAGAACTGGAAAACACTGTACAAATGATTTGACTGTTCAAATCCTCTTTCTTAGTCTGCCTCCTGCTGGTAGGTGATGTACATGATTACATTCACTTGTTGACTGCCTTCTAGAACCCTCATCCTTTTTGTCTCTCTGAGAGGAGCAGGAGGACAGAGCGTTATGCTCTCCGCTGTTTCTCCTTACCTCAGCTGTCAGAACTTGACTGACCAAGGAGAAAAATAGGGTTAGGGAGGTAGGCTGGGAAGTGATTATCTCTAGTTAGAGACCCTGTCCAGTTACTTGATTTTGTTCCACCTCCCTCTTCCTTTTCACTTAGGGCTCTAAAAGACTGTGGTCATGTATAGTTCTTAACATTCCTTGTTAAAGACTTGTTTTTTTTTTGGTTTTTCAAGACAGGGTTTCTCTGTGTAGCCCTGGCTGTCCTGGAACTCACTCTGTAGACCAGGCTGGCCTCAAACTCAGAAATCCACCTGCCTCTGCCTCCCAAGTGCTGGGATTAAAGACGTGTGCCACCACTGCCCGGCTGTTAAAGACTTTTTATATAATGTTATGTGGCATTGTAGCTGGTATTCATATATGAACCTCGTTAGAAGTTTAAAAACTCATTAGGAAGATCTTGTTACCATGCGGTTAACTTTTTCTTCATTGTTCATATGGTGTTATACTAATATCTTCATAGGTGTTCATTACTTAGAGCTTTCTATGTGTCCTTATGTGTGGGAGAGGAACACAAAGTTTGCTTGTCACTTGAAAAGGGTCAAATCTACTAGTTCATGCCTGAGAGGACTTGTCTTTTGGGTGCTTGAATTCTTTTGTTGGCTTTGTTATCTACCACGGGCTAGCCTCTTGAAGTTTAAGTGCTTTGTTGTGGACATTAGATTTCCAGTTCATTTCCTTCAGAGAAAGGCAGTGCTGTAATTGATGCAAGTGTGGGATAGAAATAGACACTTAAGTTAGTATAATGCTTTTGACGACTTAATTTTTGGTAATAAACTTTTTTCAAATAATGCAGTATCTCTCAGTGGCATAATCTGAAAAACAAGCTCATTGCAAAGTAGGACACATTTGAGAACAGAGATTCGGGGGACATGGTTCTTTTCTTTCTTGCTCTAGGTACTTTAATTATCGGACTACCCGGTTTCTGGCTGAGGAGGGGTTTTATAAATTCCATAACTGGTTTGATGACCGGGCTTGGTACCCATTGGGCCGAATCATTGGAGGAACAATTTATCCAGGTGAGGGGAACAGGATTTGTTGTGTTTATATGGATGGTGTGTTTGTATGCTGTGAAACAGCTCTATTTCTGTTTGCTTCAGGATACTTGTAATTTCATTCTGATTATAGATTTTCAAAAGTTGATCTTATGGAGAACATGTGTGGGATAGCAGAGATGGGGGAGGGGAGGCTGTCTTACACATTCTGGATCTCTGATCGAATCCTTAATAGAGAAGTGTAGAAATTTAGTACAGTTGCTATGATGGTATTTCTAATGGTTTGTCAAGGCCTGTTGACGTTTGGATTGACGCTTTCTTGTGACTTTCTTAGCAGGACAATCTAATGGGATTACTTTTTCCTGTTTCAGGCTTAATGATCACTTCTGCTGCAATCTACCATGTACTCCATTTCTTCCATATCACCATTGACATTCGGAATGTCTGTGTTTTCCTGGCCCCTCTTTTCTCCTCCTTCACTACCATCGTTACGTACCACCTTACCAAAGAGCTCAAGGTAAAGGATATGAGGGACAGGAAGCTGGGGATTGAACGTTGTGGAATCTCCAGTAGATACTGGCGGGCTGGAGGAATCTAGAGCCTTAGACGGCAGGGAGTGTTGAGAGGAGATGTGTACAAACACCTACTTACACCACAGACAGGGGACTCAATGACAGACCAAAGAAAGGACACCTCTACATTTCAGCTTGGCAAACTGATTATTTTTATTGGGATTAAAGAAATATGGGTGAGGGATTACTTAAATAAAAGCAGAAAAACCTCAAAAAAATGACAGACACGTCACCGAAAGCCCACCCCAGCATGGGTGGCAGCTCACAGAAGCTGGAATCCCAGGGTTTACTGCATGACTTGCAAGCAGCTTGACAGGTTGGAGAGTGTTTCTTCTAAGCAGTTCCGTTTGTCTGGGCCTCTTCCAGGCAGCTTGGCAGGTCTGAGCCTCTTCTTGACTGCTCTGCTTCTCTGAGAATGTTCTGAGCAGTTCTTACTGTTTATATCAACTTGGGGAGCCAGGGACCTAGTGAATCTGGTTTGTTTCATGGTCGTCCTAAAGCTTTTGAGTTGTTTGCTTTTGGAGTTTAAGGCACTTCCTTCCCTACATGGTGGAATGCCTCCCTTTAAAACAGTGGTTCTCAACCTGTGGGTCATGACCCCTTTGCAAATCTCTGTCTCCAAAAATACTTATATTAGAATTCATAACAGTAGCAAAATTACAGTTATGAAGTACAACAAAAAGTAACTTTATGGTTTCGGGTCACTACAACATGAGCTCTATTAAAGGGCTGCAGTATCAGGAAGGTTGAGAACCACTGCTGTAGAACCTCTTCAGTCTTAAGGAGCTTCCCTTTAGGGTGGCTTGTTAGATCTTGAAGAAAATTGGCAATTGTTACACATTGGGGAGCCAGAGGCTAAAGACAACATTTGTTGAGCTGAATTAGTGGAGAATATGTGCTATTTTATCATTTGCAACTGTTTGCCCTTATAAGGGTACATTTGAAACTCAAACATAAATTACTATGTAAAGAAATAAAAAGCAGTTAATATGTAAAATTGTCATGTTTAGATTTTTAATCCTTCACCAATATAAGGAAGAAGGAAAAAAAAACCTACATGTTTTCACAGTGGTTATTTCTACTGGAAATAGGCATTTAGCATTTATTTGTTGATACATTTTAAAAAGCATTTTGAAATTCTAAAGCATTGTGGCTTGGTAATGCTGATTCTCCTTTTTCAGGTTTCTTGCTATCCTTGATTCTTTGGACTCTATTCTTAGTCTATGGCCTTAGTGCTAGGGAGGTACCTGAGACGCGACCAACGAGGAGGAGGGCTTGAGAAGCCAGGGTCAGTGTGGAAGACTTCATCCTTCAGTGTGATGTCAGAAACAAGTGTTTTTGTTTATTTACTTATTTATTTTTTGAGTCTTATTCTGATCTTAAAGGGTGCCTGGTAACTCTCCAACTTTATGGTCTAAGCTCCTGACATCTTTAGTCTAGGTAGATTATTACTTTTTATTGAGTTGTTGTTTGGAGATAGGATTTTTATATGGAACCCAGGCTGGCCACAGACTTGCCATCTTTCTGTATCTGCTTTCCAAGAGCTGGGATTACATGTGTTTGCTATCATGCCTAGTTCTTTTTTAACTTAAATAATAACTTTATTCTTTTGTTGTAGAATTTGCGTTTTTTGGTGATGTGTAGTCACTGTTAGAGGAGGGGACTAATAAGCCTGTAGCTAAACAAGCCATAAGCCATTCTACTGCAAATTCTCTGTTTTTGTTTTTGTTTGTTTTTGTTTTTTTTTTTTTGTTTTTTTTTTTTTTTTTAGACAGAGTCTTACTGTGTAGTTCTGGCTGATCTCAAACTCACAGAGATTTACCTGCTTCTGCCTCTGCCTCTGGAGTGCTGAGATTAAAGGTGTGTCATCATACCCAGTAGGCTCTGGTTTTGACAGCTCATGTGATTGTTGTTGTTACTATTTTGAGGTAAGGATGTAGTTCGAGCTAATCTTTTCTAGCCAAGGAAGCCTTCAATGTCTGCTCTTCTTACATAATCCCACCAGCTCTCAAGATCTGGGATGATGGGCATGTGCCAGCTTGCGCGGTTTATGCAGTGCTAGGGACCAGAGCAGGGCTGCGTATCTGCTGGGCACGTAAGCACACTACCAGCTGAGCTACATCCACAATTACCCTCACTCTGCATTCTGTATTTTTGCTTGTTTTAGAAAGAATCCTGCTCTTACTTAGGTTGATCTTGCTCTTGCCTATCTCTGCTGAGATTGCAGGCCTGTTCCACTAACCCAGTAGCTCAGATGATGTATTAGTCTCAGTGTGTTTGTACTCAGTGTTAGATTTGATGTCCTTACTCAGAATCGACTATGAAAGTTTTGGCTTTGTTGTGCTGTGTGCATTTCTAGCATCTCATATCGACCTTGAAAATAACTGAATGCTCTCGATGGGCCCGTGATAAACAGAGTGACTAGTAGGTCCTCACTTATCTTAGAGGTATATATTAGTGTTAACTTCTACTCTTCCAGGATGCAGGAGCTGGGCTTCTTGCTGCTGCCATGATTGCTGTAGTTCCTGGGTATATTTCTCGATCTGTAGCTGGCTCCTATGATAATGAAGGTAAGATTTAGAATGCTGAAGGGGATATGTTTACTTTATTATCTACTGAAGTTTCACAGGGTGCTGAATTTAGGTTTCTCTCTATTGCTTAGCAATAGTAAAACTGGAATTGGTGAGCAGATTAGAAATGGGCACGAAGGGATCTTAGATAGGTACTCTCCTATCATCTGATCTAGAAAGGTAGCTGGAAACTATAAAAACTTAATATTTAGTCGGGCAGTGGTGGCGCACGCATTTAATCCCAGCACTTGGGAGGCAGAGGCAGGTGGATTTCTGAGTTCGAGGCCAGCCTGGTCTACAGAGTGAGTTCCAGGCCAGCCAGGGCTGCACAGAGAAACCCTGTCTCGAAAAACCAAAAAAAAAAAAAAATTTAATGTTTATTGTGTGTGTAGCTGCATGCATGTAGATCCATGCTTTTATGTCAAGGTCAGTGGACAGTTTGTAGCTGTCATTTCTTTTCCATTGTGTGGTTTTCAGGAAATGAATTTAAGTCGTTAGACTTGGTATCAAGCACCTTTGCAGGCTGAGCAATCTACCTTGGAGCCATAGCCCCCAAGTCATCCCCTAGTCAACTGTTAAGGACGGCAGCGTTCAGAATAAAAGGTCCATCTTTATTAACATTGGTGGTGCTGTAACCTTCCATATACTTAAGACGAGCTAGAGTTACTGCCCACAAATAAAACAGTGTTATGGCCAGTATTTACCAGTTGCTTTCTCTATTCTAAGTATTATTCTAGGTGCTTTATGTATACTGCATTTTTCTTTACAATGCTTTTAATAAATAGGCATTTACTGGAGACTGCATGGGCTGGAGGTGCAGCTAGGTGGATCAGCATTTGCCTAGCATGCATGAGGTCCTGTGTTTAATCCCCAGCACTTGGGGATAAAATTATACGCCAGACTCCTTACAGGAAGCAAAGGCAAAGGGAAGTAAAATAATCTGCCTAAACTTGTACTTGTACTAAATATAGTTTAGAAATGTGAATCTAGATAGTGTGCTCTATCGAGATTGTGTTTGCTTTGAAGATGTATTCCCTTTTCAATTGTATGTGTGTACGTGCAGGTGCCTGAAGAGGACAGAAGGAAGGACAGACGAGGGGTTACATTACCTGAGAGACTGGAGGGACACATGGTTGTGAGCCAGCAGTGTGGGTGCCGGGAACCAAATGTGGTTTTCTGAGACAACAGTATTTGTTCTTAACCATTGAGCCATTTCCAGTTCCTAGAAAAGTAGGGTTTTTTTTCCCCCTGGGTTGGGGTGTGTTGAAACAGGGTTTCTCTCTGTACTCCTAGCTGTCTGGGATTTCATTCTGTAGACCAGGCAAACTGCAAATTCAGAGATCTACCCTTTTGCCTTTTGCGTACTGGGATTAAAGGCCCAGCTCCTAGAAAAGTTGTTCTAAAGTTGTGTTTGTGTAGCTTCTGAATCTCTGTTGTTTTCTTCAGGAATTGCTATCTTTTGCATGCTGCTCACTTACTACATGTGGATCAAGGCAGTGAAGACTGGTTCCATCTATTGGGCAGCCAAATGTGCCCTTGCTTATTTCTACATGGTAACTTTGTGTGTGTGTGTGTGTGTGTGTGTGTGTGTGTGTGTGTGTGTGTGTGTGTGTGTACATACGTCCGTACATGTATTCTTTGTGTCTCTTTGTCTTTTTCTTTTTTTCTGGTGCAAGGAATTGAGCCCAAAGTAGGCATCTAATTTATCACTGCTGCATCTTCAGCTTCTTTACATATTTTTAATTTTAAAATTTTCTTTTTTCCCCTAGTTCTCTTTGATATGGGGTCTCATGTATCCTAGGTTGTTCTCAAACTGTGTAGCCGAGGATGACCTTCTGATCCTCTTGCCTTTTTTTTTTTTTTTTTTTTTTTTTTTGGCTTTTTGAGACAGGGTTTCTCTCTATAGCCCTGGCTGTCCTGGAACTCCCTCTGTAGACCAGGCTGGCCTGTCTGTAGACTCAGAAATCCGCCTGCCCCTGCCTCCCGAGTGCTGGGATTAAAGGCGTGGGCCGCCACTGCCCGGCTTCTCCTGCCTTCTTGAGAGCTGGGATTGCAGATGTGTACCATAATGTCTGGGTTATACAATGCCTGGGCTTGAACCCAGGGCTTTGTGTATGCTCGGCAAGGTCTCTACTAACCTAGCTACATCTCTAGTCCTCTTTTTTTCAGTCTGCTAAGAAAAATTCTCAAATTCTGTATTACTGTATTTCCTATGGGTATATGTTGGTTTTCTCATTTTTTTTTTTTTTTTGTATTTTTCCTAAAATTTTCCTTTTCTAATATTTTTTTTTGTATAATTTTACATCTATCTTTTGCCTTTCTTTACATCTCTGCTTCTACTTAGATTTTGTGTAGGACGTAATTGGTTTCATCTATATTCACACTGTAGCTTGGTCCGCACAGCTCAGCATGGTATGAGTGTGCTCAAAGGGACTGTTCTTTTTCTCCTCCCACAGGTCTCTTCGTGGGGAGGCTATGTGTTCCTGATCAACTTGATTCCTCTCCATGTCCTGGTGCTAATGCTAACAGGCCGCTTTTCTCACCGGATCTACGTAGCCTACTGTACTGTTTACTGCCTGGGTACCATTCTTTCTATGCAGATCTCCTTTGTTGGTTTCCAGGTAAACCTGAGACTTTGTAGAATTTTCTGCGGCCAGATGTTTCTGAGTAGCTTTAACTGGATTGACTTAGGTTGAATTCTCTAAAGAATATGAATTATGGTTTGGCTGCTTTTTAACTGAGACAACAGAATCATTGGTTATTAGAGTCTGCTTCTATAATAGCATGTCAGTATTTGTGCACACTCTTTGAATTTAATGGCTCCTTGGCTTGAGTTTGTCTGAGGAGGGGGAGGGTCAGTTTAGTTAAACAGGGTTGATTTAAATAATAAAGTTTAAATTTCAAAAAAGCTTAAAATTCCAGCCCCTTTAGGGGAAATGACCCCATTTAGTAGCAGTGAGCTCTAATCTTCTTAAGGGGCCAATGTGAGCTCTTGAGGAAGTAAAGCGGAAACCTTTTACCCAAGTTACAACACACAGTTAACAGGAGACTGTATGCTTGGTTTCTGTGTATAGTTCTCATCTTTAAAAATAAGCAAGTGGTTTTAGTCACTTAACATATATAAAGTTTGCTATTCGGTGGAATGTGTCATATGTACTATGCTAATCCTTGAGGAAGCTGGAGAAAGAAATGCATACAGCTATTTGTAGTCTACACAGTTCAGTAGTTCTAGCAGTAGCAGTGTCTAGACACTTGTTAGAAATGCAAATTCTGTAGAGGGAGAAGGATGAGGAATTCAAGGTCATCCTTGACTACCTAGTAGTTCTGGAATACCTGAATCCCTGTCTCAACAAACAATAGAACGAACACATCAAGAACCCAGGCCAAACCAAACTAGCTAAGTGAAACAATAAAAAAAGACCTGTTGAATGAGAGACTCTGGGTGGGGCTTAGCAGCCTGCTTTAACATTGGGTAAGCCCGTGCTTAGCCCGTTGGTTATGAAGGCCACTATGTATGGAAAGGACTAACTTACATACTGAAGAAGACCTAGTGCTGTGAGACATAGGAGCCACTGATTTGATAATTACACTGAAGTTTTAAATGGTGCGTTTTAGTGAAAGGGAATTTGGGGAAAAAGCCAGTCTACAGTAAGGAAATAGCCTAAGCAAATGGCATAGATTGACTGTGAGGTTGTATGGTATGCGTTGTTGGGCTCCAGACATTCCTTGGAAAATATATTCGGTAAATTAAACCCTCTTATATTGGTCCTCATTCATTTTGGAACTTCAGAAATCATTTGACTCCTTGAGCTAAATAAATGCCAATCAGGACTGTCTTGGACGAGGTCGTTCTGGGTGTTTTGTTTTGTTTTGTTGTTTTGCTCCTGGTACTGTCATATGTGATCACCTTCCTTTCTCGCAGCCTGTCCTTTCATCAGAACACATGGCGGCCTTTGGAGTGTTTGGTCTCTGCCAGATCCATGCTTTCGTAGATTACCTGCGCAGCAAGTTGAATCCACAGCAATTTGAAGTTCTGTTCCGGAGTGTTATCTCTCTGGTTGGCTTTGTCCTCCTCACCGTGGGAGCTCTCCTCATGCTGACAGGTAGAGGATTCTTTTCTTTTTCTTTCAAGCACTAAAGTTCTACCTAAATTAACTAGTTTTATATGTGTGGGTGTTTTCTCTGCATGAATGCCTGTGTACCACATGTGGGCCTGGTCCCTGAGGAGGCCAGTAGAGGGCTTCAGATTCTCTGGAACTAGAGTTGCAGACAGTAGTGAGCCACCATGTGGTTGCTGGGAACTGAACCCATGTCCTCTGCAAGTGCTCTCAACTGTGAGCCATCTCTCCAGTCACAAAGTCCTACTTTTAAAACATTCTGCTTGCCAGCCTGTTTGGATTCTGCATAGCAGAGCATCTTTGCTAAAAGGACTGTTTAGCCTTGCCAGTCTTTTCTCAGTTTTCTTTTTCTTTCCCATTGGTTAGCTTGTAGAAATTCTGACACCCTTTGTCCTGGCACTCGTCTTGTTCTATGGAAACTAAATCATGGCTATTTAGTTTAGATGATGGTCTCCATTTTTTTTTTTCTTTAACTTATATTTCTCAGAAGCTAATTTAGTTTTTCTAATTCATAGCAGGGTGAAGGACCTAGTTCACTTAGATTCTGGAGTTGGCCTTGATTTGTTGATTTGACCAGATCAAACCTAAGATCTTCCTTTCCAGTAGGCTTCTCTGACCCCCACCCTGACCCCCGTGAATTTATATATAGCCGAATTATTGCACTGGCAAAAATACTCTCAAGTTAAAAAAAAAAAGGAGTGAAATTCTGTAAATATAATTTATGCTGGTAAAGCAAAACCAGCCCTTGCCATCTCAGAATTTTACTAAAATGTAATACTGTGGGCTGGTGAGATGGCTCAATGGATAGAGGTGCTTTTTGTACAACCCTGCACTCCTGGATGAAATGAGTAGCTAAGACAGTCACCCAGAAGCTCGGAGATAACGTAGTCTGGAATACGAAGTGTGGCAGAAACAGTAGGGAAACCCTGCTTCAGACAAGGCGGGTGGTGAGGACCAGCTCCACAGTTGTCCTCTTACTTCAACACTTCTGCACACACTCAGACACATTACCCAGGCGTGCTGATCATGAAAACAGGATGGGGTGTTGTCATTAGGTAGTGTCTTAGCTCAGTGTTTTAGGAATATATTTTAAATATCGATTGTCTTTTTTCTTTCAGGAAAAATCTCTCCCTGGACAGGGCGTTTCTACTCTCTGCTGGACCCCTCTTACGCTAAGAATAACATCCCCATCATTGCGTCCGTGTCGGAGCACCAGCCCACAACCTGGTCCTCCTACTATTTTGATCTACAGCTCCTTGTCTTCATGTTTCCAGGTCTGTCTTGCATTTCGAAGTGACCATAAGAATCACCCTTTGGCCGGCAGTGGTGGCGCACGCCTTTAATCCCAGCACTTGGGAGGCAGAGGCAGGCGGATTTCTGAGTTCAAGGCCAGCCTGGGTCTAAAGAGTGAGTTCCAGGACAGCCAGGGCTATACAGAAAACCCTGTCTCGGAAAAAAAAAAAAAGAATCACCCTTTTGTTTCCAAATATATTAACTACTCTCTTAATTTTTTTATATTATATTTTTATATAATTTTATTACAATACTACAATATATGTTGTATTTGTATTATAATAAACATTACAATCTTATAAAATATTACAGTAATTACTATATATTTACAAATATTTTTATTTATATGTATGGGTATGTGTACATGAGTACAGCTGCCTGCAGAAACCAGGAGAGGGTGTTGGATACCCTGGAGGTTAGGGGCGGTTGTGAGCTGCCCCATGTGGGTACTTAGACTTAATACTCAGTAGCATATTTTTCCCCTAACTCAGTTTTCTTCTTGGCTTGTTGAAGTTCTATGTTGAGTTTTCATAGTTAAAGCAATTATAAAAACAATAGAGATAAGTTAAAAAACACAAGCAAATTTGCACTAGATCTTATTACTTGTCCTACCGCTGTTAACATTTTAAATTAGATGTAGTGATGAATGTTTATCATTTTAGCACTTGGAAGCCTGAGGCAGGAGGATTGTGAGTTTGAGTTTGCGCTGTTCACATAGTGAAACATTCTCAAAAAACCATAACAACAAAAAAAAAAAACATTGTCGGTATTAGTTAATTTTGACACAGGATCTTCCTGTTTAACCTGGAACTTGCTACATATGGCGGGCTGGCTTCAAACCTAAAGAGACCTGTCTGCCTCTTTCTTCCTTACAAGTGCTGGGATTAAAGGCCTTGGATCAGTCCTTAGCTCCAGGGGAAAAATAGTAATAGTGTGTGCTGATTTAGAATTTATGGAAATTTTTTTTTATGTATAGACATGTGTAAAGATGCAGAAAAGGACAAGGGATCTATAACTTCTTGTAGCAGCATCTTAATATATTTCATACTTAAAATATGGTGTAATTAACCATCTCTTCTGGTAGGCATAAGATTATTTGTGTTCATTTGGTATGCAAGAATATTATAGTAAACATCTTTGTATATTTTTTTCTGATAGATTCCTAGAATTACTTACTGAGATAAATGTAAAGTCATCCAGTCATAATGAAGATATTTTCTCTTGTAGATTTCTGTCTACAGGACTCAGCTACTTACTTTTCTTTCCCTCTTTTCCAGTTGGCCTCTATTACTGCTTTAGCAACCTGTCTGATGCTCGGATTTTTATCATCATGTATGGCGTGACCAGCATGTACTTTTCAGCAGTAATGGTGAGGAATTCCCTCAGTTCTAGCGAAACTTTATCCCTGACCCTGCCTTTTCTTTTTGTCTGGCTGAATTAAAAAAAAAAAACCTGACAATTATGCAAAGCTGCTAGCAGTTGTTAATCCTTTTTTGGAATGCAAAGAGACTCATATTCTGTTTGTGGTTTCTAATTTTCTTAGGTTCATAATCTTGTGTTAGGTACTTCATTGAATGTAGAGCAGATTAAAGAAAAACATTTGCATGGAACTGCAGTTACAGGCAGTAGCGAGCCACCTGGTGTGGATGCTGGAAACCAAACTCAGGTTGTTCCCCAGAAGAGTGGGAAGATTAAGCACTAAGCCCTGGGGTGGACTTTTGTATGTTAAAGCCATGAGAGTACTGTCTACTGCTTTGTTGTTAAGGCAGAGAAGGTTTTATGTAAAGTTCTGATATATCTTACCTACTTCAGAATATTTTTTATTTTTATGTGTATGAGTGTTTTGTCTGAGTGTGTGTCTGTGCACTGTGTACATATTTGGCACCTTCAGAGGCCAGAAGAGGTTTTTGGATTCCCTGGGACTGGAGTTATAGAAAGATATGAGCTGCCATGTGGGTTCTGGGAATTGAACCTGTGTCCTCTGAAAGAGCAGTCAGTGCTCTTAACCACTGAACCATCTCTCCAGCCCCCCAGAAATAAGTTTATAAAAAAGTAAATTTGTTTATTATATCTTCTATAATATATATATAATTATATAAGTAAGTTTATAAAAAGTTACATTATTCAGAACATATAAATATATATACATTTAGATCTGCAGTAGAGATTGCTATTTATATTTATGGTTTTGAGGCAA
Source organism: Uromys caudimaculatus (assembly GCA_028551405.1). Classification (NCBI taxonomy): domain Eukaryota; kingdom Metazoa; phylum Chordata; class Mammalia; order Rodentia; family Muridae; genus Uromys; species Uromys caudimaculatus. The sequence goes on from CM052706.1 coordinate 79,763,234, forward strand.
GGTATTTTTGCCCCTAAGTTTTAACTTTGTGTGTATATGTGTGTGTCTGTGTGTGGGTATGTGCATTTTAGTGAAGGAGCTATGGAAGCCAGAAGCAGGCTCTTGTGAGCCACTGCTTGTATGCTGGGAACTAAACTTAGTTCCCCTGCAAGAGCAGTAGATGATCCTAAACCACTGAGCCATCTCTTCAGCTCCAAAGATTATAATTTATTATGTTTATTTATATGTATGTTTATGTGTTTGTGCCTCTGTGTATGCTACATGCTAGCAGGTGCTTCCAGAGTTCAAGAGAGAGTTTCAGGTCTCCTTGAGTTGCCCACCATGGGTATTGGGACTGGACTCCAGTCCTCTGGAAAGGCAACACATGCTCTTAAACTGATGAGTCGGCTTTCCAACCCTTGCTTTAACATTTTGTTTTTGAAATTTAATGATGTGTACCTGTGTTCAGAAGAGGATGATAGACCCTCAAGCTGGAGTTCTAGGCGTTTATGAACTGCCTAACTTTAAAGAATTTAGATCTTCTGGAAAAGCAGTATGTGTGCAGAGTCACTGGGCCAATTCTCTAGCCTTGGCATTGAATTCTCTCTCTGTTTTTCTGGTTTTGTTTGTTTGTTTGTTTATTTGTTTGTTTGTTTGAGACAGGTTTCTCTGTAGTCCTGGCTATCCTGGAACTCATTCTGTAGACCAGGCTGCCCCCAAACTCAGAGATGCATCTGTCTTTGCCTCTTGAGTGCTAGGATTAAAGGCGTGCACCAATGCCTAGCCTTTCTCAGCATCTTGATTGCTGGAATTACAGGCTTGCACTGCTACCGCTCAGTGGCAACAAAGTTTAAGAAGTACATACTCCTGTTATGCTCTAGCTATATCATAGAGTTTCTATTCCACTTTTACTGGAATGGAGTGATTGTTGGAAATTGCTCAGTTGACATCATAGTCCATTAAAAGATTGAAGTCTGTCTTTTGTGAAATACTGATTATACTGATCATAATTCTTGTTCCTTTTAGGTGCGTCTAATGCTGGTGTTAGCACCTGTTATGTGCATTCTTTCTGGTATTGGTGTCTCCCAGGTGCTGTCCACATATATGAAAAATCTGGACATAAGTCGCCCAGACAAGAAGAGCAAGAAACAACAGGATTCTACTTATCCTATTAAGAATGAGGTGAGGGGCTAGAGAGATGGCTCAGCAGTTAAGAGCACTAACTGCTCTTCTAGAGGTCCTGAGTTCAATTCCCAGCACCCATATGGTGGCTTACAACCATTTGTAATGGGATCTGATGCCCTCTTCTGGTGTGTCTGAAGACAGCTACAGTGTACTCATATTTTTAAAAAAAACTTAACAAAAAAAAAAGAATGAAGTGAGGTTTAGGTAACATTGGCTTGGAAAAATGTGTGTGTGTTATTTGCTTATGTTCAGGTGGGTCTAGATCATTGTCTTGAGTAGCCAGAATTAATGTATGCAGCCCAACAGATTTTGCTCTCACATAAGAAGCTGTCTTTGTTTGGCTTACTGTACAGTTCTTCCTTCTGTAGGTGGCAAGTGGGATGATACTGGTCATGGCTTTTTTCCTCATCACCTACACGTTTCATTCAACTTGGGTAACCAGTGAAGCCTATTCTTCTCCCTCCATCGTGCTGTCTGCTCGTGGTGGTGATGGCAGTAGGATCATTTTTGATGACTTCCGAGAAGCATATTATTGGCTTCGTCACAATACTCCAGAGGTAAAAATTTGGGAGGAGTTGGGTAGTTGGGATAGTGGTGAAGACACTTGAAATTGTAGTGAATCTGACATCTTTTACATGGATGGGAAACTTAGAAAAGTTAAAAATTCAGTAGCTTAGTTTTTAATAAGTTTTGAAGACCAAGATGTCTTCTAGAGTAGTGGTTCTCAACCTCTGGGTCACGGCCTCTTTGGTAAACCTGTGTTTCTGAAAATATTTACATTATGATTCATAACAGTAGCAAAATTACAGTTATGAAGTAGCAATGAAAATAATTGTATGGTTGGGGGTCACTACAACATGAGGAACTGTATTAAAGGGTTGCAGCATTAGGAAGGTTGAGAGCCACTGGGATAGAGTAACTTAAATTCTGGATTCTGTTTGGACACATGTATTGATATGATAGTGGTTTTAATATAAGGCAAATCAACCCAATTACGACAGAAGAAAATGTTAAGAACATATGTGTCTGCTATAAAAAAAGCAGAAGCAAGATAAACAGTTACCACCTAGTATAATGGCATATAACATTTTAATTTATGTCCCTTGCGGATCTGATTTCTTCTGTAGTAGCTACAGGGAATAGCATTTCAGAGTCAGATTTGCTTAACATCCAAACTAAGAATTTTTTTTTTAAAGTAGTTTTGGGGATTCGAACCTTAACATATATGAGGCACTTAATCTACCACTGAACTGTTTACCCAGTGTTTTCCCTTCTACCATTGTAGTAACTGATTTTATAATGTTATTAATGACAAACCAGGAGTGTTGGCACGTTCCCTTTTTTTTTTTTTGTTTTTTTTGTTTTTTTTTTGTTTTTTTGAGACAGGGTTTCTCTGTGTAGCCCTGGCTCTCTGGCTCTCCTGGAACTCACTCTGTAGACCAGGCTGGCCTCGAACTCAGAAATCCGCCTGCTTCTGCCTCCCAAGTGCTGGGATTAAAGGCATGCGCCACCACTGCCTGGCTGGCATGTTGCCTTTTATCCAGAGGATGCAGAGGCAAGTGAGCCTTTGGGTTTGAGGCCAGCCTGGCCTATATGTTGAGACCCTGTCTTGAAAGAAGACATTTAAAGTAATAGCTAATAGACATTAGCTTATTTATTTAGCTGTACTTTATAGTCTTCCCTACATCTTTTGATCTACTGTGCTTGTTTCAGTGATCTGGAATTAAGATATTTGGGAATGTTGGATTGTGTATAATTTAAATTATGTCCTGGCTATATATGAGTGGAGGAATAGGTGCCCCAATTTTATTTTCTTGTTAGGTGTACATTACTTTGTAAAGAAGTTGCTTAATTGGGCAAGTCTTACTTGCTATCAAAGATGCCCTTCTACTCTTCCTTAGCATTTGTATTTTAAGAGCAGTGAGATGAACATTTATCTATTTTCATCTTGTTTTAGGATGCAAAAGTCATGTCATGGTGGGATTATGGCTACCAAATTACTGCAATGGCAAATCGAACAATTTTAGTGGACAATAACACATGGAATAATACCCATATTTCTCGAGTAGGGCAGGTAAGGCAAAGGGGTCCTTTAAGTGTCTGGCATGTGAAGTCTCTGGGAAGTGTCATTAGGGGAGGAGGTTGACTTGAGAGTTTATTTGAGAATCATACATTTGTTTTCTAGGCAATGGCGTCCACAGAAGAAAAAGCCTATGAAATCATGAGAGAGCTTGATGTCAGCTATGTGCTTGTCATTTTTGGAGGCCTTACTGGGTATTCTTCCGATGGTAACGTACTTGATGCTATAGCTAGCTGTAGGGCATATATTCTTAGAAAATTTAGTGAATCGGTTATTGTTTTATTTATTTATGTTTGTTTTTGACAAAGTCCCATGTGACTCAGGCTGGTCTTGAACTTGCTGTATCCGTAAGGATAACATTGAATTACTAGTGTTCCTGCTTCTACCTCTGGTGCTGGAGCTACAAGCATACACCATCTGTCTATATTTTCTGTTTATCCAGGGAAGCTAGGAAAGGAACTCAGTCTAGTCAGGAACAGAGGTAGGAGCTGATACAGAAGCCATGGAGGAATATTGTTGCTTACAGGCTTGCTTCTTGTGCCTTGTTCAGCCTGCTTTCTTGTAGCACCCTGGACCAACATCCCAGGGGTGGCCCTATCCACAATGAACTCGGCCCTCCCCCCACTAATCATTAGTCAAGAAAATGGACCATCTGCTTGCCCATGGGCTAATCTGGTGGGGACATTTTCTCAGCGAAGGGTGTTTTTATTCAAATGATTCTAGTTTATGTCATGTTGACAAAACAAAAACAAAACAAGTGACCCCAAAACAAAACTAGGCAACACACTAGTCAAGGGGTCTTGACTAAAGAGATTTTTTGTTTAATTTTATTTTGTATTTGTGTGCATGTGTGCAATTGCAAGGTCGACTTGCCAGTTAAGCAGGACTGGCTGGGATCTGAGTCCTTAAGGATCTACCAGTCTCAAATCCCTACTGTTGGAATTATGAGTTTGTGCCACCAGGTCCAGCTCGTAGAAGGTCGCTGGACATTGAATTCAGGTGCTCATGTTTTTGTGGCAAGCACTTTATAGACTGCAGCCATAAGATTTTCTTTTTGAAAAAGTTCTAGACAAGGACTTGCTGTATAGTGAGGGTGGGATGGCTGAGTGTGGTGATGCTTGGCTCTAATCCTACTGAGATTCAAGACGATTTAGAGAGACCCTGTCTCAAAAACAAACAGACAACTTACAGAGGGAGAGACACGATCTCACTGTCTAAACTGGCTGGCTTCAAGTGCACTGTGTTGACCAGCTGACCTCAAATCCATAAGAGTTTGGGGCACCTGCCTGTGCCTCCCAAATGCTGGTATTAAGCATGCACCTCCACGGGCAGCTGTTGCTTCATCTTTTCTAGTCTCTTACGTGTGAGATTGCACCCATCAGTTTTTGATCCTTTTGGAGGTACTATACCCCTGCTGCTTGTTTTTTTTTTTTTCTTTATACAGTCTCCTCACTGTTTGTGAAGGTGCTCCATAGATTACAGTAAGATGATTTAACTTAACCTGCCTTTGAGTGTTTGGTAACAGCAGTGGTTTTTGTGTTTAGCACAGCAAATAGATATGGCAAAACCCAAGGGTGGGAATTAATAACGTTTGTTTGCGTTTCAAATACCCCATCTGTTGTTGATGAATTTTAAGACGGTGTTCTGAAAAACAAACCTTAAGATATACTTTGTTTACTGCTTTATCATGTCCAGAGCTTAACTGAAAATATTTTTCTGTTTACTCTGAATTATTAATAAAAACAGGCTAGGCACTGTTGTGCTTACCTGGAATCCCAGCATTTGGGAATAGAAGCAAGAAGATCAGGAGTTCAAGGGAGCTTGAGATCAGCCTGGGCTACATAATAAGACTGTTTTAAAAAAAGCAAGTAAATTATTACATGTATAACAGAAAGTAGTCTCCATTAAACATACTGATACACTGTTATATTTATGTGTAAAATATTTTGTGTGATGTGTGTGGGATGCATGTGTCATAGTATATGGCCATCTGAGGACAACTTTGTAGCATCCATTTTTCTCTCTTTTTTTAATTGGTTATTTTATTTATTTACATTTTAAATGTTGTCCTCCTTCCCGGTTTCCCCTACCCAAACCCTCCATCCTATCCCCCTCCCCTTTGCCTCTATGAGGGTGCTCCCCACCCACCCATTCCCTCCTCACTGCTTTAGTATCCTCCTTACTCTGGGGTATCAAACCTCCACAGAACCAAGGGCCTCCCCTCCCATTGATGCCAGACAAGGCCATCCTCTGCTACATATGCAGCTGGAGCCATTGGTTCCTCCATGTGTACTCTTTGGTTGGTGGTGTAGTTCCTGGGAGCTCTGGGGGGTCTGGTTGCTTGAAATTGTTGTTCTTCCTGTGGGCTTGCAAACCCCTTCAGCTCCTTCAGTCCTTCCCCTAACTCATTGGGGTCCTTGGGCTCAGTCAGATGGTTGGCTGTGAGTATCTGCATCTGTATTGGTCAGGTGCTGGCAGAGCCTCTCAGGGGACAGCTAAACAGGCTCTTGTCAGCAAGCGCTTCTTGGCATCAGCAATAGAGTCAGGGTTTGGTGTCTGCATGTGGGATGGATCCCTAGGTGGGGTGGTCTCTGGTTGGCCTTTCCTTCAGACTTGGCTCAGTTTTTTGTTCCTGCATTTCCTTTAGATAGGAACAATTCTGGATAAAATTTTTTGAGATAGGTGGATGACCCCGTTCCTTAAATGGGGGCCATGCTTATCTACTGGAGGTGATCTCTAAAGGTTCTGTCCCCACTTTGTTGGGTATTTCGGCTAATGTAACCCCTGTTGGGTCCTGGGAACTTCTTGTTTCCCTGGCATCTGGGACTTTCTAGTGGCTACTCCCCAGTTCCCCATCCCCCACTGCTACATATTTCTGTTCAATTGCCTGACCCTCTGTACTTCTCTCCTATCTCTTCCCACACCTGATCCTGACCCCCCCTTTTCCCCCTCCTCTCTCCCTCCCAGGTCCCTTCCTCCTTCTACCTCCCATGATTATTTTGTTCTCCCCTCTATGCTGGACTGAAGCATTCACACTTTGGTCTTCCTTGTTAAGCTTCATATAGTCTGTGAGTTGTATCGTGGATATTCTGAGCTTTTGGGCTAATATCCAATTATCAGTGAGTATATACCAGTATGTTCTTTTGTGTCTTGATTACCCCACTTCGATATATTTTCTAGTTCTATCTATTTACCTAAGAATTTTGTGAATTCATTGTTTTTAATCGCTGAGTTGTACTGCATTGTGTAAATGCACCACATTTTTTGTATCCATTCCTCTGTTGAAGGACATCTGGGTTCTTCTGGCGATTATAAATAAGGCTGCTATGAACATAGTGGAGCATGTGCCCTTGTTATATGGTGGAGCATCTTCTGGGTATATGTAGCATCCATTTTCTCTCTCCACCTTTACATAGGTTGTAGGGCTTGAACTCAGGTCTCCAGGCATTCACAGCAAGCTCCTTACCTGCCCCCAGCCCCTTCTCCAGGCTGTCTCACTAGCGCACATTACTATTCTTTAGAAGTCATTTAGGTGGTTGAGGAGATGGCTTAGGAGATAAGAATACTTGCTGCAAGTATGAGGACCTGAGTTCAAATCCTCAGAAACCAAGTAAAAAGCCTGGCTTGGTCACTTATGCACTTACCACTTTCACTGTGGTGGGGATGGGAGGATCCCTAGGCTTGCTGGCATACCTCCAAGTTCAGTGAGACCCTGTCTCAAGGGAATAAGGCAGAAAGTGATAGAGCAGGACGTCAGTATTGTCTTACACACATTTGTATTTATTTTTGAAATGAAAAGTTTCATTTCTTCTTGGACACATCTTACTGTGTTTTCAGTGTTCTTAATACCCCCTGGTTCCTCCTCCCCCCAAAAGGATCTCACTGTGTATAGAGATGTCTGGCCTAGAACTCACTATGTGGAATAGACTAGCCTTAAACTTAACAGAAATTCATCTGCCTCTGTTTCCCAAGTGCTAGGGCTAAAGGTGTGTACTACTATACTTGGCCTCCAGTTTTACTTTTTTTTTTTTTTTCGAGACAGGGTTTCACTGTGTAGCCCTGGCTGTCCTGGAACTCACTCTGTAGACCAGGCTGGCCTCGAACTCAGAAATCTACCTGCCTCTGCCTCCCGAGTGCTGGGGTTAAAGGCGTATGCCACCACTGCTCGGCTCCAGTTTTACTTTTTGTTGAACGCTTATGAAGGCTTAAATATTAGATCATAATACAGATTCTTTTATATAAAGGCTTGATGCGATGTACTCCAGGCTTGCCTTGAATTCAGATAACTCTTCTCTTAGCCTCCCAGTGCTGGGATTATAGACAGTCACCACTGAGCCTAGTTTCCACCTTGTATTCTGTTCTTAGAGCACTTCTAAATTGGTATGAATCATACTTCAAGTGCTTATTAAGTATGTGTGGCTACTGGCTACTACTTGCAATAGCTTAGCCCTATGTCATTTCTAGGAATACTTTCAGTGTAGCTTAAGACTGGACCAATAGCATACAATTTCAGTGATTAACAATTTCTAATAAAAGTTTTATATGTTTTTTTAAAGATTTATTTATTTATTTTATGCATATGAGTACACTGTCTTCAGACACACCAGAAGAGAGCATTGGATCCAATTATAGATGGCTGTGAGCCACCATGTGGTTGCTGGGAATTGAACTCAGGACCTCTGGAAGGATAGTCAGTGCTCTTAACCACTGAGCCATCTCTCCAGCCCAGGTTTTATATTTTTAGGACGTGTTTTGCTTACACATTGTTTCCTGCTTTTACAGTTAAATGATAGCATTCCTTATTAGGACCCTATGATGGAATTTCTTTAGAGTTACTGAGATCAGCAGCCTTTCTCATGCCTCCGTCCATTCCTTTTTTCTCTAGATATCAACAAGTTTCTCTGGATGGTCCGGATTGGAGGAAGCACAGAGACAGGAAGACACATCAAGGAGAACGACTACTATACTCCAACTGGGGAATTCCGTGTTGATCGTGAGGGTTCTCCGGTGCTGCTCAACTGCCTTATGTACAAAATGTGTTACTACCGCTTTGGGCAGGTCTATACTGAAGCCAGTGAGTGTGATTCATAATGCTAACAGCAGTAGTGATAGCTGACATACACTGTGTTTTCCAGGCTCTGCGTTTAGTCTTTTAAACTCATTTAGTCCTCATAGCAATCCAGAAGATAAACTAATGTTAATGTCATTTTATATATGAGGAAGTTGAGCCCACAGGTTACTGAACTCTAGCTAATATCATGTGATTATTAGGATTCAAACTTAGTCTGCCTCTAAGTTCTGTGCTTTAAAACATTATCTTTTATTGTATGTATATCAACAAAGAATATCGAAGTGTGAGGAAGAATAAAGGAAAAAAAGTGCTCTTTTACTATTTAAATGAATACACTGAGAAGGATTTGGTCAGATTAAATCCTGTCTTTCAGTTTTGTTTCTGCATCAGGGAAAACTTTTGCAGTACATACATGTCTTGTCCTCACGATCCATGGAAGGGTTACTAGTGTTAGACCTCTGGATAACAGTCCTCAGGAGTAGAGAGCCTTGAAAGTCATCTTGTAGACTTAGAAGACATAAGCGACATGGACTTTGCCAAGCATCGCACTGACAGGACTCACATAGGGTAGCACTTGCTTTGCTGTTTCTATCTGATACTCTTTCGTGCAGATTATAGTCAGAGTGCAGGCTGAGAAGTAACAGTCAGTGCAGGAGATGGCCATCAGCTTCCGTCTCTTTAGGAAATCAACTTGTATAATTCTCTCTCTCTCTCTCTCTCTCTCTCTCTCTCTCTCTCTCTCTCTCTCTCTCTCTCGGCTTTCAGAGCGTCCTCCAGGCTTTGACCGAGTTCGAAATGCTGAGATTGGTAATAAAGACTTTGAGCTTGATGTCCTGGAAGAAGCATATACCACAGAACATTGGCTGGTCAGGATATACAAGGTGAGGCGATGCTGCTGCGTATCTCAGAGGTTGCTCCCATGTTTACAGGTTTGTTCTAGTACTCAGTTTTCCAAATAGGGACATTTTTAATGAATGGCACCTGGTTTCAAAGTAGCTTGTAAGTCACTTAAAGTGTTATTTATTTGTGTGTGTGTGTGTTTTTAACTTTGTGGAATTGATTCTCTTTAGCTTTGTATAAGTTCCAGAGGTTGAATTCAGGTCATTAGACCTGTATGGCAGTTTTATCTGCTAAGCCATCTGACCAGACCAAAATATTACTAATTATATTTTTTGATTATTCTTAGAGAGGAGACATCCCAGTTGGCGGCTGTTATGGCAACATTTCTTTTTTTTTAAAAACAAATTTTTTTTTACTACATTTTTATATGGGGGTTATGCCATGTGTGAGGCTAGAGTGCAGCTTGTAGGGTTCTGGAGATGGAAATCAAGTGCTCTTACTCACTGATCCATCTTGCCGGACTAGCCAGTCCTTTTCTATAGTTTTGGGGATAAAGCCTCAGGCTGCCATCCAGGTTGGCATTAAAACTACTCTGTATTCCAGGTTGGCTTTAAATCAGATCCCATTTCTTTAGCCTTTGGGGGTAGGATTACAGATGTAGCCCCTGTACTTGTTGCAGCAGTACTATTCCAGGTAGGGGTTGGAATAATTTGGGGATTAGGGGAAATGGGTTTGTGTTTTTGAACTACATTTTTTTTTAAACAACATTTTTTAAAAAAGATTTATTTATTTCATGTATGTGAGTATGTGAGTACACTGTATCTGTCTTCAGACACACCAGAAGAGGGCATCAGATCTCATTACAGATGGTTGTGAGCCACCATGTGGTTGTTAGGAATTGAACTCAGGACCTCTGGAAGAGCATTCAGTGCTCTTAACCAATGGGCCATCTCTCCAGCCCTGAACTACGTTTTCTTTTTGCTGAATTTATGATACATAATTACATGATGTCATGTAGGAGTGTGTTACATCTCTTATATGAGAAAAGATTGAACCAGATATGGCATACATATTTAGAGAAGCAAAGGCGGGGATTGAGCATGAGGCCAGCTACATATCAAAACCCTATCTCAAATAACAATGAGAAAAAAAATGAACGATTGAGGTCCTTTGGTCAATGTCAAAGTTAGTCTATACTGGTTTCCTAGAGGTACCCTAAAGGGCTAGATTGACAGTAGGTAGGCTTTATCTCATGCTAATTTATTCATATGCCAAACAGGCAATAGAGTCTAGGGTAATCCTTTCTGCTTACAGTGAAACTTGTAGATCTTTCCAGAGTTGACCTTTTGGTAAATACTAAAGTGATGTCTTTATGTTGCAGGTGAAGGACCTGGATAATCGAGGCTTGTCAAGGACATAAATGTCACATTGTGCCCTGATATGCTTCGCACTGAGCGCGTCACATTGAGGACGCTGAAGTTTTTTTTTTTATATGCAGTTTATAAGAACAGCCGGATGGGATTAGAATTGTCTGGAAGTTTTGCCCTGGACAGTATGGGCTGGGCCAAGTGAAATGATTTTTATAATTCTGAGCAGGTTACCAAATGAAATGTTATGGCTTTACTTTGGTCAATTAAAAGGGGGGGGCGGGATTTTTTTTAAATGTGCCTTATTTGTTTTGATTTAAATTGGCTGATACGAGGATCACAGAAGTGAACGGATGGAAGACCATATCCATGCTCTAGGTCCCCAAATGAACCAAATAGGAGCACTCTTTCTCCTACCTACAAACTCAAGGACTAGCTCTGGTTCTACACATATAAACAACTTTGTCACACTTTTTTGTTTTTTAGCACCCAGGTACAATGCTTTCCATATAATGGGTGCTTAATAAATTTTTATTAAGTGAATAAATGTTTCTGGGACCAGAGGAGTACTGTTTCTGGGCAAGAAAGACAGCTTTCTTGCTGTTATGTCTATGTTCTCCATGTCTATTTCTTTAGAAGCTCTTTGGCTTTATAAGGACAGAAAGTTGCTGAGTGTTCCTCATCTCGCCAGTACCCTTCCAAACTAATGACGGTTTTTCTTTTCCTAAGCAGACATGTGAACCAAAAGTGGCTAATCCGGTAGTTCTTAAGTGAAACATTAATCTTAGAGGAAGACACTCCTCCAACATGAGGTTGATGATCAGTAGATGTTTCTGGAATCAGATGTAATTATGTGTACCTATATGAAATTTAGGTATTCAGTACTTCACTAAACCTATCACTAAAACTAAAACACAGTAAATGGCTCTTTGCTTATTTCCTTTAGACTGCACTAAATCTCTTAGGGTTATCCACCGTGAACTTCTGTTTTTCTTAGTGTCAGTCTGCTGTGTTCATATACCATGTGAGGCTTGATTACTTAGTTTTTTAATCCCTTGCTAAATATATACATAGGAAGTGGGAAGTATTGCTACTAGCAGGTACTTTGATATCATTGCCAGTCTGACTTCAAGAAAAGAGACTTCAAAAATGTTTTGACTTCAAAGCACAGAGATCCCATAGATATTTTGTGTCAGGATAAATAGCTTTCTGTTCTGTATAATAGGATATTTCATGTATTTTACAACATAGGACATAATCACTGATGTATATAAACTGTCTTAAAATATAGTATTTCTATTTAAGAAAACAGGAGGAAGTATATGACTTTTAGGTAGTGACAGTAGTACTCAACGCATATATGCTTAGGTGTACTTGTATACCTAAGGGTTTCTCCTTCAAACCAGTTTATGTACTGTGTATTTTAACTGTGGTTGAAATTTAGATTTAACAGATGATTTGATATCCTATATGTAAATACATTACTTGATTTATATACAGAACTACTGCCTAGTGGGAAAGGTTAACCTGAGACTTATCAATATGATTAATATTACAGGTTATTAGTAAGCTTTCTCTATATATAGTATAAATGGGATACCCCTTTTCATATCATTTTGACTCCCGGGATCTTGATATTTTCTAGTTTACACAGATTTCTTTGAGTTGATTTCATTTTCAGTTATAGTCCACTTAGTGTAAAAAAAAAAAAAAATCCATCTCAAAAGCAACAATACAGTTTCACACACATGCCCACCCACACACCCACCCAGCACCCCCCCACCTCCAAGCTCGACTTCCAGCTCTGGTGAGCCTCGAATTGTGCCTCCTGCCTGATCATTAGTAACTTGCTTTGTTATGTTTTGGTGTTTTAGTTTGAGATAACATTGATTTATATCAGTGGCTCTCAACATTGTGGGTCATGTTCTCTTTGGCAAACCTCTATCTCCAAAAATATTTACATTGCAATTCATAACAGCAAAATTTTAGTTATGAAGTAACAATGAAAATAATTTTATGGTTGGGATGATGAACGATATTAAAGAGTTGCAGCAATTGGAAGGTTGAGTACCACTGCCTTATGTTTTGTGACACCCTTTTTACTATCATCTGTTACAGTTCTAATTACTTTATCTTCTGGCTATCCTCAGCTAAAATGTGTTACTTTTGGTGTTTTTTTGTTTTTTTAAAAAGACTGTTTCATGTAGCTCAGGCCAGCTTTAAATTCAAGATATTGATGAGGCTAGCTTTGGACTCTTGATCTTCCTGCCTCTACCTCCCAGTTGTGGCCTACTACAGCTAGTTACTATTTTTCCTATATAATTTTTTAAAGGAAATACTTTGTTCTCTCTCCTACTCCCTTACCACTCTAGTTAGTTCTCCCTCATTTGTGCCTATTTTCTCTTACTGTGATCAAACACATTCTTTAAACGACTGGGTGTTTTGAGACAGTATCTTTTGTAGCTAGTGCTGGCTTTGAACTCCTGATTCTCCATCCTCTATTTGCCAAATGCTGGTATTTAGGTGTATGCCACCATGCCTAATTACATTGGGTTTACTTTTAAGAATGTCTTTAATTTTTCAGCTTGAAATAAGTTTTTAGGTTTGTTGAATTGTATTATTTCACTGTTGTATTCGTTGGTCTTTGCCATTTCTTAGTACCTTCTTGCATGTAGGGGAGTACATTCCTGGAGCTCTTCTAGATCATGCTCAGTGCATAGCTGGGTAGAGCATTCCAGACTGGCACTTCTTACATTATAAAGGCACTGGCCCATTTTCCTAATGTTGAGAAATGGCAGTTATTTTGATGAATATTTGTCTCTTCTTTGCCCCAGATCTTTTTGTTGCATCTTTATTGTGGGTATTCACTGTGCTGGGTACTTTGGATTTTCATGTGTACATAGTCAAATTTTTCTGTTTTTAAAAAAGTACTTGAGTTATAGATTCTTCCAACTCTCTGATAAGGCTAATTAAAACTTAAGTTTTAAGCAACATGGTATGACACTTTAAATACTTACTTTTATTTTCTGTGTTTGGGTGTCTTACCTACATATATGTGTGTGTATAATGTGTATTCCTGGTGCCCACAGAATCCAGAGGAGGGCATCAGATTCCTGGGAACTGGAGTTACAGGCAGTTGTGAGTTGTCCCGTGGGTGCTGGGAACTGAACCCTTTGGAAGAGCAGCCATTGGTTTTAACTGTTGAATTAACGCCCCAGTCCATGATAAAGTTATTTGAATGTGGGGCTTTCTGGGTGAGTTTTCTAAAAGTCTTAGTTGCTCTTCTTTCATTCACTTTTTGGAGATTTCCTCAGCTGTATTTGTGGTCTTGCTCTGTTTTCCCTTCCCTTCCTGTCTGCCTGTTTCTCCCCACTTCCTCTTCCCTCCCTTTCCCCTTTTGTGTGTTGTGTATAGGTTTAAGCCCAGGGCCCTGTGCATGCTAGCTAAGCAGTCTGTCAGTGAGCAACACCTCTTAATTTCAACCATATTTTCAAATACCTTCTTTCTTTTCTGCTTTTCATATTTCTAAGAACTCTTTTGTTGACTGTCCCATTGTTTTGCTGCCTTTCCAATTAAAGGCTTTTCCAAATTCTTGGCTGACTGCTTTTTTAAGACTGGGTGGTGAAAGGGTTATGGAGAATGTGTGCTTATGTTTTTTACTATACTATGATCAGGCTGGGCTAGCACACTGAGAAGTTGTTGATGTTGGTGTTAGGTTTCCTTTTTTCTGTTGTACATAAGATTCGGGTTTCTGTCCTCCTACTCAAGGATTTTGGCCAGGCTGTCATCTTCTAGATTAAAGTAGAAAGGAAAAGCATATGGGCTCAACTCTCAGTACTTAAATTTAATTGCTATTTTCAGGATAGCCACACCTTTTACTGTGCCTACTTTATAGTTTAGCTATCATTTACTATCTCAAACCTTATTAGTAGCTTTGGGGAAGTGCTCTTCCTTGGTTATACAACAGGAAGTGTTTAGAGATCTCTGCTTCATAGGTAGTCTTGGGACTGCCCCATTTTGATCTCCATATTCAGAGTTGCCTGGTGTCCTCATTTCAATTTGAGTCTTCTGGGCTTCCCATGATGCAAGTCAAGTCACTTTTCTGTACTGTCATCGTGTCTTTGGGATTAATCATTGTTTTGTTTTTGTTACCTTTTATCTTCAGTAGGTTTTCAGTTTTTCCAAAATTTCTCATAGAAAGGAATAGAGGCTATCTTTTATGTGCCCCCTCCCTCCTTTAAAGACAGTGCAGCCTAGATTGGATTCAAACTTAGGGTGGCTTTGAATTCCTGATCTTCCTCCAAAGTGCTGTGATTACAGGCAAGTGTTACAACTCCTGTTTTACTACTATTCCTTTGTAACTATTTTTAGGGAGTTTTATCATGAGTCCTCCTACCCCTCACCCCTCTTCAATTTCTTTAGTTACTCTTCTGTGTCTGAACAGATTTCTTTTAATCTGTTCAGACACATTAAGATTTTTGAGACAGTATTTCATTTATCCCAGGCTGTCTTTGAACTTTCTATATAACCAGTGTGAAACTGAACTGATCTTCCTACATTTGCTCCCCTAGTGTTGGTATAGGTGTCTCCCTCCCCCCCCCCTCTCTCTCTCTCTCTCACACACACACACACCCCTCCAGGTCAGAACTCTGATACCTTGTCTTTTCCAGGAGATAAGACATTGATTCCATTTAGGACTAGAGGAACCTCATGGGTCTTTATATTTGTTGATTTCAGAATATACATAGGAAATCACAAAGAAATGAGGAAAATCTAACAGCGTGTTTTTTATCACATGAATCCTAAACTGATGTCATGGTTTAAGTTTATAAACATTTCCTTTCACCCTTCATTTGACAGATTTCATGGAGATGTAGCTCGGTGGCAAAGCATTTGTCTAGCCAGCAGATGGTTCATGGTTTCACTGTTCCCTTGTATCCAAGTCCTTTCTCTTAGAATTGACATTTCTCTTTATTATGAGCCTTTTGCATGCATGAATATATATATATATATATTCCACACACACCCTTGGCTCAGGCTGACCAACCTGAAGCAGTTCCCCTGCCTCAGCCTACCTAGGCTGAGATTACAGGTGAGTCACCATTAAGTCTACTTTGCTGTTAGTCTTTGAAAGAGAGCATCTTGGTTGGGTATCTCCTGCTTCATCTCTATTCTGTGGTGGGCCACCATGCTCGTTTAAGAATAAGAAAGCTAGTACAGGTAAATAGTCTCTCCCCAAGCCCCCCCAAAATTAGATTTAACTGGCTTTGGAGCCTGTGCTGGCAAAATTGGTGACTCTCACTGGACTGCACTGTTCCCTCTCACATCCGCGGAGATGTGGACTTTTTTTTTTTTTTTTTTTTTTTGGTAAGACTAACCCTGTATAACTCGAGTTGCTCTGAAATAATTTTCTTGCTTACGATTCCCAAATTCTAGGTCTACAAGCATGCACCACTACACTTGCTTTTCTTCTTCTTCTTCTTTTTTTTGTTTTTGTTTTTGTTTTTTGCAGAATTAATTCCAACAGCAGTTGCTAGCTTCTCGGTTCGAATACTAAGGGGCCACAATTAAAGAGTTTACAGAGCACTCCGTGGCGCTTAGTTTGAGCCTCATAACCCCTTCCTACCAGGGGCTCCGAGGTCACGAGCAGGTCGGTTTACGTAGTTAACGGTGCAGCCTTTCCAGGGTCTGAGCGGCGAGGAACCTGGGTCCTTGGCGTGGGCCCAGCTGATGCGCGGTCTGGATGGAGGCTTCGGTGCCTCTCTGGAGCAACGTAAGGCGTAGCACACGCAGGATGCCATCTCACTCTGGGACTCACAGATCCGTTCTCACCAAAGCAGTCGTCAATACCAAATCTCATCAGCCTGTGTCTTAGCACGGCCACATCAGAACTCCTGCCAGTACTTGGAGGAGCCCTTGCTCGGTCGGTCTACTTTAGTCGCTTCTCTGCAGAGCCCTGGATAGGACAACGCGCGCCGGCTCGCTTTACGGCAAATGTGTGCGCTTTTGCGACAGCATGACGCAAGCAGGTTTTGGCGGGAAAAGCTGTGGATTTGGATTCCTGTGGCAGCTGGCAAGGGACTGCTTGGTGAGAAGGGCGTCCTGAACGGTGGGAAAGAACTCCAGCAAAGGACCCAGAGGGCTTGGTTAGTGCGGACGGGCACGGAGGGAGTGGTCCAGACGAGCGGAGAGGTGGGAGGGCCACCCCGCCCGGAACACAGGCTGGAGCCGGTGGCCCGCGGCTCCCCAGCGTAAAGGGACCAGAGCGATTGATTGTAAGCCTCTGGGGGTTCGCTTGCTTTTCCGGCTCTAGGGGTCCTTGCCTTCCGCTTCTCTCCGCGGCTTAGCCCCGCCCCGTTCCCTCCGGGTGCTGGGGACACGTGCCGTTGGGGTGGGAATTGGAAGTGAACGGGTGGGAGGAGGGGCTGCTCTGGCTGTAATTACCGTAGTTACACCCAGCTGCCCCCCCCCCCCCGCCCTGCCCTGCCTTGCCTGCAACTCCCTTCTAGGTCATTCACTGGAAAGCTTTTGTCTTTCAAACTTCGACCCAAGAAAGTGTTCAGTTTTGCATAAAGGCGGAGGACAAACTTGGAAACAGGATTTGTGATATACAGGACAAAATGTTTAAATTTAGTATTATGACTTGGGTAAATATGGATCAGATGTAAGGAGAAAATAAAGTCGTGCGGAATCATGGCAGGAGACATTGCTCAGTGGTATTACAGGTGATGAGAGTTTACACTCATCTCCCGTATTTTCTGGGATCCTGCATTTTACAGTCGCTGTGCTTGGAGTCATGGCAGTGCCTTTTGTGGAAGACTGGGATTTGGTGCAAACTTTGGGAGAAGGTGCCTATGGAGAGTAAGTTTGAGCCCTCATTTTAATTTTTTATTGCATTGTGTGTGTGTGTGTGCGTGTGCGTGTGCGTGTGCGTGTGTTCTGTCATGGTGCATGCACCTGTGGAGGTCAGAAGACAACTTGCAGGAGCTGGCTCTGTTGAAGGTTCGGAGGACTGAACTCAGATCATCAGGCCTGACATGAAATGGCTTAACCCGCCTAGCCATCTCCGTGATCTCTCTTATTTAAATGTTACCGGTTTGCTTGCTTTAGTTTTCCATCTGTTGTCTGAGTACACACTTAAACAATCCTTTATTTTGGGCTGGAGAGATGGCTCAGTGATTAAGAGCCCCGATTGCTATTCTAGAGGTTCCGAGTTCAATTCCCAGCATCTACGTGGTGGCTCACAACCATCTGTAATGGGATCTGATGCCCTCTTCTGGTATGTCTGAAGACAGTTACACTGTACTATATAAATAAAATAAATAAATCTTTAAAAAAAAGTTTAAAAAAAATCCTTTATTTCAAGTGAGAAAGAACATGGATTTTGCGTTTGTAAATCAAGGCTCTGAGTGAGTTAAGTTACGCATCCACACCTGTTCCTCCTCTTCTGTGATAGTGGACTTTGATCCTAGTGCATCGCACACGCTGGGCATATGCTCTGCGACGAGCTGCATTTCTAGGCCTGTAAAACAAACAACAAATTTCTTCTTGCATTTGTTTTTGTTCAGATCAAAATCTTGTTAAATTGCCAAGGTTGGCCTTGAACTTGTGGTACACTGTAGCCTCCCAGGTAGGTGTTACAAGCCTGTGTTAGTCGATCCAGTTTTTTCTTTTATAAGATTTTCTTTTATAAGAGAATTGTTTCCCTAACAAACCACTTGTCTTCGAATTTTAAATGAGATAATGAAAAGACCCCGGCGGCATCCCGCCTGATTTCAGGTTCTTACATTCAGCAGATCCTGGTTGTGTTTGTGTTCTTGAGTAAGCTTTATGTGCCTCCTTCTTCTGATGATAGAATTAATGGTTCTTACCTAGTTAGCTCAGGCATATATGCATGAGATTAATAAGTGTAAAGTAATGCTGTTGTGTAACTAGATCATGTATATATGTGCTGTAATCTAGACTTGTTATCGACTTTCAAAATGTCGTCAGTTATTGGATAACTTGCAAGCACAAGGTTTCCGAGTTTCCAAGACTTTTTGGGAGCATTAACTGCGGCGGTACTTCACATTTTGTCTCATTGTTTTTGAGAATATGGCCATTTCATTTTCCTTGATGAAGAAAGGAAGAATAGTTTGGGATGTGTTACATACAATTTTTTTGAGGTTTTTTTTCTTCCTAAGATTTATGTATTTTTTTTAATATGTATGAGTGTTTACTTACATGTTAGTGTACTACATGTGTACAGGGCTGACAGAGGGCCAGAAGGTGTGGGATCCCCAGAACTGGAAATTACAGATGGTTGTGAGCTACCCTGTGGGTGCTGAAAACTGGACTGAAGTCTGAAGCAAGTGCACTTAAATGTTGAGCCATCTCTCCAGGCCACCCCTCAGGCACAGCTCCGCCCCCTTCCCAGTTTTGTTTGTAGAGAAGAGTGTCTCATTTGCCTCAGACTCCTAGAGCTCTGCTTGCCTCTGCTTCTCTAGTGCTGGGGTCAAACACATGTGCCACACTCCCTGCTAGGGGTCTTTTTTTCTTCCTTTGAAAGTTTCTTTGTAGTCTAGGCTGGGCTTGAACTTGGACCCTTTTGTTTCTAGAATGCTGGAATTATAGGCATGTATCACTAATCTTTTGGAGATTTAGAAGAAATGGAATTTTGAGGTGTAAATGTAACTTTTTTTCTCTCTCTTTTTAAGAGTTCAACTTGCTGTGAATAGAATAACTGAAGAAGCTGTCGCAGTGAAAATTGTAGACATGAAGCGGGCCATAGACTGTCCAGAAAATATTAAGAAAGAGATCTGCATCAATAAGATGTTAAATCATGAGAATGTAGTGAAATTCTATGGCCACAGGAGGGAAGGCAATGTCCAGTATCTGTTTCTGGAGTACTGTAGTGGAGGAGAACTCTTTGATAGAATAGGTATGGAAAAGATTTAATATAATTATTTTACTGAACAAGTTTATATATGTTGTGGGTGCTGCTGGGGATTAAACCTACCATTTCTCCACAGGCCCTTCAACTGGTTTACTACTAAACCATGTTCTCAGTTGTTTATTTGGTTTTTAGAGAAAAGGTTCCTCCGTGTAATCCTGGCTGTCCTGGCACTCACTCTGTAGACCAGGTTGACCTTGAACTCAGATTTATCTGCTTTTGTTTCCTGAGCTCTGGGACTAAAGGTGTGCATCACCACCACCCAACTATCTCAGCTGCATTCTTAAATGTTAGATCAATTTTATTTCAGAATTGGTTATGTAACAGTACAGTTGGAGTAAAAGGCAGGCATTTTTGACTTTGTAATGTAAAAACTTTATGATTTAAGTCTGTTATGTAGTGAAATTGTACATGACTTCCTTGTTGGCAGTCATACTGAAACATTGGGAATGCTTTACAATTATTTCTTTATTTTATGACTGTTTTATATTCTGTATACCATGTGCATGCCTGGTGCCTGTGGAGGCATGTCTGATGCTCAAAGAGGCCTGAAGAGGGCACTGGATCCCCTGGAGCTGACAGATGGTTGTGAGTCATGTGGGTGCTGAGAGCCAAATCCTGGTCTTCTGGAAGAGCAGCCAGTGCTCTTAACTGCTGAGCCATTTTTCCAGCCCCGAACTTTGTGTTTAGAAGAAGTAGGGAGACATTTGAAGGAAATGAAGTCCATTGGGGTTAGTATAAGATTAAAATACTTTGATACTTTTAAATTATTTTCCTATGATGTTAGCTGATTTTTACTATTTAGCATCTAGGGAGATGAGAGTTATTTAATGATGTATTGTTAATGGACTTCAGTCTTTTGATAGTATAAGTTTCTTGTTTGCTTAAGTACAAACATAGTGAGATATAAATTAAAAGCCTATATGATTGATTCCTGATTATAATCTTTCAGTAGGCTATCCATAATTATTTCTTACAGAGCCAGACATAGGGATGCCTGAACAAGATGCTCAGAGGTTCTTCCACCAACTAATGGCAGGAGTGGTAGGTACTAACGCCTCTTTCGACTTGTTTAGAATTAGTATCAATAATGTGAGTTGCTAAATTCTACTGTTTTGACCTCCCACTTAGGTTTATCTTCATGGGATTGGAATAACTCACAGGGATATTAAACCAGAAAACCTCCTCTTGGATGAAAGGGGTGAGGTTAACATTTTGTTACTGCTGTCTGTCTGTCTATCTATCTATCTATCTATCTATCTATCTATCTATCTATCTATCTATCTATCTAATGCATGAGTGCTGTGTCTGTATGTACACCTGCCTGTCAGAAGAGGACATCAGATCTCAGTATAGAGGGTTGTGAACCACTATGTGATTGCTGGGAACTGAACTTAAGATCTCTGGAAAAACTCTCAACTGCTGAGCCATTTCTCCAGCTCTTGTTAATGTTATAATTTAGTTTAGTCATACAGACCTGTGTCTTAGTTAGGGTTTTTCTGCTGTGAATAGACATCATGGCCAAGGCAACTCTTATAAGGACAACATTTAATTGGGTCTGGCTTAGGTTCAGAGGTTCAGTCCATTATCATCAAGGCAGGAACATGGCAGCATCCTGGCAGGCGTGGTTCAGGAGAAGCTGAGAGTTCTACATCTTCATCTGAAGGCTGCTAGCAGAATATTCTCTTCCAGGTAGCTAGGACTAGGGTCTTAAAGCCCATACGCACAGTGTCACACCTACTCCAACAAGGCCACACCTCCTAATAGTGCCACTCCATGGCCTAAGCATATACGAACCATTACATTCATAGGCTTGTTCAAACATATGAGTCTGTGGAGGCAATACCTAAATATAACATAATGCAAAATATATTTCCCCATAGTCTGTAGCAGTCTCAACAATGTTAAAAGTCGAAAGTTCAAAGTCTCTTCTCAGATCCAATCACTTAACTGTAATCCCCAAAGCAAGATAGGAAACCAACTGGATAAGCACCAAACTCTCTATCTCCATGTCTAAAGGCAGCAGTTTTCACAACTCCAACTCTTTTTTTCATCTTTGTTGACTGTAACAAACTTCTTTTCTGGGTCTGGTTCCACTCCCTGTTAGCAGCATTCCTCAGGAGATATCCTATGGCTCTTGACATCTTGAAAATCTTGGGGTCTCCAAGGCAGCTTAAATGTTGCAGCTTCTCCAAAGGGTTGGTGTCACTTCCCCAGCTCTGCCATCTGTAGCACTTTAAGCTTAGGTTGATCCATTCCACTGCTGCCGCTGTTCTTGGTGGTCATCTCACAGTACTGGCATCTCCAAAACTGTCTTCTGCTGCAACTGGGCTTCACCCATAGCCTTTCATAGGCTCTCTCATGGTGCCAAGCCTCAACTTCTTTGCATGACCCCTTTAGTCCTGGGCCATCAACTGTAACTTCGGCTGCACCTTCTCCAATGGCCTTCCATGACCTCTCCCAGTGCTAAGCCTCAGCTGTTCTCCATGACCCCTTCATACCTTCAAAACCAGTACCACCTGGGTGACTCTCACACATTACCAAGTACAGCTGCAGCATGAGGTACAACTGTGGCTGTCTCTGGAACCCAGCTTCTTTGTGCTCTCAGAAAACACTTCCCAGAAGATTTCACCTCAGTGATGCTGGTCTTTCTTAATCACCACTAATTTCTTAGCGACAGCTAACCAGCATCAATTGTCCCAGTAGTCCCTTCTATTTTTCACTCTAAAGCCAGAGCCATGTGTCCAAAGCTCCTGAGTTCTGCTGCTTGCTGGGCTGGAACGGGCGCTCCCCTCCCCCATTCTGTTACCAGCTGTTTTCTGACTCCCTCTCTGCCTAAGCTTGGCTTTCCTGGAATTTGCTCTGTAGATTGACCTTGAACTGCATGGCTCTGTCTCCTGTAATGCTGGGATTAAAGGCGTGTACCACCATGCCTGGATTTAAGTTTTTCTTCACCCAGAATATACTCTGTCTTAGGCTGGTCTTGAACTCAGAGATCTGCTTGGCTTTAGTTCCTGGGATTAAAGTTGTTTACTACCATGCCTGGATCTAAACTTAACTGGGTAGGATCTTGTCCCCAAATCCCTTAATTTGTTAGCTCCTTGGACACAGGAGTCAGCTCCATTTCACTTCCTGGTGCCCCTTTAATACTTGAACCATATATTTTATATTTTTCCTTTTTCAACTTGCTATACTTGTTCAAAACACTCTACATGAGACTTAACCAGAGAACAAAGTCCCTGCTGGGCTTTTCTGAGACTTCCTTTATCAATGCAATTGACCCGAATCTCTTCATCTTAGCCTTAGACTCTTCAGAGAAGGGCAAAATGCAGCCGCATTCTTCACCAAAATACTACAAAAACAGTCTCTAGGCCACATATTGAAATTCTCCACTGAAACCTCTGGGGCCAGGTCAGCACAACTCAAATCACTCTCAGTAGCAAAGTCTTCCATATTCCTACTAGGATTAATCCCCTTTCCAAATTCAAAGTCCCAAAATTTACATCCTTCCAAACAAAAGCATGGTCAGGCCTATCACAGCAATACCCCAGTCCCTGGTACCAACTTCTGTCTTAGTTAAGGTTTTACTGCTATGAACAGAGACCATGACCAAGGCAACTCTTATAAGGACAACATTTAATTGGGGCTGGCTTACAGGGTCAGGTTCAGTCCATTATCATCAAGGAGGGAGCATGGCAGCATCCTGGCAGGCATGGTTCAGGCATTGCTGAGAGTTCTACATATTCATCTGAAGGCTGCTATCAGAATACTGACTTCCTGGCAGCTAGGATGAGGGTCTTAAAGCCCACACCCACAGTGACACACCTACTCCAACAGGGCCACACCTCTAAATAGTGCCACTCCCTAGGCTAAGCATATTCAAACCTGACACTACCTTTCTGAAACACTAGATCTAAGAATTTTCTGCTAGAGGCTTTAGAGTCTTTATGTATAAGATGATGCCATCTAGATTAAATAGATTAATTTGGCTTCTTCCTTTCTCATTAGAATCCTCTTTCTCTTCCTGTTTTTATATATGTTTTATTATTATTTCTTTAATTTTTGAGATTATAATTATACAATTTTCCCCGTCCCCTTCCTCCTTTCAAACCTTTCCCTATGTTTCCTTGTTCTCTATTAGATTTATGGCCCCTCTTTTTTCATTAATTATTATCATGTACATATTTGTATATGTGTGTGTGTGTTTTCCTAAATATGTAAGTATAACCTGCTCAGTTTTTATAATCTTACATGTATGTATGTTTTCAGAGCTGACCATTTGGTATTGAATAACAAATTGGTGTGCTCTTCCTTGGGAAGACTATTTCTCCTAATCTCAGTTTTGCTTAATTGCCTATAGTTACTTCAATAGGGTTGAGGCCTCTAGAGCATTCCCCTGTCTAAGAAGGCATTTTGCTTATTGGCTTTGTTAGCTCATGTTTAGGCTGTCATGTTGGTGAGACTTTATAGTTTGTAGGCTCTTCAAGATCTGTGTAGCTTGTGACATTCCTAAGAGATAGTCTCACGGCAAGCTCCTCCTGCTGCCTCTTCTGCAGTGATTCCTGGGCCTCCCGTCTGGGAGTTGTATCATAGATGTATCCGTTGGGACTGGGTTCTGTAACTCTGCATCTTGGTTTTCTGTAATGGTCTTAGTCTGTTGTGTAGGGAAATTTCTTTGCGGGGTGAGAACACACTTATCTGGGTATAAGAACAAATGTTTAGAATGTAGTTAGGGATTATGTTGCTCTAGGCAAGCGGTAGTTGTAGGTTCTTCTCCAGTATCCATTGTCTCACTAGGTCTGTGTACTTGGCTAGGTTTCTAGTCCTAGGTGTGATTCCTCTCTAAGTCCATTGGAGAGTCAAGGCATGTGTGCTCCTACTGCACTCTTAGGGTTACTGTGCCATGCGGTGGTAGGTGTGGTCTGAGGCATCAGAGCAGGTAGGACTGTTGATTGCTTGCCTCCTTTGGAAGCTTGCATGGTGCCTTCCGGTACCAAGATAGCTAGTCCACAGGCATGAGGCTTTTAGGTCAGTTCTAACTTGGCGGCCTCTGGGCTCTGTGTCTGTGTATATAGCAGCAAGAACTTACTTGCCTTCTACCTCTGAGAGTCAACCAAGGGCAGTGACAATGTCCTGTAATCTTTGGGGTCTCTTGGATAACCTTGACTACAAAACTCAAAAGATGAGGTCTTTGCTAAGTTTAGTATAAATGATGGTGCCTTTTACTTTTTCTTTTACATATACATAGTTTTATTTTTTATTAATTATTTTATTTCTTTACATCTCAAGTGTTGCCCCCCTTTATCCCCCCCCCCCCAAGAGTTCTTCCCCCTTCTCCCCTGCCCTTCACCTCTGAGAGGGTTCCCCCTCCCCCATATCCTCCCACCCCAGGGCATCAAGTTTCTGCAGGATTAGGCACATCCTCTCCCACTGAGGCCAGACAAGGCAGCCCTTTGCTACATGTGTGCTGGGGTCCAGGGACCAGCCCATGACATACATAGATTTCTTTTGCTCATTTTCAGGTAGAGAAGCT
The DNA here is from genome assembly GCA_028551405.1 of Uromys caudimaculatus. Taxonomy (NCBI): domain Eukaryota; kingdom Metazoa; phylum Chordata; class Mammalia; order Rodentia; family Muridae; genus Uromys; species Uromys caudimaculatus. Next base: position 79,788,221 of record CM052706.1, read on the forward strand.
CTAAAAGCCCTAAGCAAAACCAGTGTTATTTTCAGTAATTTATATATGTGTGTATATATTTGCAAATCTTTTAATATCCAGTGTTGTCTTTTTTTCTTTTGGCTTAGATAACCTCAAAATCTCTGACTTTGGCTTGGCAACGGTTTTCCGGCATAATAATCGTGAACGCTTACTGAATAAGATGTGTGGGACTTTACCTTATGTTGCTCCAGAGCTTCTAAAGAGAAAAGAATTTCATGCGGAACCAGTTGATGTTTGGTCCTGTGGAATAGTACTTACTGCAATGTTGGCTGGAGGTCAGGCTATATAATCATGAGAAAACTTCTTTTCTCTAAAAAAGTCCTATTTCTTATACCAAAATAATAAAAATGAAATAACCCAAGGGAATCTTAATTCTGTCTGTAATAGAAAGGTTGTGAGCTTAGCCTTTAGTCGTGGGTGCATCTTTCCAGCTTTTTAATAGTTTTATGTTAGTGTTTAACTCATCACCTTAGACTACAGTTACTAAGTACTATTCAGCGAGTGCACTATATACAGATTTATTTCATACAAATAATGAAGGCTTGAAGTCTGGGTGGTGAAGTTGCCAGCATGGTCATTCTCTGAGGGCCCTCTCTCTTCATGCTGTGTCTTCATAAGGATCAAAATCCCACTTTTGAGGGCTTTCATACTCATGACCCAATCACCTACCTCCAAAATCATCACACTGGGAATGTGAGAGTGAGCGATCTGACTGCAGCAGCTTTCCCTTCATTGATCGCTGGGGTTGACTTGGCTGATAGGTCTGGTGAGGCTGATGTGGACTCAGCTGAAGAGGACAACTTTCCCTGGATAGAGGAGAGTCAACCTTCAGTCAAGTGTATTGAGCAGCTTCTCTCCCCTGCTAGATCTTCCAAACAAGCTCTCACATTCATCATCTTGGGGGTTGGGATTTCAGTATAAACTTTAGAGGGAAGCAAACATTTAACCCATTATAATTAATATTTTATTCTTAACTACCTTGAAACTTGTAACCCAGAGGTTTATTTACATAAAGTATAACCTAAATTAAAAATCTCAACACTTCCTTTGGGGTTGCTGGAGATTAAACTCAGGTCCCAACACCTGCCAGGCAAGAATTCTGTCACTAAATTGTATCTTCAGCCTTAATATGATACCTTTGAAAAGAGTAAGTTTCTGTGAAACTTAGCATGAAAACCATATTAAATTACTGTGGAGGAAAATTGTATTCTTTTTATGTATTGTTCATTTTCTTTTGTGTGGTTATTTTTCCTTGAAATATTTGTTAAAAATTTATGAACACTCAGAAAACTACAATTTGTTTTATTTTTAGAATTGCCGTGGGACCAGCCCAGTGATAGCTGTCAGGAATATTCTGACTGGAAAGAAAAAAAAACCTATCTCAATCCTTGGAAAAAAATTGATTCTGCTCCTCTGGGTAACTGGGTTGTTTGAAAGTATTGATTCTGTGGGTGACCGTGTTAAGTTAGTTGCTTCTTCTTAACTTTCTCTTTTCTCCCTTTCTTCTCCTTGTTGTCATTGTTGTAGTCTTCCTCCTCCTCCTCTTCCTCCTCCTCCTCCTCCTCCTCCTCTTCCTCCTCCTCCTCTTCTTCCTCCTCCTCCTCTTCCTCCTCTTCCTCCTCCTCTTCTTCCTCCTCCTCTTCTTCCTCCTCCTCTTCTTCCTCTTCCTCTTCTTCCTCTTCCTCTTCTTCCTCCTCTTCTTCCTCCTCCTCTTCTTCCTCCGCCTCTTCTTCCTCTTCCTCCTCCTTCTTTTCTGTCTTCTTTCTTCCTTCCTTCTTTCTTCTTTCTTCTCCTTAGTCCTTATATAGCTACCTTAGAAAATGTAAGTCAAGAGGGAGAGAGGGAGGGAGGGAGAGAGAAAGGGAAGGAGAGAGGGAGAGAGGGCCTGGATCATATTTTAAAGACTGATGGTACTCATTCTGTGGATATGTTTTACTCTTCCAGTCTAGAGATTGAGGTTTTTCCTTAATTTTACTTTTAGAGAAGAGGTATGATAAGCATCTGTGTTACTTGATGCTTGTGTATCCTTTATTTGCTTAAAGTTTTTTTCTTCTCCCACAAGCAAGACTGTAGGGCTTGTATGTATTTTTTAAAAAAGTGTTATGGCTTATTTTACAAATTTACTTTTTAAGTTTGTACCATTTTGTCATTTATTCATGGTACTTTGTTGTTTTGAAACACTAGGTTTCACTGTATCCCTGGCTGGTCTGGAACTCACTATGTAGATCAAGGCTTGCCTGGAACTCAGTATGTAGACCAGGCTAGCCTGGAACTTACTATGTAATAGACCAGACTGACTTTTCATATTCAGAGAGATTGGTCTGCCTCTGCCTCTGCCTCCTGAACACTGGGATTAAATGTGTACACCACTATGCCTGGCAAAAATGAATTTTTTTAACTAGTAAGACTATAACTGATGCTGTTTCTTAAATCTTACTTTAAATTTAGTATAAATACCGAGTATGTAACTTACTAGCTTTTTTAGTTTTGCTCTGCTTAAGCAATGAAATTTATAGTTTTTCTTAATCCTTTGGGGGTTTTTCAAAAACACATTAACATATGTAACAGTATTTCCTAGAGTTTATTATTTATTTTAATTTTGCTGGATATTTTAACGTGCAGACGTTTTAAATTTTTCATACCTAAATTCTTGTCATTTGTGGTTTTTGACTTATATTTCCCTGCTTAGAATGGTCTTTTCTATTCTGATTTTTTTTTTTTTTTTGTAAAATTCTTTGTGTTCTCATTTGGTGCTTCTGTGATTTAATTTTTATGTTTGCTGGTTGTTGGCTTTGACTTTGAAATGGTCTTGTTTGCCCAAGCTGACCCTGAGCTCAACTGTGTAGTGGAGGGTGATCTTGGTTTAGCCCAAGCTGACCCTGAGCTCAACTGTGTAGTGGAGGGTGATCTTGGTTTAGCCCAAGCTGACCCTGAGCTCAACTGTGTAGTGGAGGGTGATCTTGGTCTTTCAGTCTCCACCTTCAAATGCTCGTATTCAGATGCTAGCACACTTGGCTTGTTTGGGAGACAAGGTCTATATAAGCCCATGCTGTCCTGAATATTAGACTGGACCTGACTGTAGCAATCCTCTCAGCCTTCTGAATGCTGGGACTACAAGCTGAGTCAGTTTGCATTCCTGGTTTAAAGTAATTGATTTATGTAGTTTTTTAAATGTAGGAGTGCTCTTCTGCATGTCCACCTACATGCCGGGAGAGGGCATCGGACCCCTATATAGATGGTTGTGAGCCACCTACCTACGATGTGGCTGCTGGATAACTGCCGAGCCATCTCACCAGCTCCCTGCTTACATTTTTGATGTTGGGATGTTTGGAGTTGTATGAGTTCGTTTAAAATTAATATATATTTCCCAGGCTGGCCTGAAGCATCCTGCCTGTGCCTCTTAACTATCGAGGTTGTAGGCGTGTACCATGTTTTTGGCTTTCATGTCTTAAGATTTGTCTAATCGGCATACCTCTTCGACAAATACTGTCTTGGTTTTTTTTTTTCAGCTTTGCTTCATAAAATCCTAGTTGAGAATCCATCAGCAAGGATCACCATCCCAGACATTAAAAAAGATAGATGGTACAACAAGCCACTTAACAGAGGTAAAAAGAAGTACACTCATTGTCTTTTGTGAAACATAGATACTTACAAAATACCACAAACCAGTGTCATAAAATAACTATGGGCTGTTCAAATGAAGATTTTAATATCTGATAGTGAAAAATAATTTTGTTCATTAACAACTAAAAAGAGTGCTATATATTAATGTTTGATGGAATCTAATAAAACAAGGAAGATTTTTCCTCATGAGGAAATGATGTGAAGTCTAAATTTTGAAGATTAAAGGGTGCTAATAGGTAAGGCATGTTTGACTCTGAGCAGAAGCAGCAGCGTTTGGACAAATCTTAGATTTAGTAGGTCAAGTGTATTTAAAGAACTTAAAAGGTCAGGTCAGTATGACACAGACCTTGTGTTTCTTGTTCATCATTAACCAGTGGTGCTCAGGAAATGCTTGCTGAATGAGTGGATAGAGACGTGGGAGGGATTTGAATTGATTTAGGAAAGATGGAGAGCCAAGTTATAGGAGGGCCTTTCTGGGCTGTGTTTAGGATTTATCCTGTAGCTCATCATTACTGGGACAAGTTTGAGGAACTTTAAGCAAGAAAATGACAAGTTGATGTGTTTGGTTTTAAGAATATTTCTTTCTGAATACTCTTCCATTATTTTTGATGAGTAGGAAGAGATTAAGTAATGTGGGACTTTACAGTAGTGGTTTAGATGTGAGAAGATGGTAGCTTGGGATACGTTAGTGGTCGTGGCATTGTAGAAAGGTTCCAGGAAGTTGGAATGATTGGACTGGTGAGTGCTTAGATTACAATAGAACATGTGAGTTTCATGGCGACTCCAGGTACTGTTTTGGCAACTTGGGAGGAGAAACTTTGATTTATGGAGCCAAGTAAGCTCTCCAGGAAGGGGAGAGGGAGAGAGGGAGAGAGGAGAGAAGGAGAGAGGAGAGAAGGAGAGAGGAGAGAAGGAGAGAGGAGAGAAGGAGAGAGGAGGGAGGGAGGAGGGAGGGAGGGAGGGAGAGAGACTGTTATTTTACGTCAGTTGGCATTTTTTCTAAAAATAGGATAGTATATCATGCTAAGTAACGGAATAGTGGGTGGTATCGATAATTTGAGAAGAGAACAGAACATTTTCGGTAATTCTTCCTTAGAAAGTGTGAGGAGACAAGGAGCATGGACTGATGCAGTGGAGCTGAGGATCTTATTTTGTATCGACTGTTGTTCTTTACTGAGTTATTTAAAAATTTAAAAGTTGTGGTTATCGAGCTAGTCTTTTGTTGAATACCATGTTACCCATAAAAGATGACATTAAAATTCTGGCCTCTGTGGAGCACTAGTGTAACATTTCCTTTGTTTAAACATAAAAGTAGTTAAGGAAAAAAAATGTTTATATTACTTTGCATTCAATAAATGGATTTAGATGTGGCTTTATTCAAATTGCTAGTTGGATTAAATACTTGAATAGAAGATTTGTATTTGTTCCCTTTTTTTAGGAGCAAAGAGGCCACGCGCCACTTCGGGTGGTATGTCAGAGTCTTCTAATGGATTCTCTAAGCACATTCATTCCAATTTAGACTTTTCTCCAGTAAATAGTGGTTCCAGGTAAGACTTACAAAAATGAATTTTTTTTCCTTTTTTTTTGAGATAGTGTCTTACTAAGTAACCTTGGCTGAACTGGAACTGGGTAGCCCATTCTGGTCTTGAACTTGTATTGATCCTCCTGTGTCTGCCTCCTGAGTGTTGTGATTACAAGTTTGCACCACCATGGATTGGCAGATTAAGTCTTTTTCTTAAATGTACTTATTCCCTCCAAAGAATAAAACGTGTATATATTTTACTTAATAATGCAAATAATTTTACTAAAATGAGAATGATTGTGTGATATAAGAAAATCCTGGTGGGTTTTATTTAAAGACATTTTTAGTCTGACTCTGTAGTATACACACTTATAGTCCTAGGTAGCTGCTATTGGAAGGCTGAGGCAGGAGGATAGACAATGCCAAGCCAATCTGGGCAACAAGATGAAATCTTGCTTTAAATAAACAAACAACAAACATGAAATGAATAATTAAAAAGAATGAAGCCACTTTAAAAACAAGGAATTGAAGTCACACTTTTCTCTCTTAATGTCTCAGTGAAGAAAACGTGAAGTTCTCTAGTTCTCAGCCAGAGCCACGGACAGGGCTTTCCTTGTGGGACACTGGTCCCTCGAATGTGGACAAACTGGTACAGGGCATCAGTTTTTCCCAGCCTACGTGTCCTGATCATATGCTTGTAAACAGTCAGTTACTTGGTACCCCTGGATCTTCACAGGTAAGGAACTTGATTTTTCAAATAAATAACTGTCTTAAATCTTAGGTATATGGTATTAATACTTTTAGTTGATACATATTATTTGGATCAGTAAGAAATAATTAGAGGAGGCCATTATGGGATTAGAAGCCTAAGTTAAAGAAAAGAATTTCAGACTAATTGCTGTAAACTGGTCACACTGGATTTATTTACCTTTCTTCTTTGATGTGCAGAACCCCTGGCAGCGCTTGGTCAAAAGAATGACACGATTCTTTACTAAATTGGATGCAGACAAGTCTTACCAATGCCTGAAAGAGACCTTCGAGAAGTTGGGCTATCAGTGGAAGAAGAGTTGTATGAATCAGGTATGTTTTGTTAGTTTTCGTTATTTCTTTTCCCATAGAAAATTAAATATTTCAGTAAAAGTTATTAGTGGTCAGTGAGTGTTCTAAAAATATAAGTAATTAATTTGAAAAAGAAACAATTGAAAGTTTTAAGAATTTTTTGTATGTTTGTTTGTTTTGTCTTTTCTTTCTTTTTTTTTTTTTGAAATAAGTATTCTTAATTTCAGAATCTCAAAACAGCAACAGATCTTGTTTTAAAAAAAGTTTAGTTAGACACTAACCTAGCTAAATAACCTTACTGAGAAGGTTTAAATGTAACTGGTATAGAAAATGCTCTCCCTCTAATTTCCATTTTCCATAGTGGAAGAGGTGAAAGGAAAAGGTAGACAGTTTCTTTAGCAGCATATATGGCTAAGTCCATCAACCACCTTAACTAGAGTGTCCATTACTGATCCCACTAAAAATACCTGGGGTAACATCAAAAGCTGCCCTTTTCACAAGCCAAAGACAACTTCAGGGTTACAGTAGTAAGTAAGATATTTTTGAGATATCTCAAACCTTTTAGACATGACCCAGAGGGATCACCTCTTCACTGTAGGAGAAGGAACAGAGAGAGAGAGAGAGATACTTGGAAAGGAGGAACAGAGTAAGATACTTATCTAAACTCATGTCCAACCCTCTGAACAAAGAAATGGAACAAGGTTATCAGCTAAGCTCTGTGCTTTAACCACACGACTTAATTACTGTGATCTTAGATGCAACAGCCCACCTCACTGGGCAGCTGACAGCTCAGAATACTTTTGCAATAATTTTTGTAACGCGAAGACACTAAAACAATCTGCTTATGCAATTTTCATTTGTGCATTCTGCATCTCTTTGCCAATCTTGTAGCTAAGGATCTTGTTCCAGTCGATCTTAGTACGTGTCACGGCAACTGTCCATCAGGTCTTGATAACAGAACATGGAGACCTGGGAAATGGAAAAATTTTGGATCCAAAACACAGAATCTGTTTCAAATTTGATCATTTAAGAAAGGAAGAAACTGATCCAAGGCCCTACGAAGCAGAAAATGCCATTGAATCCTGGAGAACTTGAGTAGAAACTGCACTGCGAGCTTATGTAAAGGAGCATTATCCGAATGGGGCTTGCACTGTGTATGGCCAAAAAGTAGATGGGCAGCAAACCATTATTGCATACATAGAAAGCCATCAATTTCAAGCAGAAAACTTCTGGAATGGTCGTTGGAGGTCAGAGTGGAAGTTTACGGTCAGTCCTTCCACCACACAGGTGGTTGGCATTTTGAAAATTGAGGTTCATTATTATGAAGATGGTAATGCTTAGCTGGTGAGTCATAAAGACATACAAGATTCCCTCACAGTATCTAACAAGGTGCAAACAGCAAAAGAACTTATAAAGATTGTAGAAGCTGCAGAAAACGAGTGCCATACTGCCGCCAGTGAGAACTGTCATCAGACTGTGTCGGACACTACCTTCAAAGCCTTACGTCGACAGTTGCCAGTGACACGTACTAAGATGGACTGTCTTGTCTTTTCAACAACCTCTGAATTTAGTATTTTATTTTAAGCTGCAGTTGAAGATGTCCTTGCCTCCATGTTTGGGGTCTTGGTGCTGGCTCTTGGCTGCCCTCTCTTTCACCAGCCATCTTGCCCGAGCTCCTTACCGTCACTATCATCTTGTTGTTCTGGCTTTTCAGCCTCAAATAGCTTCTCATTTTCTTTCTTGTGTTTTTTATTTGTTTTGGTATTTGTTTGAGATGGGTTTCTCTGTGTAGCAGAGCCCTGGCTGATCTGGAATTCATTCTGTAGAGCAGGCTAACTGAACTCACAGAGATCTTACTCTGCCTCCTGAGTGCTGGGATTAAAGGTGTGTGCCACCATGCCCAGCTTTTCTTGTACTGTAATAATCTGGTTTTCTTTCTCATATATTTCACTGATTGATTGGCTACAGTATTAGGGATTGAACCCAGGCATTGTGTATGCTGGGCAAGTGCTTTACTACTAAGCTGCACCTCCAGTCTGCATTCTATTCCTACTCCTTTTGATTGGTTTTTCTTTCAGTTCTGCTTTGCGAAAATGCCTTCTTTTTTAACTAAAAGTTCACTAACTTATAGCTTGCTTTAGATTGGAGAGAGCATCCCTTTTTTTTTTTTTGTAAGATTTATTTTTTTAATTTTATACTTATGTGTAAAGAGTGTGATGGTGTACACGTGTATGTCTGTCTTTGGAAGCATCAGGTCCTTTGGAGCTAGAATCATAGGTGGTTGGGATCCCCTGACATGAGTGCCAGGAGTAGAACCAAGGTCCTCTGGAAGATTGAGTGGCAAGTGCTTTTAATCTGAGCTGTCTCTCTAGCCTTGAAATGTATAGTGTTCTTCATGACACTCCTGTTAAACAAGAATTGTTAAGAGTATTTTCTGTATGTTTGTATGTATGTATGTGGCTTGACCTTATTTTTATTGCCTTAGGTTACTGTATCAACAACTGATAGAAGAAACAATAAGTTGATTTTCAAAATAAATTTTGTAGAAATGGATGAGAAGATACTGGTTGACTTCCGGCTTTCTAAGGTATTTTTCATATATTTTATTCATAGTATTTTCCTAAGGAAATATTTCTGTGTAGATTTTCAAAATGGCTTTATATTTTACATACAGTGGTCCACCCTCTACACTATTGGAGCTCTGTGGGTTGAGCACAGTTCTGATTAGCATGGTGAATTCTTATGCAGCCTTACCCTATTCCCAACTAGGATATTCATTTTCTTTTTGCCTAGAGCAGATATTTTATGCATATATTTTTGTTCACGCCATCCATCCATCTATCTATCTATCTATCTATCTATCTATCTATCTATCTATCTATCTATATCTTGCCTGTTACTTGGTTTAGCTTTCATATCAACTGTGGAAATATTGCATGCTTTTTGTTTTGGAGTAGCTTTAGTAATGACTCCAAAGGGTAAGGGTAGTAGTGCTGGCAATTTTATTATAGACTATTGTTGTGATTGTTCTATTTTACTACTAACTGTGTTACCCTTACTATGCCATAGTTAACAGACTTAGCTGTGTACACATAGGAATGCAGATAATATATGCCATGTCAAGTTCCATCCCATGTGGTTTCAGACTTCCCCAGGAAATATTGGAGTATGTCCATATGAATAGCTAGTTAGTTGGCATTTATAAATATGTCATAATAACTCACTTGTTTTTCATTTAGTGTTATAAACGTTGACTTTTGCTAGCATGTTTTTCTAAAATATGTTTTGGTTGTCTTCCCCCCCTCCCTGCCCCCGACATCTTCCTTAGTATAAAAATCTTGAGGGCTAGGGCTCAGTTGCAGTTTGTGGTGTGCTTGCTTAGCATGCACAAGCTCTGAGATTGGATCCCCTGCACAGATAAAGCCGGGTGTGGCAATATCTGCCTGTGTTCCCAGCACTCAGTAGGCAGGAGGATCAGATATTCAACTAGTTTGAGGCCAGCCCTGTTCTACCTAATTTTTTTAAAAATAAAGTATACAGATAAATGGAAACTAAAAGAAAAATCTAAATTATACCTCCTGACATTTACAATTCATAATATTTTGGAATACTTAAATTATTTTGATTCATATATAATGCCTATTGTTTTTAAATTTTTTTTTTTTTTTTTACTTATTCACTTTACATCTCGCTCATTGCCCTCCTACCAGTCACCCCTTTCCACAGTCATTCCCTCATCCCCTTCTCCCCTTATCCTCTGAGAGTCTGAGAGGGTGGGGAGCCCTCTAGGATACACACACACACACACACACACACACACACACACACACGCACGCACCCCCCCACACACCCACTTCATGTCTCTGCAAGGTTAGGAATATCGTCTCCCACTGAGGCCAGACTAGGCAGCCCAGCTAGAAGAACATATCCATGTACAGAGTGCCTATTTTTAAAATAAAAGTTATGACATTAAAAAGCTTGTACAGCTGGGCAGTGGTGGCGCACGCCTTTAATCCCAGCACTTGGGAGGCAGAGGCAGCTGGAATTTTGAGTTCGAGGCCAGCCTGGTCTACAGAGTGAATTCCAGGACAGCCCAAGCTACACAGAGAAACCCTGTCTCGAAAAACCAAAAAACAAAAACTTGTACAATATAATGAACATCACAAATTGTGTGATTAATATTGTCGTTTTGCTTACCTATTATTTTTAGTTTAAAAGTCTATCCTGTATTAAAACCAAAGCAATACAGTGTCTGTTTTCTGAGAGTTTATGTGTAGCTCTAGAAAAGGTTGAAGAGTAATTCATGTTCTGTATGCAGGAGACTGCTTGAAATATTCTCTTCAAGATTTTTGGTATATAATTAAATTATGAAGGTTCCTACTGTAATGAAACTTTTGTCACAATTGAGTTTAGTGGATTTTTTTTTTTTTCTTGTGATAATACTGTGACAAGATCAGTGTGGCTTGTTTTAAATTCACAAGCTCCTGCTGCTTATGGAAAACAATTGATATAGGTCTAAAGGTAGTAATTCTGGAAACAGAATGCATGCTTCATTCTGTTTTCTGTGCTCAGTGTAGTGAGAAAGTGAAGACCATAGAATCAGGTGAAAATTATTTATGTAACCATGTCCACCAGAATATTTGGTCTTCACAAGCGGCCTGGATTCAGGTTGTATTTCATAAATATTAATGAAGGAACCCGTAACATGTCATAAAATCCTGCTCAAACAAGACAGATTTATATGGAATGGATAACTAAGCTGGAATGTTGGTGCATACCTACAATCCAGTATTCTCAGAGAAGAACAAAGAGGAGGGAAAAAAGAACGACGTATTTAAGGGTGCTTGTTTCTCTGACCAGGGATGTGATCTTTTGACACAATTTTTTTTTTAATATTTTTAAACTGTTATTCCTAAAATAGGGTGATGGATTGGAGTTTAAGAGACACTTCCTGAAGATTAAAGGGAAGCTCGGTGACGTCGTGAGCAGCCAGAAGGTTTGGTTTCCCGTGACATGATGACGCTGTCAGCTCTGCACATTCCTGGTGAATATAGTGCTGCTATGTGACATTTTTCTTCCTAGAGAAGATTATCCTATTCTGCAAACTGCAAACAATAGTTGTTGAAGGGTTCACTTCCCATTACCCAAACATCTTCCAATTCTTAGTGTTTTGCATACAAATACTACTGTATCTTAATTGTATGTAATACTTCGGGAAAAGCATGGATCAAATTCATTAGGTATTTCTCCAGCCGTGTTTAAATTGTCTGAATTTGAAACCCGGTTTTGGGATAATGGGGTTTGCCTGCTTTTATACCAATGTAGTATCACTTTTGTAAAGTCAAAAGTTTGTTTCATCCCAAGCAAAATATTTCTTCTCTGCCTATTTAATTGTAAGGACGAATACGCACAGACCAGGTACAGTTGGTTGGTTCATGAATGAGGCCAGCCACAAAAAGAGTATCCTAATATTTTCAGTTTGGGTATATGTGCTGCACAAGGGCTTGACCAATTATAAAACCGTTTTTGAGTTATAATGCTTAAAATCGCATGTAGCTAGTCAGATAGAAAGTCTGATTTGGTTGGATGTTCACACAGTTGAACATATGCTCTATTGCCTAAGTGACTTTACTCTAAAAATTATACACTTTTAGCTAATTTTTTCTACATTCACCACCATATTTTAATGACTCTAGTAATAAACTCTGTTTTCAAAATCAGTATCTAACTCTGAACTTATTGGCCACCAAGTTTCTAGATGACACTGACTAAAAGGGGACAGGGGAGTAAGGAAATGCAGGAGTTGGCCTTTTCCTCACCTTGTACACTCACTAAAACTTTGTTTTGTTCATAAAGTTTATATTAAAATATAAAGGTACGATTGGGGGTCTTGTATTCCTTTTTGTAGATAAATTCCAACATTAGTTAGTCTGAAGCTGAGAACATTTAAAATTTTATAGCTAAAGTTTATTATATGTTGGTGTATGCTGAGCTCACCCACTTACCTCTCCCGTCCTCAGGAGTAAACTTGAACCTACTCTGTTCAGTCTCCTGTTTCCCACTTGTCGTCTCACTGTGGTTAAAGTCAGCCATTTGTTAAAAACATTACTTATTCCTTGGTAGTTTCTTCTCTGTGAAAGCTGTCAGAATGGCCCTTGTAAAGTGTGAGTGAGCTCCCTGCCCCAGTCCCAATGTTTATGACTTTTCATCACACTTAATCCCAAGTCTCATCTGTGCTGTAGTTTTATGTCATTGTCTTCATCTGATGATATGCAGTCCTGTCTCCAAGCCTGTATCTATCAAGTCATGATTACTTCTCCCCATCACTTGGCATCTGCTCACTGTAGTGCTTTTGGTCTCCACGAATTTGAATATTTCTGTACTTCATATAAGTAGAATTGTATATTTGCCTCTTAAGTGTTTGGCTTACTTCATACAACTGTTCTCAGGATTTATCTATGTTATAACATGGCAGGTTTTATTCCTTGTGGTGACTAATGCTCCATAGTATGTGTGTATGCATGTGTGGGGGGGTGTATACTCTTTTGTATCATCACGTATGCTTGGATTGTTGCCACCTTTTGTCCGTGTAAATGATACTGGTGTGGACGTGAATATTTAAATACCTGCTCAAGTCTCTGTTTTTAATTTTTTGTGTATATACTCTGAGGTAGAATTGCTATACCATGTGATAATTGTGTTTTTTTTTTAATCTTATAAAATAGAACAATTTCTTTAAAGTTTCTAACAATTGCTTTTGTTTTTGAAACAGGATCTCACTGTGTAGATCAGACTGGCCTTTGAACTCATTATCTAGTTCAGGCTGTTTCTTTTCCCCTTGCCTTTGTCTTCCAAATACAGGGATTACATAGTGTGCTTGGCCCAACCTGACTTTGACAGGACAACTGTATTTACGGCTGCTTTGTCCCTCCTATGTAATCTTATGAACATCAAAAACTATATCCTAAAATGTTGTACGTACGCTACAGTAAATCTATTTTTTATTTTTTTCTTTTCTTTTGGAGCCAGGTGTCATGTAATCTAGGCTGTCCATGAATAGATAGCTTTAAATTGCCCGTCTTCCTGCCTCTACCTCCTGAGTGCCAGGATTGCAGCTGTATGGCACCATGCCTGCATTTACACTACTGTTGCATTTGTTGTGGCTGTTGCTGCTGAGACCCAGCATAGGGCCACATTCAAGTCATGCAAGCTCTTTATTACTGAGCCTGATCCTTAAGTTAGGATTTTTAGTTCTGCCTTTTCAGAGGTATTTGTATTGTGGAGTTTTGCTGCTCTCTAGCATCCTGTCATCTCAAGGGCAATCTGTAGGCATAAACTTTTTGCAGCCTATGATAATAAGGGTTCAAGCTCTCCTCTAGCCCACCACCTGCTAGAGGTAGTGGAAGAGAAAAGTTATTAGACATAGGGAAAGGGGACCCGTTTAGCAATAGTTCTTTGGGGGCAATCTTGATCTTCTTTGTCAGCAGTTCAGTCCCATAGCAAACACCAAATAGGAACCAGCAGCTCCAGTCCTCTCAGCAGGCAGACAACATGCACGAATCAGCAGCTATAGTTCAATCCCGAAGAAACCACGAGGCTTGCCAACTGGCCTGAGGCTGTGGAAGCAGCAGAAAATTCTTTGGTGAGTTTCTTTCAGTGGCGGCGTTACCACAAGTGGAGCTCAACAACACTATGTGAGGTCAACCAATGCATGCGTGTAGTTAGCGAGTAGCGGGGCTGAGCAGAACAAACCAATGCTCTAGCTTCCATTGTCTGTGGGGTCCTATTTATACTCCTTCATCATGTGTCCTTTCACCTCTGTCTGCTTCAGGAAAACATTCTTTCACATGTCTGCTTTAGCAAGACATTCTTTTACCTGTGTGCCCCAGCAAAACAACATTTGACATAACTTTCCAAAGAAACTAGAAGCAATCGTTAGCATTTCTTACATAGCAGGAGCAGTTATAATCAGCTCCTTTGTCTGTGAATCTTAATTTTGCCTTCATTTCTAAGGGACAATTCTGTTTCATTAGATACTGAATTTTTCGTTGATAGTGTTTAGTCACTTTTTTTCTTTCATTAATGTATATATCACCTCACTGCCTTTTGACCTACAAAGGTGCTGCTAAGAAATTAACTGATAATCTTTTTTAAAAAATTTGTTTTTGAGGCAGGGGCACTAAGTAGCTCAGGGTGACCTGGGCCTCACTGATACAGTCTAGGCCCACATTAAACCTGCAACTCTTCTGCCTCAGCTTCCCTGTGCCAGGGTTACCAGTGTGTACCATGGTACCCAGCTAACTGATAATCATATTTAGGATCCTTTCTGTTCAGTGAATTGCTTTGATGCTTTCACAAGATTTCTTTTTCATCTTTAGTTCTTGATGGTGTTGTGACAGTATGTGTCTCTCAGTCTTAACCATCCTGAGAGTTCATTGTGTTCCCTGTGTTTGCAGATCCATGTCTGTCTTCCGATTTGGAAGAATCTCATTCAACTAGTCTGTCCATCCCTTTGTCACTTATGGGATCCCATCCCAAATAATGATAGTGTCATTTAAGTCAATTAAATTGTTTACATCAGGCTCCCTTCCCTTCTTATTACTAAAATTCAATTTTAAGTGGCCTGTCTTCAGAGTTGCTGATGATCAGTGGTAGGAATGTGAGTTAGTGCTGGAACATCTGACTTGCTGCATGATCAAAGCCTTAAATTGAACCCCCAGAACCAAAGAAAGAAATTGCTGATTCTTAGTTTAAATCTGCTGTTAAATTCTCTAGCACCGATACCATTTGTTTACATATTGTTTTCCTGATCACTCTCAGATCTTTGACTGAAACCTGTTGTTCTTTGAACATACCTGAGACCCTCGATTTAAAGTGTTTTTCTTTAGGGATTGTTCAGTACAGTTTTCTTCTTTCTCTGCATGTCTTACAATCGTTTTGTTGAAAGTTTTGGCACTTGGGGCCTGGAGATAGGGCTCGGTGTTCATTCAGAGCTCTTGCTGCTCTCATAGAGCATGCAAATCCAACTCCCAGCACCCATACTGAGCAGCTCACAGCTACCTACCTATAAATAGCTCCACGGGCTCCACACTACTCTGGGCACTCATACACCCCCACACACCTAGACTTATATTTACAAAATAATAATAAAAAAATTCTTTAAAAATAGTTTTTCCTTGAAAAACAAACACTACTCTTAAACTTGCTTTGTGCACATCATGGCAGCAAGGCATGTTTTGAGCCTTGGGATCAAGCTGGTGTGAAGGGTTAGTGTCTTCGCTGGCCTCTCACTATTCGTCTTGCTTTCCTGTCCCTTTTCTCAGTTCCTCTGTGTGCATAGCTGCTTGCTTTGCTCACCTGTTGAAATGTGTATATATACTTTATATGTTCATGTGGGAGGAGTGCCAGCATACACGGGCCTGGCATTTTTCCAAGGGCCCTCATGCTTGAGGGGCAGGCACTTCACCAGGCTCCAAAGAAATCTGCACTTAGCTTAGGTTGGCCTAGAATTCTTGACTGGATTAATAACTTCATCTCCCAAGTATTAGGATTACAAGTATTTCTTTCTATCATGCCAAGCTGGAGTTTACATATTTTGTTGTATTTTTCTAGCCATAACCTCATGCCCAGGTAGTTCCCCTGTCCGTTAGTCCCTTTTGTAGCTTTGTTCATTGCTTCCCATGTTTTTTTTTCCCAAACCTGAGATCCCAGAAGTTTTGTTTTCCCCTGAGTGAACTCTTAAGTTAGGAGAAATAAACTTGTCTGTCAGCAGTCCCCCAAAAGGTTAGAAGGTTGCAAATAAAGTCTGCTCATGCAGTTTGAGGACAGATATTGACAACTAGGCTATTACTCCTAAGTATGGCTTGCTGCTTAGAGGGTGGAGTGGAGCAAAAGCCAGTAATGCCAACATTTATATTTTATTCTCTTTCTCTTTAAGTAGTTTGACTATTGTTTGTCTTCAGTTTTTTATTTATTTTTAATTCTAGCTGTTATTTAAATGCTAAAATGTTTGGTAACAATGTCCTTAAGGCTTTGTTCCTTTTTTCCAAATGGATACTTAATTGATTTATCTTCACATTGAGTGTGATGCTTTGTGTGGGCTCCAGCATCCTGTTAAAATCATTCAGTGATAATTTCTTTCATTTATTGTACTCAGCATTTTGTTTTGTTTTGTTTTAGTCTTAAAATTTTTTCCCCTTTCCATTTATGAACTTGTCTATTGATTCACTGTCCTTTCTCCTGTGGTTACTGGGTATACAGTTCCTTGCTTTTCCTATGTCTAATAAGTTCTTACATCATAGATGCTGAATTGTAGAGATTCTGGGCCCCGTGCATTCCTGTGAAGAATGCTGGGTTTGACTTTAGTGGGAACTGGACGACTTGCACTACACAGCAGACCTCTCAGTTCTTTTTAGCTTTCAGATACTACAGTTATCCGGCTTCTTGAAATTCTGATCAGCCAAGAGTTTGGTCAGAGTAGGTGCTCAGTTGAGTTTATCTCCTGTGGTACCTTTCTGTCCCAGAAGTTTTCCCCTGTTTACAGCTACTTGGCCAGCACTAGTCGATATTCTCTGAAGCTCTGACCAGTGAGTGACCCTGTGGGGTTTTGCCATCCTGTAATACATGGGTTAAAAGTTAACCAGGCAGAAGCCCACGCATCTTACTCAATGATGTTTTTGTTTGTAGTGACTTCTTTGTTTCAGGAGAATTTTGAACCTTTTTAATTTCTTTGTTTTATGATTGAGTACATAATGTATATAATTGTGGTGGGTTAGTTTTCCATAGGTGAAGATAAGAACTCTCTTAATCTTAGCTTTTAATAACACATTTGAGTTTTTATTTTTCCAGTGCCTATAGCTAATAGATCTTTATCCCCCTCTCTTCAAAGAAACCGGTTATATCAACACTGTTAATAAGTGTTAACTTGCTCCTCTGTAAACCATATGTCAAGTTGAGAATTTGATATTTTAGTTTTCGGCCATAATTTTTAATTCCATTTGATCTAAAGATAGGATTATATATTCAAAAGGAGTTTCATTCAGAAATTTGAAGTTGAATTTTATTTCTTTTCAGCCTAAATTTGTTGTCAATGAAACCTGTTATTCAGATGACTTTTGAAAGGGCTATTTGTGTGTGCATTATTTACATGCATGCATGTGTATTTGTGTGTGTGCACACATCTGCCTGCATGTGTGTGTTTACATGTTCTATAACTGACACTGTTTTATGATGTATTGGAGTTCTTACGTATACCAAACTATGCACGGTAGCTCATAGCTATGATCCCAGCACATGGGAGGCTGAGCCAGGAGAAGTGCTACAAATTTGAGACCAGCCTGAAGCTACATAGTGAGTTCTAGGTTAGCCTGAACAACAGAGTTAAGATATCCAAAACAATATTAGTCATGATACCAAAGATTTATAAAGTGGTACATTTTATTGAAGTTAAAGCCTGTTGCTGTGGAACCACCAGCAGCTGATATTGAGCCTTCAACCATGTGGAAGTGATGGCTGAAAGGAGATGGAAGAGAATAGGAAGAGAGGCGTGATTTTTGGTCTTGAAAAAACACCCGGATGTTGGTATGAAGACTCACTTTAAGGTCATGCGTATTTACTTTTGGAATCCAGCTGTGGTTCTCACTAGTTATATAACCTTGGTCAATTTGTAATAATGTGGAAAATAAATAAAAAATAAAGTGTTTTATTTCCTTATTTATATAGTCAGGGTGATGCCATCTTTCGTAACTACCCTTCTGACTTTCTTGAGTTAAGAAAGAACTGTACACGGGAAAACACCTTGAGGTGAAGGACTGTTCCGAGTTGCACCTGCTCCTCTATGGTGGAGTAGATGATCCTCTGAAAATGATGGAAGTATTATGGAATTCTTAAGTGGAAAGGAGTATTTTGTAGAGAGAATCTCTTATAAGCATCGCCTGTCAATAAGAAACTGATGGCCAATGAACTGAGGCAAGACATAGGTGGGATAATGGCAGAAAGAAAGAAGAATCTGGGAAATAGAGATAAAAGAAGAGAGAGCCACAGGGGATGATATGAGGGACAAGTTGAGAGACAGGTAAATCAGCCAGAAGAGGAACTTAGAGACTCGAGGAGAGGAACTCACACTGAGGAGATGAAGAACTGGGTTGGGACTGAAGAAGTAGTAACTAAAAGTAGTAGACTTTAACAGCAGAAAAGAAGAAAAAAAAAAAGAAAAAAAAAAAAAAAAAAACGGGCTGGAGAGATGGCTCAGGGAGTAAGAGCACTGACTGCTCTTCCAGAGGTCCTGAGTTCAAATCCCAGCAACCACATGGTAGCTCATAACCATCTGTAATGAGATCTGATGCCCTCTTCTGGTGTGTCTGAAGACAGCTACAGTGTACTTACATATAAATAGATAAATCTTTGGACTGGGGCAAGTGGGGCCAGAGCGAGAAGGAAGACAGCAACAGTGTACTCATATACATAAAAGAAATCTTTAAAAAAAAGAAAAAATCAAGAAGAATGAAAAAGGTAAAGTATGCACTAAAACCCCTACATTGAAAAGAACTTTGAGACTGGCTGAGACATGAAAATGTCTCCAGATATTAAGCTAAGCATAGCCAATATGTCTTGCTGGGTCAAGAATACTTGTACTGGCTAGTTTTGTGTGTCAACTTGACACAAGCTGGAGTTATCACAGAGAAAGGAGTTTCAGTTGAGAGAATGCCTCCATGAGATCCAGCGGTAAGGCATTTTCTCAATTAGTGATCAAGGGGAAGGGCCCCTTGTGAGTGGTACCATCTGTGGGCTGGTAGTCTTGGGTTCTATAAGAGAGCAGGCTGAGCAAGCCAGGAGAAGCAAGCCAGTAAGGAACATCCCTCCAAGGCCTCTGCATCAGCTCCTGCTTCCTGACCTGCTTGAGTTCCAGTCCTGACTTCCTCCAGTGATGAACAGCAATGTGGAAGTGTAAGCTGAATAAACCCTTTCCTCCCCAACTTGATTCTTGGTCATGATGTTTGCTCAGGAATAGAAACCCCGACTAAGACAATACTCAAGGCTTATTATGCCATCCTTTCAACTGGCATAGATAGATGTTAAATTACAGTTGGTTTCATATATATGTTAATGCAGAAATGTATATTATGTCTGAAAGCTTATGTTTACAGAAAAAAAAAATCAAAAAGACAGCCTGACAAGATTCACCGTCTGTAATGCTGAGATGCTAAGATACATATTGTTACATCATCATGCCTGATCCTACCTCAGCCTGCCTTAAATAACTGTTTCATCAGAACTTGTTTCCAGGATAGCTTCAAAGAAAACTGATGACCTCAGATGACCTCAGTTTGTCCAATCTTTCAGACTGATCCAGTCAGGACTTTACTTAAGCCTGAACTTTCTCAGCATGGAGAGACTGCACAACAACTGTTATACTAGATTCCTTAAGACTGACCAATATTCCAATTTTTGTGTCCCTCCAAAGAAAAATGCCCCAAATCAATAGGAAACAATTTTAAGAGAATTATGCCCTCTTCCCAAGAGGTGGGGTGGATGGTTTTGGTAGTTCAATGGATGATGAATGTCGTCATTTAAGGGGGTGGTAACAAGTTGTCTTGGATCAGGGAGGAAACAAAAAGAAAGGTTAGCTTCAGGGATTTCTCTCTTTATCTTTTTCTCCTATCTAATGTTAGGAAGTAAATGGGGAGAAGGGGTGAAAAGAAAAAAGGGGGAAATAATAATATAGAAATAATAGGGTAGATTATTGAACCTACTCTGAGACCAAAGAGTATTAACAAGCCAAAAATTGTACATTGATAAAAATTAAGATTATAGTTGGTTAAATATATGTATATGTATATGTATATGTATCAAGTCTGTTTAAGGTATGTAATTCTTAAAAATGCAATGTTAAATTCTAGTCCATTTAAAATCTGCTATTACAAACAGATTAGGATAAAGAAATGCAAGTAAATAGTCAGATAAACTCATGGTCATGTTAGATAGTAGTTTATTACAGAAATTTTTTTTTAAAAATTGGATAGTAAATAATTAAAAAAGTGTAGATAGTCTTAAAACCTCAGAGATCTACAGAATACGACATTTAAAGATGTTTTACTATTAAAAGATCTTTTTTGACAAGGAGACAGGTCTGCTCCGGGCAGCACCCTCAATCTAGTTCAATAAAGATGAACATAAAAGAATCTACTTATGGAGTTTGCTTCAAATGTGATAAACCAGTCACTTGGCAAGAGAATGCCCTTGCCTCAACTGCAGACAGAATACTATCCAAAATGGACAAACAAGATGCAGATAAGTCAATTGCTTGGCTTTGCAATGACACGGCAGGCAAGTCCTTCATAATTCTTGCTTCATGAAAATATCTGTCATATACTGGACGAGAAGACTGAAGATGGGTGCTCCAACGGTAAAGACAGAATTTGTAGGTGACTGTCTAGGCAGCAAGCAACTTCTGTCATTTCAATAGTTTTGGAAGCTACTTGGGGTCTGCAGTCAATATTTATTCCTTCTCAGGTCTATGATAGGGTTTGAAGACTAGATAGTCTCACAATTAAGCTTAAGTTATTTAGGATTTATAAAAGTGTTATAAGGTCTGTACAAGTTATGTTAGAAAAATGATTTAAGTACAGAACTGTGACTCACCAAGATAAGATAGGTGCCAAATACAAATGAAGAAGACACTGTAATGATAATTTTTACCCGATGGCTTTCGGAATTGTTAATGCTATATATAATTTATTGATGTAAGAGAAAGCGCCTTTTTTTTTTTTTTTTTTTTTTTTTTTTGGTTTTGGTTTTTTCGAGACAGGGTTTCTTCGTGTAGCCCTGGCTGTCCTGGAACTCACTCTGTAGACCTGGCTGGCCTCGAACTCAGAAATCCACCTGCCTCTGCCTCCCAAGTGCTGGGATTAAAGGCGTGTGCCACCACTGCCCAGTGAGAAAGAGTCTTTTATTGGACTAAAAGTGGGAAATGTAGAGAGAATTTTTCAAAGCATCACCTGTCAATAAAGAAGCTGGTGGCCAATGAGCTGAGGCAGGAAGTAGGTGGGACATTGGCAGGAAGAGAGATGATTTTGGGAAATGGTAAGAGATGAGAGTAGAGTGCCATGGGGGTTGAGACAGGGACAAGGAGGTAGATGAACTGAGGAGACAGAGGTAAACCAGCAGGTAGAGAAACTCGGAGAGATGCTGAGGAGAAAGAAAGCAGACTGAGACTTAAGGAGAGATAACTAACCAAGTGGTAGAAATAGAATAGATTAAGTGGTTAAATAAGTTAAGAGCCAGTCAGGAAATGAGCCAAAGTTTATAGCCTAGGCATTTAATAATAAATAGTCTCAGAATCATTCTGGGAGCTAGGGCTGGGAAAGGAAAACTTCGAATTTAAAAAATATTTTTACATTTTTTTTTGTTCCCATTATGTTGATAGTAGACTGGAGGACTGAGCTCAAGAACAAAAGTGCTAAGTTGTGTGTACTACAATTAGAAGGATGTGGGAGACAATCTTACAATATTGTTTATGTCACAGAAAGATTAATTTGCACTTTGTATTCTCTGTTGTATCCACTTTAGGAGCCCCTTCATCTTTCACAAGTGATTGTACACTACATTCACTTGGGTCATGGATAGAAACAATAATTTAGCAAACTAGACTGATGAAAAAACAATCTGACCGAAGCCTGTGTTCTTTAGTAGCAATTTATTGCAAATAAAAGAACATCTGGGGAAGGATGGGAGCAAAGTAAGGCAGAAGACATAGGCAATGGGATATTAATAAAGATAAGGGTTGAGCTTCTTATCTGGTGATCAGGCAGAGCCTGATGTGATTAGTTGTTGAAGTTGAATATGAATTGAGCCAAGTAGAATGGTGAAGCTGCCTGAGACAGAGCAAGAAGTAGAGCACAGGCATCTAGGCCTTGTTGCAGAGAGGTTCATTCCGACAGCACATAATTTGCATTCTTGTTCCATGAGAGAAGAGGTTCATAGATGGACACATGTTCTCACACCCTTGAACCATGAACTGGAGTTTTCCACCTGAAAGAGACAGACTGGCAGTAGCAGAAAGCTTCTTTCAACCTTACTCTTTATCCATGGTTCCCTGTGTTCCCATCCAGGGATGACCAGGACTTCTCTGTGTCTATTTTTCTATTGCCTTCTTTTCTCTTTGCTTTCTTTACCCATCCCTCTAGTTTATGTCTTCATTTTCCCACTGTAATGGTGAAATTTCACCAAGCTCAACGTTTTCACTTGACCATGCTACTCTCCTGCCATTGCCCTTCCTACAAATCTCTAGTGAGCTGGCTAGCACCAACTTCCTTCTCATTCACAGCTAAGCCTCAGGTACTCAGAATTGAAACTTTTTCTTTCTTAGAGATGCACTAGAAAAATTCTAGTAATCAAATTCCATAGCCCTTTTCCATGTTTTTTTTTTCCCCCTTTCTGTATGAATTTGATACTGTTTACCCTTTCTTGATACTCTTCCATCAAGATTTCCCTGATTTTCCTGTCTTCTGAGTTCAGTTATCTCTACTGACCTAAGTCAAATTCCCTACCCACTTATGTGATCACCTTCATGCAGATATGCTAACAACTAAATTTTTTCTGTCCTACGTGAAATGCTACCAACCTTCCTTTATTTCCTTGCTTTCCTAACCTTTTCTGCCATTGCAAATCTTGGATGACTTTGCTTTGGCCAGTCAACATTTATTTTCTTCATTCCTCTTGCCAAACCCAAAAGAATTTCACTCTGTTCCTGTCTACATTCTATATTTCTGACTTTGACTTTGTGTTTGGGATGTATGACTTTGTATGACTAAATCAGTAGTTGTCTTTATCTCTGGAATTTCACTGGTGCAAGCTTAGCATTAAGATGTTAATATTTTTAGTATTTTTATTAACATTGTGTGTGTGCATGTATGAAGACTAGAAGACAGTTTGTAAGAGTCGGCCCTCCCCTGCTGTGTGTGCCTGCACACTTAAGTCAGATCAGTAGGGTCGGTAGGCAGGTACCCCTTCTCCACTGAGCCATCTTGGCCGTTTCTGAGCATCAGTAGTTTTAAAAGTTCCTCAGATAATTGTAATGTGTAGCTCAAACTCTGTACTACTGGAATTTACATGTTCTTTCTGTATACCCTTTCCTCTCCAGACTTACCTGCTTTCCTTTACCTGTGAACTTCCAGCACTCATGTGCTTTGCCTCCTTTTTCTTCTCTTTAGACATGGTCTTGCTATTGCCCAGGATAAGTCTCCTACTTCAGCCTCCCAAATACTGAGAAGAGACATATCACCTCACCAGTTTTCTCTGTAATATTTCTTACGTTAGACTACAGTCTTTCTGTACACTGTGTTTTTGATGCTCTTTTCTGTAAGGCTCGTGGTATGTAGTGTTTATGTTTATTCAGTAGTGGTTAAATGTACAATTATAGAACTATAGGGAAAATATTTCTATCTAGGGGTTGGATAAAGCAGAGCTGGGCAGTATGGTTCATGGAATGGAAGTAGCCATGAGCCCTTGTTTTGGAGATGGAATACTAAGCATAGGGTTGAAAGATCTAAGAATATGCACTCAGGTTTTTCACCTTGTGCACATAGGTTTGTAGACAGTTCCTGATTAGTTTATTCAGTGTTTACTAAATGCCTACCATTCGTTATACATTGTGCTGTGTCCTAGGAAGATTGAATCATGATCACACTAGACAGTTCTGAGTCAGTGTATGAGTAGCTTAAGGAACAACTTAAGAGCTCAGAGCTTGAAGAAATGACATTTTCTGAATCCCCAAGTTCATTGATTCCTACTGCTCCCTACCCCCCATTTTTATTTAAGAGATGATTGATGTGCTCTCTCATGAGTTTATCCCAGGAAGTTCCTACTACCTTCAAAGATCTTCTTTAACATGCACTGCTGGGAGTTTTGAGTGGTGCATATTCCTTCTCCTCGGAGACATTTTGCATCTGCATTCATATAAGCACATGAGTGGCAATTTATTGTTATGCCTGAAATTTGAAAAAAGCGTGATGATATTTCCTGACAGACCACTTAGTCAAGTTACACATATGGGGATTGGAGGTTGTAAAAAAAAAAATGAGACTACCTATAACATGTTTCTTAGTTCTTTTTGGTAGTACTGGGGATTGAACTTCTAGGCCTTAGGTATGGTAGGCAAGCGTTCTGCTACTGAGCTACAAACCCAGTCCCTCTCCCCCTCTTAACTCCCCTTTACCTTTTTGGTTATTGAAGACATGGTCTTGCTTATTGTCTAGTGATGGAATTATAAGTCTGGTCTACCATGTTTTCTTTTCTGAATCAGGGAATGTCTTCTCACTTATTTGTAACCTTTATTGCTGATGAATACTAAATTTATCTGTATGACTTTTACTCTAGTCTATATCTCATTGGTTTCTTGAAATTATAAGTAAATGTCCTTCTGTCGGGGGCTGGAGAGATGGCTCAGCGGTTAAGAGCACTGACCGCTCTTCCAGAGGTCCTGAGTTCAATTCCCAGCAACCACATGGTGGCTCACAACCATCTGTCATGGGATCTGATGCCCTCTTCTGGTGTGTCTGAAGACAACTACATGTACTCATACACAAAATAAGTAAATAAATCTTAAAAAAATAATTAAAAAAATGTTCTTCTGTCATGGTTTACTCCATAGCAGAAAACTTATGTAACTGAACTGTCATACTCCCTCATGACCCAAGAAACACACACTCCAGGCCAATTTATCTAAACAAGCAATACTGGAAGGTTAGAGTGCTGTCAGCCCTGTACAGAGTGTATCTTTCTTCCTTCCCTCCCTTCCCTCCTTCCTTTGGTCTCTTTCTCTCCCTTTATCTCCTACCCTCTGTGTGTGTGTGTGTGTTTGAGTTTGAGATAAGGTTTGAGTATTTAGCCCAGTCTGACCTCAAAGTCATACTAATCCTCCTGCCTCAGCTTCCCTGAAGTAACAGACATGAACCATCATCAGACAGTTTGCATTTCAGACTTACCTTGAAGATCAATGACAAAATTCTGAAATGCTACTGCGTCCTTATACCATCTGTAGTCCTAATCTCCTAGCAAGAAGCATAGTTTTAGGCAGACCTAATTTTGATTTACTACTTTTTAGAAATGTGACTGACATTGGGGATAATAGTTTTACCTGACTTTACTCATCTAAAAATGTTGGATAATTAACAAAATTGGGTGAAATCAAATATTTGTACCTGATAGTAACTTGAGACATCAAACTTGATTTTCATTATTTCTTTACCACAAATGGGAGCATGTATAGGGGTCAGAGGACAATTTGAGGGAGTCAGTTGTATGATGTGGACCCTGGGCATTGAATTCAGGTTGTCAACTTGGCCCAATTGCCACTCACTGAGCCATTTTGCTGATTCTAACTTCTTATGAACAAGGGAGTTGGAGAGTAGTAGCGTTCTTTTCTTAAAAGAGGGTTCTCTAAGGAAAGGCCCTTGGGCCTGAGGACGTTAGAGGCCCCAGTAAAGGGGAATGTCAAGGCGGGAATATATGGGGATGGGTGGACGGGGAGTGGGGGTGGGAGGTGGAATTCCCTCCTAGAGGCGGGTTGAGGAGGGGACAGGGGGTATCCAAAGAGGAGACCCAGAAAAGGGGAAACATTGGAAATGTACATAAAGTATTAAAAAAAAAAAAAAAAAAAAAGAGGGTTCTCTAAGTTGTGCTACATTTAGGGCCAAGTGAAACCTGAAAAATGCTTTCTGATGTTATGAAGAAACTTTTTTTCCTTCCTTCTTTCTTTCTCTTTTCTTTTTTTCTTTTTTCTTTTTTTGTCGAGACTCGGTTTCTCTGTGTAGCCCTGGCTGTCCTGGAACTCACTCTGTAGACCAGGCTGGCCTCGAACTCAGAAATCCACCTGCCTATGCCTCCCAAGTGCTGGGATTAAAGGCGTGCACCACCACTGCCCGGCTATTTCTCTTTCTTTTTTAATGATAAAGTTTCTCTGTGTAGCCCTGGCTGTCCTAGAACTGGCTCTGTAGACCAGGCTGAGCTTGAACTGGTAGATCTGCCTGTGTCTGCTTTCCAAGTGCTGGGATTAAAGGTGTGTGCCACCACCACCTGGCTGAAACAGAGTCTTTGACAGAACCATCTGTGACATATTAATGATTCTTTTACAATGCTTCCCTAAAGTTGAGTTTGTTCCCCCTTCCCGCTTCTCTCTCCCTCTTCTTCCTCTCCCCTATTAGAGACAGGGTGTTGTCTAGGCTATTGTTGAACTATGTAGCCCAGGTTGGCCTCAACCTCTAGTCAAAGACTAATACGCTTCCATTGTGGCTTACCTGAAGATGTGCTTGGAGGTGATGTGCTCAGAGCCTCATTTTCTTTGTCATTTGTCTCGCCAGACACCTGTTCACCTGCCTCTTCAAGTTTGTCACCTGAAACTTGTTCTCCTGAAGATATGTCAGAAGACTGGTCACTCGAGGTCTGTTCAGTTGAAGGTTGTTCACTTGAAGTGTGCTCAGTGGAAGTGTGTTCCCCCGATGTGTGTTCTCCTGACAAGTGCTCTCCTGAAATGTGCTCTTCTGAAGACTGTTCTCCTGAAGAGTGCTCACCTGTAGTGTGTTCAGCTGCAGCATGCTCACTTGATTCGTGTTCACTTGAACTATGACCAGTCAGAGTCTTCTCACCTGAAGGAGTTTCATATAAAGCCTCAGCATCTGAAGAGCTTGCGAGTGATAAATACTCACTTGAAAGTTGCTGAACCAAAGGTTGGTGGTCTATAGAGTCAAGAAGCTCATCAGGCTGACCTGGTGGTGCTCCTAGGATGGAGGAGAAATACAAGAATGGTGAAAATAGAAGAATGGGATCAAGACTGATTTCCTGTAGAGTCAGACAAGTGGGACTGCTGGGTTTCCAGGCAGGTCCAGATGAGACCCTTAAAGCTAGTTTAGACGTCGGGAAAGGTCAACTAAGTATTTCAGAAGACCAGGAAAGACAGAAGGGTTTAAGTTTGGAGACCACTGCTAAGACTTAAAGACACAAGAATTACATATGGGATCCTCTCACTTAAGCATGGAAAGCACATGAAAAGGAAGGAATGTCCCTACCTGACAAAGGCAGAATCAGAAATCAAAGGACCCTCATTCATGTCATCAGAAGTCAGCCACCAACCCTTCCTCCAATTCCTCTATGGGTAAAAGGCAAGAAGAATAGAGATAGGGGGAGAGAAGGCAAATGGTCCTCTTCCCCTCCAACAGGATCTGGCTGTGAGATCCCGAATCCCTTCAAACTGCAGACATTCTCCTGCTTCTGACTCTTGAGTGTAGGAGTTACAGGTGCCACAGTGCCTATCACAGATAACTTTTAATACCGATTAATTCCAGCCTAAATTGAGGTTAGGTTCTTTTTTGGTACTGGTAATGAGACTCAGTTTTTCTCAACAGTAGGAAACTTTAATCTTTGGGTAAAGGTATACGTTAAACTAGAACATCCATAGCTAGGAAAAATCAGTTGGTATATGAGTTCTCAAAGTTGATCTTGCTTAGTTTACTCTTGATTCTAAGTCAGATTGAATAACCTAGATTTGTCTTTCTTCAAGGGGGGCAGAAATGCATTTAAAAAAGCCCCCCCTCTGGTGTCCACCCAGTGTTTGTTTAAAGAGAAGACTTACCTCTGGCAGATCCAAGCAGATAAAGACCCAGTAAGATTAACTCCTTCATTTTGATTTAGGAAAAAAAAAATCTCTAATGTGGCACACTCAAGAGCTGAGAAGAAACTGAGCAAATGCTCCCAGTGTTGACTCAGAGCCTCTGGGAATTCTAGAACTTGAGAAACAATCTATGTGTCCTCACAATGGGTTGTACCTCTTATGTCCTGTTGAGGCAGGCTGTCCCATAACCCATGGCATTGCCACTAGTGAAGAGTATTTTCTGTGTACAGAATAGTGTGTTAGGGGTAGCTTCAAAAACAAACAAAAAATGTTACCAGAACACACATGTTCTTTTAGTGAAAGTTTAAAACAGTACTTCTTTTCAGAGGGTTGTCAACAGTGAACTGTGGGAACCTGGCTACTTTCTGTTTGACTTAGCATTTCATGGCTCTGGTTTGTACTCTGGAAGACTGATCTCTGCTGAGATTAGCTGAGTATTGAGTGGATTTGACTTAAGACTAAGGTTAGTCCTAAGATTGGAGGGCAGAAAGTGCTATAGTTGGCACAGGCTGAGTCTTTACACTTTAGAAGTCTTCTTGGGTGTCCTTTCTCCCATGACCCCAACTTTGACTAGGCCATAGTAATATGTTTTCTCTCTTCCTACTTCAGCTTAGGGATAGTAATGGTTTCCAGCTTCTAAACTCTACCTGCCCCAAGTTTCCTTTTTAAATTTTCTATAACACCACATGCTTTTGAGAAAAGTCATTTCATATGTACTTGTGAGGGCATGGTTTATAGGAATCAGATGGGCAGCTCAAATGGTAACTAGAGTTTACACAGAATAAATGATAAAGGGACAGGAGCTAGCCAAGCTGAGTAGATGAGGTGAGACCTCTATCTGCCATAAAGCTACAACTCAGGATGGCAGAGATCTTCTAGCCACCACTCATACTCTTCCCTATCCCACTTTTTGCACCATGTGCCACTGAATGTTGGACCTAAACTTAAGTGTATCTATTTCTATTATAATTAAGATTCGTTCCTCCATTGAACTTTAAGCCCTCGGAAAGTAGGGACCTTTTCTGTCTCCACCATTGTACTCCTAGTACCTGGCAGCATGCTTACTACTTAGTAGGTACATAGTAAATTTCTTGAGTGAAGGAATCGATGACTTGGCTTTTCTGTATGTTCCCCTGCTTCATAGAGGAGAATCTATAGAGAACTAGATAGGCTAGCTTTAACTTGTATCTTCTGAAGAAAATGGTCACTCTGGGGTCACACCATTTCTAAGTTAAACCAAGGAGGCATGTTATATTTCATCTTTGTCTTTGTTCCAACTATACAGAAGTAATGAGCTATAGAGAGCTGAATGGTCATTTAGGCTTAATCTGTCTTACCTTGCTTGAGTTGGAAGTCTGAATTAGGATCCTTTTAAGCCTCAGAGTGGACTCATTTAGAAAATTGAGAGAATGTTCTTCACAGAAAGAACCATATCAATAGCTCCTTTCCTTCATAGGGAATAGGCTGTTTTTATTGATAGAAACTGTGGAAATTAGTCTAAAAAAGGTGCTGTTGGTACTATCTACCAGTTTAAGGTTGTCAGCATCCCTCCTTGGCATAGCACCAATTTCAATGTCCCTTAGATTGGTTTTCCCTAGACTTCACATTGGACAATTTCCCCATGTACCTAGCAATCTGGTGCTTTGAAATCCTCTGAGCATTTAGGCATATTATGTGTAGGGGAAGACACATGGTGATATAAGTTTGAATTGCTTAGGCATCCAGAGGTATTCTAGTTCCTGACTCCTCCTTTCATCAACCCAATTTGGTATTGAGAAGCTGATGTTCTAGTTTCTAAAGCCCCTAAATTGGTGAAAAAAAATCAGCCATTCATGCCCTTGTAATTTTTGTGGTCTGCTTCAAAATGGTCTGAGCCAAATGGGGCTCTCACAGGACTGTGTAAGTTAGCTCTAGAGAACTGAGTTAAAAGACCATGTAGACTGAGGGGCTGAGACTATTGGAGGCCCAAAGTAAGCAAGCCAAGGGGTCTAGGAAACAGAATAACAGAAAAGTATATAGAGGTAAGATATATCATGCCTCCTGGACCTTATCCTGAATAAGTTATGTGTGGTCATGTACTCCATTGACCAGGTTTCATAGAGACCACAACATAGTCTGTGACTTCAAAGGTGGGTCTAGATATACACTAGCTCTAGGAATTTAGTCTCTCTTTCCCTCTACTCTTGTGTGCGTGTGTGTGTGTGTGTGTGTGTGTGTGTGTGTTATGCTGGGAGCAAATTCAAAATCTTGCATCTGCTAGCCAAGTCCTCCACTGCTGAGCTGGATCTCCATTATATAATTTTGCCTATACTGTTCTTGAACTTGTGATCCTTCTGCTTTTGCTTCCTTAGTGCTGGGATTATGCATGTGCCACCACACCTACCTTCTATGTGCTGTTTATTTTGTGACTTCTGCTTACCCACATCATGACTTTGATCACCTGGACTTACTGTTTATTACTTCTGCTTACTCATAACTTCTGCTTATTTATGGCTTATTCATAACCTCTTTGGCATAGCGTGTGTCTCTGTTTGGTTTCTGGCCTTGATACACATTAGTCACTCTTCTCACATACAGAGTTCTGAATGGATAATCTGAGCTACTTAACCTCTTGTCAATCCTTTTGCACAAACTTAATGCAAAGCTGGGTAATAGGTCTTTCATAGAATCCATAATAGTCACAGTGGACAGGCTGTGTAATCCCTAGTGTGGCCATTTATGTTATGCTGAGAAACCTAATGGAAGGGTTGTGGCTGTGTAGACATTAGAAGGCTTCCTACAGGTTGTGGGGAAGTACTGAAACCAGAGAACATATTATTTCATCCGTTCATTGCTAGAGCCAAGGGGGAACATCAAGATTTTCTTAGTCCATTCTTACATATTCTTTCTCAGTCTTAACTTTCTACCCTTTCCTTGTCTCCACCTTTACCCAAGGATCTATTTTAAGCTGCATGTATATACAACTTACTTGTTCTGTAAGTATGCAACACTAACTATATTTGCATCTCCATTTTCATGAAGGTATGTCTCCATTGTATCTTCCTGATAATTACTTCCTCATATTTCCTAAGAACTCTTCCATGCTAATCACCACCTCCAAATGGAGAACTTCAAACTTCTACCTATCTGGCCCACAAACCTCCCTCCTTAATGCAGACCCATACATCCAGTACTTGTTGAACATTTTTCTCTCAATATTCTGCAACATCTAAAACTCAACATCTATAATATATAATTCCTATTTATAGTCTGACTCTGTTCCCTCCGTTATCAGCCCTGTCACAAACTCACGATACTCAAGCCTGAATTCTGAGAGCCATACTGTCTCTCTCCCTTGGCTTCATTTCACACATGATAGTTTGCAGCTCCCCTCTTTCACCAATACCAGTCATGTTTCCATCTTTCTCGTTTCCCTTTGAAAACTTTATTTATTTATTTCTGATGCCAAAACTGTTTATAAAACTAAATTTTATTTATGTGTAAATCAGAGTGTTTTGCACACAGAAGTCACTGGAGTCATTGGTGGTTGAAAGGGATCTGGTGCCTGTTCTCACTATTTGATCTGAGTGGTAAAAAGACCAAAGCTTACAATAGTCTTGAAGGAGAATAAATAACGTGTTTATGTGGAAGAATCAGTATAATATCAACCTTAGGAAGGGAAGTACAGTCTAGATATACATTTATTAGCACTGTGAAGCTACATTCATTCATTATGGTTTTTTTAATTTTTTTATTTTTATTTATTTTTTATTTTTTTATTTTTATTTGTTTATTTCTTTTATGGTCTTGCCATAAGCCCAGAGCCTTGAGCTTGCTAAACAACTGCTCTAACCATGGAGTCTCAAGCTCTTCAACTCTGCAGTGTGACACATGAAAAGAGTGAAAGCAATCAGATTGAGTGTGTAGAAGGTAAAGTGCCTGTGCTTGAGGATTAATGATAAAACAAGCAGATGTAACCTGTAGCTAATTAGAATTTGCGGGTTGCTATAAACAAAAACGGTGCTTAAAAGTATATAGAAAACTGACTTTTCAGCCGACCTAGTTAAACCCAAATAACTCTCAGGTATTTCCATTTTGTGTATCTAGCTCATGACCAATCCCCTCTTCCCTTCAGAGAGAGGTATGTCATTAGGTGAAGGGTCTGGTGCAGGGAGCACTATGTATAGGGTTAGGGATGATATGAGCTACCATACCAGCATCTGGAAGAGCACATCTATTTTAATACCGAATTGGTAGATTTTCAGTTTTTTTCCCTTCCCAGCTTCTTGAATACTAGTGAGCTGGCTTTACCAAAACACTTCTTTTGGAAAATTGGGTGGTTCCAGAGGAAAAATTCTGTAGAATTTGATACTTGACTAAACCCAGAGTTATTTGCCTGTGGAGCTTTTTAGTCTAATGTGAAGCTTGACCGCCACCTCCACCCCATCCCACCCTCAGTGATCTATGCGGAGCCAGTGTCCAACGGGAACACATGGTTGACAATCACTACATAGTTAAGAGTATCCAACATAAGAAACATACAGAATCAGCATCATAAACAGGTGGAAAGATCTTCAGATAATTTTTTCTTAGTATTGATTTCTAAGATAAAAACAGGCTCTGAAAAGTTACAAAAAAGATCAGGACAAAAGTAATAGCATTACACTTCTCAAAGGCAACAAAGGGAAGTAGGCCAGGAATAGCATATAGAGAAGTTTTGGGAAAAATTTAACCCAAATTTCTTTTGTCAGTTTAATTAGAGAAGAGAATTGCTGGGGTCCAGGAATTGCCTCACAAACCACACAAATACCAATCTCAGGGATAGTTTATTGAGTATACACCCCAGGACTGGTCAACCAGGGACATGGCCCAGATTCAGAGACTGAACTATGACCCTGAGTTAAGATCCTACAAGGTTTTTGGGCCCCAAATCCATAAACATATGTGCCAAGTTATTTCACTAATCAGGATTTAGGGATAGGGGATTTCCTTAGGAATATGTCTTGGTTGGTTGTACATTTTATCCTCCTCCGATTGGTTGGGGTATTCAACTGGCAGGGGACTTGCCTTGTTTAATATTCATGTCCACCAGGATGGGATATGTCTAACATTTATGTCTTAACTTGCCAAACTTGTCAGTTTCCAGGGAGGTCTTGGGAACTTAAACTTTACGTGACTACTCAAAATGGAAGTCTTATGCCAAATAGTTTCTTATATTGGTATACATGTCTCTCTTATGTTGGAGTCTATCCCAGGGGCAGCTTATACCATAAAAGCTTATACGCAGGTGCAGGAAGTGCTGTCGGGTGGTTGGTTCTAGTCTAGTTATTGTGCTATACAAAACAGTTGGACTGACTTCTATTGTGATTGCTTTCCAAGGGGACAGAACATAACAGAATACATGATCAATCTTGGCATTGAAGAAGTTTCCTACTAATGGCAAATTAGCTATTATAGGGCCTGTTACCTAGGCCTTAACATTTTCCCTAGGCCATACCATTTTACTTAGGCCTTAACATTCCATCTAGGCCTTAATATTTTCCCTAGGCCTTAACAAGAATAGCGATCTTTTTAGAAAAAGTCTCAAAACAAATGGTTTCATGTATTGAGAGGGATACCAGCCTGCTTAGTTTAAAGAGTATTTTTTTTCTCACCTAGCAAGTCTAAGACAGGCGGTTGCTGACACCATGTCAGAGGCCTGAATGTCTGAATGTCTGAAATGTATGAATATATGAAATTCTTTTAGCGTTCCCCTTGTTCTCTCTTTTCACAGCCAGCAGGTGGCAGCACAGCCTTGGGTGTTACATGCACACAGGCAAGCTTGGCTATTGCTGTGATCACAAACCTTTTGTAAACAAATGGATAGAATTAGAAAAATATAATCCTGAGTGACCGGAAAGGACATGCATAATATGTACTCACTGATAAGTCGATAATAGCCATAAAGTACAGAGTACCCATACACCCCACAGACCCAAAGAAGTTAAGAAGGAAGCCGAAGCAAGGATGCTTGAATCCCTTTTAGTAGGGGAAACAAAATAGTCATAGGATGCAGAGGGAAGGAGAAAAGTGGGTAGGAGAGGGGAGTGGGCAGGATGAGGTTGTAGGAGTGGGGTGGGGGTGGGGGAGGACAGGAGAGAGGCTCATGTGGCCAGGAGAATGAATAGAAATCTGCAGCTGCCAGGGGAGGGGTGGGTCAGGGATAGGCCCGGGAGTGAAGAATCTCTGGGAAGTCCCAGAGACCTGGGATAGGGGAGGCTCCCAGGAGTCAATGCGGGTGACCTTAGCCATGTGCCTAACAGTGGGGACATGGAACCTGAAGAAGCCACCTCCTGTAGCCAGACAGGACCCCTAGTGGAGGGATATGAACACCAACCCACCCACCTAACTTTGGACCCAAAATTTGTTCTGCATAAAAGAAATACAGGGATGAAGCAGAGATCAAAGGAAAGGCCAACCAATAACTGGCCCAACTGGAAACCCATCCCATGGGCAAGCACAAATCCATGACATTATTAAAGATACTCTGTTATGCTTGCAGACAGGAGCCTAGCATAACTGTCCTCTGAATGGCTCTACTCAGCAGCTGACTGAAACAAGTACAGATAACCACAGCCAAACATTAGACAGTGGTCGTGGACACTTATGGAAGAGTTAGGGGAAGGGTCGAAGACCCTGAGGGGATAGGAACCCCCACAGGAAGACCAGCAAGAGTCAACAAACCTGTGACCTTTCAGAATCTGAGCCACCAACCAAAGAACATACATGGGCTAGGCTGAGGCCCCCGGCACATGTGTAGCAGACAGGCAGCTCAGTCTTCATGGCTGCCTTGTTTGACCTCAGTGGGAGATGTGCCTAGAGACTTGATGTGCCAGGTGGGGGGATACTCAGGGGGTCCCACCATCTCAGAGGAGAAGGGGATGGGGGAGGGACGCTGTTAGGGAGGGGCTGGGGGGCACAATTTGGCATGTAAATAAGTAAATACAAAACAAAACCCCAAAGCTTTACCACTACAGTTAGTGTCCTGCTCTCATCCAGCTCTGCCAGGGATCAGGCTTGACTGCAAAGCCAACATGGAGATGTAGAGCTGTGTTCTTAGTTAGACAACTGGAGAGAAACCTTTTGCTTTCAATCAGGTTGTAAGAATTCAAGTCCATGCAGCTATAGGACTTAAGTCCTCACTTTTTTGAGGGCCTAAAGTGGGAAAGAAAATGGAAATGTGGACATTTGTATTGAGATTCTCTTGGAAGGTGTGGGAAGCTTAGCAATAAGCATAAAGTTAATTGAACAATGCAGTAATGTTTTTAGGAAAAAGTGTTTTGCTTATGAATAAAATGAGTGTTTAGTAAGGATCTGTTGTGGGACATCGGGATTTGTCTGTTTAGCTATTTTCAGTAGAAAGGTGTTTAAAGGACTAGGTGCTTATAAATGAGAGGAATAGAGAGAATTCTCTGTAACCCTGTAGCCTGGGCCTTTGACATTGGCTTCTTGGAGAACTTGTAAAACTGGCCAACCAGAAGAGCTTCCAACTCTCACATTCAGGAGTCACCCTGAAACATCAGGGAGCTTCCATAGAAATGTTTTAGTAATGCATCCATTCCCACATGAACCAGGGGTCTGCTCTGCTACCACCAAGAATTTCATCTGTAGATCTATACTACACCAGCCAGGTTGACCCTGGCAAAAATCATGGCTTTGGGGCTGGTTAGATAGCTCAGTGGGTAAAAAGCACACACTGATGAACTTCACTACCTGCATTTGAGCCCTGGACTCATATGATGGAGAGAAGGAACTCCCCAAAGTTGTCCTCTGACCTTCACATGAGTTTATCCTCCCCTCATAAACAAAAAGTGTAACAATTTATACATTTCTAAAATGTGGCACTTTTGAACCCTTTCTCTTAATATTATAGACAGCATCCAGATCTTTAAATATTTGCTAATAATAAAACAAAAGCCCACTTGCTAGTTTTCTAAACATGCACATCATGAGAAATAGCAGAAAGATAGCCTTCATCGTTACATTACAAATAATGGGTGAGATTCTAATCATGTTCATTATCATAGTTAGATGTTGCAGGTTTTAGCTTCCCAAAAATTTACATATAAGGTTGGAGAAGATGCCGAGTTTTAATCTAATACATGAAGGCCAAAATGATACTCTACCATGTTCAATGTTCCCTTTGCCTAGAGACCTTTATCTTCAGACTCTTGGCCTAATTTGAATCATGCTTCTCTGAGTCCTCTTCTCATTCCTGACCTGGGACTTTCCTCTTTGTTATTGCAGAATCCAAGTTGAATAAAAATCCTGCTAAGTCAGTCTATCAAACATATTTCTTACTATCCTAGCCTGTCTTCAGGTCAAGAATTCTGTTGAATCCATCTGGCAAGAATCTCCCTCTTGTCTACTACTAGTAATTATCCATCCACTGACAACCACACACTTGGTTTTGTATTTGAATTAAAGGCCAATCTCTTGTCAACTCTTGCAACTTTTTGCATTATCCTATCCTTGAATAAAACCTTCTGTGTCGTTAGCAAATGTCATGGATATTTACCTATTATTTTTAACCTTATTCTTTACTATTATGTGGGTATGATGTGTGCACATGTATGCCATGGTGTGAGTAGAGGTCAGAAGTCAACTTTCAGGAGTAAAAATAAATAAATAAATAAATAAATAAATAAATAAATAAATAAATAAATAAATAAATAAATAGAAAAAAGTTTAAAAAAAGTAAAAAGAAGATCTTTTTCTACTTTGGATTCTAGGGATAGAACCCAAGTCACCAGGTTTAGCTTGTCTTTGCTACTTTGTGGGTTCATTTTTCCCAAGTTTTACTCCCTATTACTAGATAGGAGAGAAAGAAGAATAGAGGGGAGAAAGAAATAGAGATCTCTGAATCTAATTTCTTCTTTTTCTTTGAGCATGACTACTAACAAACCACAAACCCATCCCCCAGTGACCAATAATCACTTGCCTTCGCCTCTTGGGGCCCTTGAAAATATATACCCTGAAAAGTTCCCAGAATTCCAAACACCACACAATCACAGAAACTATCTGAGGCTGGCAAAACCATGCCTCTCCTAGAGCACCAGACAAATCATAGTCAGCTGCTGTGGTTAGTTCAAAGCAGCCTAATATACCCATATCTGAGATTAAAATGAAAACAGAGTCTTGAATTTCTGTGGTTTTCTTTGTTTCTTTTTTCATAACAGTTTGAAACTTTAATTTCAATAAATTGGAAAGTTTGGAAGAAATGAAAGAATGAAGAACAATGTTTCTCCAAGCATTATCCAAAACAGAATATAAAAGAACTTTTACAAATTCATCCTGTGGAGGATATGTTATCTGATATTAAAGTGAGTGTTTCTGTGTTTTTAAAGAAACCAAAATTCCAGGATTTCCACTACAACCAGGCTTGCACAGCAAGTATGGAGAAGTGCTGAGCCATTTCACAGACCCTTATATTTACCTTGTATATCATATGTCTGCTTGCTTTACTCCCCAAGCATGCTTTATTGAATTCAATGACTCAGATATGTCACAGGAAGACTGTGAGAAATCACGTCATGCAGCTGCCTTTTGTCTTACTTCATTGCTCTCATCACTGCCTGACAAGGTATCAGTTTGTTTATCACCTATATGGTTTTATCTCCATACTCACATGTGGTCTGGCACATAATGAATATCTGAAGGGATGAGTAGACACTGATTTACACTGCATTGTGGATTAGTTACATTGGGGTAGGCAGTGGTGGCATATGCCTTTAATCCCAATACTAGGAAAGCAGAGTCAGGAGGAGGTCTGTAAATCTGAGTATCAAGTTTTACATTTGACTGGTTTGAAAACCAAGTGTTATCCACAAATGTTTTTAAGATACACTTTTAAAGATTGAAATAGTGGAATACTTGAAGCTTGTGGTGGCTGTCACCCCAAATGTCAAGGAACATATGGGGACAGAATCTTTGTTATGCTTTATTCAGATAACTGGTGATCTGAGATGTTTTAGTGTTTCATCTCAAGCTGGCTGTTTTATGAGGAGTAAAATGAAAGTGGTTAATTCTCAGGGCTTACTTCTCTGGTCAGGTGGTCACCATGACCCTGAAATCTGTGATTCCCACACCTCCCTCATTATCATCTTTTGGGTCAGGTATATCTAAGTATTTATCCAGGCATCACTTGGGGTGGAGAGTTCATCTAGGACAAACAAGCTTTTAAAAGTGTGTTTGCAGATTCTTCTCTATAAGTACTGTAACCACCTTCCCATTCCTTATCAGATATACAAAGGCTGCAAGAACAAACTTACATGATACAAATACTAATGAAAGGACATACTGTTTAGGGGAAGACAGAAGGTTACATACCCTTAGCATTTTCTCTGAATTCTAAACAATGCTTTAGGTGGAAGAAGGACAATGTAGAAAGAGTAAACAGAAGACAGAGACCAGGTAAAATCCAGAAACAACCTTTATTATTATAAAAGAAACTGTAGACTCTAACATAGAGCTCTGGGCAAAACTGTAGGGAAGGTGAAGAAGCCCCCTGTAACGAGCTCGCTGCCCGCCTTGCCTTGGAGGGCCCTTCCAAGGAAGACTGTCGACTAGGTTCGAAGTTCCCACCAGCGGGTGCTTGCTCCGTGCTGTAGAAGGAAGCCATTGGTAATAGAAAGAAGCAGGAAACAAAAGGATGCGTGGAAGCAAGACGAGATTCCGTTCAAGCTCCGAGACAATCTTTATTGTTACAATGATTTAAGCACATTAGGGAGGGAAATGGCAGGGGCGGGGAGAATCCACAATGCGACCAGACATCATAATTATATGCCATAGTTGTCCCTGGACTGGACGTCTAATCCGGAAGCAGGCTGGGGAGGGGTAAATGGAATGTCCGCTGTGAAGCCGGAACTCTTTCTGTTGCTAATCAAGCCAAGCCTAGGAGTCAGGGCCTAGAGGAAACGCCTGCTGAGCGATCCGAGACTTTGTGGCTAGCAGGATAAGTCAAAACCTGGGATCCTTCATCTAGCAGAATGTGCCAAAGGCCAAGGCCTTTGTCTCCGACAGCCCCCCAAGTAAAACTGCAAATACTCAGAAGTGGGGAGCCTCTGGGAGCTCCAAGTGCACAAACAGGCCCTCTGCAAAATACAGTTTAAGTTGGGAGATCTGTGTCCTGAAAATCAAGCTGATGCTGGAGAAGGGGACTTCTTAGCTTCCTAGATTGTTCATTGGTGGCACAGCAGGAATGTGTTTTACTAGTCTTATAGTTAAAACTTTGGCCACAAAGAGTAGAACATGCTTCCTATTTTATTACCAGAGGCCCTACTCCCTGCCACTTCTACTGAAGTAAACCAGAAAACAGAGATGATAGTTCTAGTCAAGTCTAAGTTTAGGAAAAAAAGTTAGAGACTATCTATCTCATAGAAAGGGTCCCCCATATTTGAAAGGGGGGAATATCTCAGGGAATTTTAAGGGGGCAATGAGAAGAAAATTCCTGCACCTGGAGAAGTTCTTTGAGCCCCCCTCCCTTTTTAGAAGCATTGTATGGCTACGCCTTTCTTTGAAAGTCTCCACCTCTTTTCCCATTGGCACTGTCAATTCAGAGTGTCTCTATGTGAAAGGACAGGTTGTTACAGAGGAAGACTCAGATGGGATGAAGATGAGTGAGGCTTTGTTTACAAAGCCCAGGAAAGTAAAGGTTATACGTACCTAGTAAAACCTGGATGCTTCTTTATAAATTCAATTGTTGTTTTCACTTTGAAAGTCTTTTGTTCTGTTAACATTATTATGTCCCTAAACCCTAAAGGCCTCCAACTCTCCAATGGCTTAGTGAGCCACCACTCAAGAGTCACTGGATCCAGGAATTAGGATTTGTGTGACTTGGATTCACATTTTTTTTTTTTTTTTTTTTGGTTTTTGAGACAGGGTTTCTCTGTGTAGCTCTGGCTGTCCTGGAACTCACTCTGTAGACCAGGCTGGCCTCAAAGTTAGAAATCCACCTGCCTCTGCCTTCTAAGTGCTGGGATTAAAGATGTGTGCCACCAGTGCCCAGCTTGGATTCACATTTATCGAGACTGACCCAGCAAAACATGTAATAATTGATTTAACTCCATGAGAGGAAATAACTGCCAACCAAGGTTACTATGTCCAGCAAAACTATTACTTAAAATTGGAGAATTAAAGGACTTTCTTGATAGTAGAGCCTATAGTGATTCATGACTACACACCAGCATTAAAGGAGATACTTACAGGAATCCTACACTGGAAGGAGGAAGCCAACCACAAACCTAGGAAGGAATACATTTTATGAGAGAAATAGATAAACAAAAATCAGGTGTAATCTAACATGTTCAACTTATTAAATAAGCAAACTCTTAGATGAGTAAAGAAAGAAAAATACTAAAATCAACAAGGGAAAAGAATTACAGAATCAGCAAATACATCTCAGTAATAACCCTAAATTAAAAATGGTCTCAAAATATGAATGTAAGTTGTCTGCAAGAAACTGACTTTCTGACTCAAAAGGCAAGGATGGGAAATGATACATCAAATAGCTGAAATCTGATAGCAAGCAGGACTAGCTATAATTCCATCACTTTAAGTGGACTTGAAGACAAATTAGTGAAAAGAAATAAAGGTTATTGTCTTAGGTTTTTTTCCCCTGTTGCTGTGATGCAACATTCTGACAATAGGAGCTTAAGGGGGCTGGAGGGATGGCTCAGTGGTTAAGAACATTTACTGTTCTTGCAGAGGACCGATATTTGAATTTAACAGCGATCACTGTTGTGGGAAATATTAAAATAACGATGGAATATATGGCACACATGTTCCCGAATTATGCTCTGGTTCTCTCATCCCCGGCAGGCTAGCCGTCCATGCATTGTCGGGCAGTGGACAACCTGCTTTCATCTCCTGGAGCTCTGACTCAGAGCTCCACGACCTCTCCACCCATTTCACTAGGTTCCCACTGGCAGGTCACTACCACACCAGTCCCATGCTTCAATACCCTCATGGCCTCTGTGGCCATGCTTTGCTGCAGTACCTTTCTCTCTTGACCCCAGATGAGCCGCCTAGTGAAGGAAAATGCAAGACAAACTTAGTTCAGAAACAATGATAACTCAATCTCTGGGCACATCAACTGAAACCTAATCTTGTAAACCTTATCAAAGTCTGATTCCTATGGTGGCGAACCCTTTCGGATCTGCCATGATACCAGGAACCTCTACTAGCTACATCTTTCTTATTACATGCTGTTCCTGTTCCAAAAGGCACTTCTCTCTCTCTCCTCCTTCTCTCTTTCTTTCTACATCCTGGAAGTCCCCTATGCGCCCAGTGATTGACTCTTTTATTCATTAGGGGATTGGTGCCCCGACCAGCGGGACCAGTTATTGGAGGGAAACCCGAGGAGACCCCATGACCTGTGGGAGAGAATGGGCGAGAGAGAGAAGAAGGAGACCAAGCAAGCTCTTTGTCAAGGTCTCGTTTAATTTTCAAAACTCATCTACTTT
>CM052706.1:79830091-79852953 GCA_028551405.1 Uromys caudimaculatus
TTAACAAGGTAAATATGAGAGCTGTTAACTAAGATGTTAAACCAAGACTTGAACCAGCCCTGACTCTGTTTCCTCTCTCTCTCTTCCATTTGGCTAACCCTACTTACTCTCACCTTGGCAATTGAA
The DNA here is from genome assembly GCA_028551405.1 of Uromys caudimaculatus. Taxonomy (NCBI): domain Eukaryota; kingdom Metazoa; phylum Chordata; class Mammalia; order Rodentia; family Muridae; genus Uromys; species Uromys caudimaculatus. The sequence goes on from CM052706.1 coordinate 79,830,218, forward strand.
TCTTTAACAACCCCAGAATATACAAAAGCAACACTCTTCAGCTAAGGCAGCACATAGCCCTCCTTGCTGGAGGAAAAGTAAAGTCTAATCTCCTCCAATTCTATAGTATTACTTCCGATAACGAAGTCAGTGATTCCTTAAGATGACTGATGGTTTTTTCTTTGTAAGACCAAAGCTGAGGTCTTGGTGACTGCCCCAGCCACCCCAATCACAACAGAAGGGAGACAGTGAGTGCTGTCTAAAGGTACTACAAACAGTCATGATAAAGGTCAAAAGATCCTGAGCATGAGCAGATTGTCCATTTGCTTATGTTCTTGCGTTTGCCTCCTGCCATCTGGTTATCTCTATCCTGCCTTCCCTTTATCTGACTGGAGTCTGTCCTTCCTGTGATACTGGTTTTGTCAGAACTCCTCAGAGGCCAGCTGTCTCTGTGATCCTGTGATTCTGGAATCTTGTGATCCTGAGATCTTGGGTATGGCAGAGCTCCTGGGAGCCAAACTGCCTTTGCGACCCCGAGATCCTGGTGTGACCAAGCTCCTGGTATACTGGGATCCTTTGATCCTTGGCCTGTTAGAACACCTGAAAGTTGAGCTTCCTCTGGGTGTTGTGGGACTGGCTGAGGAGTTGGCACCCAAGGTCTGCTCAGGGCATGGACCCAAACCGGAAGGCGAGTCTTGGATTTTTTAAGTCAATGAAAGCATCTAGTTTTCTTGATCATTTGAGAAGAGTCTGTAACTAGTTTTGAATCATCATAGCTACAAGCCCCTAGTAATAGTATGTATTTTCCTTTTTTTTTTTTTTTTTTTTTTAAATCACGCTTTATTTCTGCATGTGGAGGTCAGAGAAAGACTTGCAGGAGTCAGTTTCCTCAGTGCGCCTTGGGGGTCTTGGGCATCAAACTAGGGTTCTTATGCTTGGTGCATTTACCCTCTGAGCCCTCTTGCTGGCCCCATGATTTTTCTTTTATAAAGATGGTTGTATGTAGTTTTCATGACCTTGCCCAACAGGTCATACTTCAGTGGCATGCCCCTGAGGGAAGGACTAGGGGATCAGAAGGTTAAGAAGATAGGAAAGTTTGATATCATCAGGCCTCAAACAAGCTATGTTTTATGCTAAGCAAGTTTATCAAGAAATACATCTTATATACTGTTTGCGGGGGGTAGGGGGAGGATGGGCCAGCACTGGCAGAGAGCTAAATCAAATAAATTAATTGGCAAAGAGAGCATAGGATACCTCAGACATGGCTGCCTTAGGACCAATAAGCCCTTCAGAGGGAAAGCTGAATCCCCCTCTAAGTTACCTAAAACCTCAACTCTTCTGAAGGACCTGGCTCCAACCCCAGACCAGACCTTATCAAGCCTGCTTCTGGACAAGGACACAAAACAAGTGTTCTCTTTGTCCTTTTATTGGAGACTCTAAGAAAGCCTTGAGTTGGCCTGACGTCCAACATTTTTACCTACAAACTTTTTAAAAAATAAAATGTCAAGTACTTATTTTATGAAGAAATACTGGATGCCTTCCAAAAGGGTTAAATCATAGGAGAAAGCCCAAGTTTTAGTTGATTTTGACAGTTTATTATTGTTATTTCTTAATAATAGGTCAAACTTATGAACATTTAAATATTTGTTCACAATTACTATACAATTTAGTAGGAATGTCCCAAATGGTAATAATTCCATAAATTTAATTTTTTTCCTGTGGTTAAGACAATGACTATCCAACAGGCAAAGACTTTCTCCAATGGGAAAACATAAAATGAAATCTAAGCATAGGTTTTAAGTGCCCCGTTTTTACTAATGTAAGAGTCCATGATTTGCAAAGAATGATGCTGCAGACTCAAATAGTATGCAACAGCAAAGAGCATTTATCTTGCAGAGAACCTACACGTAGGGGTCTACCATACATCGGGATGGAAGACAGAAGTGTGGACTTTGAAGGGTCAGTTTAACACCTGTTAGGGTGGGAGTGGGCGACTTTTACCTTTCTTTCCTTTGATTGGTTGGCTCTATCTCCAGGGGTCTAGGTGCTTTAGTGATTGTTTAATGCTCTCGGAGGGCTTTTAGGGACTTTTGCTGATTAGCTTTACTTGGCTCAGGTTAGGTGGTGGGGCAGCTTCTACAGCTCCTGGTTGGCTGTTCGTGAGGTTGGCGCAGGCTAGGTGGTGGGGCAACTTCCTGACTGGCTGCCCGTCAGGGGTGGTTTTTCCTGGAATTGACTGTTTTGGACTTCTCCAGTTCTGGGAAACAGAAACTTAAGTCTCTTCTTCCAAACTTCCCGTTTGCGGTCTGTCAAGGAGTCAGTTTGGCTCTGGCTAACTCTGTCCTCTCACTAACAACAGATTGGCACTTAAGATAACATTGTAAATAGAGAATCAAGCATTAACTTCATCCCAGAATATTGAATTTTGACTTTAAAAAGTTTAGTAATCTTTATATTAAAATCAACTTAATTATAACCCTATATACTTTCCCCCACCATCTTTCTGTAGCGTACTTTTATCTAATACATTTATCAATTTCCACTATGGAACAATCTTTATATCTCCTTTATTTGATGGATTAATGTTACTTTTATAAAACTAGAAAAATTTTTTTTCGAAACAGGGTTTCTATGTATAGCCTTGGTTGTCCTGGAATTCACTGTGTAGACCAGGCTGGCCTTGAGCTCAGAAATACACCTGGCTCTACCACCCAAGTCCTGGGATTAAGGCATGTGCCATCACCGCTTGATTTAGAATATAATTTAAATGAAAACCCAGAAGGTAGTAGCTAAACACACACACACACACACACACACACACACACACACACACACACACACACACCCCATTTATTTGGTATCTTAAATAGTTAACAGTTTATAAATCAAAGTTAAAAAATTAATAGCTTCTTTAAAAATCAATTTAATTCTTTGTTAGAGATTTTAGTCATTGTACCAGTCAATTTGAAATAGATTTTGTTAAAAAAAAAAAAATCGTTTGCTTCTCATTAGGGTTTATGAGGCATCCAAAACAAGAAAAAGTTTGGCATTATTTTTACTTTGTTTTGGGCCACTTGTTTATCTTTTTTAAAATAAATATTTTATGTATATGAGTGTTTGGTCTGCATATAAATGTATGCATCATGTACATTCCTGGTACTCAGGGAGACCAGAAGAGGGCATTGGATCCCCTGGGACAACAGTTACTAGCAGCCATGTGTGAGCAAGGAATTGAATCCTGGTCCTCTGGAAGGGTGATCAGTGCTCTTAATCGCTGAGCCATCTCTTCAGCCTTACCTGTTTGCCTTTGTAGAAGTATATAGCCACTTAAGTATTTTGCCTAAACAACTTTATTTTTTGTTTAGTATCTTTTCTAGTGTAATTCATTGTTATTTTCTTTATACTAACAACACATAGAAGCAATTATCATATACACAGATGACATAATTGCATGAAATCTAGCTGTAGTCAATAAAAAGGTAGAAAAATTATATTTCACTCTCTTGAAAATGTGACAGAGGCTTAGTAACGCAGAAATCATAAAGAAGTTTGTCATGCAGACTCAAGATGATGACTCTTCCTCTTCTTAAGAGCTTAATAGCTTAGGAGGAGATGCCTTTACAGATAAAACAGTTTTTCTCAATGTTACTTTGGACCGAAGTCTGTATAGTTTTGACTCTTTTTTAGTGAGGCTAAATCATATTCCCCAATGCTTGTGTTTATATCTGAAATAAAAAGAAAAGAAGTACATTTTTTTCATGTGTTATTTAGATCAGGCATCATCTACTGGGCTGATGTCAGTCTGGATGTCTAGATCTGACAATGCTGGTCTGTCTCCTCTCTTGGGATTAGACATCACAGGATGTCCCATACAACTTCTTACTTCGGTCATTACTAATGTTCAAGTGACTACTTTTTCTCTAGGCATTCCTAGAGGCCCTCAGATTATACTGCTTCTGTTCAGTGTAAAGATGAAAGGCATGAATGCACACAACAGCAGAGAGGACGGGAAGGAAGGCAGGAAGCAGAGTGTCAGGTAGAGAGAAAAGTACAGAAGCAGTTGTTCCTTTTGTGCTTTGTTGAAGAATAGTTTTCCATATGCTTTGTTAGAGGCAAGAGACTGGCTTAGGACATGTGGGCAATTAAATCTCATGATGATGTCTGCCAAAAAAGTGATGTCCTGTTACATATGACCCAGTGTTAGAGTTTAGATGAATCTGGTTTTATTTTTGGTGCTAGTGGCACTTAATAAGCACCAAGTAGATCCCTGGCCAGAAAAATAATCAAGGAAATCCAAGGTAATGCGGATCATGCTTAGTTGGCTAGATCTGCCAAACAGCTGGGAAACCTCACCAACATGCTTAAACATGGATCTGAGCACAAAGCCCTAAGGATGTCTGCAGTGAGAAGACAGGAGGTACAGCTCTTATGGTGTACATCCTTAGCAGCCCTAGGAGCTCCCCCAAGCTTCAGGGACCCCAACTCAGGTGAAACCTGGATGTGTGGCTTCAGTACAAAGAGGAGTTTTAAAACTAGTGTATGTAATGAAGACATCTGAAGCATGAGGATTCAAAAGCGAAGAGCTGATCAATGAAAAGTAAGTCATCTGAGTGTGAGCATAGCTTTCTAGTGAAAATCAGTATTTTCACATGGGGGTTTTAAGTTTAATTTTATGTTTTTACTTATTCACTTTACATCCTGCTCACTATCCTTGTCCCTGTCCCTGTCACCCCCTCCCACAATTTTCTCCCATCTTCCCATTCCCTTCTCCTCTGAGAGGGTGGGGGCCCCTGGGTATCCCCCCCTGGCACTTCAAGTCTCTTCAAGGCTAGGCACTTCCTCTCCCACTGAGGCCAGACAAGGCAGCCCAGCTAGAAGAACATATCCCACATATAGGCAACAGCTTTTGGGATAGCCCCTGCTCCAGTTGTTTGGGACCCAAATGAAGACCAAGCTGCACATCTGCTACATATGTGTGGGGAGGCCTAGGTCCAGCCTGTGTATGTTATTTGGTTGGTGATTCAGACTCTGAGAGGTCTAAGGGTCCAGGTTAGGTGACTCTGTTGGTCTTCCTGTGGAGTTCTTATCCCCTTTAGAGCCCACAATCTTTCCTCCTGTTCTTCCATAAGAGTCCCCAAGCTCCATCTACTGTGTTGCTGTGAGTAGCTGCATCTGTGTGAATCAGCTTCTGGGTAGAGCCTCTCAGAGGATAGCTTTCGCCTGTTTGCAAGAGTAGCAGAGTATCATTAATATTGTTAAGGATTGGTGCTTGCTCACCAATTTTTAATGACTTGAAATGGATCTCGATCCTATCCCTTTGATATAGAATTTTGCTCTTTGGGGTTTAGGGATAAAGAGGCTAAGTCAGAGATAGAGTCAAGAATTATTTTCAGAAGTTATCTTTACTTTTGGTATAACTTCCAAACATTTTAAATGAATTTCTTATTTATTCCTAATATCTATTTTGAACTCACATGTAGTTTTTTGATTTCTCTTTAATTATTATAAACTAGCAATTTTATTTTTCTGTTATACATCATAATTTTTATTCCAATTAAAATGAGCTGCCCATTTGTGATTTAAAATGATTTTCTAAAATAATTAATTCCATAAAATAAGCTAATTTGGATGTAGTAAGTGTTCCTCATTGAGGGGAATCTTACCTTTAGTTAGATTTTTCTATTTTTTACATTTATAAGTTGAATTAATACAATAATCAAACACAAAACTAGCTGGAGTATAAAATATTTGTTTTTTTCGAAACCCTTTCCTGTTTCTTAGATTAAATATGGGAAAAGTGTCGGGAGAACAAGAAAAAAGAAGAGAGAGGGAAAGAGATCAACAAATAGAATTCAAAGTACCTTTCAAAGGTCTAAAAGCAAACAAACAAACAAACAAAAAAACGAATGTCAAAACATAATTGCTTTTAAAGTAAAGAAGCAAAATAAATACCTAAAACCAAATATTTTAAGAGCAAATTTAAACAAAAAAGGTATCTACAAGATAGAATCCTCAAATAATCACCTTACAATAAACAAATGACCATCAACCAAACCAAGGGAGGTCCAAGAGAGCTCTAGAAAGAACTCCCCACAATCCAAAGAAAGTAATGCCAAATGGGTTGGTTCAGTGGGCCTATCCAGAACTTCTGTGAAAAGTGGCTCATTCTTAGAGGCTCTCACGGAGGTACCATATAGTAAATGCAAAGACACAACTATGGCCCTCAAAAGGAATTAGAGGGTTTATTTAGTGTCAAATATGAATGACCTGGAAACAGATTTAGGTTATCACAGATTCCATGTTTTAACAATGAAGTGTAGGCTTAAATTTTTCAAAACCAACTTTAAATGTCTCAGCCTTCTTTCTAGCCCACTGACTAGAGCAAGAAAGAGGGTTTAATAGGAAAAGGGGGTTTGTGGACTTGTTTAAAAATAGTTCTACTATTTGTTGTCAGGATATCAGTAGTCCAGTTTAAAACATCAAACATGAATCAGTAGCAGCAATCCAGTCCAATGGCAAACACCAAACATGAATCAGTAGCAGTGGATCAAATCCAAAAACACCACCACCACCACCACCACCACCACCACCACCACCACCACCACCACCACCAACACCACCACCAACAACAAAAACCCATGAGGCTCTGTTGAATCAGCAGAGTCTGTGGAAGCAGCAAGAAGCAGTCAGAATACCATGAAAAGTTCGTTGGCACATTTCTCTCTATGAAGTCATGACAAGTGAAGATCAGTGGAGCCCAGCAAAGTGTTGTAAGGTGAACTAATGCAAGAGTCTTGCTCACTGTCTGTTGGGTTCTACTCATACTCTTTTCAAACATCATGTGTCCTCTCATGTTCCTGTTTCAACAAAACATCCTCTCATGTGTCTGCTTTGACAAAACATCCCCTCATAAGACAGCTTCCAGAAAAACATCACATAACACAACTGAGTCTCCAAAAAACCCAGAAATTTCCACTTCATGAAAGCCATTTCATGACTGTTTTTTTCTTTTGTCATTTAACATTTAGTGCTTTACTGAGCAGCTAGACATATGCCTAGGCACATATCCCTTTATGTGAAACCAGAAGATTAATATCTAAATGTATCATATTGAACAAGGTTTCCTTTTGTATGGAAAGTCATGGTAATGTGTTATGCCCCTTGAAGCCTATTAGCTACCTGATTCACAATTCCCTTTAGTCTCCTAGCTGTGAATCCCCCACTTAAAATTTAAGCAAAAAAAATCTGTGGAAAAGAAATTTGAAATTGCCTGACTTCCTGGGTAGAACAATAGGGGTGAGTATAGCCACTAAATCAAATAGGATCTAGGTTCCCCAGGGCTATTTGCTTCATCCTTGCTTGGGTGTCATTGACTGTTCCATCAGCCTTGGATTATATATAAAACGGTCTTCTGTCTTCGGGTTCTGGTCACTCCACTGCTCTTTGGTTTTAGAGTCCTACTGCCTGCTTTAGAGAAGCAATGCCTGCTACTTCTGCTGTGCCTCTCATTGATAGTAGGCCTCCTGCAAGGTGAGGTCATAATGAATGGTAGGAGCCTGAGCTGTGGCAGACACACTGGTTGCTAGTGATTGTTAAACCTTGGGACAGTGAGGAACATGGGCTAGATTCCTGTAGTTATCACCAGAGCCATTATCCCCACAATATCTTTCTTTTCTACCTCTGCCATGCATACTTTAGTCCTGTTCTTTTCCTCCTGGTCCTTCTTCTCTTCCTCCTCTTCTTCCTCCTCCTCCTCCTCTTCCTCCTCCTCTTCTTCTTTCTTTTCCTCCTCCTTTATTTCTCCTCCCTCAGCTTTCTCCTCTTCATTGTCATCCTTTTCTTCTCTTTTTCTTCATCCCTTCACTGCCTGCCTAAAGTCTAACCACAATATTTTCAGTTCCCCCAGCATTTCTTACAGACAGCCCTAAATTTGTATTGCAAGTTGGGCAAGGATGGTTACTGACAGCACAAAGACAAAAGATAGTAATGGTTTAGGCAGAGATAGTAGAATCAACAGATCTACTTTAGAGACTTGATATTCCTTCTTTTATCTCCATAAATTCCAGGAAAGAAGCTTTTGTTCTAAGGCAGTTCCTGTCCAGGACACAGATTGTCTGAGCAGGAATCAGTTTATCATGTATCCAGTTGCTTCCTGGGTTCCGTATTCATTGTTAGGGCCACAGTTTCAGCTGCCCTCTGGAGGTTGGGCCCAGAATAAACCCCTTTCAATTGCTTTTTCCTTTCCAGCTCTGACATGTGTCCATTGTGACCTTATCAGCAGTATAGGTGTTTGTGTGAGAGAGTGTTGTAAGCTCCCTTACGAGTACAAAGAACGTGAACTTGTGAACGGTCATTAAAAGTATGTATCATGGTACTACCTGAGGACCCAGCTATACCACTCCTGGGCATATACCCAGAAGATGCTCCAACATGTAATAAGGACACATGCTCCACTATGTTCACAGCAGCCATATTTATAATAGTCAGAAGCTGGAAACAACCCAGATGTCCCTCAACAGAGGAATGGATACAGAAAATGTGGTACATTTACACAATGGAATACTCAGCTATTAAAAACAAGGACTTCATGAAATTTGCAAGCAAATGGATGGAACTTGAAAATATCATCCTGAGTGAGGTAACTCAGTCACAAAAGAATAAACATGGTATGTACTCACTGATAAGTGGATATTAGCCCCAAAGTTCGGGATACCTAAGATTCAATTCACAGACCATATGAAGCCTAAGAAGGAAGACCAAAATGTGGATTCTTCAGTGTTTCTTAGAAGGGTGAACAAAATACTCATGGGGAGAAATATTGAGACAAAGTGTGGAGCAGAGACTCAAGGAAGGGCCATCCAGAGACTGCCCCACCTAGGGATATAACCCATATATAGCCACCAAACCTGGTCATTCTTGTGGATGCTGGGAAGGACTTGCTGATGGAAGCATGATCATCTGTCTCCAGAGAGGCTCAGGTAGAGCCTGACAAATACAGAGGCAGATGCTCACAGCCAACCATTGGACTGAGCATAGGGTCCCAGATGGAGAAGTTGGAGAAGGGACTGAAGGAGCTGAGGGGGGTTTGCAGCCCCATGGAGGGAGCAACAGTGTCAACTAGCCAGACCCCCCAGAGCTCCCAGAGACTGGACCACCAACCAAAGAATACACATGGAGGGACCCATGGTGCTGACTGCATATGTGGCAGAGGAGGGCCTTTTTGGCCATCAATGGGAGGAGAGGCCCTTGGACTTGAGGATGTTAGATGCCCCAGTATAGGGGAATACCAGGGAAGGAAGAGGGGAGTGGGTGGGTGGGTGGGGGAGCACCCTCATAGAGGCAGGGGGAGGGGGGATCGTATAGGGGGTTTCCAAAGAGGAAAACATTTGAAACGTATATAAAGTAAATACCTAAAAATTAAAAAAAAGTATGTATCATGAGAGCTATGCTGGAAAGACAGACTCCTGTCTTCCCAGTTTCATAACTTTTTTTTTTTTTTTTTCTGAGAGCGTTTCTCTGTATAGCCCTGACTGTCCTGGAACTCACTCTGTAGACCAGGCTGACCTCGAACTCCACCTGTCTCTGCCTCCCAAGTGCTGGGATTAAAGGTGTGCACCACCACTGCCCGACTTGTAACTTATTGAATAACATTAAGTTCACTATGTATGTTGATTTTATTGGCTGAAATTTTCTGAGTAATCCCAATACCCCTTGATAGGAAATCACTGGCATACATAGGTTCTTCTATTCCAATCTTAATTTCTATTATGAAATGCATATTGTGCAAAGCAATTATATTTCTCTATATTTTATAGTAGGTTACAGAATGGTTTTTAAAAAAGGTAACGAAACTGTAGATTAACTCAATAAGTATAAAGAGCCCTTACTGGAGGCTAGGCAAAGGCTGCTTAGGTGCAGAGAGTCAGTCCCAATGGTTAAATAAGAAGTCCAGTTGGAGAGCAGTTGGAGGAGAGCAGAGCCAAGATTCAGGGTCCCAAGGGTGAGCTTGACCTTAGCATTGAGTAAGGTTGCTGAATGAGACACAGGACTGTGGAGAACATAGACACGAGGCCCAGGATTGTACCACCACAGGCTCATAGGACTGTGGAGGCAAGAGGCAGGACCAAGTCCAGGTGATGAAAATACAGATATATACAGATACAGCAGTTTGAATAGTCCTTGCCAGTGGCTGGGACTGAGCTGAATTGAAGTGCCCAGGACAGTCCAGAGGTCTGTAGGTCCCTGGATGACAGGTTGGTTGGGCTATCTACATTTCAGTATTTGCTGTCTTCCTTCTTATGAGATCCAGATGAGGGAGGATGTGACGCCATTTGGTGGCCTCATGTGGTCACTAGCTTCTTGGTCCTGTTTTGGTTTTTGTTTTGTTTTTTATTTTTTTGTTACAGGTTTAATATACTCACATACTAATATCTTCCCTATCTGCTTTGATAAGTCTATAGGTGGTACATTTTTAAAGTTTTTGAATAAGATTGATCAGTGCCTGCCTTATAGGTGGTGCGAGGCAGGTGGGACTGTTTACTGCATTTGAACTGAAAATGGGGCTAAATGCTGCTTATAAAATGGAGTGACTCAGAGCAAGGCACAGCATAAAACTCACTGTGCTGCACAATACAGAATCAGACAGGATGAACCCTGATCTCAACATTCTACAGGGCCTAGGAGATATCCAGATGATCCTGCTTGGTCTTGAGGGACAGGGCCTTCTGTGGAACGTCATGAATAAAAACAGAGCAGGAGGAAGTTTTCCCCGGTGAAATTAGAAAAAGTTTCTTCTGCTTTTGTTTTTTGCAGCCACTGTTATAACTGTTGGAAGGAGTGAAGATATTATAAAGAGACACTATGTTACTCTTTTTGGCTATCAGACTATTGAAATAATGGTTCCTCAGGGAGTTGGTATTTCCTGAGGAATTGCCATTATCAGAGAAAAAGTCTGAACCCTGGTACAAGCTGGATGAAGAACCTGGATCCCTGCAAGAGATTTCACACACCTGATGGCTTGTTGGACAACCTTGCAAGACAGGCTGGAGCCAACACAATGATGTGTCAACTACCTGCTGTCCTTTCTTTCTTTCTTTCTTTCTCTCTCTCTCTCTCTCTCTCTCTCTCTCTCTCTCTCTCTCTCACACACACACACACACACACACACACACATATCCATACTTACATAAAGACCAAGCACCAGTGCAGAAAGAACACACTCATTTTGGATGAAAAATGAGCTCCAATCTTTATTGTATAGAAAAAGAAAAAGCTACCCTTTTATTGCTAAATGAATTAAACCCAAGTTTGTAAGAACAATGTTTTGTTCCTTTTAATAAGATTAAGCCTGCCTTGTTATTAAGAAAAGACCTGTTCTGTCTCATGGTAAGGAGAAGCCTCGCTGCTCCTTCTTCTCACTCTGCAGCTTCTTCTTTTTTCCTCTTTCTCTAATTTTGCATATTGCTCTCTTAGTTTTTTATGCTACCTTTTAGTTTCTAAGTTATTTCACTCTGCATTCTCCTTCTAATCTCTTCTCCTGCTCTGATGTCGCAATAATGCTTTTACTCTCAATGCCTTTTCTCCCAATGCTATGCCTTTACTTCTAAGTTCTTCTTGAGTTCAGTTTTGTCTAAAAAGTTCTCTTGTGTCCTGACTAAAGAATTATCCTCAGTTCTGTTCTAAAAAGTCCTGATCAGATCTGTCTAAAAAGTGTTCTGTCTAAAATATTCTCCTTAGTCCAGTTCTGTCTCTTCTCTTTGTCCTTAGCACTTACACATCATTCAAAATACACGATCACATGGTAAAAAGTTCATCACAAGTTTACACATAAATTCAAATCATAAATTGAAATAGATGTTTACAACAGAGAATGTTTACATGCCTTAGGAGTAATTGTCTGGCTAAACATTGATCACCTGTCATGGCTCCACAGGCTCATAGAATGCTAAAAACCATAACTAAGTTATTAATTAAGTTTTGTATAAATAAACTCAGTCAACATTTTAACTTCTATTCTAGCATATATAATAAATTGTAGCTCCCTTTTTATGACCTTTGGTTAATGGTTTTACAACCTCTTGGAATGTGCTCTGTCTGAGCAGTAGACTGTCTTACTATCTAAGAGGCAATTATTTGGTGACATGTGGGAGACTGACAGAGTTCTCATTGCAGTTTTGACTATTAGAAAGGACCTAATAGCAGTCCCACTATAAAAGAGCTTAATAAATACTGATATAGTTTTAGGAATTCTTATGGGATCATCATTAAGAATTAAGAAGTCATTTATTTGTCTATATAGCATCACTACAAGACAGTATGTCTTCATAGATCTGCAGAGATCTGCTCAAAAGGGTGGGCTAATACCTAGTGATTGTTATATATGTTTAATAGTAACAGGAAAAGCATATTAATAGCAGGGATGTTTCCTAAAATGATTTTCTACTGGGCCTTGTCTATAGGAGAAAATCTGTTGTGAATTATTTTAATTTGAGGCATACCATTTCAGGAGGATCACCTGCTAGTTATTAACTTGTCCTGTGTTGGCTCCTGACAGGTAAAGAAAACCGTGCTCAAGGTCTCTCTGTTTCTGACTGCTGATGCAGTGTGAGCAGCTGCTTCTGCTCTTGCTGCCACCATCCCTTGCATGTGTATTCTCCCTAAGATAATGTTTCTCCTCAGGCTGTAAGTCAAAATAAACCCTCCCATAAGTCTCTTCTTGTAAGGTAATTTGTCATAGTAATGAGAAAAGTAATAACATGGAAAATTGGTACTGCGAAGTGGGGCTATTTCTGTAATGAATGTGACTATGTGACATCATGTAGCCTTGCCAGAGGAATGTGAAAAGTTTTGGAACTTTGGACTAGCAAAGCCTCAAAGTGCTGTGAACAGAGCTTAATGGGCCATTCTGGTGGAAGTTTGGAAGATGGGAGTTTGTTCATAAGCTGATGAGGTCAGGGGTGGAATGTTGTGGTTTGAATAATGTGAAATGCCCTTTATGGGCTCATGCACTTGAACACTTGAGTCTCCAATTGATAGTACTGTTTGGTAAGATTGTGGAAGCTTTAGGAAGTAGAGCCTTGCTGGAAGAATTGAGGTTACTGGGGTTGGTGTGGGGGGACATGTCTTTAGCATTTATAACCATGCCCAACTTCTGGTTCATCTGATTCCTGATGGCTAATACAGTGTGAGTAGCTACAGTGAGTGCTACCACCACACTTTCCCCTCTATGAAGAACTGTATCCTTTAAAATAGTAAGTCAGAATGAACTCTTCCTCCCTTTAAGAAACCAACCAACCAACCAACCAACTAACCAACCAACCAACCAACCAACCAACCAACCAACCAACCAACCAAAACTACTGGGCCATTAGATGCTCCAAACAACATAATGTTTCTACAGATAACTGTCTTCTTGTATAGTTATCTCCCCTTGAGCTCCAACCATCTCATCAGTCCAAAGAATCTCAGCACATCTGGGGTACATGTCTCTTTACATGTAAAGCTTTTGTTTCTGACTTCTAAATGAATCTCTATCAACTAGTGGAGTTAGTCTGGGTATTTTAAAAGGCTGTGATGGTTTGCATCTGCTTAGCCCAGGGAGTGGCACTATTTGGAGGTGTGGCATTGTTGGAATAGGTGTGTCAGTATGGACTTGGGCTTTAAGACTCTTGTCCTAGGTTCCTAAAAGCCAGCCTTCCACTAGCGGCCTTCAGATGAAGATGTAGAACTCTCAGCTCTGCCTGCATCATGCCTGCCTGGATGCTGCTATGCTCTTGCCTAGATGATAATGGACTGAACATCTGAACCTATAAGCCAGCCCCAATTAAATGTCCTTGTAAGAGTTGCCTTAGTCATGGTGTCTGTTCACAGCAGTAAAACCCTAACTAAGACAAAGGCCATAGCTCAACTTGCTTTGTTTAAGTCTCCAGAATATATTTCTTCACCTCTACATGGGCTGTTTGAGTCAGATATTCTTGACTCTGATGAGACAATTTCCATTCAAAGAGATAGAATCCTGAACTCCACAATTCCTTCAGTGTTAAGACAGAGAAAGCCATTTATGAATCAGGAAATGACCTCACCAGACATTGAATCTTCTGGGACCTTGGTCTTTAAGTTTCCAGTCTTCAGATTTGTGAGAAATTAATTTATGTAGTTCATAAGTTTGTAGTCTATGGGCTTTCTTTTACTTTCTAGGTACTGCAGCCTATATGACTAATAACATTAAGGCAATAACTTATGGTTTTGTGTCCAATATCAGAATTATTTGGTGAACTTAAGTCTATAACATGAGTTCAAAGCCAGCCTGGGCTACATAGCATGTTCAAGTCTAGCTAAAAGTACAGACTGAGACAAGAGTTTAAAAAACTAAGGGTTGGAAATGTGGACCCACAGTAAAGCAGTTACCCAAAATGCACCTAGCCCTAGATTCAACCCACAAAAGAAACAAATGACAAAGATGAAATCATCAAGGGGAAAAAAATCAGAAAGTATTTTTTTTTTATCTTTTTTTCTTTTTAATTTTTTGATACTTTATTTACATTTCAAATGTTTCCCCCTTTCCAGGTTTCCACTTTGGAAACTCCCTATTCCCTCCCCCTCCCCCTGCCTTTATGAGGTTATTCTCCCACCTACCTACCCGCCCACCTACTCCTGTCTTCCCACCTTGGCATTCCCCTATACTGGGGCCTCTAACACTCTCAGGCCCAAGGGCCTCTCCTCTCCCTGATAGCCAACAAGGCCCTCCTCTGCCACATACGTGGTCTGAACCATGGGTCCCTCCATGTGTATTCTTTGGTTGGTGGTCCAGTCTCTATGAGCACCAGAGAGTCAGGCCAATTGACACTGTTGCTCCATCCATGGGACTGCAAACTCCCTCAGCTCCTTCAGTCCCTTCTCTAACTTCTACATCCGGGACCTCACACTCAGTCCAACGGTTACTGTGAAGTTAAACTTGGGTATTCCGAACTTTTGGGCTAGTATCCTCTTATCAGTGAGTACGTACCATGTTCATTCTTTGGTGACTCAGTTACCTCACTCATGATGATATTTTCAAGTTCCATCCATTTGCCTGCAAATTTCATTAAATCATTGTTTTTAATAGCTGAGTAGTACTCCACTGTGTAAATGTACCACATTTTCTGTATCCATTCCTCTGCTGAGGGACATCTGGGTTGTTTGCAGCTTCTGTCTATTATAAATATGGCTGCTATGAACATAGTGGAGCATGTGTCTTTATTACATGTTGGAGCATCTTCTGGGTATATGCCCAGGAGTAGTATAGCTGGGTCTTCAGTAGTATCATGTCTATTTTTCTGAGGGTACGCCAAACTGATTTCCAGAGTGGTTGTACCAGCTTACAATCCCACCAGCAATGGAGGAGTGTTCCTCTTTCTCCACATTCTCACCAGCATCTGCTGTCACCTGAACTTTTGATCTTAGCCATTCTGCCTGGTGTGAGGTGGAATCTCAGAGTTGTTTTGATTTGCATTTCCCTGATGACTAAGGATGTTGAACATTTCTTTAGGTGTTTCTCAGCCCTGCGAATTTCCTCAGTTGAGGATTCTCTGTTTAGCTCTGTTCCCCATTTTTTGATGGCGTTATTTGGTTTTTGGAGTCTCACTTCTTGAGTTCTTTGTATATATTAGATATTAGCCCTCTATCGGACGTAGGATTGGTAAAGATCTTTTCCCAATCTGTTGGTTGCCGTTTTGTCCTATTGACAGTGTCCTTTGCCTTACAGAAGCTTTGCAATTTCATGAGGTCCCATTTGTCGACTCTTGATCTTAGAGCATAAGCCATTGGTGTTCTGTTCAGGAACTTTTCCCCCGTACCCATGTGTTTGAGACTTTCGCCCACTTCTCTTCTATTAGATTCAGAATATCTGGTCTTATGAGGAGGTCTTTGATCCACTTGGACTTGAGCTTGTTACAGGGAAATAGGATTGGATCAATTTGCATTCTTCTACATGTAGACTGCCAGTTGAACCAGCACCATTTGTTGAAAATGATGTCTTTTTTCCACTGGATGGTTTTTAGCTCCTTTATCAAAAATCAAGTAACCGTAGGTGTGTAGGTTCATTTCTGAGTCTTCAATTCTATTCCATTGATCTACCTGCCTGTCCCTGTTCCAGTACCATGCAGTTTTTATCACTACTGCTCTGTAGTACAGCTTGAGGTCAGGGATGCTGATTCCTCCAGAAGTTCTTTTGTTTTTGAGAATAGCTTTTGCTATTCTGGGATTTTTGTTATTTCAAATGAATTTGAGAATTGCTCTAAGTCTATGAAGAACTGAGTTGGAATTTTGATGGGGATTTCATTGAATCTGTAGATTGCTTTTGGCAGGATGGCCATTTTAATTATATTAATCCTACCAATCCATGAGCATGGGAGGTCTTTCCATCTTCTGAGGTCTTCTTCAATTTCTTTCTTCAGAGACTTGAAGTTCTTATCATATAGATCTTTCACTTGTTTGTGTAGAGTCACACCAAGATACTTTATATTGTTTGTGACAATTGTGAAGGGTGTCATTTTCCTAATTTCTTTCTCAGCCTGTTTATCCTTCGATTATAGGAAGGCTACTGATTTGCTTGAGTTGACTTTGTATCCGGCCACTTTGCTGAAGTTGTTTATCAGTTGTAGGAGTTCTCTGGTGGAGTTTTTTGGGTCACTTAAGTATACGATCATATCATCTGCAAAGAGTGATATTTTGATTTCTTCCTTTCCAATTTGTATTCCTTTGACCTTCGTTTGCTGTCTAATTGCTCTAGCTAGAACTTCAGTTACTATTTTGAATAGATAGGGAGAGAGAGTGCAGCGCTGTCTAGTTCCTGATTTTAGTGGGGTCGAGTTTCTCTTCATTTAGTTTGGTGTTGGCTACTGGTTTGCTGTATATTGCTTTTACTATGTTTAGATATGGGCCTTGAATTTCTGTTCTTTCCAAGACTTTTATCATGAAGGGATGTTGAATTTTGTCAAATGCTTTTTCAGCATCTAATGAAATCACCATGTGGTTTTTTTCTTTCAGTTTGTTTGTGTAGTGGATTACATTGATAGATTTCTGGGTATTGAACCATCCCTGCATTCCTGGGATGAAGTCTACTTGATCACAGTGAATCATTGTTTTGATGTGTTCTTGGATTCGGTTTGTGAGAATTTTATTGGGTATTTTTGACAACTGGTAGTTTGAAGTATATTTTGCCAGTTATTACAACGACTATGTTGGCTCATTTCTTAGTTTAAATTTGCGTGGATATGGGGAGTGGATGTGGTTCCTAGTGAATGTGTATTGTTGACATGAGTGCAGCTATCTCAAAGACCCAAATGCCACAGACCCATAAGACAGGCAAAGCCTTCTCTAGGTAGGGTATAGGAATTGGCTAAACTTATCCCTGGCCTGTGTGCAGATGTTGACAATATGTTCAAAAACTAGCAACCACAGTTTCCTCCTCTAGGATGACTGCAGATGCAAGCTTATCCCCTATAGAGATCTCTTACAGAAACTAGCTAACTCTCCTCCTTATGTACATAAATACACTGAGTTTGCTGGTAGTGTAGTAGTGAATGTTCCATCAGAGTGAGAACAACCCACCTGATCTCAGATTTTCTGTATGTATGTTTGTCCTTTCTTTATTCCCACATGGCCCAGTAAGGTTTACAGGACCAAGTCATGTAAAACATGGCATTAGGAGGTTTTTTTTTTTTTTTTTTTTTTTTACTTTCTTTACTCTAAGGTTGTGTCTATCATTTATACTGAGATGTGTTCCTGGGAGTAAACAATGATAAGGACCTTGTTTCCTATTTAAATATGGTTGTCTGTACCTTTTTATTGAGGAATTGATACTATTAATATTAAATGATTTTTAAAGATATGTATTAATTTGTAGTTTTTGTCATTGTTTACTTTTGTGTTGTTTTCTTATATACTTTTTGATCAAGTGTCCTGGCATTGTTCATTTCCTGTGGCTCCTTGGGTGTGTTTATCCTTCTCTTTAGAGTGAAATATTCCTTCCAGTATCTTCTTGTAGAGCTGTCTTAGTGGCCACAAATCCCTCTAGTCAGATTTTATCATGGAAAAATGTGTTTCTCCTTCAATTTTAATGGATACTTTTGTTTAGTACAATAGTTGTCATTTATTAGAACTGGGAAAACATCTTTTCAGGTCCTTCTGTCTTGACAAGTTACTGTAGTATAATCTGGCATTATTCTGATGAGTTTGTCTTTTTATGTGACTGGATCTTTTTTTTGTTGCAGTTTTCAAAACTCTTTTCCTTTTTTTCTTTCTTTTTTATATGTTTTAATTATAACATGTTCTCTCTGATGGACAATCATATTCCTGCCTCCTCTGTTTCTGAGCACTACTCTTGACCCACGTCTGGGATTATCTCTGGACTTGGCTTCATCTAGGAGTTTGAATCTTGTTCTAGCTCTCTTTCTGCATCTATTCTAGATTAGACATCGGCTCTGGTTCCTCCAGATTTATCAGCTTCCAGAGGTCACAGTTCCTGGAATCTCTCAGTCACGAGTTACTATCTGATAGTAAATACTTGTTGGAAAGAAGCCAGAAGAACATGGCCAACTGATTAAGAACAGAGCCAGTGATGAAGGGAAGATATGGTCTTTCTGCAGGCTATCTGCTCAGTCCATAGTTTGGCATCCTACTGGGTGCCCCTCCTTCCTTGTGCTTATATATGTTGGTCTTGTTGAGGCTACACCCTGAGTGCTCTGCCCTGCTCTCTGCTGCGCTGTGGTCCTAGGCTCTCACTTCAATGGGAAAGTACCTCTTGCTTCTCTTATTGGACCTTTTTTTGCTGGTGGGCTTTCTGCAAGGTGAGATCCTTGGTAGGCAGACATGATTATCACAGTGTGTTGTGATTTGGGAAAATGAGCTGCAGGAGATAGGACATGACTGTGTTCAGACATGATCCCTGATTCCTTTGCTCCTATATTTGTTCATTCTCCTTTCCTCCCTTGCCTCTGAGATGCCCGCTATAGTCTTTTCTTGTTATCCTATTTCTTATTTTTCTGCTCCTGGTCCTTCCTCAGGTTACTTGTCTTTCCTGGCTTTAGTCCCTTCATATTACAACATTTTCAGTTTCCCTTTGGCTTAATCGTTCATGGCTGTTAATGTAGGCTGAAAGTGGGGCAAGAAAAGTCCTTGGTAGGATGATAACAATGAGAAAACGGGGAGGAGGGATCTGCTCAACCCTATGTGACTAGCTCTGGCAGCCTGCATCAGATCTTTGATTTTTTTTATCCTTACAGTCTGTGCATTACCAGGATATGGGGGTGGGGATACCTTTTTGTTCTGCTGAAGCCATTTCTTTTCAGAGTACAAGGTCATGGGTTTCCCAGTAGAATGTATATCCAACTCCTTCTCTGGACATTTTTTTTTTCTTATTCAGGGCCATGGGCTCAGTTTCTGTGTGATGCTTGAAACTGGGTGCTGAGTATGTCTCTCACACTTGGTTTTGCCCTTCCAGCACTGACATGTGTCCACTGTAGAATGTTGAACTCTTCCAGGATTTGTCAGACAGGAGAAACCTCCTGTGAAGCTACATATAATGGGAAGTGTGCTGTATGGCTACTCTATAAAGGTATGTAAGACCTTGGAGGTCTCAGGGTGTTCTTTCATACTTGTGAGAGACACAACAATTTGTGATCTTTGGCAAGGATGCTAAGTGTAGGAGAATGTGTTGCTGTGTAAAAGTAGAAAAGGGTTCCTCTACTTCTGGTATTTTTTGCCAATAATTTTAGTCAGATCCGCAAACCAATAATGAGAAAAAATAATTTTGGGTGGTCTCTTGGTGGTTCTCAGGGCATTCCCAGTGAACATAAACAGAGTTGACAAAATCTTTAATCTTAAATTCCACTTAGCACATTTGTGAATGAAATATTGCCTGTGTGTAACATGAATAGACAAATGATGACTATCCACCTTGAAACCCGGATTTTCTCATTGACCAAGTCACTGATTCTTTCCAAAACATATATTTTATCTCTCTTCATTTTTCCTCTTCAGATGGAAAATTCCATTACGGCTTCCAGGGATGTCTTGGAACGTGTTTCAATTATACCAAGACCAGCAAAAATATGATAAAGCAATATAAATGTTGTGATCACCAAAATTGGTGTAACAAGCCTTAAAAGCCCTTGCCTGCCCTGATCTACTTAGGTAAGCCCTTATCCCTTCTCTGTACTCTTGTAGTCTCATAATGCTGGGCCGTCAATGTCCAGCACAGCCAAGGCTCTGTCACTTGTCTTTACGTATCATCAGAGGTTGACATTTTGATCGTTGAATTGTCACTCTCCATTTGTAGGATTCTGGCTTCCTTTTGCTTCTCTCTGCATTCTTTCAGTATTGATTGACATATAGGACACTCTTTCCCCTTCCTCTCTTGATTGTTACCTTTTTTACAGTAAATTGTCATGATGGATAAATGCTGCAATTAGGGATTGGTTTCCTTATGACTATGACAGACCTGACGCTTACCTTTAATGAACCTTCACTTCAGTGATGTTTTTTTCTGCCAGGCTGGCCAGCAAACAAGAGCTCCATTCTTGTTCAGAGAATGTAGGGCATATGTTAGGTAGATTCTCACTGCTGTGACCTATGTAAAGCAATAAAATGAGGAAGATTAGTTTTCTGTCATGATTTTGAGATGTCTTCCATGATGGGAGAGAGGATGCAGTAGAACAAAGTTTTTAAAGCCACAGTCTGTGGGAAGCACAGCAGAGTAAATAGGAAGTGATCAAGACAAGATACTGCTCCCAAAGAACTTTCCCTGATTACCTTCTTCCTCCAGTTAGATTCTCCCCAAGAAAACTCTCCCATCCTTTAACATTTTGTCAAGGGTTAAAATGAATTAATGTCTTAAACCATGGATTAGGACAGAGATCTCACATGCTAATTGTCTCAGGGAATGTCCTCACAGACACTCCCAGAGGTGTCCTTGTGGAATCTCTCAGACATCCTCAGTGCCATCAAGTGACTAGGTTAAGACATCAACAACAGGTGAAGGTGCTCCTGCACCACAGTGCCCATCTCCCCTGAGTTCACATGTGCATGTGCTTCTTTGTCCTGGAAAGATTTCAGTTTAGCTTCACTTTTAGTAAATTCCACAGTTTTTGAAGTTAGGGTTGTTTGGGATATTTATTGTTATACTTTCAGTAGATTTTATATTCAGCTTCAAAAAATGTAGACAGTACTGCCCATAGAAAACACTGCTACTGATCCCTCCTCAAGACACATTTTGTTTACACTTCCTTCTTTTCTTTTCTTTTTTTTTTTTTGATTGGGTATTTTCTTTATTTACATTTCAAATGTTTTCCCCTTTCCAGGTCTCCCCTTTGGAAACCCCCTATCCCATTCCTCCTCCCCCTGCCTCTATGAGGGTGCCCCCCCACCTACTCCCATCCTCCTGCCCTGGTATTCCCCTACACTGGGACATCGAACACCCTCAGGCCCAAGGGCCTCTCCTGCCACTGATGTCCAACAAGGTCATCCTCTGCCACATATGTGGCCAGCGCCATGGGTTGCCTCATGTGTATTCTTTGGTTGGTGGTCCAGTCTCCGGGAACTCAGGGGGTCAGGCCTGTTGACACTGTTGCTCCCTCCATGGGGCTGCAAACCCCCTCAGCTCCTTCATTTGCTTCTTCAACTCCTCCATTGGGGACCCCCGAGCTCAGTCCAATGGTTGACTTCGAGCTTCCACCTCTGTATTTGTCAGGCTCTGGCAGAACCTCTCAGGAGACAGCCATATCAGGCTTCCATCAGCAAGCACTTCCTGGCATCCACAATAACATCCGGGTTTGGTGGCTGTATATGGGATAGATTTGTTTACACTTTAAAGTAGATATTTCAAAGCGTTCAAATCATGTCTAGGTTACAATATGTGTTTATATGTATTAAACACACCTATTTATCATTTATTTATTTATTTATTTATTTAAGATATTGAAAACCTTATGTTTTTTCAGAGATGTTCATTGAGTCATGGCATTGGAGCAGGTCATCAAGCCTTCTACTGAACCATGTCTTTAGCTCCTCACCTGCTTTCTAACTAATATACCATAGTGTTGCTCCTATGCTATATGTACACTTCTGTTTTCTGTTGGGTGCCTTACAATGCATTATATGCCTCATGAAATGGGTTTCGGTGTTCAATATGCTTTCTTATATTATGTTCTATTAAACTTGTTTTACTCTTATTTATTGGTTTATGTGTGTCCATGTACATTCAGCTGCCCATATTTAGAGGTCAGAAGTGAAATTACAGAAGCTAATGATACCCTTGTATCATCTTGGTTCTGAGAAATTGATATTAGGTGTTCAGACTTAGAAGATAGCTCACTTATACATTGAGTCATCTCATCAGCCCTCATTTTTTTAAGTGATAATTAGGTGGCCCGTGGGGTGGTTCATCGGATAAAGGTACTTTGCTATCAGTTCTGATAGCCTGAGTTCAACCCTGGGTCTCACATGATGGAAGAAGAGAACTGAGTTCTGCAAGTTCACCTCTGATTTCTACAAGCCTGGAGTAGCAAGGCTGTGCTCTCTCCCCACATGCATGCACACACTCACTTAATATAACAAAAGTAACATGACATAAGGTGCCCCGACCAGCGGGACCAGTTATTGGAGGGAAACCCGAGGAGACCCCCTGACCTGTGGGAGAGAATGGGCGAGAGAGAGAAGAAGGAGATCAAGCAAGCTCTTTGTCAAGGTCTCATTTAATTTTCAAAACTCATCTACTTTTA
>CM052706.1:79853453-79903051 GCA_028551405.1 Uromys caudimaculatus
GCTGATTAGCTGTGGGGCCCTGTGGCCCAAGCTGAGGTTTCCGGCCGTCGCCGGAAGCTGCTGGCGGTCAGTCTCTGTAGGCCGCAGAAAGCGGGCAGAGTCAGTGGGCTCTGGGGACGCGTTGCCCCTGCTATGAGCTTTTCTGCGTTCCTGGGAGAGAGAGGATTGTCTCCCGGAGCTGCCTGTCTATGGAATCCTATTGTCCCAGGCCGAGACATGTGTTTTGAATCAGAAAGAAACAGTGCACACTGATTGACTTCATACTTGTTCTTAACCTTTCTTTCGGTGAAGAATGATCTTTCGAGGCTGACTTGAATTCTCTCATTTCACTGGCTTAGTTATTAATTACATAGCCCCAAAGCATGATGGTGTTTTTGTATGATCTACACAGTCAACTTTAAAGGCATTGAAACAGCAAGTCTATCTGTAAAACTCTCCTGATAGAAGAAGCGGTGACAGCCACGGTGTAAGCTGCTGGCCCTGGTGTGGTGGGAAGCTACTGGCTCTATGGTGGTGGGGACACTGCTGGCCCTGCAGTGGTGGGAAAGCTGATTTGCCTTCATTAAGGCCTTTTTCCTGTATCAGAAGCAGGTGCTTCATATTTTTCAGTCCTGGTGTTATCTCCATCCTGCTCTCATTGTGTGGTTGGTTGCCTCCCATCAGCATCCGAAAGGGCTCAAAGGAATTAAAGCTTCTCAAAGCAGCCAAATTAGAAGAGTTGCCTTTGGCCACACAATTCATACTTCCTACAGCAATGTCCCTGTGTGCTAGCCACTCTTTTTCTGTATTACTGAATTTTTAAAGTATAAAATAATGGACTTCATTTTGTCATTTTTTTACGTGGCTATCATTCTACTTTGCTCATGTGCACACCTCATTATTTTCTCTCTGCTCCCCTCCTCCTTTTCCAGGCCCCCTCCATCCCTCCAAGTGGGCCCCTTCTGCTTCTATTATATGAAGATGGACAGGTGAATGATTGATGATAGGTAGCCTTCCCCCATGAGAAACAATGTCTGCCTCTCTTTATCCCCATTACCTTCTCTTTTCCTGTCATTCCCCTCTTGGTCCTCTTGCTTCTCCCAAATAATTCTCTCTTTAGATTAGTTTGTTCTTTATTCTTGAGAGTTTCATATATATATATATGCAACACACTATCTATCCATATCTATCTATCTATCTATCTATCTATCTATCTATCTATCTATCATCTATCTATCTATCATTTATCATCTCCCCATTTTCTTCTTCCTAATCTCCCATATCCCCCACAACACACTCCCTCCCAACTTCATGTTGTCTTATTTTTTTTACTGCACTAAGTCCAATTAGTGCTGCCTATAAGTGCATGGGTGTGAGGCATCCTCTAGAGCATGGGAAGCCTACCAGTGACCTCATTGTCATAAAGGAATGATTGTCTCCCTCAGTAGCTATTCCCCACCTGTAGCTCATCAGTAAGGGCTGGGGCCTGCAGATTATCTGCCCCATCTACACAGAGAGTTTGGTAGGCTTGCTCCTGTGCAGTTTACCACAGCTGCTGTGATTAAATGAGTGTGATAGCATGTCATATTGTCATGTCCATGTACTTTATAACATTCCACTCCGTTCTCTGCTCTTATATTCTTCTGGCCTCCTGTGATGTTCCCTGAGTCTTGACAGGATGTGTGGGATGTGTGTAATTAAAGAATAAGAAATCCATTATTCTTAGTCTCTTATTCTCCTTCCTTGGACCATTTATGCAGCTCTCCACTTATTGTAGTCCATTGCAAAAAGAAGCAACTCTGACCAAGGTTGAGAACAGCCCAGGTCTATGGTATAAACACAAGTATTGAGAACTCAATTTGACAGCATTACACTTAGCCAAAAGAACCAATAGTAGGTTTGCTCTAGTGCCTATAACCTCCAATAGCCATGGGCTTTTGACTAGGATTACTGTATCAGACAAAATTTCCTCCTGTGGAACAGACCTTGATTTCAATTAGAAATGATTAGCTATCCCACAACAGTTATGTATCAGTGGGTCTGGCTTGTCAGTATTATAATGGAGGGTCAAGTGCTGGGGAAGGCCATTGACGTCCTTAGCAGCCTGCATCATACCTTCTGGTCCTATTAAAGTTATCCAGCAGGAAGGAGGATTTCTGCTAAATTTGGGTTGATTTATCCATGTTCTTCGTGCAAAGTCAGTTGTGTTTAGAAATAAGGCCTTATTATGTAGTGTTCTTTTGGGTGTCTTTGCTGTCACCTTGACAAATACCTCCTAGAGAAGTATTTAATGGCTTGCTCTGAGGTTTTCATTTAATACATCTTATATTTTGGGAGGGACATTGTCTACCTATGCAGGGAATGTCTGTGTAAACTCTATTTTTTTTAGGATTTTATTTTGAAATCAGCTTGCCAACTAGTGCATTTCCATAAAGCTTTTTAATATGCCCTTAGGTTTAGTTATCCCATCTACTACTCCTCTGTCTTTCCCACCCCGCATCCCCATCACTTAAAACCCAGGATTCCCCCGTTCCTTTCTTTTCACACATTCTCTATTATCTTTCCAATCATCACTATTATTTCTCTAAAATATTTTATTATCACTTTATGTGCACACATGTTTGCCCACCACGTTTAGGTGTGTACAATGTACATTCTTTGTGTCCTTAGAGATCAGAAAAGGACACTGGATCCTCTGGCGTTGGAGCTATAGATGGTTGTAAATAGCCATGTTGGTGCTAGGGGTTAACACAGGTCCTCTGCAAGAACAGACAGGGTTCTTAAATACTGAGCCATCTCTCCGGCCCCCAATTACTCTCTTTAAAAATTAAGTTGCACCATGGTAGGCTTCCATGTAGGTTTTCACACACCCCTTCTTTCAGTTAGTCTTACCTTCTATTGTGTAGTGTCACCTGTGCTCCCATGTTCCTCTCTGCATAAGCCATTCTGCCCCCAGCACTGCACTTCTCAACCTTTGTTTCCCCTGTAGTCTCCTCCTCCTCCCTTTATGTGACCCACCCCAGCAAAGGTCCCTGTCTTGTTTCCTTGCTTCTCCTCATGTTCCAAGTTAAACAAACAAAACAAAAGATCTGAAGCTAGGATCAGCATACGAAACAGAACATTCAACTTTTGTCTTTCAGGGCGTGAGTTATTACACTCAGCAAAATGTTCAGTTCCACAATTTACCTGCAAACCTTATAATTTAATTTTTCTTACAGTTGAGTAATAGTCCATTGTGTGTATGAGTCACATTTTTATCATCCATTCATCTGTTGATTGATATCTAGGTTTAGTCTATTTCTCAATTACTGTGAATACATCAACAATGAACCTGAATGTGCAAGTGTCTAAAGTTCTTTGGGCTTCAGTCCAGGAGTGGTATAACTGGGTCAAATGGGAATTCTCTTTCTGTTTTTTGAGGAAACCTCTTTCTGATTGCTAAAGTGGATGTCCTACTAGTTTACACTCTCACTATAATAATAGTTCCCCTTTTGCCACACCATGAAGTATCTGTTGTCATTTGTGTTCCTGATGATAACCATTCTGATCAGAGTGGGATACAAACTTAGGGTAGTTTTACTTTACATTTCCCTGATGGATAAAGATGATGGGCTGGATAGTGGTGTAGTGATGTGTTTTGTTATTGATGTTGCTTTTTTTTTTTTTTTTGGTCAACTTGACACAAGCTAGTGTCATCTGAAAGGAGGGTACTTCAATGAAAAAAAAATGCCTCCTACAGATCCAGCAGTAGGCAAGCCCATAGGGCATTTTCTTATTTAATGACTGAGGGAGGAGGGCCCAGCCCATTGTGAGTGGATTCATTCCTGGGCTGATGATTCTGAGTTCTATAAAAAACAAAACAAAACAAAACAAAACAAAACAAAACAAAACAAAACAGGGTGAGCAACTCAGTAAGTGGCACCTCTCCAATACCTCTATATCAGTTCTTGCCTTCAGGTTTCTGCCCTGTTTGAGTATCTGTCTTGACTTTCTTTAATGATGAACAGTGATGTGGGAAGTGTAAACCAACTAAACCCTTTCTTCTCAACTCACTTTTGGTTATTGTATTTTATCATAGCAATCATAACCCTAAGACAAGATGGTACCAGGAGTAGAGTATTGCTGTCACAGACCTGACCATGTTTTGGGGATGACTGTGAAAGGATTTTGGAACTTTGGGTTATAAAAACCATTGAGTGTTGAGAGCTCAGTGAGCTAATCTGTAAAAGTTTGGAAGATAAGAAATCATGAGAACAGTGAAGTTAATGGAGGCCTGATATGTGAGATTTCAGAGAGAAACAAACACTCTACTATTGCCTGCCAAATTCATGATGTCCTTGTTTATAATAGCTGAGTAGTATTCTGTGGGACCTGTGAAAGGCAGCCTGGTTTCTGGTTGAGCTAAGGTTTAAAACCCCAGTGACCCAGTAGGAGTTCCCCAGTAGGGGACAATCATACAAGGGACTGTAGGCACTTTGCCATGCTCCTGGGCCCCAGGATCCTGACCGGAGGCTGCAGCTCTCCATAAATCTGTGACCATCAGTCATGTAAGGACAATGCCCAAGCCCCTCCACAGGTAGAGGTGTGGTCACATAGCCTCAAGATATCTCCATTTTAATGAAGCACCTAGACTCCCCTTCCCAGCCACTCCTCCCTGCAAAAGATATTTTAACCTCAGGACTGCCCTGAGGTTGGG
This sequence comes from Uromys caudimaculatus, assembly GCA_028551405.1. NCBI lineage: Eukaryota > Metazoa > Chordata > Mammalia > Rodentia > Muridae > Uromys > Uromys caudimaculatus. Next base: position 79,858,129 of record CM052706.1, read on the forward strand.
GGCTATGGTTTCACTCACCCACACTCTCGGCTATCACAATAAAGACCATAGAACCATGCACTGTCTTTCTTCATGGGGATCCACCATGGGGAATGATGGAACAGGCCTTCCATCTAAAGAGCCGTCTCTAGTCTCCTGCAGAAGGCCTCTCGGCGCTCCACGGCCACTACCAAACCAAACCAGCTAGCCACTGACAAGCCAAAGACTCCATCTCTGGCAGGACCCAGCCAGCCTCCTCCCTGCCTTTCCCACCTTGTCCCTAGGCTAGATCCAGCCCGAGGGCCCCAACTCTGTGTTCAGTTCTTCCACCACATCCAGCAGCACCTGGGATGCCCAAGAGCCTGAGAACCAGATGGAACTAGATCCCAGGCCGCACTCCCCCACTCCCGGGTGGTGTTCCTCAGCTTCTCACAGTCCGACAACTGCCTAGCAGTGCCATGGGGTGAGTGAGGTCAAACTTCCCATGTCTTGCCTCTCCCAGAGGCCTGAGCCCTGGTACAGACACAGGACTCTCACCACCATAACTCAACAGTATTTCATTGTGTAAATGAACCACATTTTCTTTATTTGCCCTTCAGTTGAGGAATATCTGGGTTGTTTCCAGTTTCTGGCTACTATGAGTAAAGCTGGTATAAACAATAGAGCAAGTGTCTTGGTGGTTTCATGGAGCATCTTTTGCGTATATGCCTATGAGTGGTATAGCTGGGTCTTGAGGTAGAATCATTCCCAGTTTTTTGAGAAACCACCAGATTGATTTTAAGAATGGTTGTACATGTTTGCAATCCTACTAGCAGTGGAGGAGTGTTCTCCTTTCTCCACATCCTTGCCAGCATGTGTTGTCCCTTGAGTTTTTTTTACCTTAGCCATTCTGATGGGCATAAGGTGGAATCTCAGGATGTTTTGATTTGCATTTCCCTGATGACTAAGGATATTAAACATTTCTTTAAGTGTTTATTGGCCATTTAAGATTCCTCTGTTGAGAATTCTCTGTATAGTTCTGTACCCCAGTTTTTAATTGGGTTATTTGGTTTGTTGGTGTCTAACTTCTTGAGTTCTTTGTAAATTTTGGATATTAGCCCTCTGGTGGATGTAGGGTTGGTGAAGTTCTTTTCCCTATCTGTAGGCTGCTATTTTGTCCTATTGACAGTGTCCTTTGCCTTACAGAAGATTTTCAGTTTCATGAGGTCCCATTTATCAATTTTTGGTTTTTTGACCCTGAGCCATTGGTATTCTGTTCAGGAAATTGTCTCCTGTACCAATGTGTTCAAGGTTATTCTTCATGTTCTCTTCTATGAGATTTAGTATATCCAGTTGTATGTTGAGGTCCCTGATTCACTTGGACTTGAGTTTTGAGCAGAATGATAAATATGGATCTCTTTGCATTCCTCTACATGCAGAAATCCAGTTAACTCAGCACCTTTTGTTGATGTTTTCTTTTTTCCATTATATGGTTTTGGCTTTATTTGTAAAAAACCAAATATCCATAAGTGTGTGGGTTTATTTCTGGGTTGTAGGCTTATATTTTTCAAATTCTACCTTTAATAAGGGTTCCTAAATGCTTTTAACATCCCTTCTAGCCCACCACCTACTAGAGGTAGTAGAAAGGAAAGATTAATACAGCAAAGAGGATTTGGACCTGTTTAGAAATAATTCTTTGGAGCAAATCCAATCTGCATTGTCAGGATATTAACAGTTTAGTTCACACAAATCAGCAGTGGCAGCTCCATCCACTCACAAATACAATTCATAAATCAGCAATGTCAGTTCAATCCCAAAGAAACCAAGAGCTCTGCCAACTGGCCAGAGTCCGTGGAGACAGTAAGAAGCTGCCAGAACACCACCGGAAGTTCTTTGGTGCATTTTCTCTCTATGAGGTCATGGCAAACCATGACCAGCAAAGAGTGGCAAGGCAAACCAATGCTACAAAACATCATTAGTGAAGCCCAGTGTCAGCAAAGCCCAGTGATGAGCAACAAAGAATGGCAATACCACTCATTACTGTCCACTGTCTGTTGGGTTATATTTATACCCTTTCCAAACATCACATGTTCTCTCAAGCATCCCCTCTAGCAAAACACCACACACCCCTTTTCCAGGCTGCTTCCAGAAAAACATAAAATGTCTGTTCTCAGTAAAATATGCTCCCATGTGTCTACTTCAGCAAAAACATGCTCTCATAAGGCAGTTTCCAGAGAAATATCACATGATACAACTCAGTCTCAAAGAAACAAGAAATTTCCACTTTATTGTGTCATTGGTTAAATTCCTTTGATCAACATGTCTGTTTTTATAGCAATACCATACAGTTTTTATCACTATTGTTTTGTAGTACAGATCTCAAGGTGATAACTCTCGAAGTTCTTTCATGTTCAAGATTGCTTTAGCTATTGTGGGCATTTTTGTTTTTCCATACGAGGTTGAGAATTGCTCTTTCCAGGTCTGTAAAAAACTGTGTCAGAATTTTGATGGGAATTGCATTGAATCCATAGATTGCTTGTGGTAAGGTAGTCATTTTTAGTATGTTAATCCTACCAATCCATGAACATGGGAGATCTTTCAATCTTCTGATATCTTCTTCAATTTCTTTTCTCAAGGACTTGAAGTCCCTGTCATATAGATCTTTTACTTTCTTAGTTAGAGATTCACCAAGGTATTTTATATTATTTGTGGTCATTGTGAATTGTTGAGTTAAATAGGATCCTGAGTCCGCCCCAGGGCTCTGGCCACTGGGGAAGATGAGACACAGGAAGTTTGATCATGCTCACCCCATGGCGCAACTGGGCAGGTATTGGGATGTGAGAAGCCATGGTACAATGCCTGGGAGTGGGGGAACAGGCCTGGGGTCCTGGGGACTACACAGAGCTGGCTTGGTGATTTCGGGCCTTTGATAAGACAGGAACCATCTGGTTCTCAGGCACTTGGACATCCTAGGTGGAAGAACTGAGAATGGAGTGGGGGCCTTGTGTGCTAAATCTAACCTGGGGTGGAGAGAGAAAAGCAGGGAGGAGCTCAGCTGGGTCCCGCCTGGGACCGAGTCCTTGGCGTGTTGGTGGGCGGCTTGGCTTGGTGGAGACCATGGCTGAGAGCGCTGAGAGGCCTTCTATGGGAGACTAGACGAGGCTCTTTAGATAAAGGCCTGTTCCATTGTTCTCAACAGCAGATCCCGATAAAAGAAGACAGTCCATGGTTTTAAGGCATTTATTGTCATGGTGGAGAGTGGCAATGAGTAAAAGCATACCCCCTTTCTCAGGGTGGCCCTGTGGTTAAATACCTTTTGCAGGGAGGAGTGTCTGAGAAGGGGGGTTTATTGGCTAAGCCTTTAGGTGCCTCATTGAAATGGAGATGTCTTGAGACTATGTGACCACATGTCTTCTACCTGTGGAGGGGGTTGGGGTGTTGCTCTTACGTGACTGATGGTCATAGACCTATGGAGAGCTGCAGCCTCATGTCAGAAGCCAGGGGCCCAGGAGCATGGCAAAATGCCTACTATCCCTTGCACGATTATCCCTTGCTGGGGAACTCCTACTGGGCCACTGGGGTTTTAAACCTTAGCACAACCAGAAACCAGATTGCCTTTCATGGTCCTACAGTGAATAGTGTTGTTTCCCTGTTTATTATTTATATAAAGAAGAGCAACTGATTCCTTTGAGTTAATTTTGTATTCAGCTAGTTTATCAGTTCTTTATCAGTTGTAGGAATTCTCTGGTAGAATTTTGGAGTCACTTATGCATACTATCACATCATCCATGAACGGCGATACCTTGATTTCATCCTTTCCAATTTGTATCCCCTTTATCTTCTTTAGTTGTGTTATTACTCTAGCTAGAACTTTAAGTACTATATTGAATAGATAGGGAGAGAGTGGGCAGCTTTGTTTTGTCCCTGATTTTAGTTAGATTGATTATATTTTTCTCCATTTAAATTGCTGTTGCCTATTGTGTTGTTGTATATGACTTTTATTATGTTTAAGTATATGCCTTGAATCCCTGATCTCTCCAAGGCTTTTAACATGAAGTGGTGTTGGATTTTGTTGAAGACTTTTTCAGCATCTAATGAGATGAACATGTGATCACTTACTTTAAGTTTGTTTATATAGTGGATTACGTTGATGGGTTTTTGTATATTGGAACAACCCTGCATCTGTGGGATGAAGCCTACTTAATCATGATGAATGATGTTTTTGATGTGTTATTGGATTCAGTTTGTGAGAATTTTATTGAATATTGTTGCATCGATGCTCGTAAGAGAAATTAGTTTAAAATTCTCTTTCTTTGTTGACTCTTTTTTGTGGTTTAGGTATCAGGGTGACTGTGGTCTCATAGAATGAATTAGGTAGTGTTCCTTCTGTTTCTATTTTGTGAAGTAGTTTGAGGAATATTGGTATTAGCTCTTCTTTGAAGGTCTGGTAGAATTCTGCACTAAAACCATCCAGCCCTGGGATTTTCCTTTTTTTCTTCCTTTTTTTTCCTTTGGTTTGGGAGACTTTTAATGACTGCTTCTACTTTCTTAGGTGTTATAGGATTAATTAGATAGGTTATCTGATCTTAACTTAAGGCACATGTCTAGAAAATTATCTATTTCATTTATATTTTCCAGTTTTGTGGAGCATAGGCTTTTGAAGTAAGACCTGTTGATTTTTTGAATTTCCTCACTTTCTTTTCTTATGTCTCTTTTTTCATTTCTGAGTTTGTTAATTTGAATACTGTCTCTCTGTCTTTTGGTTAGTTTGGCTAAGAGTTTGTTTATCTTGTTGATTTTCTCAAGGAACCAGCTCTTGATATCTTTGATTTTTTTGTATTGTTTGTTTGTTTGTTTGTTTGTTTCCAATTGACTGGTTTTAGCTATGATTTGGATTATTTTCTGTCTTCTACCCTTCTTTGGTGTGTTTGCTTCTTTTTTTCTAGAGCTATAAGGTGTCCTTTTAAATTGCTGGTATGAGAACTTTCTAATTTCTTTATGGAGGCGCTTAGTGGTATGAACTTTCCTCTTAGCACTGCTTTCATTGTGTTCTATAAATTTGGGTATGTTGGGCCTTCATTTTCCTTGAATTTAGAAAGTCTTTAATTTCTTTCTGTCTTTCTTCCCTGACCCAGAGATCATTGAGTAGAGAGTTGTTCAATTTCCATGAGTGGGTAGGCTTTCTGGTGTTTTTGTTGTTGTTGAAGTCTAGCTTTAATCCATGGTGGTCTGATAAGATACAAGGTATTATTTCAGTATTCTTGCCTTAGTTGAGGCTTTGTGACAGACTGTATTAGTCAGGGTTCTCTAGAGTCACAGAACTTATAGGTAGCCTCTATATAGTAAGGGAATTTGTTAATGACTTAACAGTCTGTAGTCAAACTCCCCAACAATGGTCAGCAGTAGCTGTGAATGAAAACCCGAGGATCTAGCAGTCGCTTAGTCCTACAAGGGTCACAGGCAAAGAAGATTGAATCTTCCTCCTTCCTATTTCCTTATGTTGATCTCCAGCAGCAGGTGTGGCCCAGATTAGAGATGTGCATACCACCACACCTGAAACTTGTGTCTTCCAGACTCAAGATCTAGATCACACGTGAGCCTTCTAATTCTGGATTGTAATTCACTCCAGATATAGTCAAGTTGACAATCAGAAATAGCCACTACAATCCACCCCTTGTCAACTTGACACAAATAATATCTCATACCCACATGAAACAATAACAAGATCATAAATACGCTTAACATGATATAACTATTCCTCGTACAATCACAAACACATTTATAAACTTACAATGGGGCAGCCAATCATGCTCTTTGGCAAGGGGATTTATTATTTAAGCTATCCAAACACAGTGGTTTTATTGATATTCACCAATTCTCTGAAACAACATTTTCCTTCCGTGGATGAGTGGAAAAATAAACACCAGATAGTGGAATATGGTGTCACCATTCCATGGAGAGAGAGAGAGAGAGAGAGAGAGAGAGAGAGAGAGAGAGAGAGAGAGAGAGAGAGAGAAACACAGAAAAACAGAGAGAGACAGACAGAGAGTCAGAAACACACAGAGATACAGAGAGACACACAGAGAACTATTTGTGAATAGAATGAAAAATGTGATATAATGATGAAAGTAGATTTTGAAGTTATGTACTTTGAAGATGGAGAAATGTGTCATAAGTCAAGGCATATTGAAGGCTATTGAAGGCAGAACACAGGGCCAATGAAACATCATTTCTTTCAGTGAAGAGAAGCCAGCATGCTGCTGATATCTTTATTATAGCCCCAGTAGATATGTCTGTCCTCCATAGTTTTAAGACTGTAATCCATGTTACATACTAATATGAATAAATAAACAAATAAACCACAATTTATTTTTAACATGGAAATAGGAAACTAATAACAGTATATAACTCAAAAATATAGAATTGAATTTCTTCTTTAACTTAGTACAATTACAGGAACTTAATCTGTTTCTCAAGGCTTGAGAAATACATTGAAATGTCACTAACCAGAAAATATTATAATTTCTAAACAGGACAATTTGTATCTCAAATATGACTTTGTTGCAGACAATCACAGACTCACATCCCTTGCAACTTGCTACCTGCTGCGTGACTTTGGATATATTACTAAACTTGTCTGAGATTATTATTTCATTTGAAGAAATGACAATTATTATGCATACTTCCTAGAGTTGTTTTTAGCACTCAATGTGTGAAAGGTGTGCAGAAGGAAAGGGAGAATCCTGACTGTTAAGGTCATAAAACAAGCCACACACCTAATCCCTACAGAGGGTAAGGCCAACAAGGAGACAGAAAAGACCTTAATGGTTAGTTATTGGTTTTAAATGAAGCTCAGACAATGGAGACTGACAAAAACAAGGTCACCTGGAAAACAAAAGTAATAGGACCTGGTATCACCTAGAATGGAGGTCGGAGAGTGTAGCCCACCAGAGATGGCAGTATCATGATGGAAGTAAATCTTGAGACGTTACAAGGGTAACAAGCATGAAATATTCCTCTAGAAGTTTATACTAGAATAGAGTTGAATAGCTCAGAGGGAAGTTGGGACCAGCCTATTTAATTTCCATAGAGTAAACAGCAGGATGTTATTTGAGCAAGGCTGAGTGTGGTGGGTACATAGTCCTAGCTTTAATCCCAGAAAGGACAAGACAGGAAATATCCAGAAACTGCTCAGATCCCAAGAAGAAGCTCACTGGAAATGTCTCTGAAAATGCACCCCCATTTCTTCCTTTACCCTTGAACTTCTCAACTGTAAGATTTGCTGGGAACTTCCAGATATCCCAGACTTTTAACATGATAAGGGGTAGAACTTCCTAAGGAAGGAAAATGGAGGTGTTGGAAGACAGGAGTCTGGGGAGTTGTGTGTAGATGATTAGGTTTAAAATTCCTCCTTTCCTATGACTCAAACTGGAGATTTTTCCAGCATTGGGATAGGCTGTGCAGGAAACCTTCATGTTCCATGCTCCTTCTCTGGAGACCATTCAGCTCAGAGTCACATTTTCTATTTCTGAATCCTAGAGTGAGTAGACATTTTTCCACTTAGTGTACAGAGAGAAGTTTCTGAAGGATCAGAAATCTACATCACGCACATTTGCATAAATGGAAGAAATGATAAGGGAGGGTTGCTATCTGATTCGGCTGTAGCTAGGCAGCTGGGCAGCCTGTACTTCCAACATTATCATACATCTGGTTTCTTTGAAAAGAAAAGGGCATTTCCTCCTTGGGTCTATATTGGAGATTCCTTCCTGTTCTCCAGCTTTATATATATGTAGAGTGGCCACCCTTTATCTCAAGCCACTGTCTACCATGCAACATGAATACAGTGACGAAAATCAGCACACTTCTCATCATGACTTTATCTTTTCTCTGTTTTGTGAAGGGTAAGTGTCTGCAAAGGGGAATGAAGGGAGGTCTTAAAGGTGCTAGTCTCTAAACTACTGTCCTTCAGTCTCACTTGGGCATTGAAGCTCAAACTTGAAGACTGAGGTTCTGGGAAATCATATGTAATACACTAATGAAGAGAAAAATCCCCAGTAATTGCAACAAACAGGAAAGCATTTTTTAGACCTTCAGTTTTTGAATTTTTAGTTATAGGTTTCCATTTAATTTACCCTTTTTCTTGAAGCACTGTTATGCTGTATTATATACAATATTCCCCTCCCCACTTTTCCCTGTGGTCACTTCTTCTCTGAGAGGAAACAGGTAGGGGAAAAGGGAAGCATGATAAGGTATTGGGGGGGGGGCAGGAGTGAAGCCCTGAGGGCCAGCATAAAGAATGCAAACAGGTAACCTCAGGAGGAATGAGGTGGGGGTCCTCTAGAATGTACCAGAAACCTGGGTGGTGAGAAACTCTCAGGCCTCAAAGGAAAGATCCTTAGATGAAATGCCCTACAGTGGGGAGAAGGAACATGTAGAATCCACCTCCAGTACAAAGACAGGTCATCAAGTGAAGGGATGGAGTTGCCATCCCACAGTTAAAAACTCTGACCCAGAATTGTCCCTGTTTAAAAGAACTGCAGGGACAAAAAATGGAGAAGAGAGGTACAGTGATGGGCCCAAATTGGGATCCAGTTTGAGGGGAGGCCCCAAGGCCTGGCATTATTACTGATGCTATGGTGTACTTACAGACAGGAGCCTAGCATGGCTGACCTCCAAGAGGCCCAACAAGCAGCAATAATGATTTAGGATCTAGATCTCGCTGCCCCTAACCAGACTACCTGATCAGTGTGTGGTTAGTGATCCCCTTGGATGCTCTTCCCAGTGTGATATTTTCTATAAAGTGAGTCTTGCTAAGGTTGGGCTCTGAATGTTCTGTCCTCTCAGACTGTCTCTTGTGTAGAAGAAATTTAAAGTAGTAGAATTGATGTTAATAGATTTGCTTAGGAGACATTAAATCACACACAGCAGAATTTAGGTAAAAGATCAATGCCTCCCCGAAATACCCTAAAGATAAACAATATGCCAAGCTGATCTGTTACAGATAAATGAAATTTATGATGCAAAATGTAAGTGTTTATTCATTATGTCTATTCCTATAACAAAGCCATCATCTAAAGGGCAGTCAAGGAAGATGGCTTAGGTTCACAACCATTATTAGGTTCTGGTTATCATTAAGTCCCCCATGTTCTAATGAAGAAAACCACAATTCTTTCACATGGGCAAGATGATCCTAGGTAACAACTCATCATAAAAGAACACGATTGGTGTACTTAAACAATTCTGGCAATATATTTCTTGTGTAAATCTCCCATCTGCACATGTGGCCAGATTTTCAGCCTGCTGTCTCAGTTTAAACTTTTCAAAGTAAAACCTGGGTACAGAATCCAAAAGATATTTACAGATAATGGCAAATATAAGATGCCTAAGCCAAGGTATGTATAAGATAGTGAGATCTCCTACTCAAGGCTGACTCTTTTGTTTAATTGACATACAATAGGTAGTTTGTTCTAATTGGATACTTGTCTTCTTAAAAAATACTTTTTATTGATTCTTTGTAAGTTTCACATCATTGCATCATAGTCCCACTGCAAATGAAGATGTGTCGGCAGAACGGAATGATGTGGGACACACTATGACACACTACAGCTTCTATGATGAGATGTATTCAAGGCCGACTCTTACTTGGTCTTAGCCACAGCCAGCCAGGCATTTCAGTAGAGAGCTTTTCCTTCATGTCTAAGTCATGCAGAGTGATTGTTCACTGAGAAGATATATTATTTCTATAGCACCAGGACTCCACTACAATGAGACTGCCCTTCCTTTTAATCCTGCGGTCCATGCTGGCTGGTGGGCTTCTTCTGACAGTTAGTGGGGCTGGTGCTGTCAGACAGGTTTTCTGATTGTCACAGATTGCTGTGCTTGAGGTGGTGAAGAGCAGCAATTAGAACCTTACTGCATTCAGAAGTGATCCCTAAATCCCTCATCTTCATGTCCTCACATCTCCTCTTCCCCCTTGCCTCTGGCGTGCTTAATACAATCTTCCTTCCTCTTCACCCTTCTGGGCCTGGTGTCCTTCCTCCATTTCCTTGTCTTCCTCACTCTTCTTTATCCTCTACCATAGTCCATTCATTCAACTTCTGTCTCAAGACTAATCCCCAGCATCCTCAGTTATTCTGGGTTATTTTTGCATGGTCTTAGAAGATTCCTCTCTCTCTCTCTCTCTCTCTCTCTCTCTCTCTCTCTCTCTCTCTCTCTCCCCCCCCCCTTTCTCTTTTTACAGTTTGAAGATGTAACAACACAGGTTGTGTTTTGAGAAACGTCCTGGCTTTCTTCCTTTTTAAAAAATTAATTATTTTATTTATTTACATTTTAAATGCTGTCCCCCTTTCCAGTCTCCCCTCCCCAACCCCCTACTCCATTCCCCCTCTCCATTTCCTCTAAGAGGGTGCTCCCCTACCCACTCACCCACTCCTGGCTCACCCGTCCAGCATCCCCCTTTGCTTGGGCAACAAGCCTTCACAGGACCAAGTGCCTCCCCTCCCATTGATGTCAGATAAGGCAGTCCTCTGCTACATATGTAGTGAGAGCCATGCCCCCCCTTGTATATCTTTTGGTTGGTGGCTTAGTCCCTGGGAGCTCTGTGGGGTTAGTTGATACGGTTGTTCTTCCTATGGACTTGCAATTCTCTCCAGCTCCTTCAGTTTTTCTCCTAACTCTTCCCTTGGGGTTGCTGGGCTCAGTCCAATGGATGGCTGTGAGTATCTGCATCTGTCTTATTCAGGTGCTGGCAGAACCTCTCAGAGGACAACCATACCACTGTCCTGTCTGCAAGCACTTCTTGGCATCAGCAATAATGTCAGGGTTTGGTTTCTGTGGATGGGATGGATTCCAGTTGACACAACAGTCAAGAAAAATACAAAGAACAAAGAAGATTCTTGACAGGATGAAGCCAGTGAAAGAATGTGAAGAATTTCCCAGCCCTATGTTGTCAGCTCAGGCACCCTCCATGGCAATTTTGATTTTTCTCCTCACTGACTTGTACATTCTCAACATTTGGGCCAAGTGAACATTCCTGTCTGCCTGAGATCCTTCCCTTCAGGACTCTAAGGTCATGGGCCTCCCTAGAAGGGTCAGCATGACATTGGTGTATCTCCATCTTTGCCACTGTTTCTTACTCATGGATCAGAACCATTAGCTTACCACCTGCCTGAAGCTAAAATTTTGGCTCTGAATAAGCTTCTTACATTTGCTTTTGCATTTTTACCTCTGATGTATATTCAACGTTCATTTCAATTCTTAGGGGATTTGTGATAAATGGGGAAACTCCTGTGAGGGTAAAAGTGGCTAAGATGTGATATGTGGGTAATCTTGGCAGGTCTATAAGACCTGGAACATCTCAAGGTGATCCTCTTGATCTCTCAACCACTTCCAGATTCCTGCAGTAAAGCAGAGAATGTGGGAGGATATGTTCCTCTGTAACAGTAGAAGACTCCTTTGTATATTGGTTCCTACTGGCTCTTGGTCAGATCACCAAACCATGAAGAGAAACAGAATGCCCTTTGAGGAGTCTCTAGAAGTTCCTCTGGGGATTTTTGGATGCACATACTCAGAGATAAAAGGATGTGAATTCTAAAGTTCCACTTAGCCCTTTTAGGAATTAAAATAATGTCTGTTGACAAGAGTAGGAGGCTGAGGAATGATGGTGCACAGAGATCATCTTAATGATCTCAGAGTGGCTGATGGACCCTCTACCTGGGAGCCTTGATCTACTCATTTACTGAGTTACTAAATCTTCCCACAGGTATTTGTTTTCTTCTAGTCCTACTTTTCTAGGTGACAGAATATAGTTTTCATTGCAGAATTGTTTACTGGTGGATGATTTAGTCAGAATGACACTAAGTGAAATGTGACAAAGTGTATGTATTTCCAAGACAAATCTTTCTAATAAGCTTTGAAGTCTTGCTGTTTTATCCTGTTCTACTTTAGATAAGCCCTCGGCATGCCCTGTCTTCCCATAGCCTGCAAAGACTTGACCATCTATTCCTAAACCCTGACATCTGACTGTGCTCATTCTCAGTCTGTGTTAATGTTTCAATGACTCAACTGGAGATGATTCAACTAGAGAAATGCTTTATGCTTCTTTCCATCCTTGATGCCCCCCATTTTCTCAGACTCTTGCTTCCTTCCTTCTCTTCATCTCTCTCTCCAGCATTGACTAGCATATAGCATGCTTTCCACCTTGTCTCTTTATTCTTACCTATTTTCAACAAATATGTTCTGACTGATAAAGACTGAGGTTAGGTGTATGTTTTTCAAAAGATCTGACCCACCTTTCAGTTTAGTGATACATTTTTTTTTGAGGGGCAGACTGACAAGTAAATAATAGCATCAATATCTTGTTTTCCTAATCATATAGAATCCAGGGCATATGTTAGATAGTTTCTCACTGCTATGACCTTAGAAAAGCAATAAAATACAAAGGAGGAAATATTTATTTTACCTAGTGAATCAAGAAATTTGTGTCATCATGGTGGCAAGAACATGGTATATTCAAATGCAGGGAGCATAACTGAATGTAGCAGGAAGGGACCAATATAAGTTATTACTGCTCAATCACCCATTTCTTTCAACTAGGCTCTACTTGCCAGGATTCTGCAATGTGGTAATAATCTGTCCAAACTGATAAAATGGCTTAGATCTTAGATCAGGCCAGAGACCTCACATCCTAATCATCTCAGGAAATGTCCTGACAGACACACCCAGAGGTGAGTCTATGTAATCTCTTAGACATATCCTCAGTACCACCAAGTGACTCCTGCACCACAGTGTCCATATCTACTGTGTGTTCACATGCATATGGCCCGCATTGTCTCAAAAGTTCAACTGTTTAGGTTTAGTCTTAACAATTAGGTTCTATAGCTTCTGGAATTAGGGATGTATGGAAATTTTATCTTCATATTTTTTTTTCAGTGGATTTCCTGCTTAACCTAGAAAAAAGTAGATAATATTGCTTTCAAGAAAACCTGTTAGTGATTGCTTCCCATGCTACAGATTCACAATCCTGCTTATTGTTTCAGGTAAATATCAAGGCCTTTAGGGTCATGACTAGGTTATAATATGTATTTGTACATATTTAAACATACATATCTATATATTTATAAATATTTAAAAGTTATGATAACTTATGTTTTATAAAAAATGGTGCCATTCATTGAATCATGGTGGTAGAATATACCAGTAGCATTCTTTGCAGACCATTTTGGGAGCCATGCATCTTCTTTCTATATTGTATATCTTAGATTTTTTGCTTACTCTAACTGTATAATAACAATGGAGTCACCTTATCTAGCCTCAGCTTTTTAATTTTATTTTAATTTTTTATGTAAAGATAAGTTTATTAAGAAAAAAATAAGACATTGAAAACAGTGAAAAACATCCATGGCAGCATTAAATATGAAATCTCCTGATGGGTGTGGCTGCTCATTTATAATCTCAGCTCTTGGGAAACAGAGGTACAGGACTTCAAATTCTAGGTCAGCCTCAGTTCCATAGTGAATTCCAGCCCAGCACTGGCTACAAACTAAAACCAAGCCAATTAAACAAAAGCCACTTATTATAAACAAAATGACAAGTGTTTTTTTGGAGTAGCAAGGTTAATTACCATCATTAAGTGGTTCCAATATATCATTCAAAGCAATGTGTTCGTTTGGCCAAATGCACAACCTGAACCAACATCAAAAAGCACTATACTTTTAATATTATAGTGAATGCCAGAAGAACTTTTGAGTTTTCCTAAGACAAGTGGCTTTTTATAACCATTGTACCTACTTTGTTTTTTTCAAGCACACTATTTGTATCCAGGTCACTGGCTTCACATACAACTACCACCGACAGTAAAAGTTAAAAGCAACACCAGGTACCCACATACCTTTACAATACACAGGTAGATGTAAGTTCACCCCATTTTCCCTGCTTTGATAAATATACAAGCTTTGTTATAAAAATAATGCAAAAATGTTGAAACCATTCTACTGTAATTTGGAAATATAATCAACCCTTTCCCAGTTTTCAAAGTCAAGATAAAAAAGCAGACTGTTAACTTATTCCTGGTTCTGATCATGTTATTTCTATAATTCTTATGTTCTCAAAATACACCCTTAATTTCCAGCTAATGTTTCCATTGTGGGAAAGGCATTAGTTTGTATTCCAGCAGTGACTCGAGGGGAGGCAAACCTGTCGTTTCAGTGTCAATCTAATGGAGAGCAGTGGCCACCTCCTTAACCAGCCTGCAGCACGCACAACTTAACCTTTAGTACAGACAGTCCTAGCTTATCCAAAACAGGTCCAGAGCAGAGCATACTGCTTCTTCCTCTTCCCACTTCGGTGCCTTTCTTCTTGCCTCCCTCCCAAGCTTCCTTTCCCTTTATCTCGCTGGCCAGGACAGCTGTCCTTTCTCTTGCCCGAAGGTCCTTGCCAGGCCCCCCTTTCTCTTGCCTTTCTGGCTCATTTTCCTCCTCCTGGCAGCCTCCTCTTGGTCCTCTTCCCTCATCTGCTTGTTGGTGGCCCTCTGTCACGTCCATCTGAGGCTTCTTGCTGTTCATGACTCTAAGTAGCTCCAACTGGTTCTTTTTCTCAGCTGTAGAATCCTCAAAGAGGGGCTGAAATTTCCTCTTCTGGCTGGAGCCTCGGGGTACTTCCTCCTTGGGGAGGTCCTCCTGGAAGCATCGATCCGAAGTGGTGGAGAGTTTGGCTACTTGCATCGTGCAACCCAGCTCCTCCTTACTCTGGTGTTCCCTAGGGTGCAGGCTGGCTGTGCGGGTGGGCATTTGCATCTTGGGAAGGATGGCCAGGTTCTGCAAATGGTTCAGGTTGTTCTTGGTTATACGTTCTTTCTTGGGCTAAATCCAGTTGGCAAACTGGTCTTCCATTGGGTCTGTACTCCAAGGCACCTTGATCAGTCATTCCTTAGTGTTATCCCAGGTGTGCTTGTAGTCCCAACAGCGCAGCCGCTGGCCACTCACTTTATCCCATACAAGGTTGGTCTTCTTGGGACATGCCCTTAAGGCTCGTGACCTGCTGCCAGTGGGTGAGTGGCTGTGGCAGGCGAGCTGCGGGCTCCAGCAAGCTAACTACCACAGCCTCCTCCACATGCCTGTTCTGCAGCAGCCACAGCTGGTTGATGAGAAGCTGTACCGCACCAGGGCCCACAGTTCGGCTTCGGGTGAGGGCCTGGCCTGGCACAGCACCATTGGGATATGGGGTCAGAAGCAAGCAGGTTGTCCAGGTTGAGCTCCAGCTCTAGCTCCTTGTGCACCGTGCTTTCCTGCAGCTTCTCTGCCTCCTCCTCCTCTGCCTTGGCCAGTAGCTACTCCATGCTCTGACCCTCTATGACTCTTGCTGTGGCTTGGTTCCTTCACTTTGGGGCAGCAGCAGAATGTAGCCTCAGCATTTTTGCTAGAGGTAATTGCTGTTTCAGAGGCTTACTGTTGAATAAGCTTACCCTTTCTGAACTCTGACTAGCTGGTTCAACTCAGTTGTTTTGGCCCAAACTCTTCTGCAAGCTGACTGATTCTAACTGGCTTCTCTCGGCTTCTGACTGAAGTGCTCTGTTTGGCCTCAAACTACTCCTGGCAATTTGTTCTAATCTTCTGGCTCCTTCTCATTCTTTTTTCTTGCACAACATGTCTTTACAAAACAATCCAGGTAAAACTTCCTCCCCTCCCTTACTCCTCCCTTCCCCCACTCTCTCCCTTTCTGCTCTCTTAAGTGACCCCTCCTTACTGTGCTGTTCTCTTAAGTAGCCTCTCTTTTTTGTGCTGTTCTGGTGAGAGTTGGGAATATCCTATTTCAACTCATTCTGTCAAATCTTTGATTCATCACTTTGTCTGCCCCTCAATTAGACGTCATGTTCAAACATGGCTGCTTCCTTCTACAAACTAACTTTACCTTATTAAAGGTGTGTACTAAGGTTGTGTCTGCATTCCAACCAGAGGGATTAAAGATATGTCTTTCCAGCTGGATCACACAGACCTAGAAGGTCTTTGAATATGATCCCTTGCCAGAGCAGCCATGTTGCTGGATTAAAATTCCTGTACACTATGTTTATTTTTAAATTTTTTATGAGTGTTTTTCCTAAGAATGATGTTCTAACAGAGGCCAGATGAGTAGCAGATCCCCTGGAACTGGAGTCATTGATGATTGTGAGCTGCCCTGAGGTTTCTGGAAACAGAAATCAGGTTCTACGTAAGAACAACAAACATTCTTAACTGCTGCGCCATCTCTCCAGCCCCTGTCTTCAGTTTTTAAAATTGGATGAGTAGGGAGCCATAGATGACTTAGTGGATAAAGTTGCTTACTGCCACAACTTAAGACTTCATTCAATCACTGGGACCATATACTGGAAGGAACATACTGACTTCACATTTTTTTCTTCTGACTCCTATATACTTGTGATGATGCATATAATGCACATACATGCACATATGCATGCACACAACATGCTAAATGCAATAAAAATGAAACCAGATAATTGCAGCACCATTTACATGCTGTAAAACTTACCCTTTTATTTTATTTTATTTTTTTCTTTTAATGGATATTTTCTTTATTTACATTTCAAATGTTATCCCCTTTCCAGGTCTCCCCTCCAGAAACCCCCTATCTCATCCCTCTTTCCCCTGCCTCTATGAGGGTCCTACCCTATCCACCCACCCATTCCCATCTTCCCACCTTGGCATTCCCCTATACTGGGGCCTCTAACACCCTCAGACCCAAGGGCCTCTCTCCCCCTGATGGCCAACAAGGCCCTCCTCTGCCACATATGTGGTCCAAACCATGGGTCCCTCCATGTATACTCTTTTGTTGGTGGTCCAGTCCCCTGGAGTTTTGTGGGGTCTGGCAGGTTGACACTGTTGTTCTTCCCACAGGGCTGAAAACCCCCTCAGCTCCTTCAGTCCCTTTTCCATCTCCTCCATTGGAGACCCTGAGCTCAGTCCAATGGTTGGCTGTGAGCATCCACCTCTGTATTTGTTAGGCTCTGGCAGAGTCTCTCAGGAGACAGCCATATCAGGCTCCTGTCAGCAAGTACTTCCCAGCATCCACAATAGCATCTGGGTTTGGTGACTTATATGGGATGGATCCCCAGGTGAAGCAGTCTCTGGATGGCCTTTCCTTCAGTCTCTGCTGCACACTTTGCCTCCACATTTCCTCCTGTGAGTATTTTGTTCGCCCTTCTAAGAAGCACTGAAGCATCCACACATTAGTCTTCCTTCTTCCTGAGCTTCACATGGTCTGTGAATTGTATCTGAGTACCCTTTTGGTGTTCCATGTTCTGTAATATAGCACATATTTACCATCTCCCCATCAAAACTCTTAAGATTTAGAATATTAGCATACTTTCCAGAAATCTTTGTTTCTTTGCTATCAGTGATTATGCCCTCATGTCAGCACCTGATAAACACTACCTTTTCCATTTGCTATAGAGCTAAGCTCCAAAGTTAGATGAAAGGGCTTTGTTTATATTTGGTACTGGAACCACTTGCAGGAACTGCTAATGACAGACAAGCCCTCTGTCACTGAGCTGAATTTCCGTCACAACTGATGATGTTTTGCATCTACTTTATTTCACTTAGGACAGTTCTATTTAGATTTATATGTGCTGTTGTATCTATGTGGATTTTTTTTTTTTTACAGCTGAGTAGTACTTATGTTTAGCAGACATGTTAGGCTTTTGCTGGTTGATGCATATTTGGGTGGTGTCTTAGAATTTCTTTTGCTGTGATAAAACACAATGAGCTCAGCATTGTACACTTTCAGGTAACAACAGTCCATCACTAGCCGGGCAGTGGTGGCGTATACCTTTAATCCCAGTACTTGGGAGGCAGAGGCAGGCGGATTTCTGAGTTTGAGGCCAGCCTGGGCTACAGAGTGAGTTCCAGGACAGCCAGGGCTACACAGAGAAACCCTGTCTCAAAAAAACAAAACAAAAACAAAAACAACAAAACAAAAAACCAGTCCATCACTAAGGAATTTAGGTCAGAAACTGAAGAAGGGCAAGAATCAGGAATTGAAACAGAAACTATGGAGGAACACTGCTTCCTGGTGTTTGATTCCCAAGACTTGCCTCATTTGCTTTCTTATTGGAACCATTAGCCCTTGTCTGGGAGTGACCATGGTTTACTGGGTGCTTTCACATCAACCATAATCAAGAAAATATCCTAAAGGCTAATCTGGTGGGATCTATTTTCAATTGAGATTCCCTCTTCTCAAATGCCTATGTTGTGTGCAGTTGACAGTTCATTAACAAGGGCAGGTGGTTTCAAATGTTCTATGATGTGTAAACTTTTATGAAGATTTCTGTTGACAAGATGTTTCAGAATTTAACAGTAGTATATAATTTGATATTTTACATCCTGTTGTACAAATATAATTTACATTCAGTAGGAGCTTGTGCCACTTTTCTCATTGCTATAATCATATACTTGACAAATGCAATTTAGGGAAGTAAGGTTTTTTTTTTTGGGGGGGGGTTATAGTTTTAGGGAAACAGTCCACCATGGTGGGAAGGTATGGAGACAGGAGTGTGAAGAAGCTGGTCATGTTATATCCACAGTCAGGAGGCAGAGAGTGATGACTGTGGGTGCTCTGCTGGCATCCTTTATCCCCTCTTTATTTAGAGCAAGACCCCAGCCCATTGGATGGTCTCATCAACATTCTGAGTGGATATCCTCAGTTAAGTCTTTCTGGAAACACCCTTGGACAATAAGGTCCATGGGACTTTTGGGACGCTGTGCAGCTATGGTGGGCTCTGCTTCCAATCAGTTGTACTACCTATCTCAAGGTTACTGTACATCAAATAGCCTTTGTCTTCCATGATTTCCTAAACTATAGGTAGATGTGGTTCAGGCACATTCAAGGTAGGCTCGGCTGTTGTAGTTGTCAGGCTGCATCCATTAACTGTGGTTTATTAGCACACACTCCATTCTCTATCCAAAATTAAGGAATATCTACAGTTCTATCTTGGGCATGTGTTTCCAGTTCTCTTGGAGGGTTATTGATGCATGTCTAATAAATGTGTTTTTAATTTTACAGGAAACTTTAAGACTCTTCTCTAGATGAAGGAATAAGGCAATGACTTTATGTATAACATCAGAATTACTTGCTAAACTTAATTGTTAAGAATATAAATATTCTTTAATTCTTCAAAATTTTTCACTTTTAAGCTATATATAGCTTGCTCTTCCTCTGTTAGTCTTCATATTCGAATATTCTCAATCCCACCAGCCCACTGCAGTTGACAGGATAAAGACAATGAGTTGATAGAAAGAATTGTCCCATCATGGATGTTGGGTTCAAATATCTGCATCAAAACTTTCCCCTTCCTTCTTATTGCCTCTTTTATTCCCAGGATTTGAGGTGGAAGATCCTTCTGGCTTTCATCAAATTGTGCCTTTGTGAAACCAAGTTCCTGGCCCTCCTTGTAGCTTTTAAATCTTCACACAGCAAACACCTTCCATTGCTATGATTTTTAAAAAAATTCATCAGCACTACAGGACTAATGCCATGAAAGAGTATCTTACTATTGCTTTTCCCTTTCAGCTTTGAAATGCTTCCAGTGCACTTTGTTCAACTCTAAGGGGATATGTTTGTACCAAGAAGCACCTTGTGAGACTCAAAATAACCAAGTGTGTGTCTGGTGGGCAAAATCTGCAGGTATGTAAAATAGGAAGTCACAGGATGATGGATTCTTCTTTCCCTTGAAGGCTACATCCCTCCCTATCCCTGGGGGTAGAAGTGGGTACTGTGGGAGAACATACTATTCTATTAAAATAAAAAATTCCTGCCGGGCAGTGGTGGCACACACCTAATCCCAGCACTTGGGAGGCACAGGCAGGCGGATTTCTGAGTTCGAGGCCAGACTGGTCTACAGAGTGAGTTCCAGGACAGCCAGGACTACACAGAGAAACCCTGCCTCAAAAAACCAAAAAAAAAAAAAAAAAAAAAAATTCCTCTCTGTGTCTCTACTAGCTGTCACTGGTTGTTATTCAGAGGAACAAACCTAGAAAGAGAAAACATGCATTCTGGTGGTCCCCAGGGTGGTTTTCAGGGTACTTCTAGTTGGACATAGTCAGATAGACAAAATTTGGACCCTAAGACTCCACTCAGCAATTTTGAGATTGGAGTCCTGGCTGTGAGCAGATTAGGGTTTGAGGGATGATGGCCAGACTTTAGTCATTTCAGTGAGGATGTTGAAGCCCCAGGATCCTGACTCCTCATTTACTGAGTCGCTGATTTGACAAAGATTCATATTTTGATCCTTGTTCTACTTCTTCTCCAGGTGGCAGGATCCTGTATGGTTTCCAGGAATGTTCTCACATGTGCTTAAATCAAACATTGATCTTGGGAAATAAGACAACTGAAATGAAATGTTGCAAGGACAAATCTTTCTGCAACAAGTTTTAGAAACCTAGCTCATCTTGGCCTGTTCCAAGGATAGCCCTTAGCCCTTTATCATCCTCCTGTGCCCTCACAACACTGCATCATCTATTCCAGCAATGTCCAAGCTCTGACACCAGCTTGTACTTTGCATCAGATGTGGATAGTTGGACAGTTCAGTTGGGTATAGAGAAATGTTCTGAGCTCTCCACCACCCTCAGTGCTCCTCCCCCTTTTGTAGCCAATGTCCTTCTTTCTCTCCCTCTATCTCTCCAGGACTGAAAATTTGCACACTCTTCTTCCTCTGCTGTTCATACTGATCTTTTTTCACAAATGCATCCAAACTGGTAACTAACACTGTAGTTAGGTGCTGGTTCTCCAACAGTGACTATGTCAGAGCTGACACCTGCCCTTGATGCATTCAGTGATACATTTTCTGTAGGGCTGACCATCAGACAGTAGCTCTAGCTTATTTATAGAATTTCAGGTGTGGGTTGGGTAGTTTTGTACTGCTGTGGCTTGAGTAGAGCAGCATAAGGGATCCCTAGGTGAGGTGGCACAAGCCTTAAACCACAGTACTTGAGAGGTAAAGGCAGGAGGACTTTTATGAGTCTGAGGCTAGATTGTTCTACTTAGTGACAGTGCCTCAATACACACACACACACACACACACACACACACACACACCCCACCACCACCACCATGACCAATGACCGCCACCAACAACAAAGGCAAGCAATGCAAGGGAGGAAGAATTTATTTTATTCCTCTTTCTTCCCCTCATCTCAGTATTGCTCTTTTTCCACCACTCCCAAATAAGCTCTCTCTTCCATTTTCCCCTTTATAGCACCCCCGTCCTACTATCCCCATCTCTAGAGAGTACTTCAGTTCACATAATTTCATTCTTTTTATGTTGTGAATATTTTCCTCCAGCCAATAACTTTTTATGCTCAACAACGTCTTTCCAAGAGGAACAGACATAAATTTTAATAATATCTTTTATAGTTTCATTAAGTTGTTTTGCTAAAACACTGATGGAAAACAATTAAGAGGTAAACCTGTTTATGTCACCTTAGAGGCCACAGTTCACCACCAGCTTCTCCTACGGGCTGGATGTGTGAGTTACCAGAGATCCATACATTGAAGTTTAGTCCCTGAGGTGGTGGAATTTTGAGGTGATGCTTTTTGAGAGGTGATTAGGTCATGAGGGTAGAACCATAACAAATGAGACTCATGCCCTTATCAAAGAGACACATACAGGAATTCCTAGTTTCTTTTCCTATGTGTGTGTACACAGAAGAGGGTCATCTAGGAACCAGGTAATGGCCTCATCAAGCCACTGAATCTACTGGAAACTTCACACTGTACTTCCTAGTCTTAAAATGCATGAGAAAAAATGTCTCTTTTTGAAGACAGAGACCATTTCAGAAAACTACAACAAATCAAAATGAGTTATGGAGCCCAGTTCCAACAGATACATTTACAAACCAACTCCTACACATAAGGCTCAACAATCTTGTGTAACAGCAGCCTGCAAGATTTTAAGAGCCAGAGATTCTGGGAGTTTGCTGTGAGATTGTGTCTCCTGGAAATTTTAGAAGTTACACTCATAAAACCCCACCAACATGACTGTCTAAACATGCTGAACAAAGAAAACAATGATAGAAATGATAATTTGGATGTAGAGGTACTGGGGGAGAAGACCAAGAAGGCCTCAGCTCTATTGTAACAACCACAGGCAACTAAAGGATGGTGAGAACAGGAAAAATAGTCTTGTGCAGGAAAGAGCACATCAGTTGGTTATCTAAGATGAAATGCTCAGGCCTGAAAACATACATACAAGTAGCAACATACATAGTGGTCAGGTTGTATTTATGTATTTAGGAATATATATGTACATAAATATCCATATAGGTATGTAACAACAATGAAAAAGAGGCCATGAATTTGAAAAGAAGCAAAAGGGGGATATATAGGAAAGTTTGGAGGGAGAAAAGAAAGAGGAAATTATAATGATAAGAAAAGTAATATAATTATATTATAATCTCAAAAAGTGAAAGAAACAATTTTAAATTTTTCTTGTTCAGAAGCTGGATAGTCTATAGATTTTGCTTTCTTTTTTTCTTCAGCATCCTAAATGGACTCAGGCAATGAATGACTTTTTGTGTCTAAGATATCAAAATTATTTGCTAAAGTCAAAATTCTTGGAGAATATAAATACTCCTTTATTTCTGTAATTTTAAACTTTGGAGTTTTATATTTGTTTTGTCATGCATTTTATTTAGTGTTTATACAATTTATGGTGGATCAAAGATATTTTCTTTATTTTTTGCCAATAATGTCTAGTTATTCTCTGATAATTTGTTTGAAACTCCTTCTTTCTTCTCATAATTATAAAGGCCAAGTGTCTACATCCATGTAAGTTTATAACAAGGCTCTATATTTTTCTTCCTCTGATTACATGCTATCTTTTTCCTTGATGACTGTAGAGATTTTGGACTTTTAAAATCAGAAAATGTATCTTTTAATTTTGCTCTTTCTTAAAGTTATTTTTGAGTATTTTAAGGTCTTTGTATTACTATAGAGATTTTCAGATCATCTTATTGATTTGTAATAAAATGATTGAGAAGACTGCTAGTGGAGTTGTGCATTTAATTTTTGTGACTTCTTTTCTGTGGCTTACACATTTTTGATATATTGGGATTCAATTTCCAATTCATCTTGTAATATTTTAGCTTTTATTTATATGTATGCATATCTCCACTTGTTTCTATCTGCACTAGGCACATTCTGGTGCCTTCTTCAGAGGTGGCTGGAGCCCCTCATCTGTAGTAGTTACAGGTGGTTGTGAGTCCCTTGATGTAACCAAACCTTTGCAAGGATGGTTAGTGCTTTTAATTACTAAGTGATCTCAGGTTAGCTCATAATTCAGTAATATTTTTTTTTGATGACTTGCTCTAGAAATTACTGAGGACTTTTAAATGTATAATTACTATTAATCTATTCATCCTCATTTCTGTTGGTTTAGATTTGTGAGTTTTGAAATTCTGTTACAGCTTCAATCATTTAGAAGTATTGTGCCTTATTGGTTATTATCCATGAATAATTAACTTACCATTTAAAACATTTTTTAATTGAAATGGAATCATATCATTTCCTCTTCCCTTTCCTTCTATCCCTTCCCAGCCACCCTTTCTTCAACTCTTCCCATGTTCCCCTTCAAGTTGATAGCCTCTTTTTAAAAAATATTATTGCTACAAGTCCCCCTTTCCTCTGTTTCTCTGTCTCTGTCTCTGTCTCTCTCTCTCTTGTATATATCATATATTATATATTACATGTTATTTGTTATACATTATATCATATGCCATATATTATATACAGTATGTCATATGTTATATACTATATGCCATGTACTGTATATTTATTATACATCATATGTTATGCTATACATAATATATCATATATTATATATCACATATCATGCATTAGACATTATACAATACATAATATATATCATATAATATATAAATATATTATATATTAAACATAATATATAATATATTGTACATTACTACCTTTATATATTACATTTATTATAATATGTAATATCTTATATATAATATGTATATTATATATAATACAGTATAGGTATAAAATATATTTATATATATTATATATAAATTTAAAGTAGCATTTACTATATTAGGTGTCCAGAGGACCCCTCAAATGACCCTTAATTTTAGTTTTCCCTTCTAGTGTTTTCTCTTTTGGATCAATCTTCCCTTCCCATCCATATTTGAACCTCCTATTCCAGCAGTACCCCTATTGTCCATCCATAGTGTGTATTCAATTTCCATTTATGAGAAATATTTATCCATATTCCTAGTATTGAACACTTTTAAAAATACTTATTGGCTATTTGTGATTCAGTTTTTCTCCTCTTCTTCCTCCTCCTTTTTGAAAACTGTCTATTCATTTCAACTGTCCATTTGTTGGTTGGTTCCTTGGTATTTAATTTCTCTCATTTATGGGTCTTAGCTTTGATTCTTCAGACATGCATACACTGCTTGAGATACCCACAAATATCAGTAAATTAATAAAGAGTCATGGGAGAGGTGACTCCAAGGGAGGAAAACTGAAATGGAATGTTATGAAGGGTTAAAGAGAATA
Source organism: Uromys caudimaculatus (assembly GCA_028551405.1). Lineage (NCBI taxonomy): Eukaryota > Metazoa > Chordata > Mammalia > Rodentia > Muridae > Uromys > Uromys caudimaculatus. The sequence goes on from CM052706.1 coordinate 79,882,651, forward strand.
ATGGTACATACATGGTAAAGATTTCACCTTATATCCATCAAAATTGGCAAGATTTTAAAAAGATCAGTGACAGCTCATAAAGGCAAGGATGTGGAGCAATGGTAACACTCCTCCATTGCTGGTGGAGTGCAAACATGTACAATCTCTCTGGAACTCAATCTTGTGGTTTCTCAGAAAATGCTAATATCTCTACTTCAAGACCCACCTATACTATTCATGGGCATATATCCAAAAGATGCTCCATCACACTGCAGGTACATTTTCTCTACTATGTTCATAGCAGTTTTATTCATAATAGCCAGAAAATAAAAACAACCCAGATGTCTTTCAACCAAAGAATGGATAAAGAATATGTAGTACATTTATAATGGACTACTACTCAGATATTAAAAGCAATGACATCATGAATTTTGCAGGCAAATGGATGGAACTAGAAAATATCATTCTGGATGTGGTAACCAAGATTCAAAGTTACTCACTTATGAGTGTATATTAGCCATAAAGTAAAGGATAATCATGCTACAATCCACAGACCCAGAGAAGTTAAGTAACAGGAAGGGCCCAAGGGAGGATGGTTAAATATCACTTAGAAGGGTAAATACAGTAGACAGTGGAAATGGATAGAGAGAGAGACCTGGGTGTGAGTGAGCTGGGAAGGGGACTAAGGGTAGAGTTCAGGTGTGGGAGGAGCAGGGGGAGGAAGGCTGTAAAAGAAAATGGAGATCAGTGGATGGTGGCATCTTTGGGACAAACTGGAGACCTGAGACAAGGAAGGCTCCTGGGAAGATATAGGGGTGATCCTAGCTGAGACTCTTAGCAGCAGGGGAATATGAACCCTAAATTGGCCATCTCCTGTAGCCATCTCCAGTGGAAGGATTTGACATCAATCCAACCACAAAAAAATCCACCCCAAATTTTCCTTGCCTACAAGATATGCAGAGATACAAAGGGAGTAGAGACTGAGGGAATGGCCAACCAATGACTGGCCCAACTTGAGACCCACCCATGGGAGAGAGCAAACCCATGACACTATTAATGATATTTTGCTATGCTTGCAGAAAGCACAACTGTCATGTAAAAGGATTAATCCAGCAACTTATGGAAACAGATGCAGAGACCTACAGCCAAATATTAGATAGAGCTCACAAAGCCTTGTGGAAGAGTCAGAAGGATTGAGGGACACCATAAGAAGATCTAGAGATCCAATTACCTGGATCTATGGGTACATACTGAGACTGAACCTCTGACTAAAGAGGACTGGACTTAGGCCCCTTACATACTTGTAGCAGATGTGCATATTAGTCTTCGAGTGGAGCCCCAACATTTGAATTGGGGGCTGCCTCTGACTCAGACTCTGTTGCCTCCCCATGGTTGCCTTTCCTATATCTGTGCTGCCTTATCTGACCTCAGTGTGAGAGGATGCACTTAGTCATGATGAGACTTGATGTGCCAGGGTATATTGGTACCTGAGGGGATTGGAGAATGGTGTGGGAGAGTGGGACTGGGAGGAGAAGAGGCAAGGGGGTTGTGATCAAGATGTAAAGTGAATAAATGAATAAATATATAAAAGAAAGGCTAACTATGGAGGACAATGGAAGGGTAAGGTAGAGGAGGAAATGTGGAAAGGGAAAAATAGATAATGCTGTAATTATATTAATTTTTACTGCATTTATTATGTGTCTGTTTGGCTCTATGTGTGTGTGTGTGTGTGTGTGTGTGTGTGAGAGAGAGAGAGAGAGAGAGAGAGAGAGAGAGAGAGAGAGAGAGAGAGAGAGAGGATGTGTGTGTACCCTTGCAAAGGCCAGATTCGTGGCCCCTGGCACATATGTAACAGAGGACTGCCTTGTCTGGTCTCAGTGACAGAGGATGTGACCAATCCTGTAGAGACTGGATGTCCCAGGCAAGGGGGATGGATGGTAGGGGTGAGTATGTGTGTGATTGGAGTGGATTGTGGGCTAGTACTCTCTCAAAAGCAAAGGGGAGGGGAGATGGGGTGAAGAACTCTTGGAGGGGGATCAGGAAGAAGGCAATATTTACAATGTAAATAAATAAAATAATTGAATTTTAAAAAGGAAAAAAGAAAAAACTCGTATACATCTACTTTCTCCTTCATTTGTGTGAGTCTTAGGAACTGAATCCAGATCATTGGACTTAGTGTCAAATAACGCTATGCACTGGTACTGTAGTCATATGATTTTAAACTTGAGGGGAGTAATATGACACAGAGTACAAGTGCACTTATCACAAAGTCTGACCACTGAATTCATTCTTCAGAACAAACATGTTAGAAAGAGAATATTGATTCCTGCACCTCCGATCTCCACACACATGTGGCATGTCAACACAGAAACACAAAATAAATTAATGTAAATAACTTTTACTTTCAAGCAATCTAGACAACCGTATAGTACAAATGAAATAAATCTTAAACAGTACACAATGAATGAAAGAGCATCAGATACAATATAGTAATACATGTTGACTGCAAAAGACATCTAAGGCATATGATGGAAAGACTAAAATATAGGCTTCAAGATAAGGTCAGTAGTGGAATGTTTGCTGGCATGTTCCAGAGCCAGGATTCAATAAACAGCACTGAAAAACAAAATTACAATAATTTTATTATTTGTAAGTATATAAATATTCATGTGTAAACAATGGAAATACACATCATAACTTACTAATGATTTTAAAACTTTGAAATATACATCTGAACATGTAAACAAGCTATGTCTCTGTGGAGTGGTATGGGATTACGAGCCATGTTTTATCTGGATAATATTATCTATATTTTGTCAGTTGTGTATGCAATGTTCTGGAAAAAATAAATATAAAGGTGCAAAAAACATCAACTTCAAATTTATATAATTTACAAGGAATAAAGCTAAACTGGGCAATATTTCAATATGTATACAAAATAGAATTCGATTCTATGGTACTGAAGTGACTTCAGCTTGTGTGGTGGCTAATGTTAACTTAAACTTCATTGTATCAAGCATATCCAAGACAATCCTCAAACACCACTCTGGGTATGTCTGTGACATTTCTAGCCATGATTAGGATATTATGTCTCTGCCCCAATTTATGACTTAAGTTATGAGTTCTTTTAAATTTTGAATAGATTACTAGGAATGTTACAGGTGGGGGATGGAGAAAGCATTCGTTGGAGTCGTGGCCTCGCAGGCTCTATTATGTCCTGGTACCTTCCCACAATGCTCATCTCTGTGATCTACATGCCATGGTGTGAAAAGCTCTGTTTCACTACATGCTACCACCAGGATGAAAACTTCTGAAATCATAAACTAAATTAAATCATTGCTGCATTATACTGCTTTACTCAAGTCACAGTAGTGATAAACCAGATAGTATATGACTTCCACTCAATGACTAAGAATGAGGATATGTATCGGAGCTAATGTTGGCTAGCAACCTTGGCAGAAGAAGCATCAGTAATCTGACGCTTCATTAAGAGTAGGTATGAGATCTGTCATATTACTAGTATAAAAACCAGTGTTGATAAAGGTAACAGAGGAAAGAATATGGAAAAGTGTGGTAAATATCATTTACTGATGGAAGGATGGAGGAAGCAAAGGAAGGAACAAGAATCTAAAAGGGGAAGCACTGGGGAGTGGGAAGCAGAGAGCATCTCTCTGTCCCTAGCTGAACTGCTGACAGATCAGTGGCAGATGCTGATTCCAAGCAGGTGTCAGGACTTGGGTGGTGCAGGGAACAGATGTGTGAGGCTATGAGAGCACAGGGAAGGGGTAAGGACTCACCTGCAGTAGAACTGAGCAAGAAACGGCCTGGCCTCTAAAGCTCATTGCAGAGTGATTGGTCATGGCAACATGTAAAATCCAGTGTTACATGGTAATGGGTGAAAGTCTTATTGAAGCACAGGAAGAACAATCTTGCATTCCAAAGAGGACATCAACGCCTGCACAAGAAGAAAACCAAGGGCAAACATAAACTTTTGTGAAACCAGAGTCTCAGTAAATGAGTAGAGATAGGCTCCATGTATACATACATGAGGAAATTTATGACAGTCACCTTGAAGTGAGTGTAGTTATCAGCAGCTAACCTGTAGTCTGGCTTGTAGGAATGCCTGCCACTCCCAAAATTGTTGATGGAATTTTGCAATTCAAATTCTCTTATCTCTCGATATGTATCCCCAAGAACTCTAAAGACCATGTAGAGACCACATGCCGCTCAAAATAGTTTCCTCATTTGACCAAAAAAGAATAGCAGTACCAAGTACAAAAGAGCCTTGTCTTGAGTTTACTCAGAAACACAGTTCCCCACACAGTTTGTGCTTTGTCCTCAGGAGTGTAGCAAGGGCTACTTCATTTTTCAGCAGCAAGCAGGATCACCCTGAGGTCTCCCAGGCTTGACCCTCCTGAAGAAACTACCAGTTTGCCACATTACTGGTCAGCTTTAGCTTCACAGGTGGAGTTTCCTTTCTCACAAATCCCATCAGAGTTTAACATGGCACACTCCCAACATATCAGAGCTGAAAAGGAAAAATCAATGGTAAGAGGTTCATTCAGGGTTCAGGTGCAGGCTGAGCTGAGCCTGTGGCATAGTCAACGAGTAAAAAACAATGACCAAGGAAAGAACTGGATGTATGCTGAGCTGTGCCCTACCGGGTGGCCCATGACCTTGGAACCTAGGAAGGGTTTAAGAAGAGCCGTGTTTCCCCATGTCAGATACTGTGAATGGACAGGACTGTAGTGAGGAAGACAAGAGCTCTGCTGTAGGAGCTTGAGCCTACCACCTATGACCAGACACGTGCTCCCTGCCACATCATTATCTGCATCCTGTCAAGGACCTTCCTCCATAATTTCCAATGCAAATTTAGGCCTGTGCACAGGCTAGCTGGAGGAATTGAGAATATTAGTGTGTTAAAACCTGAGGAGGAGAGCTGAAGTACTAGAAAAAAGGACACCAGGACCAGATCATGACTAAGAGGAGGAGGAATTGTATACAGCAGAGGGCAGAGAAGGAAAGGATGTTGGGATGCAGAGAAGAAGAGTGTGGAGTCACTTATAAATGTAGTCTAGTCTTGTATCTTATTCTTCACTACGAAAACCCAATGTACTCTACAGATGGTCTGCTGCCAGCATGAGTCCCTATCATCTGCCAGGATTTCACCTTGCAGGAAGCCCACCACAAAGGAGAGGCCCAACAGGAGCAGCAGGAGATGCTTCCCCATGGCTTCAGGATCCCAGGTAAATAGAGCAGTAGAGATCAGGGTAGAGCATTCAATTATGCATGCTTATATGTGAGCTCAGGCTAGAAGGGGAAGATAATGGGATCCCAAGCTAGTGGGCTGAACCAAGAGCCTGGGGGAAGCACAGATCCTAAGTGACTCACTATGTCTGCTCACATCTACACCAGTACCCAATGGTTCAAGTCCTTCCAGATTCTTGTCCACAAATTATTTCACTAACTTGCCAATGGGGATTAGCAGTTCTGGGATTTAAAGGAATTTTGAGTCTGGGTGGCTGATGAGCCTAGACCATGCTACATACTAGGCTATGTCTTGTCATACAGAACTAAACTGTTATCATAAACCTCCACATCCAGATTTTAAATTCCCTGACTCTGTGAGAATAGGATATATGTCTAGGTATACATGTAATTGCTCAATAAATCACTGAAATCTGATTGCAGATTAGGGTTCATCTTCCATTCAGACTATAGTCATCTTTCTTGGGGCCAAATGGAAAGACAAGGAAACTACAGGGTCATGGAAGGAAATCATGGTAAGAAATAAGGACTTCTGTTCTGGCTCTGGCTTCCTTGTCCTACTGATGGACTCAGGAAACTTAAAACACCACCAATAAGCCTAAATTACACAGGGACCAGATCTGTTTTCTACAAACTTCTTAAACATGTTGAAAGACAAAACTAAATTCTGCTTACTCAGTACCAAAATTATGTAAAGCTTCTCTCACTTTCCCCTCTCATTGCTAAGTTGAAGAAATGCCCACCATATAAAACTACCTTTGGAGCTGTCCAAATAATATATACACCCAATGTAAAGACAGAGACGATTCTCCCTTGGGAAGCCAATAATGACCCTTGAGTATTGTTGGATCACAGTCCTGTCATTTAAAGACAAGAAAATCAGATGATGTTCTCCCCTCCCACTGTGCTGCTCTAGTCTCTATCTCCTACAAACAACAGAAATTCTTCTATGTGCTTCAATCTTTCTGCCACTCCAAATAAACCATTCTGAGGCACACCCCAGAAAACTATTTTGTTTAAGACTGGGTCTCACTATATATTCCTAGCTGTCTTCAAATTCACACAGATTTGCTTGTTCTGCCTCCTGAATGCTGAGTTGTAAATGCCTGCGCCACCATACCTGGTCAGAAACTATTTTCTAGCTCTGGTCAAGCTCATCCCTATCCCAGAAATGTTATAAAAGTTAGAAAATTCTAGCTCTTGTTTGTCCATCTCTCATGTGCTTTCTCCTTCCTTCTCCCTCTCTCTTCCTCATCTTTCCCCTTGCCTTTTCAAGTTCTTCACCCATGCAGTCAGAGGCAGCTATCTCTTCTATATTTTCATGTTGACTCTCTTAGCAATTTTCGGTTGTCTTTAATATTGCCCAGACTCATGTCCCCATCTTGTTACCTCTGGTATGATGTACTGTGTATCACAATACTCTCTGACTTCAAGGTCTAATTATGATCACCTCTTTGTGAAAATGAATCATCTCTCTCTGAACAGAGATTATTTCTTGAGTAAATTCATGTCAGATCCTTTCAAAATATCTGTTCTTGTTTCCTTAAGAACTAGGTCTTATTAATTTCCTTAGCATCTCTCTATTAAACTCATGTCCATTGTTTTTATAAAATTGTTTCTGGTAAATACTTTTACCAATGAATTTTGTCTTATTGTTTTCAGTATAATAGCAGACACCATATAGACCTAATGGCAGATCTTTCCCCATTCTGTTACCCAAAGATACCTAGAATGCACTCCCTCTTCTGAAAGGTCAATGGCTAACAAATTGCCTCAGAGACTAAACTTTCTACCTTCTTTTTCATAGAAAATATAACCATTGAGCGTTTGTAGTATTCTTTTGTCCCTAGATCTCCATACAAAGTTCCATTACCTTTCCACTTATGAAGTGTGTGTATGAAAATAAGTAGTCTAAATGTTCTCTTCCAAATGAATCAGCTCTTGTAACAGTCTTTGGAACCTCAAATTGAATTTCTCAATTCTATGGGGCATTAACCACAGTTGGAAACTGGTAATGTTCTCTGGATGTGTTCCCTTGTACAAAGTTGTGGTCAGAGAGAGAATCACAGATCCCACTGAGATGATCAAAGCACTGAACCCACTGCATCCTGTTAACCTTATTTCCTACCAAGGTATCTAGATAGCTCTACAAATAAGTTTCCTAGATTCCACATAGCTGCTGCTCATGCCATGCATGCAGTTGTCTCTGACTCTCATAAGTGACTCTCATATGGACCACAGACTGACAGACTTATTCCATTCCCTTCAGGCATCAGACATAGCCTGACCACAGCAGACACTGGTTACTACTGATAACTCACATGGCTCAAAACCTCCATGCTTCTTCTGAAATTTAGAAAAAGTCATTGCTCTTTGTCATGTATGCCTGAATGATCCTCAGAGTCCTTGCTACATTGCTGTCTATTTATAGTATCAATCACAATATGAAAGTATCTTTTACTCAATAGTTCACTCTGTCACACTGTCCTGCCACCTTCCAGAGCTGAGGGACTAGGGGTTTTTTTAGACAGTTTGTTTATAGATGATAGAACTTAAAGGAAGATTCTGAAGAAAAATTGAACACTTTGTAATTGACCATTTGCAATTTCAGATCGATTGCTTTCATGTAGGCTGGTAGCATAGGCACATAAACTAGCACACCTGCTTTTCAGAGTACTTAGATAAAATATAACAGGTTTTTTTTCCATTTATAGCTTTTTATACTCCTTTAAAGGAAGCTTTGAAGATATATACAGTGTTGAAAATCATAAGTAACAAAATTCAAGAAAATAGAACAAATGAAGCAGTTTTTAATATACAGTTTTTTCAGAAGGACCAAGGTATAAAGATTCGGCAACATTTTCTACTGGCATGATGATTTGGCACAAGACACTGGTTTTTAAATCCTCTGGTTAAAATAAATTTCTAGCCTTTTGGTTTCCATCTGTGCCTGGGGAACTCTGCCTGGGGCACCAGGGCTCTATATCCAAATACACCTGGGAGAAAGCTAGCCTCCCAGGAGTGTGGACAAGTCAGTGAGTGGAGGTAAGGCAAGCACCACTGCTCAGCATGACCCACTCAGAATACGTGGGACACAGGGACCAAGGAACAGCCAGAGACAGGAGCCTTCTGGTTTCCATCTGTTCCAGGGGACCTCTGCCTGGGCCACCAGGGCTCAATAGCCAAATAGCACCAGGACAAAGCTAGACTCCCAGGAGTATGGACAAGCCTGTTTGCTCAGAGGGACCCGCCCAGAATCTCCAGGACACAGGGACTGAGAAATGGTCTTCAGGTTTCCTTCAGTGGCTAGGGAGCTGATCCTGTGACAAGGGCTCCATGCTCAAATAGTGCCAGGAAAGAGCTGGTATCCCAGGAGTGCCAACAGATCTGCGAGCACAGGCAAGACCACCACTTCTGTTCAAATTCACTGGATCAAGAGGGACCCTTGCAGAGCCATCAGGACACAGGAACCAAGGGACATCTGGGGACTAGATCCTTCTGGTTTCTGTCTGCACTCCAGTGCTGACCCTGTACCACAGCTCTCCAAACCCAAATTTCTATCAGAGAGAACTGGTCTCCAAGGAGTACTAATGCAGAGGCTTGCAGGAGGGACAAGCCACAGTCAGAGAGAGCAAGACCAGCTAACACCAGAGATAACCAGATGGTGAAAGGCAAGGACAAGAACAAAAGGAAGAGAAACCAAGGCAATTCGGCATCATCAGAACCCAGTTCTCCCACCACAGCAAGTCCTGGATACCCCAACACACCAGAAAAGCAAGACTCAGATTTAAAATCACATCTCATGATGATGATAGAAGATTTTAAAAAGGAAATAAATAACTCCCTTAAAGAAATACAAGAGGTTCCAGTTTCCATCTGTGGCGGGAGATCTCTTCCTGTGCCACCGGGGCTCCATAGTCAAATAGCACTGGGAGAAAGCTAGCCTTCCAGGAGTGTGGAAAAGCCTGGGAGTGGGGGTAAGGCAAGCAACATTACTCAGCGGGACTCGCTCAGAATTCTTGGGACACAGGGACTGAAGAACACCTGGGGAGAAGGAGCCTTCTGGTTTCCATCTATGGTGGGACACTTCTGCCTGGGCCACCAAGACTCCATCGCCAAATAGTGCCAGGAGAAAGCTAGACTCCCAGGTGTGTATGAGCCTGTTTGCTCAGAGGGATCCACCTAGAATCCCTAGGACACAGGGACTGAGGAGTGGTCCTCTGGTTTCTTTTGGTGACTGGGAGCAGATACTATGACTCAAATAGTATCAGGTATCCCAGGAGTGCTGACAAACCTTCAAGCACAGGCAAGACTACCACTTCTATTAAAATTCACTGGATCAAGAGGGACCCTTGCAAAGCCATCAGGACACAGGAACCAATGGATAGTTGGGGGCAAGATCCTTCTGGTTTCTGTCTGCACCTGAGAGCTGACTGTCCACAGCTCACCTTTAAAATCACATCCCATGATGATGATAGAAGATTTTAAGAAATAAATAAATAACTCCCTTAAGGAAATCCAAGAGAACACAGGTAAACAACTAGAAGCCCTTAAAGAGGAAACACAAAAAATCTCTTAAAGAGTTACAGGAAAACACAATCAAACAAATGAAGGAAATGGACAAAATCATCCCAGAACTAAAAATACAAATAGGAACAATAAAGAAATCACAAAGGGAGACAACCCTGGATTTAGAAAACCTAGGAAAAAGATCAGGAGTCATAGATGCAAGCATAACCAACAGAATACAAGAGATAGAAGAGAGAATCTCAGGTGTGGAAAATACCACAGAAAGCATTGACACAACAGTCCAAAAAAATGCAAATGCAAAAAGTTCCTAACCCAAAACATCCAGGATATCCAGGATACAATGAGAAGATAGAACCTAAGGATAATAGGTATAGAAGAGAGTGAAGATTCCCAACTTAAAGGACCAGTAAATATCTTCAACAAAATTATAGAAGAAAACTTCCCTAACCTAAAGAAAGAGATGAACATAAATAAACAAGAAGCCTACAGAACTCCAAATAGATTGGACCAGAAAAGAAATTCCTCCTGCCACATTATAATCAAAACACCAAATACACAAAATAAGGAAAGAATATTAAAAACAGTAAGGGGAAAGGTCAAGTAACATATAAAGGCAGACCTATCAGAATTACACCAGACATCTCACTAGAGACTATGAAAGCTATAAGATCCTGAGCAGATCTCATACACACCCTAAGAGAACACAAATGCCAGCCGAGGCTGCTATACCCAGCAAAATTCTCATTTACCGTAGATGGTGAAACCAAAATATTCTATGACAAAACCAAATTTACACAATATGTTTCCATAAACCCAGCCCTACAAAGGATAATAGAAGGAAAATGCCAACTCAAGGTGGGAAACTACACCTTTGAAAAAGCAAGGAAGTAATCTTTCAACACACTCAAAAGAAGATAGCCACACAAACATAAAAATAACATTGAAAATAACAGGAAGCAACAATCTCTATTCCTTAATATCTCTTAACATCAATGTATTCATTTCCCCAATAAAAAGACATAGACTGACAGACTAGATCCATAATCAGGACCCAGCATTTTGCTGATTCCAGGAAATGTACCTCCATGTTAAAGACAAACACTACCTCAGAGTAAAGGGCTGGAAAACAATTTTCCAGGCAAATGGTCCCAAGAAACAGGCTGGAGTAGCCATTCTAATATTGGATAAAATCAACTTTCACCCAAAAGTCATCAAAAAAGATAAGGAAGGACACTTCATACTCATCAAAGGAAAAAAATCTACCAAGAAGAATTCTCAATTCTGAACATCTATATCCCAAATGCAAGGGCACCCACATTTGTAAAAGAAACATTACTAAAGCTCAAAGCACATATTGCATCTCACACAATAATAGTGGGAGACTTCAACACCCCACTATCATCAACGGACATATCTTGGAAACACAAACTAAACAGAGACACTGTGAATCTAACAGATATTGTGAACAAAATGGATTTAACAAATATCTATAGAACATTTCATCCTAAATCAAAAGAATGTACCTTCTTCTCAGCACCTCATGTTACCTTCTCCAAAATTGATCATATAATCTGTCACAAAACAAACCTCAACAGACATAAGAAGATTCAAATAATCCCATGCCTCTTATCAGATAACTACGGATTAAGGCTAGTCTTCAATGGCAACAACAACAACAGAAAGCCCACATACACATGGAAGCTGAACAATGCTCTACTCAATGATAACTTGGACAAGGAAGAAATAAAGAATGAAATTAAAGACTTCCTAGAATTTAATGAAAATGAAAGTACAACATACCCAAACCTATGTGGCCCAATGAAAGCAGTGTTAAGAGGAAAATTCAGCCCTGAATGCCTCCAAAAAGAAACTTGAGAGAGCATATACTAGCAACTTAACAGCACACCTGAAAGTTCTAGAACAAAAAGAAGCTAATACACCCAAGGGGAGTAGACACCAGGAAATAATCAAATTAGGGGCTGAAATCAACCAAGTAGAAACTAAAAGAACTATACAAAGAATCAACAAAACCAGGAGCTGGCTCTTTGAGAAAATCAACAAGATACATAAACCCTTAGCCAGACTAACCAGAGGGCACAGAGACAGGATCCAAATTAACAATATTAGAAACGAAAAAGGAGGTGTAACAACAGATACTGAGGAAATTCAAAAAATCATCAGATCCTACTAAAAAAGCCTACATTCAACAAAATTGGAAAATCTGGATGAAACGGACAAGTTTCTAGACAGATACCAAATACAAAAGTTAACTCAGGGCCAGATAAACCATCTAAATATTCCCATAATGCCTAAAGAAATAGAAGCAGTCATTAACACTCTCCCAACCAAAAAAAGTCCAGGACCAGATGGGTTCAGTGCAGAATTCTATCAGACGTTCAAAGGAGACCTAATACCAATACTCTTCAATCTATTCCACAAAATAGAAATAGAAGGAACACTACCAAATTCACTCTATGAAGCACAATTACACTGATACCAAAACCTCACAAAGACACAACAAAGAATGAAAGCTTCAGACCAATTTCCCTTATTAATATCGATGCAAAAATACTCAACAAAATTCTCGCAAACCAAATCCAAGAACACATCAAAATGATCATTCACCAGTATAAAGTTGGCTTTATCCCAGGGATGTAGTGATGGTTCAATACCCAGAAATCCATCAATGTAATCCACTACATAAACAAACTCAAAGAAAAAAACACATGGTCATTTCATTAGATGCTTAGAAAGCATCTGACAAAATTCAATATCCATTCATGATAAAAGTCTTGGAAAGATCAGGCATACAAGGCCCATCCCTAAACATAGTAAAAGCAATATACAACAAATGAGTGGCCAAAATCAAACTAAATGGAGGGAAACTTGAAGCAATCCCACTAAAACCAGGGACTAGACAAGGCTGTCCACTCTCTCCTTATCTATTCAATATAGTTCTTGAAGTTCTAGCTAGAGCAATTAGACAAAACAAGGAGGTCAAAGGTTACAAATTTGAAAGGAAGAAATCAAAATATCACTATTTACAGATGATATGGTGGTATGCTTAACTGACCCAAAAAACTCCACCAGAGAACTTCTACAGCTGATCAACAACTTCAGCAAAGTGGCCAGATATAAAGTTAACTCAAACAAATCAATAGCCTTCCTATACTGGAAGGATATATAGGCTGAGAAAGAAATTAGGGAAATGACACCCTTCACAAAGGTCACAAACAATGTAAAGTATCTTGGTGTGACTCTAATCAAACAAATGAAAGATCTGTATGACAAGAACTTCAAGTCTCTGAAGAAAGAAATTGGAGAAGACCTCAGAAAATGGAAAGATCTCCAATGCTCATGGATTGGCAGGATTAATATAGCAAAAATGGCCATCCTTCCAAAAGCCATCTACAGATTCAATGCAATCCCCATCAAAATTCCAACTAAATTCTTCATAGACTTAGAAAGAGCAATTCCCAATTCATATGGAATAACAAAAAACCCAGGATAGCAAAAACTATTCTCAACAGTAAAAGAACTTCTGGGGAAATAAGCATCCCTGACCTCAAGCTGTACTACAGAGCAGTAGTCATAAAAACTGCATGGTATTTGTATAGTGACAGACAGGTAGATCAATGGAATAGAATTGAAGACCCAGAAATGAACCTACACACTTATGGTCACTTGATCTTTGACAAAGGACCTAAAACCATCCAGTGGAAATAAGACAGCATTTTCAACAAATGGTGCTGGTTCAACTGGTGGTCTGCATGTAGAAGAATGCAAATTGATCCATTTCTATCTCCCTGTTCAAAGCTCAATTCCAAGTGGATCACGGACCTTCACATAAAGCTAGATACACTGAATCTAACAGAAGAGAAGGTGGGAAAAGTCTCAAACACATGTACACAGGGGAAACATTCCTGAACAGAACACCAAGATCAAGAATCGACAAACGTGACCTCTTGAAATTGCAAAGTTTCTGTAAGGCAAAGGACACTGTCAATAGGACAAAACGGCAACCAACAGATTGGGAAAAGATTTTTACCAATCCTATGTCCAGAAACTAAGCCCTTCAAAGGATAATAGATGGAAAACACCAACTCAAGGAGGGAAACTAAACCCTAGAAAAAGCAAGAAAGTAATCTTTTAACAAACTCAAAAGAAGATAGCCACACAAACATAAAAATAACATCAAAAATAACAGGAAGCAACAATCACTATTCGTTAATATCTCTTTTTTTGTTGGGGACACTGGAGCCAGACTTAGACAACAACCTGATTCACGTACTATGATAAAAACTACCAATGAAAAAGATGACCTGGCCTGGGAATACAGAGGCAGTCTTCCCTTGCTCATTGTTCATGGCAAACATGTATCACTGGATGGCTTTGCACTTTTTCCTTAGTGAATTCTTTGCTCATGTGGTTCAACCTGACCTTCCAGACTTCAAACAGAAATCCCTATACAACTAGCCCTGTTTTCTTAGTGCAGAATCAATTTAGTTAAGCTCAAAGACACTTGCTAGAGCATATGCTAGAATGTAAACTCAGACAATGTTCTCCAGGCACCAACTCTTCCTTCTAGGGTGGAATTACCATGGCACTGGTTGAATGTAAAATGGGAGTCAGTGATCAGATTGTGATTCAGTGCACTTAGTCCTAGCCTAGTTATTGGACCCAGTGTTAATATTTTCTTTTTTCTTTCTTTTTTAAATGTTTTTTAAAATTTAACACTTTATAATTCAAAAAATTTCCCCCTTCCAGGTCTCCCCTTTGGAAACCCCCTCTCCCATTCCCTCTCCTCCTGCCTCTATTAGGGTATTCCCTCCCTGGTGTTCCCCTATACTGGGGCATCTAACACTCAGAAACAAGGGCCTCTCCTCCCACTGATGGTCAACAAGGCCCTCCGTAGCCACATATGTGGCCAGCACCATGGGTCTCTCCATATGCATTCTTTGGTTGGTGATCCAGTCTCTAGGAGCACCGGGGAGGCCTGAGCCGTTGACACTGTTGCTCCCTCCCCATGCGGCTGCAAACTCCCTCAGTTTCTTCAGTCTCTTCTTCAACCTTCTCTACCTGGGGCCCCACACTCAGTCCAACTGTTGCTATGAATTGAATCATGGGTGTTCCGAACCTTTGGGTACATTTACACAATGGAATACTACTCAACTATTAAATACAACGACTTCATGAAATTCACAGACAAATGGATGGAACTTGAATATATCATCCTGAGTGAGGTAACTCAGTCACAAAAGAAAGAATATGGTATGTACTCACTGATAAGCGATATTAGCCCAAAAGTCCTTAATATCTCTTAACATCAATGGACTCAATTCCCCAATAAAAAGACATAGACTGACAGACTGGATCCATAAGCAGGACCCAGCATTTTGCTGCATTCAGGAAATGCACCTACATGTTAAAGACAAGCACTACCTCAGAGTAAAGGGCTGGAAAACAATTTTCCAGGCAAATGGTCCCAAGAAACAGGCCAGAGTAGCCATTCTAATATCGGATAAAATTGACTTTCACTCAAAAGTCATCAAAAAACATAAGGAAGGAGGACACTTCATATTCATCAAAGAAAAAATCTACCAAGAAGAACTCTCAATTCTCAACATCTATGCTCCAAATGCAAGGGCACCCACATTCATAAAAGAAACTTTACTAAAGTTCAAAGCACACATTGCACCTCACACAATAATAGTGGGAGACTTCAACAGCACACTATCATCAATGGACAGATCTTGGAAACACAAATTAAACAGAGACACAGTGAAACTAACAGATGTTATGAACCAAATGGATTTAACAAATATCTATAGTACATTTCATCCAAAATCAAAAGAATATACCTTCTTCTTAGCACCTCATGGTACCTTCTCCAAAATTGACCATATAATTGGTCACAAAACAAACCTCAACAGATATAAGGAGATTGAAATAATCCCATGCCTCCTATAGGATCACTACAGATTAATGGCATCCACAACAACAGAAAGCCCACATACACAAGCTGAACAATGCTCTACTCAATGATAACTTGGTCAAGGAAGAAATAAAGAAAGAAATTAATGACTTCTTAGAATTTAATGAAAATGAAAGTACAACATACCCAAACCTATGGGACACAATGAATGTAGTGTTAAGAGGAAAACTCATAGCTCTGAGTGCCTCCAAAAAGAAACTGGAGAGAGCATATACTAGAAGCTTAACAGCACACCTGAAAGCTCTAGTGTTGGGAACCAACAGAGTTAGGATTTTTCTTATTAGCCTACGTAATGCCATTTTGTATTAGAGTTAGGCTTGGAATGATTGTAGGCCCAAATCTCTGCTCCTGAGAAGTAATTGAGGCTTCCCGGACCAAGTGTCTCTGTTATGTTTAAGCAGTAAAGACATTTGACCAGGCACATTCCTTTTGGATGAGCAATTAAACATTAAAATATATATAGTTAGCAATTAAACAGTAAAGATATATGGTTAGCAGTTAAGCAGTAAAGATATATTGTCAGCGGATAAGAAGTAAAAATAATTGGCCAAGTGTTAAGCAGTGAAGATAGTTGCTATGACAATGTATCCTATCTGGGCAAGGAATTTTGTTTACAGAAGATTGTACCACTTTGTGATATTCCTGCCCATTCCTGTTACCTCCCTGCTGTTTGCTATTTAAGGTTGTGTGGAACATTGGCCCTTTGGGGTTTGATCAGAATACAGACTTACCCCCACTTCTCGTGTCTCTTGTCCTTCATTTGTCAGTCCCCTCCTTAGGTCCACACTGAATCCCCGAGGGCAGTGGCAATTGGTGCCCAGTGTTTAGAGCTCGAGGAATGGGGAACCCCTGGTGAACGCTGCTCACGGAAGTCTGGCCAGATGCATTGGAATCGACGAATTCCAGGCTGAGATCACCACAAAGTGACCTATCTGTGAGATAGATCCGGTGTGGAGGTGGTGAGTGGCACAGTCATGGGACAAACATTGAATAAGCATGACTTATTCAAACAGAGTCTCAAGGAGTCCCTCAAGACATGAGAAACTAGGGTGAAAAAGAAAGATTTGAAAAGATTCTTTGACTTCATAGGAGATGTCTGTCCATTGTTCCCTCACAAGGGTATAATAGATGGACTAGAGTAGGAGATTGCTTATAAGAATTTTATGAGACATTTGGGCTAAAGAAAGTGCTCGTTCAGGCATTTTCTTATGGAACCTTATTCATGATGTCCTTAAAATTTATAATCGCTTTCCTGACATCCAAGAAGTCGTTAAAAGAATCTTATTTTGAAAACAAAAGAATATTATTAACTTTTTAAAATTTGTTAATTGATGTATGTGTTTAGAGTTATGCTAAAATCTAGAGAAGAAAAGGTAATTCTCATAGGTGCTTTTAGTCTTTTCAGAGCTCTCCTTGGGACAGAAGGAGATCGGGAGACGTCCTGCCTCCTCTCTGACTCCTACAGGGAAATGCTTAATTCTAGTTCTGAGTCTCTTAGGTAGGATATCTGAGTCCTTTTGGGACATCTACTTCTCTTCTTTCCTCTCTGTGTATTGTATGTTCTTGGTGCACCAATCTGTCCATGTCTGTCAGTTTATGTTTGTTTTTGTTTTGTTGCTTAAATGTTGCTCTGTGTTTCATGTTCAAAAAAAAAAAAAAGTGGGGAGGGGGAGAAAAGAAAAGAAAAGCAAAAAGCAGTCTCAGTTGGCCTTTGGAGCCCTGCATCTGTAGCTAGGAGTCAAGCACAGCTGGAGAAGCCCTTCCAGAGGCTAATTGTCTGTACAAGGTTCTCTTAAAGGGGCCAGCAGCTTCTCAGTTTCTATGGGTGTTTCTCCTAGAAAAATCTCTGTGATTTTGATTATTGGTTTCAGTAGGTGACAAGGTGCTCCTCTCTTGAAATTACAACTAGAAAAAGCTAAACTTTGTCTGGTCTAAATAAGTAAATGTGTAGCTACTTCATTTTTGTTTCTGACTGGTTTTAAAAGTATAAATATGTTCTGCATGTCTTAGTTATAGATTATTGACTTATAAGTTATTGGGAGATATTAATCGGCTAATACCTCAACTTAAGCTCACCACAGGAGGACTTAAGTCTCTGTTTGATAACAAGGGGCATGCAAATTCTAATTCCCCTGTACAGTTAACTGATGAGAAACAAATAGCTTTGTAGAAAGTAGAAGAAGCTATTGTTTTAGGTGTTCCAGTATAGGGGAATGCCAGGGAGGGAAGATGGCTGTGGGTGGGTAGGTGGGTGGCAGAATACCCTCATGGAGAAAGGGAAAGTGATGAGTGGTTAGGGGGTTTCCAAATGGGAGACCTGGAGAGGGGAAAACATTTGAAATATAAATAAAGTATAAAAAAATAAAAAATAAAATAAAATAAATTTCTGTCTTTCTTCCTATAGGTCAGAACTTGTATCCTTTCAAACATGCCCTATCATTGTCCTAGACCACAAAACAACAGCCAGTGATTAACTTATGGCTTCAGCCTGGCCCTCTTTTTTCTGTTCTTAGACTAACTCACATTGCATCTTATATTCCGTAGTCTTGAGGCAAGTAGGTAGTAGGGTAGAACACTGAGTAGAGAAAGGTGTAGCACCTCCAGGAACTCCATTGAAAATGAACAGAGCAAATATTTCTTACACTGTGAACCTCTGATTGACAAAAATTTTCACATGGAAAATAATAAAACTAATTAACACACTAATGAGAACAAAAATAGATTTTTGTAAAATATTTATAATTGATGTAAAGTAATATATCTGTATTGTTACCTCCTATATCTGTATGACCTCCTAAGACATTAGATTTTGATCAGATTAGAACAACAGGCATATATTCCTATTTGGGAAGCAATTTTTCATGCTAAACAGAAATCAGTTCATTTCTCAACAAACTTAGTGCCAACCTTTCACCAATACACACATTGTGTCCAGGAAGTTCGGTATTTTAACATTCACATTTGACAGCTGTGTAATCCAAAGTGCATACATGCACTGGACCTAGATCCCTGCACATATGTACCAGATGCATAGCTTGATCTTTGTCCCAGCCCGCAGGACCTTCAGCTGCTGAGGAGGGAACTGCCAGATAAAGGAAAGAGACAGGAGACAAGAGATACTTTGGGAGCAAGATGGTAATCCAATCAAGCTCCAAAGGACTTTATTTCAGAGCCATATATGAAGCAATTAAGACGGGAAGTAACAAGGGTGGGGAAGTTCCAGAAGGTCAATGTTTCTGCCAGATGTCATGTATTGTTGCAAAAACATGATAGCAGGATATCACAAAATCTCCCTAAATCTGAAGGTGGGGACAAACGGAATGTCTCTAAAACTGCAGGCTGGTTACCTGATTTCTGAGGAGCATGAGGCACCAGATCTGAGAAACTGAAACTCAAGCCTACTAGTCAGGTCAAAGCCTGTTGGTTCCCGACAGATCTTCATTCAGGTTCTCCAATAACTAGAGTGGGCACTGTCCCTGACCCTGTGCATCCTGTTTCCCTAACTACGTTGCCTTGTCTGGCATCAGTGGGAAAGAGTGTGAATAGTTCTGCAGTTCATTGATGTGCCACAGTAGGTCGGAACCCATGAGGGACCTCCTCCTTCTTAGAGGAGAAGAGGAGGGGAGAACGAGGAAAGAGACTGTGTGAGGAAGGGAAGAGTTGGGTGGTCTGCGATCTGGATGCGAAGGGAATAAATAAATTAATTAGTGGAGAAAAAGTGGAAAATGTGGTGGTTGAGATGGGTTGCTGAAGTCATGACTTCTGACAGTAATAGGAAGAAGGAACTTCCAGTAATGTGGCAAATTATCTGAACTGTGTTGGAATGAAAGAGAGTGTGTTTTAGGTAAATTGTAAAAGATGATAGACTCAAAAAACAAAACAAAAAAATATATTTTCTTTACTTTTTTATTTTTTATTTTTTGATACTTTATTTACATTTCCAATGTTTCCCCCTTTCTAGGTCTCCTCTTTGGAAATGACCTATCCCCTCCCCCTTCCCCATCTCTATGAGGGAATTCCACCTCCCACCTACCCGCCCGCCCACTCCCATATTCCCACCTTGACATTCCCCTTTACTGGGGCCTCTCCTCCCCCTGATGGCCAACAAGGCCCTCCTCTGCCACATATATGGTCTGGACCATGGGTCCCTCCATGTGTATTCTTTGGTTGGTGGTCCTCTAGGAGGACCAGGAGGATCAGGCCAGTTGACACTGTTGCTCCCTCCATGGGGCTGCAGACTCCCTCAGCTCCTTCAGTCCCTTCTCCAACTCCCCCATCTGGGACCTCCCTCTCAGTCCAGCAGTTACTGTAAAGTGAAACTTGGGTATTCCAAACGTTTCGACTAATATCCACTTGTCAGTGAGTACATACCACTTTTGTTCTTTTCTGGCTGAATTACCTCGCTCAGGATGATATTTTCAAGTTCCATCCATTTGCCTGCAAATTTCATTAAATCATTGTTTTTAATTGCTGAGTAGTACTCCATTGTGTAAATGTACCATATTTTCTGTATCCATTCCTCTGATGAGGGACATCTGGGTTGTTTCCAGCTTCTAGCTATTATAAATATGGCTGCTATGAACATAGTGGAGCATGTGTCTTTATTACATGTTGGAGCATCTTCTGGGT
>CM052706.1:79903551-79936153 GCA_028551405.1 Uromys caudimaculatus
TCTCGACAGAAATCAAATACCAAAGCTAAGTCAGGATCAGATAAACCATCTAAACAGTCACAAAAGAACGAACGCAGTATGTACTCAGTGATAAGTGGATATTAGCCCAAAAGTTTAGAATGCCCAAGTTTCATTTAACAGTAACCACTGGACTGAGAGTGAGGTCTCAGATGGAGGAGTTGGAGAAAGGTCTGAAGGAGCTGAGGGAGTTCGCAGCCCCATGGAGGGAGCAACAGTGTCAATGGGCTTGACTACCCCCCCCCCCCCGTTGTCCTGAAATTTGGAGCACCAACCAAAGAATACACATCTATGGACCCATGGTTCGGACCACATATGAGGCAGAGGACAACCTGGATGGCCATCAGTGAGAGAGGAGAGGCCCTTGGGCCTGAGGGTGTTAGAGGCCCCAGTAAAGGGGAATGTCAAGGTGGGAATAGGGGGATGGGTGGGTAGGTAGGTGGGAGGTAGAATTCCCTCATAGAGGCAGGGATGGGGAGGGGATAGGGGGCTTCCAAAGAGGAGACCCAGAAAAGGGGAAACATTGGAAATGTAAATAAAGTATCAAAACAAAATATCAAAAACCTAATGCTAAGCAAAGGCAGGTATCAGGATCTTAGCAGTGGTGGACACTGATGGTCTAGTGTTTTGTGGCTACAAGGTACAAGGAGGGGTTAAGGGCTTACCTAAGTACAACAGAGCAAGCAAGTCCCAAGCCTTTAAATCTTGTTATACAAAGAATGGTCATCATAACAAACATATTCCTTTTTCACAATTCCCAAATTGATGGTATCATTAAAGCACAATTCAATATTCCCCCTGGATTCCATAATGGACATATTTTACACTTTTCCAATGGGATCTGCAGAGGAAAAGGGAAAAGTGTAAAATATCTATATTTGAAAATAATCAATCACTTATCAACGGGAAGATTCATGATCCCAGGTAGATGGTCATCATATGTCTACTCTTCTTTCACACAGGCAGTACTTCGTTAAAAAAAGTGCTCAGTGAAATTTTAGAGTAAATAACCTATCAACCATGATTATATTCATCCATATGGCTATGAAGATCACCAAGAGAATTGCCCCTCAATTTTTTTCTCAGGACTGGATTGTTGACATGACCTATAGTTATTGGCAATCAATACAAGAAACAGAGGAACTCCTTTCTACTTTATGTAGAATCACATTCTCCCATGCTCAATATCTTTACCAAAGATAACAGAGACATGTATGTCTCCAGGAAAAGCAAGAACACCCTGAAACCTCCAAAGTCTTACATACCCATGGTGACTATCCATAAGAGATGCTTCTGATCATTTGTAGTTTTATAGGTTTATAGGTACTTTCTCTTGTCTCACAAATCCTGGAAGAACTGAACAGTCCACACTGGATACAATTTAGTATTGAAAGGGTAAAACCAAGTGTATGAGGCTTATTCTGGGTCCAGCTTCAAGCATCACACAAGAGCTAAGCCTGTGGCTTTGTATAAGAAAAAAACATGTCCAGATAAGGAATTGGATGTACGTTGCACTTACCTCTGTCGAGAAGCCCATGACCTTGGATTCTTGAGAGGGATAGTTTACGTAGGACAAAAAGGTTTCCCCACCCCAAATCTAGGTAATGGACAAACTTTAAGGATGAAAGTAAAAGCTTTGATACAGGATGCCTGAGCTGACCATACAGGATCGAATGGTTCCTTACATTTTCTCATTGTCATCATCCTATAAAGAACTTTTCTTGCTAACCTTTCATGCTACATTTAGGGCCATGAACAATTATGCCAAATAACAAATAAATGCAGTATGAAGGAGATGAAATGAGGAGAAAGAAGACAAGCAATTTGACAGAGGACAAGGAACATGAATAAAAGCAATAGGAGAAAGAAAAGCACTATGGTGGTTACATCAGTGGCAAGGGGATAAGGACAATGTACTAATATGGCAAAGAAGCACTCAGGGAGCACATCTAAACATAGTTAAATCCCATCTGTTACTGATCTCCCTAAAGCAGAAACACTATGGTGATCAGTATGTTTACCTACCAGCACTGGCCCCTACCATCTGCCATGATCTCATCTTGCAGGAAGTCCATAAGCAGGAGCACCAAGGAGAAATTTTTTTTATTACACTGAGATTCTAAAACTAGAGAGTAGCAGAGACCAAGACAGAGAACTCAGAGTGTAGCTTCAACAAGCCCCACATATATATAAGCACAGGCAAGCAAGGATATGCTGGGGGATCCCAGGCTATGGACTGAACAGATAGCTTGAAGAGAACCCAGATTCCTCATTGTTATTTTCTGACCCAGTTGGCCATATTCTTCTGGAATATGAACACAGTTTTCCCACCACAACAAGTCCAGAATACCCCAAACACACAGGAAAATCAAGATTAAGATTTAAAAATCACATCTCATGATCATGATAAAGGACTTTAAGAAGGACTTAAATAACTCCCTTAAAATATACAGGAGAACACATGTAAACAGGTAGAAGCCCATAAAGAGGAAACACAAAAATCCCTTAAAGAAGTACAGGAAAACACAACCAAACAGGTGAAGGAATTGAACAAAATCATCCAGAATCTAAAAATGGAGACAGAAACAGTAAAGAAATCACAAAGGGAGAAAATCCTGGAGATAGAAAACCTAGGAAAGAGATCAGGAGTCATAGATTCTGGAAAATTGTGTTCTTATGATGCGCCAAGTAACCGTGGTTTCTGTTGCTTAGGTTCTTGCCTCTTGCTATCTGGTTATCTCTGGTGTTAGTTGGTCTTGCTGTCTCTGACTGGAGCCTGTCCCTCCTGTGAGTCTGTGAGCCTGTGATCTTAGGTGTGACAGCACTCCTGTTAGACCAGCTCTATCCGGGTGGGATTTGGGTACTTGTAGCTGTGCCAAAGGGTTAAGCTGGGGTGCAGATGGAGACCGGAAGAACCCTGTCCCCAGTTGATCCTCAGTTCCTATGCTCTGTGTTCTCCTGGGAGATTTCTTTGCCTAGTTATTGGAGCAAAAGTGTTTGTCTCACCTGTAAACTTAGGAGTGATAGCACTCCTGGAGACCAACCCTCTGCTGGCAGGATTTGAGTCCAGAGAGCTAAATTTGCTAATAAAAACCTATAACACAGGAAGTGAAGAGCCTTATGATGTATATATCAAAATCCTCCTTTCTATTCTTTGTGTCCTTGTCTTCATTTTACTTTTGTATATTCCACAAATACTACAACATGTAAGTAATTGTATTTAAAAACATATTATCTTCAAGAGCAATACAAAATAAGGAAAACATTGGTGTGTGTGTGTGTGTGTGTGTGTGTGTGTGTGTGTGTGTTTGTGTGTGTGTGTGTTCTAGTTCCTGTCTTTGATTATCAATAATATATTGCCTTGTGATCTTCATCCTTCATTATTTTTCACAAGTTCAAAGATTTATTTTTTTGGAAATTTTGGTATTTATTCTATTTTGGATGCTTTCTGTGTTTTTGAATCTGTGTTTTATATATTCATATTTGCAGGCAATATGGCTTTTAATTTTTAAACACATGTTCTGGTCTTTTTTTTTTTTACTGTACCATAAGACCAACCATATATGTTAATATGTTTGGTTTTAGTCACAGCCATAAAGTCCTGTGTGCTTATTTCTTTTTAATTTACTTGGTTTGTTGTTGTTTTTTGGGGGTTTGAGAGTACCTATATGTGTAGATACTTGGTTAATTATTGTGTCAGGGTCTCATAGATCCCATTCTGGCCTCCAGCTTGTTATGTAGTCAAAGTTGACATTGGACTTGGATATTCCAGGCTCCAAATTTCTACTGTAGCTATTAAAGGTATATGTCACTATGTAAGTTGATGTGGATCTTGTCGTTGAACTCAGGATTTTGGACATGCTAGTCAAACATGATATCATGTGAGCAATACTCTGAACCCCATACTCATGTAAATTGATGTTAAACTCACTTGCCAATAGAGCATCAAAGCTTTCATCACAGCAAACAACCTTAACTCAAATACTTCTAATATTCAGTACATGTTTCTTTTTCATATAGAAATATTTTCAAATAAGGATTTTTGTATATCAATTACCAGGCTTGAGCCTGAAATGTGTATGACTGTTGGGTAAACTACCCTGGTGTGAACTAAAGTCCCGCACATCCGCCCCGGGCTTGGCGCACCTTGGAGAGGCTGGGCACAGCAAGTTTGACTGTGTACACCCAACAGACCACCGGGCATGTGTCATGCTGTGAGAAGCTCCCACGGAAACACCGCCCGAGGGTGGGGGTGTGGGATGTGGCTGTGGGTCTCTGGGGAGCATGGCAGCCAGCTCTGTCAGGTTCCCACGCTCTTGGGCATCACAGACACCACTGGATGCTGTGGAAGAGATGAGAATGAAGTGGGGTCCTGCATGTGGGGCCAAGAAAGAAAAAGCAGAGAAAGGAGGAGCATGGTGGGGTCTTGCAGGGACGAGTTCTTGGCTTGGTCGCCTGCTAGCTGGGTTGGTTGGTTGGGTGGCAGCCATGGTGTAGGGAAGACAAGGGATCATTGAATCAATTAATTGTTTCTTGGATTGTACATTTTGAGGGAATTAACATCAGTTTAAAACATTTGATTAATCTAGATAGACATCATAGTTTCCTTACTATCATGTAGCTTCCCCCAAGTTCAGCACCATTTGGCTTTGGCAAGAGTAGTTTGGCAACTGTAGTTGGAAGGTCCCATGTCTGTCCTCTGTGGAACTCAGCACGTGTCTCTGGATCTCGACGTTTGTCTCAGGAGTCTTCAGCGTGGAGGAGGGCAGCTTTGTTGTCACAGACAGGTCCCAGGAGATGGCATTGTCTCATATGATCTCAGGTAGGAGCTCACAAATCTCTTGGATATATTTTGGAAATGTTGCAAAGAAGATTGTTAACTTATGTTCACAGTCAAATATTTCTCAATGTTTTTTTCATCTTCGTGGTATAGAGTTCTACTAAAGTAATTAAGAACCATTCTGTGATCTCACTTAAGATTCTTAGAAACTCTTCAGTATATTAGCTTCAAGTCATGTGCAGGAGTAGGAGCTGTTATGTAGGTAGCTTTGAATCATAATGAAAGAGTTTATGAGTTAATTTTTATAAAATGAAAGTATCAACTGTCCTATAAAATTTTTATTTCCATTTTAGTATGAATTATCACAAATACAGAGAAAGGCAGGGTGGATGGAAAGTAAGGAATTCAAAACAGTGTTTCACAGAATAGGGACTGGGGTGAATTTGACATTTCTTTTGATCCTTCTAAGGTGGAACTGTCTTTATTTGTGGAAAGATACAAACTGTCAATCAGTTTTAAGTTTTCTAACCTGAAAAGTCGACATAAAGATCCTACACTAAATTCCTTTCAGATTTTTGCAGAATTTCATATTAAAGTGCTCTCTGAGTTGGATTCGTCACAAAGAAATTCTCTCAGGACAGACTGAGGGCAAATTTCCACTTAGTCCTAAACAGATCTAAAGACTTCTAAGTCACCTTCTGGTCTCCTCTTTAGGCAAGATCTCTCTCTCAACACCCCCCTCTCTCCCTCCTTCCCTTTCTCTCTCCCTCCTTCTCTCTCTCTCTCTCTCTCTCTCTCTCTCTCTCTCTCTCTCTCTCTCTCTCTCTCTCTCCCCCCCATGTGTGTGTGTGTGTGTGTGTGTGTGTGTGTGTGTATGTGTGTGTGTTTGTGTGTTATTCACAGAGACAGACTAAAAATTAGAAATTGTACATATATAATATTTTCCAGAGTGCAAGAATCCTGGCCACAGCTAAAATCTAATTTCAAGGTGACCATGCAAATTGCTTTCCATGCCCAGAGGAATGAAGATAAGTAATCACATTAGTTTTGAAATTCCTGTTACAAGCATAGGTTATAGGGATGAAAGCAGCATGGGATGGGTAGCATGAACTGACATTTCCTGATTGCACATTTTAAAATAGAAGGCTTGTGTCCCTACAATACACACATGTATAAATGGGCTTATTAAAGGAGTGTCTAGATTAACTGCATTTATGATGAATTAATTAGGAATATTAATTCCTAAAGGTGGCTAAGAATCTCATATATTTAAATAATGTTCAGACTATAGTTTACTACAATGTTAAATGTTTAGAAAAATTTTATATAAAATAAAGATATTAGGTGATTTACCAATGTAAGAGTGAGAGGAAAATGTTAGAAACTCAAGATTATACATCATTTGGGTAGTAAAATAAGGAAGTTAATTTATCATCTTTCATATATTTTCCAAGTTTCTTTCTGTTGCTGTGACAAACACCATAGCCAAATGCAACTTGAGTAAGGTAAAGACTTATTTCAGCTTACATTTCCAGACCATGGTCTATCCTTGAAGGAATTAAGAGCAAGGACTCAAGAACTGAAGCAGAAACCATGGAGGAACACCACTTTCTGGTTGGCTCACTTTTTCTCTCAGCTAGATTTTTCCTGCTTAAGATTGATACTGTTCATGTTGGATTGTGCCCTTGTACATCAATTGGCCAACAGCAACAACTCACAGTCACGACCATGGACCATTATGATTCAGACCATTTTCAATTGAGATTTCCTCTTCTAGAGAATGTCAAGTTGGCAATAAAGTCTAGATAAGGCATCTGATATGTGTTAAGGAAATCTATTATCTCTTAAGACTTCATCCATGGTGCTAGAAGCTTCTTGACTCATCAGCAGAACAGGAAATCAAGACCCTCAATGAAGGGCTGTTTTCCTTTCTCAGACTTTCCCCAAAGATCTTTAATTTTCCTGTCTTCATATCCTATGTTAGGAGAATGACTCTGGCCTGTCTGGAAGACAAACCTAAATCTGCTATTTGTCTTTACTAATGTTTTATTGAACTAAGAAATATATACGGTAGGCATATATACCTTTCCCATGAACACAGAATTTTAACATTTTCATGTATCAGGTTGAGACAAGTAGTTTCTTTCTGCATAGAAGTCAGGGTACAGTGTGCAGCATCCTTCCAGTTGTATTGGCCATCAGATCTTAGGTTTGATTCTCATGGCCATGAGTCCCCATTTGAAAGCTGTTGTGCAAAGTGCAGCAAAAGTTAAAACTTCAAGTTCCTAGAAGAAAAGAAGAGTGATCAAACACAGAGATATAGAGATTCTCTGTTTTTTTGGTTTTGGGTTTTTTTTTTTTTTTTTTTTTTTTTTTTTTTTTTTTTTTGTTGTTGTTGCTGTTAAAGACAAAACTTAGACACTATTGCTAATGCCAAGAATTGCTTGTTGTCAGGAGCCTGGTATAGCTGTCCCCTTAGAAGCTCTGCCAAACACCCGACTAAGCACTGGGACCCCAAAAGAGAAATTAGGGGAAGAACTGAAGGAGCTGAAGGGTTTTGCAACCCTATAGGAAGAACAACAATATCAATGAACCAGATCCCTCAAAATTCTCAAGGACTAAACCACCAACAAAAGAGTACACATGGAGTGACCCATGGCTCTAGCTGGATATGGAGCAAAGGATGGCCTTATGTGGCATCAATGGAGGGGAGGTCCTTGGTCTGGTGGAGGCTTGATGACCCAGTGAAGGGTAACGCTAGGGCACTAAGGCAGGAGTGGATGTGTGTGGGAACACCCTCACAGAGGCAGGAGGAGGGGGAGAGGGTAGGGATTTTGTGGTAGGAAAACTGGGAAAGGAACATAGGAAATGTAAATAAAATAACCAATTTTTAAAAAAAATTAATTAAAAGAAAAAAACTTATTTCAGTTTGGTATTCTTAAAGGGGAGAGCAGAGTTTCATGGATACTGGGAGTATCAGGCCTTATCTAGAATTTGAAAGGCCACCAGTGCTCAAGATTTCCCTTAACACACTATCCCACGAAAAGTACCTGAAGGCAATTTTCCTTCTGGCCATCAGATTGCACTGCAGTTTCCTGAAAAGACATGGGAGCACCAGGGGAAGGATTAACTCTGACTCAGTTGTCCCTGAGTTTAAGGTTTCCCTTAATGGAAGCTTTCCAGATGATCTGTTATAGCACCATAAAGTTAGTAAAAATGTGTGGTATCTAGGCTTCCCCCTGGCTATATGCTTAATTCATTTCCTGGTATTTCCTGGCTGCCCCTCCTAACCTAGCCTACAATATCAGCCTGCCTTGCTGATATGGGTCCTGAGCACTCTGTCCTCTCCTCTGCTGCTTTCTGGTCTGAAGATCAATCTCACTGCAATGGGAAAGCACATATTGCTGCTCCTGCTGAGCCTGTCTTTGCTGGTGAGCTCCCTGCAAGGTAAGATCCTGACAGATGATAGTGGTTGCTACTGATAGGCAGACAGACTGATGCTACAGTTTAGGGGACATTGGGGATGTAGGGAGCAGGAAATAGGATAACATTAGAACTGACTCTGCTTCATTCCTATTTTTGTGTCCACTTCCTCCCCTTGCTTCTGCTATGCACACTCAAAGATACTTTCCTGTCCTTCTTTCTGTAATTTCTGCAGCTGCTTGCAACCCTGTTCTGCTCCTCCTCCTCTCCTCCTTCCTTCACATCTGTTCTCTGGAATACTTAAGCATCTTCAGTTCCTCAGGTTTACATGCAAATTGGCCTAAATTAGGATTGGAAGTGGGAAAGGAAAGTCATTTCCAGGAAGAAAACAATAAACAAATTGATGTATCCAATCTAGTGTGATAAAATACTATGTATAAAACCAGGGTTCCCGTACGATTTCCTGTAGGAGAGATGTTTCCCTTCGCTGTGTGTGCCAATACAGTCCTGTCTGATGACATCAGACTCTTGTCCCTTTCTGCCATCTCTCTTTTAGATGCCTCAGAAACATAATAATGTATGGTACATAGGCACTCAACATCAGAGCTTTGATTTCTCATTCTGATAACTTGGCCCATTCTCATGGTATGAGGTTGGGGGACCTTCCATCCCTTCTCCAACCTTCCCTTTACAGAGTCCTGTGGTCATGAGCCCTCACAAACATATTTCCTCAGCATACAACCAACTTGTTTCCTGGCTATTGCTTATTTATTTACAAGAGCCACAAGCTCAGCTCCCATTGGTGCTTGAGTTTGGATCTTGAATGAGTCCCTTACACTGGCTTTTGTCTTTTCAGCTTTGACATGTATCAAGTGTGACAGGTTCAATTCTCGGGGGATTTGTGTGAGGGGAGAAGGTTGCTGTCAGGCTGGACCTGATGAGAAGTGTGCCTCACTTGTAACCCTTAAAGGTATGTAAGGTGTGGGAGCTCTGAGAGTCATCTTGCTTGCCCTAAAGTAATGAACCCATCTCCAGAATGCTGCTGACACATGCAGACACTGAAGGGCGATGTCTTTGCCAGTAAGAGTAGGAGGGAAAGGCCCTTTTGCTTCTGGTAATGGCTGCCATTGACTGTTGGTCAAACAAACAAAAAATACGAAGAAAAAATTGTTTTAAAAAATGTCTGGGTGATCTTTAGGGAATTTCTGGGTGAATATATAGTCTGATATGGTAGGAGTTGTATTCTAAAATTTCATTTAGCACTTTTGGGTATGAAGTCCCACCTGTAGGTTAGATTAGGGATAGTGTCCCAGAGAGGCCACCTCTGTTATGTTTGTATTTCAGAAGTAACTTCCATCTGACTCTTTACTGACTCACCAACTCTTTCCACGGATATTTACATTTTGTCTCTGGAATTTCTTTCTCTACAGATGGCAAAATTCAGTTTGGAAGCCAGAGATGTGCTGACCTTTGCTTCACTGGGACTGTTCAGAATGGAGACCAGACAGTAAAAATGAACTGTTGCAACAATAAGTCTTTCTGCAATAAACTATAAGTCTGATACTTATTTGCACTGTGGGAGCTTAGGTGAGCCCCTACTCCTTCCCTGTGCTACTGTAACCTCATAACCCTGAGCAGTCTGTTGCCAGCACTGTGCAAACCTAGCACTGCATGCATTTAGTATTATCTATTGATATTTCAACAGTTCAACAGGCGAGAGAGATGCTCCTTGCTTCCTACCACCCCTGGGGCTCCCTCATTCCCACATCACGATTTTCTTCCCTTTCCCCCTATGTCCCTCCAACACAATGGACAGATGGCACAAGTTCCTCTTTCTAGTCTATTTAAACTTATTGAAAAAACACATTCTGACTAATGAACACAGCACTGGGCACTGAGCACTGATCTTTAAAAATGTACTGAATATGACAGTCCTGACACCTGCCCTCGATAAAGATTGTGTTTCTGCCAGGGTGTCAGATAACATTTCCTCAATCTAATCCATAGACTTAGGGGTATTTTTTAGGTAGTGTCTCACTGCTGTGACCTTAATAAAATGATGTTTGGGAGAAATGATTTATTAATATCATTATTTGAGATGTTTTCTACCTTATAATGGGAGGCTGTATTGGACCAGAGATCTTCATCTCTTGGCCTTCAGGAGCTGGATGCAATAGGAAGGGACCAGGCCAAGATTCAACCACCATGGGCTAACCCACAGTGGCTTACTTCCACCAAGCAGGATATACCTCTCTAAATAATCTATGGAAATTTCAAATGCGTTATTAGATTAAGTCAATTGGTTAGGTCAGAGATATCTACCCCATCTCTAGAAATGGACTCACAGGCACAGCCAGATTTGTATTTGGTGGATCAGACATTCTCAGTTCCATCTAGTGACTAGAATCAGGTATGATAGACTGTGAGTACTCTTGTTCCAGTGTTCATTTCCACTGTGTGGCCACATGCACATGGGCTTCTTCATCCTTCAGGAAAGTTCTACTGTTTAGCTTTATTCCTAGTAATTCCAGAGATTTTGAAGTAGGTGCTGTTTGGAATTTTTACTTTTGTGTTTGTACCAGGACATTTATATTTTTGCACAACCTAAAAGTGCAGGCAATGCTGTAGACAAATGAAACTGCAAGGAATCTCATGCCACCCTACAAACACATAGCTTGCCTACACTTTTAAGTATATAGTATATATTTACAACTTTTTAAAAATTTGAATAGCTTATAATATATTTGAATATAGACAAAAATAAAAAGTCATATATTTGCATATATTGACATCATTATAACTTTCCTTTTTTTCAGTGCTGAGTCTTGACCCTGGAGCATGTCAAAAAGAATTGTCTACCGACCATTTCTGGAGCCCTCACCATGCATTCTCCATCATGTACTTAGATGGGTTTTCTATCTACATGTATATTATCATATGTTTTGGGGTGCTCTGTAATATATTTTATGCCTTATAAATTTTATTTATTAGTTCTACATTCTGTTTAGATTATTTTATTAATTATTTTATTTATTTATATTGAAAATGTTGCCATTCTTCCTGGTCCCCCCTCCCAGCATTCTTCAACCTATCCTCCCTCCACTTTGTTTCTGAGAAGGTGTCCCCCATGCCCCATCATCCCCTTTTTCTGGGACATCAAGTTTCTACAGGATTAGGTGCATCCTCTCCAACTGAGGCCAGGAAAAGCAGTCAGTCCTCTGCTACATATGTGCCAGGGGACTCGGACTAGTCTGTGTATGAACTTTGGTTGTCAGCTTAGTCTCTAGGAGCCCCCTAGGGTCCAGGTTAGTTGACAATGTTGTTCTTCCTATAGAGTTGCCATCCCCTATGGCCCCATCAACACTTACCCTAATCCTTCCATAGGGGTTCCCCACCTCAGACCAATGGTTGGCTATATCTGCATCTGTCTTAGTCAGCTGCTGGTACAACCTTTCAGAGGAGAGCCATGCAGGCTCCTAAATCCCATGTTAGATCAGTCACTGGTTGGCCATTCCTTCACTCTTTGCTCCATTTCTGTCCCTACATTTCTTTTTGATAGGAACAATTCTGGGCCAAAAATTTTGAAGGTGGGTTGGTGTCCCCATCCCTCCACTGGAGGCCCCATCTAACTACTGGAGGTAGACTCTTCCAGCTTCCATCTTCCCACTGTTGGGCATTTCGGCTAAGGTCACCCACAATGAGTCCTCAGTGCCTCTCAAAACCCAGGTCTCTGGGACTCTCTAGAGGTTCTTCCAATTCTCCATCCACAGTAGCTACATATTTCCATTCATTCTCCTGGCCCTCTGAGATTCACTCCTGTCTTTCCCATATATGATCTTGCCCCCTTTCCCCTCCCCACTCCACTCAGATAGTGTCCTCTCTCTGCTTCATGTGACTACTTTGTTCCCCTTTCTAAGAGGGATTGAAGCATACTCACTTGAGCCTTTCTTCTTGTTAAACTTCTTTCAGTCTTTGGGTTGTATCATTGGCATTCTGTACTTTTTGGCTAATATCCACTTATCAGTGAGTACATACCATGCATGTCCTTTTGGATCTGGGACACCTCATTCAGGATGATATTTTCTAGTTTCATCCATTAGCTCGGAAAATTCATGAGGTCCTCCTTTTTAAGAGCTGAATATTATTCCATAGTGTAAATGAAACACACTTTCTGTATCCATTCTTTGGTTTGGGGACATCTGGGTTGCTTCCAGTTTCTGGCTATTATGAATACAGTTCAATAAACATAGTGGAGCTTGTGTCCCTGTGGTATGGTGGAGCATATTTGAGTATATACCCAGGAGTGGCATAACTGGGTCTTCAGGAAATACTATGTCCAATTTTCTGATTAAGTACCAGATTAATTTTCAGAGTGGTTGTACCAGTTTGCAATTCCACCAGCAATGGAGGAGTGTTTCTCTTTCTCCACATCCTCATGAGCATGCACTGTCACTTGAGTTTTTGACCTTAGCCATTCTGATTGGTGTAATGTGGAATTTCAGAATTGTTTTATTTTCATTTCCCTGATGACAAAGTATATTGAAATTTCTTTAAGTGTTCCTCAGCCATTTGAGACTCAATTTAAAACTTTTCACTGTTATTATGTGTGTGGATGGGTGTGCCTGTGTGTGTGTGTGTACATGTGTTGTGCATATGCAATTACATGTGTATAATGTTCAAATCAACTTATGAGAGTCGTGCTTTTTATACCATGTTGGTTCCGAAATACTAACTCGGTGGTCTGGCTTGGCATTCAGACACTTATACTCTGAGTCATCTCAGCTTTCAAAATTTAAAATCAACCTTGGGAGGTAGGAGGTGGGGGGATCCTAGAATGTACCAGAGACCTAGGAGGTAAGAGATTCTCAGGACTCAAATGGAGGGACCTTAGATGAAATGCCCAACAGTAGGGAGAGGGAACTTGTAGAGTTCACCTCCAGTAGATAAACAAGGCATCAAGTGGAGGGATGGGGGTGTCATTCCACAGTCATAAACTCTGACCCAGAATTTTTGCTGTCTGAAAGAACTTCAGGAACAAAAATGGAGATGAGCCTGAGAAAAATGAGGTCCAGTGACAGACCCAAATTGGGATCCAGCTCAAGGGGTGGCCCTAAGGCCTGACACTATTACTGATGCTATGGTGTGCTTGCAAATGAGCCTGTCATGACTGCCCTCCAAAAGGCCCAACAAGCAGCTGAAAGAGTCAAATGCAGATATTTACACCCAACCAATGGACAGAAGCTGCTGACCCCTGTGGTTGAATTAGGGAAAAGCTGGAAGAAGCTGAGAAGGAGTGCAACCCTATAGGAAGACCAGCAGTATCAACTAACCTGGACCCCTGATATTTCTCAGACACTGAGCCACAAACCAGGCATCATACACCATCTGAATTGAGGTCCCCCAACACAAACAACAGAGGACTGCTGGGTCTGGACTCAGGCAGAGAAGATGAACCTAATCCTTAGGAGACTTGGGGCCCCAGGAAGTGGGGAGGTGTGGCGGGGTAGGGTAAGGAGGTGGGGACATCCTTTTGGAGACAGAGGGTGGAGGAGGATGAATGGATTGTGGAACAGAGGTTGGACCAGGAGGAGAATAAAGTCTGAACTATAAAGAAGATTAAAGAATAAAAAATAAATAAAATCAGATAATTAAGTGGTTGGTGGTTTGCTTAGTATGTATAGCTCCTGGATATCAAGCCTAATGACCTGAGTTACATTCATGGAACCCAGTATATAAAAGATGACAACAGATTTCTACAAATTTCTCTCTGACTTCCACATGACCATTGTAGTGTGGTACAAATATGCACACATACACACACACACACATACACACACACACACACACACACACACTATAATAAAAATAAAATCAGTTATGTCTATTATTTACATGCAGTAACATTTTTCTTTTTAAAAAACAAATTCTACAATTTAGCAAGTGTACCTTCTCCCAACCACCAAAATTAAGATTCAGAGATTTGCATTACCTCCAGAAGTCCCATGTCCCTTTGCTGTCATGAAAGCATGCCTCACTGTCAGTCCCTCCCAATCTTTGCCATTATACTGTTTCCCTGTTATAGAGGTCAATACTTTTGTTGTTTTTCTTTTTTGGTTGTTGGGTTTTAAATGGCTAACAGAAGGGTTGAGGAGGGTACTTAGTCATAAGGAACACTGCTGTGGCTAGCCAGCAGATGGGAACAGCATTTCACTTCTTCACAAGCCGAATGACATCTTTATCTCCCAATGTATGGTCTTTACTCACTTTCTGAAGATTATGTTTCACACCTGGGACTATCTGAAACTAGTGAGAATTTACACCAAACCCAAAGGCCTGTTACCAGTTTACACATCTCCAGTGGTACTGCCTTATTCCAGGACCACAGTGGAAGATTTTTGCCTGAAGAGTCACAAAAATCTTATCAAAGAATTTAAATATGTGCTTCAATTCTTTCAGTACATGCATATCCCTTTTACTGTCTCTTTTCTTTCTGATGATCCTGGGGACTAACCCATAACCTCAAACTTGGTAGACAAGCTTTCTACTCTTGACTTGAACTGTAACCCTACCAGACAGGGCTTGGTTTACTGATTTGTTAGTGCTATTTGGGAACTAAACTACATGCAAGCAAGCCCTTGCTCCCTGAGGTGTGTTCCAAGCCCAATTGCTGTCTCTGTATGTCTACAATATTCCCATAAACCAATGCTATTTAGATGAACATATCTTACTGCATGCATGTGTATTTTTCATGTTGCTGAACAGTATTTCATTATGTGATTACTACACAGTTTATCCATTTCCTATTTTAAGGATAGTTAGATTATTATAAACTTGGTATGATTGCAAGAACAACTTCTGTAAACATTTCTGAGAACCAGATAGTCCCCCAAATAAAATGGTATAATTTGAATAGTTGCCTTTTTGTTGTTCAATATGATTCACATTAGGTAGAAACTTATATTTGGTACCTTTCTATCTTTTATACCCTGCCATGATACCACACACCAGACAAAAGCACCTTTAGGAAGGAAAGGTTTACTTTGGCGTACAATTAAAGGGGGTATAGTCCTTCTTAACAGGATGTGCATGGTAGCAAGAATGTGAAGTGGTAGTCACATTGTGTTCATAGTCAGGAAGCCCAGAAATGTATGCCAGTGATCAGCTATCTAATCTGCCTTATTTTACAATTTTTTTCTGTTCAGATCAAGAACCCATCATGTGACATAGAGTTGTCCATATTCTGAGGGTATCTCCTCAGTTAAATGTGGTTGGAAGTGCCCTCCTTCACACTCTAAGGGTGCTATAATTGTATTTCTCAAGTAATTCTAAATCTTGTCACGTTTACAATGAGTATTAATCATCATAAAACCATATAAAAATTTTGTTCTTTTCCCTGGCTAGCAATGAGTACTATTTGGCTCTTTGGGATGGGAGTAGATGCAGTGACCCAGCTTACAGTATCTAGAGGTTACTATCAATGGGTTTTATGGCTCATGATTTTTTTAACTGTTAGTTGGTATAGTTCAGGCCTCTTTAATTTAGTTCAGGCTCAGATATGATATTTGGTAGGAAAGGTATGCTAAGACTGATTTTCAAATGTTGGGATCCAGGAGTCTCCCCATAATCATAAGCCATAAGAACACCAATCTGAGTCAGACAGGGACAGTTTCTTGTGCATTGGTTCAAGGACTGATGGGTCAGGGCTACAGAGCAAACTCAGGAACTGACTGGGACCACAAGCCAGAATCCTACATGGCTTTTAAGTCTGAAATCCACAAACATTTGTACCAAATTATTCCACCAATTAGGACTTGGGATAAGGGACATCCTTAGGAACATGTCTTTGTTGTACATTTATCCTGTTCCCATTAGTTGGGGTATTCAACTGAGGCAGGGGACTTGCCTTGACTAACATTCATGTCTTAACTTGCCAACCAGGATGTCAGTTACCCATGAACATGACTTTCTGCCAAGTGGGATGTTAGTTCCCAGGGACATCTTCAGATCTCAAAACTCTACTTAGACCCTATTCAAAATGGGAGACTATTCCAAATAGCTTCTTATACTGGTGCAGGTTTCACTTTTATGTTGAGGTCCATCCCAGGGGCAGCTTATAAAGAAAGGCAAAGACCTTTCATAAAAGCTCATACACAGGTGCAGGAAGTGCTATTGTTTTCAGTCCAAGCTTCCTGTGGCTAACTATATAAAGCTGTTCTAACTGACCTCTATTGTGATTGATTTTCAAAGCATAGAATGTAACAAAATATGCAATCAATTACGACACGAGAAAGATTCCTGTTGACAGCAAATGAGAATGATTCCCCGTAACAGTAATAACAGCATAAAATGGCTAACAAGACAGATAACCGTTACCCAGGCCTTAACATAAACAAGAATGAATGTATTAACACACACTCTTTCAAAGGTAAGGAGAACCTCTAGTTCTTTCTGTGGCACATGCCTCTGTTTTTCTTAGGAAAATATTTGTGTATGTCTGATGATAAATGTGGGATTAACTTCATAGCAAACTCCCAGTATCTTAGAGCTTAGACACATTGTATTCTCATGACCACATGAGAGAACTGCTCCATGTTCATGCTAAGATGTGGTACTGTCATACTTGGTCTGTTTGTACTCTTGTTTCAGCCATTGTAACTATGGCTGTGGTCAGATACACTTTTCTATGAAAACTGACATTGAATACATTTTACTTGTTGGCTTTTGGAGTCTCCATTGAAAAGTCAGATGTTTTACTAATGGGTCTGCTGTTATACATCATTTTATCTTTTTCTCTTGAATCTTTCAATATTCTTTCTTTGTTCTGTATGCTTAGTGTCTTGATTATTATGTGATGTGGGAAATTTGTTTTCTGGTCCAGGTTGCTTAGTGTTCTGTATGCTTCATGTGACTTAATAGGTGCATTTTTCTTTGGGTTGGGGAAATTTTCTTCTATAATTTTGTTGAGTATATGCTCTTTGCCTTTGATGTTTTTTCTCTTTCCTCTATTCCTATTATTCTTAGATTCCATCTTTTCATGGTGCCCCGGATTGCCTGGATGTTTTGTGCCTTTTTGTTTGTTTGTTTATTTGTTTGTTTTTGTTTTTTTCTCAGATTTACAATTTCTTGACCTAGGTATCCAATTGTTTTTTCATAATTTTTATTGAATACTTGTGAATTTTACTTTATGAACTCTGATCATACTAACTGTTGAGTTTTCCCAGATCCACCCCACCCATCCTTGTGACCTTTCCCACCAAAAAACAAACAAAAAACAATAATAACAAAAAATCAAAAAAACTTACCAAAAGCTTACTATTAGCTTTAAAAAGTATGTTTGCATTTTCTTGGATATAGTTAAACTACTTGTCTTAGAGTTTTCCCTCTAGTATCATCTTTAAGGCTGGATTAGTGAAGAGATATTGTTTAAATTTGGTTTTGTCATGAAATATCTTGTTTTCTCTGTCTATGATGATTAAAAGTTTTGCTGAGTATAGAAGTCTGGGCTTGCATCTGTGATTTCTTAGAAACTGTAATCTACACTGGACCTTCTATTTCTAAAGTCTCTGTTGAGCAGTCTGGTGTAATTCTAATAGGTCTGCCTTTACATGGTATTTGGCCTTTATCCCTTGTAGCTTTATATTCTTTCTTTGTTTCATACATCTAGTATTTTGAATATTATGTAGCAGAAATATTTTCTTTGTTGATCCACTCTATTTGGTGTTCTGTAAGCTTCTTGTACATTTATATTCATTTCTTTCTGTAGGTTAGGAAATTTTTCTTCTCTGATTTTGTTGAAGATATTTTCTGGGCCTTTGAAATGGGAGTCTTCTATTCTTTTTTTTTTTTTTTGTAACACTTTTTATAATGTCACAAGTTTCCTGGACATTTTGTGTTAGAAACCTTTTAGATTTATCACTTTCTTTGACAGATACATCAATTTCTTCTATTGTATCTTCTATGCCTGAGACTCTCCCTTCCATCTCTTGTATTCTGTTGGTGATATTTTTGTCTGTAGTTCCTGTTCTCTTTCTTAGGTTTTACATTTTCAGGATTGCCTCAGTTTGTGTTTTCTTTATTGTTTCTATTTTTATTTTCAGGTCTTGAATAGCTTTGTTCATTTCTTTTACCTGTTTGATTGTATTTTCTTGTATTTTCTAGTATTTATTCATTTCCTCTTTAAGGGACTTTACCTGTTTGAGTGTATTTTCCTGTATTTCTTTATGGGATGTATTCATTTCTTCTTTTAAAAAACACTATCATCATCATCATCATCATAAGATTTAAGGGCCTTTTCTTGTGATTCATGTGTTTCAGGATATTCAGGGCTAGCTGTTGTAGTATAGCTTGGTTCTTGTGGTGCCATATTGCCCTGGCTTTGTGTGTGTTTGTGTGTGTGTGTGTGTGTGTGTGTGTGTGTGTGTGTGTGTGATCTTATGCTTGCCTTTGATAATCCTATTTTCCCTAGTGTCTTCAGGCCTAGTAGTCCCTGATGGGAGCAGGCCTCTGGGGCTGAAGGTAGAGCTGATAGTCCCTGATATAATCAGGCCTTTGGGATTGCAGGTAGATCTGGTTGTCCCTAGTGGCAGTAGGCTTCCAGGGGTATAGGTAGAGTTAGTAGTCCCTGATGACTTCATGCTGTTGGTTATCTTGGGTAGTGACAGGCCTCCAGGGATGCAGGTAGTGCTGGTGGTCTCTGATTATTGCAGACCTATTTTTCTTGGGCAGCAGTAGGCCTCCATGGATGCAGGCAGAGTTTTGACCCAGAAAATAGAGTGCAGATGGGGCAGGGTCAAGCTTGCCACTACCTGGTTTGCCCAGGGGGACAGGCAGGCAGAGAAATTGGGTAGTGAGTTCACCTGGTAGTCCCTGATACCTTCAGGGATCTAGGATTGTGATTAGAGGTATGAACTGGAAGATAGAATGCAGAAGGGACAAGGTAGACCTCATGGTTCCTGAGCTTCCCAGGGACCAAGCAAGCAAGGGTTTGGGGCTTCAGGAATCTCATCTTCTGATGACAGTCTACCTTATACCCTTTTTTGCTCTTTATCAAATCTAGGATTTCTTTTTCCATTAATTGTGATTAAAATGTATTATGTATTTATAATGTATTACATGAAATATATAATTATAATACCATATATATAC
The DNA here is from genome assembly GCA_028551405.1 of Uromys caudimaculatus. Lineage (NCBI taxonomy): Eukaryota > Metazoa > Chordata > Mammalia > Rodentia > Muridae > Uromys > Uromys caudimaculatus. Next base: position 79,922,918 of record CM052706.1, read on the forward strand.
ATGTGTGTGTGTGTATTCCAACTACATAGATACAACCTTCTCATTCTGCATAATGTTACTTTTATGCATATGTCCAGAGCTGAGCATTTGCTATTACTTGGTGTTGCAAAGCCAATTGATATTCTCCACTTTGGGAAAGACTAATTCTTGCAGCATTCCTTAGTTGTTTGCAGTTCTTTGGATATGGTTCGGGCCTCATGGGCTTTCCCTCACCAACTTTAGCATACCTATTATTGTTGGCCTTGCTCAGCTCATGTTTAAGCAAACTATTGGTGAGACTTCATGGGTATAGCTTCAGACATTCCTAGGAGGCATAATCTTAAAACAACCATATATATTTTCTGGCTCTTATACTATTTATGCCCCCCTTCTGCAATGATCTCTATATCTTTAGGTACAAGAGATGTTTAGTAGATGTACCAATTGGGGCTGATCTCCAAAACTCTATTATATAAGACATATATGTATGGATATATACACATATATGTATATAGTATATATAGAAGATCCTGTGCAGATGTCATACAGACCCTAAAAGAACACAATTGCCAGCCCAGTATACTATACCCTCCCAAATTCTCAATTAACATTGATGGCGAAATGAAGATATTCCATGACAAAACTAAATTTACACAATATCTTTACACAAATCCAGCCCTAGAAAGGATAGTAGATGGAAAACTCCAACACAAAGAGGGAAACTTCACCTTAGAAAGAGCAAGAAAGTAATCTTCACTAAACAAACCCAAAAGAAAATAGCCACACAAACATAATTCTACCTCTAACAACAAAAATAACAGAAGCAAAAATAACAGGGTACATGCTGTTCTGGGAATAGATGGCCCAGTGTTTCTTACAAGAGCACAGGGAAGGGGCAAAAATTCACCTTCAATAGAACAGTCCAAGAAAGAATCAGGCCTCTAAAGCTGGTTACAGAATGATGTGTTTTTGCAGCATATGAATTTCACAGAGATGTATTTTTCTGTAAAGGTATGATTGATGCACAGGATAGAACATTCATGGGTTATATACTAGATCATGGAACCTGGATAAAAAAGGAAAGAACCAAAACTCATGTATATGTACAAAAAACAACTACTTAATAACGAAGAGGATCAGGCTCTGATTGGAGGATCCATTAATGACACTGAGATAACCATGTGACCTCGCTTGTCCATCACCCCCAGCCCCCAGTTTGGGCAAAGACAGTCATTCCCTAATGTGCTGAGTGGACATTTAAGTCCTTCTCGTCCCTGTATATATTCACAGAGAATGACCCTAAGCACTACCCAAAGACTACTCACAAAACATATTTCTCTTCCAGAAGTCTGTTGGTCAGACCATAAGTCAGTAGCAACAAGTAATGGAAGCAAAGGAGCCTGTTCATCTTTGGAGACAAGCAGGTCTTCATACACTCTCTGCTTTTGTACCCAGCACTGCGCAAAGAACTACTTGTCATTCCTATTGAGCAAGCTTGGTCACCCTGAGACATCCAAGGCTTACACACCTTTAGACATCTCCACAGTGGTACCCTGCTGGTCACTTTCAGTCTCACAGGCACTTTCCTCTTTCTCACACATTTCCTCTGAGTTCAACAGCTTATGCTGGAAACATGACAGTGCCTGGAAACATGGCAGTGCTGAAAAGACAAAACAAGTGTAAGTGGCTCATTCATCAGACAGGAACTGAGCATGTGGCTCTGACGAATAAGCAAAAAGCAATAGCTAAAGATGACCCCTACAAGGAGGCCCATGATCTTGGATTTAGTGAAGGGATGTCTTGAGATCCAGAAGTTTCCCCATGTCATGTATTAGAAATGTACAAGGCTGTGAGGAAGAAGGTGAACGCTCTGGTGCTGGGTACCATCACCCATGGCAAGACCAACCTTTCCCATCACTTTATTGCTGTTGCCATCAAGGACCTTCCTTGACCTGTTTCAAAACCAAATTTAGCTCCATGCACATGTAAGTTATAGGAAGCAAGAAAGTTTGTGTATGAAAGATAACAGGAGAGGAAGGAAGGAAGGAACAAAAAGAGGGTGTTAGTGCCAGGACAATGAAAATGAGAGGTTGAAGAAGCCTATACTCTGCCCCTGAAAGGGAAAGGCAGAAAGGAACTTGTAGATACAGGAATGAAAATATAAAAGTGAATTAAAAAGGCAATCAGGTCATACCCCATTTTCTTCACCTCCCCAAACCCAAAAACTTTTGTTAATATGTCTGCCTACCAATACTCTCCCCTGTCTTCTTCTATGATCTCACATTGCTGGAAGCTCAACAACAAGTGCAGGCCCAGCAAAATCAGCAGGAAGTGCTTTTCATTGTGAGAATCCTTGGAGTAGAAAGCAACAAAGAACAGGAAAGAAAACACAGGACCCAAGCTCACACATGCATCCCAATATATAAGCCCAGACTGGAATGGGAAGCCAGTAGGATTCCAGGTCAGGAGGTGAGAAGATAGCCTAAGAATAGTTTAGATCCTCCCAAGTATCACTGTATATGCTCACTTCTACCCATCTATCCTGTGAGAAAGTGCTGTTACTTTCTTGTCTACAAATGTTTATTAACTTACAAATAGAGTTTTATAGCTGTGATACTCAGATTTTGAGACTGAGTAGTTAAGGAGCCAGAATAGCTGCATCATATTGGGCTATGAATTTCCAGACAGAATGCAAATATTATCCTCAACTTGTTACATTGAAATATTAAATCACCTGGCTTCAAGGAAATAATATGTCTAGGCATGTGTTTAACTTTCTAGTAGACAACTAAACTACAAACAATGGGTTGAGATTTATCTTCAATACAGGCTGTAATCATCTTCATGAGGCCAGATAGAAAGAGAAAGGTAAGGATGAGACCATGGAAGAAAAATGTGGGAAAAATTGGGTCCCTCATCCTTGGTTTTATGTCCATGTCTTGCTGAAAGAATCTGCAAACTTCAGGAAATACTGATAGAACCAAAATTTCAAGAAACAATTTATAATTCCATGAAAACGCGTAATAAAATGGCAGCAGAAAATGGAAAAGATTCCTGAACTTTTATGATTAATAAAACTCTACCACCAAGAAAACACAAGAAATAATTTCATACTAGTAAATACAAATGAAGAGAAACACACACACACACACACACACACACACACACACACACACAGACAAACACACACACACACACACACACACACACACCCAACTCCAACATACCAGTATTGAAATATCAGGAAATAGCAATTACTGAACATTAATATCACTCAACATCAATGATCTCAGTTCCCCTATAAAAAGACATGGCAACAGAGTGAATAGATGGACAGGATCCATCATTCTTCTATATACAAATAACATGTCTCAGCAACAAAGACACATTACCGCAGAGTAAAGTGCTGGAAAAAGGTTTCCCAAGTAAACAGACTTCTTTCCAAGAAAGAAGCTATAGTAGCCATCGTAATATCTAGTAAATTAGAATTTCAACCAAAATTAATCAAAAGAGAAGGCACTTCATACTCATCAAAGAAAAAAAATCCACCAAAATGATTTCTCAAGTCCAAACATCTATGCCCAAAGCAAGAGCAACAACATTTGTAAAAGAAACATTACCAAGTTTAAACCACAAATCATACCCCAAGAGAGGTCATCACCTGTCTTTCACCAATGAACAGGTCATGGAGACAGAAACTAAATAAAATAATAAAACTAATGCAGGTTATGAATCAAATGGTTCTAACAGATACTAGTAGAACATTTCATCCATACATAAAAGAATATACCTTCTTCTCAGCACCTCATTGTACCTTATCAAAAACTAGCCATCTACTCACTCACAAAGAAAGCCTCAACAGAAGCAAGGAGATTGAAATAACCCCTTGCATCTTATCAAATACCAACAGAATAAAGGTGGGCTTTAATAACTACAGAAACAACAAAATGCCTGGAAACTCATGAAAACTGAACAACACTCTACTCAATGATTACTGGGTCAAAGAAGAAATAAAGAAAGAAAATAAAGGTTTTCTAGAATTCCATGAAAATGAAGGCACAATATACCCAAAATTATGGGACACAATGATAAAAGGATAGCAATAAGTACCTTCATAAAAAATCTTGAGAGACCTCATAATAGTAATGTAACAACACATCTGAAAGCTATAGAATTTAAAAAAAGCAAACATACCCAAGAGGAGTAGACAGAAGGAAATAATCAAATGCTGAGCTGAAATCAATAACTTAGAAACAAAAAGAACAATTCAAAGAATCAATGAAACCAAGAGCTGGTTCCCTGAGACTATCAAGATAAAAAAACCCTTAGACAAACTTACTGAAAGGTAGTGAGGGAGAGTATCCAAGTAAACAAAATCAGAAGTGAAAGGGGGCATAACAGTAGACAATGAGGAAATCCAAAGAATCATTTGGTTTTGCTTCAAAAGCATGTACACAAGAAAACTGGAAAATCTTAATGAAATGAACAATTGTCTAGACATATACCACTTACCAAATTTAAATCAAGACAGGCAAACTAATTAAACAGCCTTCTAACCCATGCAGAAATCGAAGCAGTCATTAAAAGTCCCTCCCCCAAACAAAAAAGGTCAAAGGCCAGATGATTCTAGTACATAATTTTATGAGATGTTCAAAGAAGACTAATATCAATTCTATGTGAGGTATTCCACAAACTACAAAGAAAAGGAACATTGCCAAACTCATTCTATGAGGCCATAATCAAACCTGATACATAAACCACACAAAGACTCAGAAAAGAGAATTTCAAACCAATTTTGATTGGTTTGAAACCAAGATTGAGGTCATGGGTTAATCCCCAGTATCAGCAGGAAGAAAAGAGACAGTATAATGGGTGTGCATGCACTGTAAGAATTGAACTATATATTTAAATTCTTTGATAAGATTTTTATGAATCTTCAGAAAGAAATCTTCCACTGCGTTCCTGGAATAAGGCAGTACCACTGAAGATGTGTAAACTGGTAACTCATCTTTGGGGTTGTTGTAAATTCTCAGGAGTTTCAGATAGTCCCAAATATGAACCATAATTCTCAGAAAGTGGGTAAAGACCATACATTGGAAGATAAAGATGTCATACAGCTTGTGAAGAAGTGAAATGCTGTTCCCATCTGCTGGCTAGCCACAGCAGTGTTCCTTATGACTGAGTACCCTCCTCAATCCCTCTGTCTTTGGCAACCACTAGACTGGGATATAGGGGTAGTTATGGAGGCTTCCAAACTGGAACATCACTTGTCCTCCTCACACATCCTCCCTCTTTTTTCTTTTGAGATAGGGTCACATGTATTTCAGGCTGGCCTTGAACTCTTTGCAGCTGAGGCTTGTCTAGAATTCCTTATTCAGCAGTCTCCATCTCCCAAATGCTAGGTTTACCACTGTGAACCTGTAATACCTCAACAACATCAGCTTCCCTATGTTGGTGTCACTTCTACTAAACTGTTTAAAAAACTGTGGTGGGCCCTTTAAAAACCAACAACCAAAATAACAAAACAGAAAATAATTGAACTCTATAACAGAGAAACAGTGTAATGGCAAAGTTTGAGAGAGGCTGACAGTGAGAGCATGTTTTCATGACAGCAAAAGGACATGGGACTTCTGAAGGTAATGCAAATCTCTGAAACTTAATTTTGGTGGTTGGGAGAAGATACATTTGCTAAGTTGTATTATTTGTTAAAAAACAAAACAAAAATGTCACTACATGTAAATAATACAAACATTAACCGATTTTATTTTTATTATAGTGTGTGTGTGTGTGTGTGTGTGTGTGTGTGTGTGTGTGTGTGTGTGTGTGTGTGTGTATGTCTGTGTGTCTGTGTGTGTGTGTGTGTGTGTGTATTTGTACCACACTGCAATGATCATTATGTGGAGGTCAGAGGGAAATCTATAGAAATCTGTCCTCATCCTCTATAAACTGGGTTCCAGGAATGTAACTCAGGTCATTCATCCAGGAGCTTTACATACTAAGCAACCCACCAACCACCTAATAATCTGCTTTTATAATTTTAAAGCTGAGATGATTCACAGTATAAGGGCCTGAGTGCCACGACACACTATCAATTTAAAGTTTCAGAACCAAAGAGGTATAAAGAGAGCATGAAGCTCACAAGTTGATTCAAACATCTATCCACATGTCATTGCATGTAAACATGAACATTCAACATCCTTTGTCATCAGAGAAATGCAAATCAAAGCAACCTTGAGATTCCACATTACCCAAGTCAGAATGGGTACTAATAAAAACTCAAGTGACAGGAAATGCTGTGAGGATATGGAGAAAGAGGGATATTCCTCCACTGCTGGTAGGATTGCAAATTTGTACAACTACTCTGAAAATTAATCTGGCAGTTCTTCATAAAATTGGAAATAGTATTACCTGAAGACCCAGCTATACCACTCCTGGGCATATACCCAAAAGATGCTCTACCATACCACAAAGACACATGAGCCACTATGTTCACTGAACCTTATTCATAATGGCCAGAAACTGGAAGCAACCCAATTGTCCACCAACCAAAGAATGGATACAGAAAATGTGATTCATTTACACTATGGAATGCTATTCATCTATTAAAAATGAGAACATCATGAATTTTGCAGCCAAATAAATGGAACAAGAAAATATCATCCAGAATGAGGTATCCCAGACCCAAAAGGATGTACTCACTGATGGTATGTACTCACTGATAAGTGGACATTAGCCAAAAAGTACAGAATGCCCATGAAACAACCCAAAGACTGAAAGAAGTTCAACAAGAAGAAAGACTCAAGTGAGGATGCTTCAATCCCTCTTAGAAAGTGGAACAAAGTAATCATGTGAGGCAGAGGGAGGACACTAGCTGAGTGGGAGGGGGAGAGGAAAGGGGGCAGAATCACATATTGGGGAGATAGGAGAGAAACCCAGAGGGCCAGGAGAATGAATGGAAATATGTAGCTACTGGGGGTTGGGATGGGGAGTGGGAAGAACCTCAAAAAAGTCCCAGGTCCTGGGATGTGAGAGGCCCCCAGGACTCAATATGAGTGACTTAGCCAAAATGTCCAACACTGGGGAGATGGAACCTGAAGAGCCACCTCCAGTAGTTAGATGGAGTCCCCAGTGGAGGGATAGGGAAACCAAGTCACCTTCAAAATTTTGGACTCTGAATTGTTCCTATCAGAAAGAAATGCAGGGGCAGAAATGGAACAAAGGGTGAAAGAATGGCCAGTGACAGGTCCCCCATGGGATTTAGGAGCCTAGCATGACTGTCCCCTGATATGTTGTACCAGCAGCTGACTAAGACATTTGCAGATACTTAGAGCCAACCATTGGTTTGAGGTCGGGAACTCCTATGCAATAATTACGGTAAGGATTGATGGGGCCATAGAGGATGGCAACCCTATAGGAAGAACAACAGTGTCAACTAACCTGGACCCCAGGGGGCTCCCAAGACTAAGCTGACAACCAAAGAGCATACAGGGGCTAGTCTGAGCCCCAGGCACATATGTAGCAGAGGATTCACACCTTTTCCTGTCCTCAGTTGGAGAGGATGCACCTAATCCTATAGAGACTTGATGTCCCAGAGAAAGGGATGGCAGGGTTCAGGTGGACACCTTCTCAGAAAGAATTGGGAAGGTGTATAGGATAAAGAACCTTAGGATGGTGGATCAGGAGGAATGGCAAAATTTTGGATGTAAATAAATAAAGCAATTATTTTAAAAATGATTTAAACAGCATATAGAACTAATAAATATAATTTATAAGGCATACAATATATTACAGAGCACACCCAACACCATTTGATGATATACATGTAGAGAGAAAACTCATCTAAGTACATGGAGAGGGGTCCAGACATGGTTACTAGACAATTCTTTTTGACATGCTCCGGGTCAAGACTCAATACAGCACTGAAAAGAGAAAGTTATAATGATGTCAGTATTTGTAAATATAAGACATTTTATTTTTCAGTACATACAAACACATTTTATGACCTATTCAAAAATTTAAAAGTTGTAAATATATACTATATACTTAAAAGTGTAAGCAAGCTATGTGTTTGTAGGGTGGCATGAGACTCCTTGCAGTTTCATTTGTCTACAGCATTGCCTGCAGCTTTTAGGTTCTGCAAAAATATAAATGCCCTGGTACAAACCCAAAAGTAAAACTTCCAAACAGCACCTACTTCAAAATCTCTGGAATTACTAGGAATAAAGCTAAACAGTAGAACTTTCCTGAAAGATGAAGAATCCCATGTGCATGTGGCCACACAGTGGAAATGAACAGTGGAACAGGAGTACTCGCAGTCCGTGATATCTGATTCCAGTCACTAGATGGAACTGAGAATGTCTGATCCACCAAATACAAATCTGGCTGTGCCTGTGAGTCCATTTCCAGAGACGGGGTAGATATCTCTGGCCTAACCTATTGACTTAATCTAATAATACATTTGACATGTGACTAGATATTTAGAGAGGTATATCCTGCTTGGTGGAAGTAAGCCACTGTGGGTTAGCCCATGGTGGCTGAATCTTGGCCTGGTCCCTTCCTATTTCACCCAGCTTCCTGAAGGCAAAGAGTTGAATATCTTTGGTCCAATAGAGCCTCCCATTATAAGGTAGAAATCCTCTCAAATCATGAGCTAAATAAATCATTTCTCCCAAACATCATTTTATTAAGGTCACAACAGTGAGACACTACCTAAAATATACTCCTAAATCTATGGATTAGATTGAAAACATGGAAGTTATAGTTATCTGAAACATAATCTTCAAAGATAGCAAGTGTCAGGACTATCATATACAAACCTTTAAAAAAATCAGTGCCCAGTGCCCAGTGCCCTGTGCCCAGTGCCTAGTACCCAGTGCTGTGTTCATCAGACAGAATGTGTTTGTTGAATTAGCATATCCAAAGTAGAAGGAGGAACTTTTTCCATATATCCATTGAGATGCAGGGACACAGGAGAAAAGGGAAGGCAGCTATGATGTGAGAATGTGGAAGCACCAGGGGTTTGGGGGAGTGGGAAGCAGAGAGCATCTCTCTAGCCTGTTGATCTTTTGAAATATCTACAGCTAATTCCAAGTACATGCAGGTGTTACATTTGCATAGTGCTGTCGATAGACTGCACAGGGTTATGAGGTTAGAGGAACACAGGGGAGTACCCGCTCACCTAAAATCCAGTAGTGCAATTAAGTGTCAGACTTATAGTTCATTGCAGAAAGACCTCTTTTTGCAACACTTCATTTTTACTGTCAGGTCTCCATTCTGAACAGTCCCAGAGAAGCAAACGTCAGCACATCTCTGGTTTCCAAACTGAATTTTGCCATCTGTAGAGGACGAAATTCAAAAGGCAAAATGTAAATATCGGTGGAAAGAGTTGGTGAGTCAGTAAAGAGTCAGATGGAAGGTATATCTGAAATACAAGCATAACGGAGGTGGCCTCTCTGGGACACTATCCCTCAAACCCTAACTTAACCCTCAGGTGGGACTTCATTCCCAAAAGTGTTAAATGGAATTTTAGAATTCAATTCCTACCAATCAGACTATATTCATCCAGAAATTCCCTGAGGATCACCCAGACAACCTTTCAAAACATTTTTTTCTTCATAATTTGTTTGTTGGTCTGACCAACAGTCATTGGCAGCCATTACCAGAAGCAAAAGGACCTTTCCCTCCTACTCTTAGTGGCAAAGACACCTCCTTCAGCCTCTGCATGTGCCAGCAACATTCTGGAGATGGGTTCATCACTGTAGGGCAAGCAAGATGACTCTCAGAGCTCCCAGACCTTACATACCTTTAAGGGTTAGGAGCGAGGCACACTTCTCACCAGGTTTAGCCTGACAGCAACCTTCTCCACTCACACAAATCCCTTGAGAATTGATCCTTTCACATGTGATACATGTCAAAGCTGAAAAGACAAAAGCCAGTGTAAGGGCTCATTCAGAAGCCAAACTCAACCACCAAGGGGAGCTGAGGTTGTGGCTATTGTAAATAAATGTGCAATAGCCAGAAAAGGAGTTGGCTGTATGCTGAACTAATACTTTCATGAAGGCTCATGACCACAGGACTCTGAAAAGGGAAGATTGGGGAAGAGATGGAAGGTCCCCCAACCTTATACTGTGAGAATGGGCCAAATTATCAGAATGAGAAATTAAAGCCCTGATGTGGGATGCCTAATGCACCATACAGCATTATGTTTCTGAGGCATCTAAAAGAGAGATGGCAGAAAGGAACCAAAGTCTGACATTGCCAGATAAGATTATATTCATTGGCACACACAGCAAAGGGAAGCATCTCTCCTACAGGAAATTCTCACAGGAATCCTGTTTTTAAAACTCAGTATTCTATCACGTAAGATTGGATAAACCAATTTGGTTTTTTTGTTTGTTTGTTTTTGTTTTTTGTTTTTTTGTTTTTCTTTCATCCTGGCAATGACCTTCCTTTCCCACTTCCAATCCAAATTTAGGCCAATTTGCCTGTAAACTTGAGGAACTGAAGATGCTTAAGTATTCCAGAGAACAGATGTGAAGGAAGGAGGAGAGGAGGAGGAGCAGAACAGGGTTGCAAGCAGCTGCAGAAATTACAGAAAGGACAGGAAAGTATCTTTGAGTGTGCACAGCAGAAGCAAGGGGAGGAAGTGGACACGAAAATAGGAATGAAGCAGGGTCAGTTCTAATGTTATCTTATTTCCTGCTCCCCACATCCCCAATGTCCTCTAAACTGTATCATCAGTCTGTCTGCCTATCAGTAGCAACCACTACCATCTGCCAGGATCTTACCTTGCAGGGAGCTCACCAGCAAAGACAGGCTCAGCAGGAGCAGCAGTATGTGCTTTCCCATTGCAGTGAGATTGATCTTCAGACCAGAAAACAGCAGAGGAGAGGACAGAGTGCTCAGGACCCATATCAGCAAGGCAGGCTGATATTGTAGGCTAGATTAGGAGGGGCAGCCAGGAAATACCAGGAAATGAATTAAGCATATAGCCAGGGGGAAGCCTAGATACCACACATTTTTACTAACTTTATGGTGCTATAACAGATCATCTGGAAAGCTTCCATTAAGGGAAACCTTAAACTCAGGGACAACTGAGTCAGAGTTAATCCTTCCCCTGGTGCTCCCATGTCTTTTCAGGAAACTGCAGTGCAATCTGATGGCCAGAAGGAAAATTGCCTTCAGGTACTTTTTGTGGGATATCTTGAGCACATGTGACCTTTCAAATTCTAGATAAGGACTGATTCTACCTGTATCCACACACTTCTGTTCTTCCCTTTAAGAATACCAAGCTGAAATAAGTTTTTCTTTTTTATCTATTTTTTGTTTTTTTTAAATTGGTTATTTTTTTTCATTTCCAATGTTATCCCCTTTCCCATTTTCCCTTCCCCAAACCCCCTATCCCCTCCCATCTACACTGCCTCAGTGAGGGTTTTCCCCCACCCACCCACTCCTGCCTCAGTGCCCTAGCATTCCTATACTGGGTCATCGAGCCTCCACATGTCCAAGGGGCTCCCATCCATTGATGCCAGATAAGGCAATCCTCTGCTACATATCCAGCTAGAGCCATGGGTCCCTCTATGTCTACTCTTTGGTTGTGGGCTAATCCCTGGGAGCTTTGAAGGGTCTGGTTTGTTGATATTGTTGTTCTTCCTATGGGGTTGCAAACCTCTTTAGCTCCTTCAGTTCTTCTCCTAACTTCTTCATAGGTGTTCCCATGCTCAGTCAGGTGTTTCACTGCATGTATCAGCTTCTATACTGGGCAGGCTGTGGCAGAGTATATCAGGGAATAGCTATACCAAGCTCCTGTCAACAAGCAATTCTTGGCATCAGCAATAGTGTCTAGGGTTTGTCTTTTAAGGACAACAACTACAACTACAACAACAAAAACCCAAAACCAAAACATGGAGAATCTGTATATCTCTCTGTGTTGATCATGGCTTCCAGGAACTCAAAGTTTTAGCTTTTGCTACACTTTCCACAACTTTCAAATGGGAACTCATATCTGTGAGACACAAACCTAAGATATGATGGCCAATACACTGGAAGGATGCTGCACACTGTACCCTAACTTCTATGCAAAAGGAAACTACTTGTCTCAACCTGATACATGAAAATGTTAAAATTCTGTGTTCATGGAATTAGGATATATGGCTGTATATATCTTGTATAGTTCAATAAAACATTAGTGAAGACAAATAGGAGATTTAGGTTTGTCTTCCAAACAGGCCAGAGTCATTCTCCTAACATAGGATATGAAGACAGGAAAATTAAAGATCTTTGGGGAAAGTCTGAGAAAGGAAATCAGCCCTTCATTGAGGGTCTTGATTTCCTGTTCTGCTGATGAGTCAAGAAGCTTCTAGCACCATGGATGAAGTCTTAAGAGATAATAGATTTCCTTAACACATATCAGATGCCTTATCTAGACTTTATTGCCAACTTGACATTCTCTAGAAGAGGAAATCTCAATTGAAAATGGTCTGAATCATAATGGCCCATGGTTGTGACTGTGAGTTGTTGCTATTGACTAATTGATGTACAAGGGCACAATCCAACATGAACAGTATCAGTCTTAAGCAGGAAAATCTAGCTGAGAGAAAAAGTGAACCAACAGGAAGTGGTGTTCCTCTGTGATTTCTGCTTAAGTTCTTGAGTCCTTGCTCTTAATTCCTTCAAGGATAGACCATGGTCTGGAAATGTAAGCTGAAATAAGTCTTTACCTTACTCAAGTTGCATTTGGCTATGGTGTTTGTCACAGCAACAGAAAGAAACTTGGAAAAAATATGAAAGATGATAAATTAACTTCTTTTTTTTTTTTTCCTTTTTTTTTTTCTTTTATTTCTCACTACCCACATGTTCTTCCCATCAGAGAAATGTCTAGAGGTCTTCTGCGGATCCACTTTGACTTCTGTGGCTTTGAGGAAGGGAAGGGAAAGCGTCGCGCAGGCTGTGTTGACTGAAACACGCCATTAATTTCATGTCTCCTTTGTATAATGCACTTTTTCTTTTTCTTTTTTTTTTTTTTTTATTTATTTTTTGATATTTTATTTCCATTTCCGATGATTCCCCTTTTCTTTAGAAACCCCGTGTCCCCTCCCCCTCCCCGCCTCTGTGAGGGAATTCCTCCTCCCACCTACCCGCCCACCCATTCCCATATTCCCACCTTGACATTCCCTTTTACTGGTGCCCCTAGCACCCTGAGGCCCAAAGTCCTCTCCTTTCTCCCTGGTGGCCATCGAGGTGATTCTTCTGCCTCAT
>CM052706.1:79936653-79974538 GCA_028551405.1 Uromys caudimaculatus
CATGCTCCTTAGACCCTGTGATTCTGTGATCCTGGGAGTGTTTGATCACCTGGGAGTAAAGTTTCCTCTTGGTGTTGTGGGACTGGCTTCAGAGTTAGCTCCCAAGGTCTGCTCAGGGCACTGGCTCAGACTGGATGACAAATCTCTGAATCTTAATTTTGGTGATTGGGAGAAGATAAATTACTAAAATGTAGAATTTATTTTAAAAAAGAAAAATGTCACTTCATGTAGATAATACAGAAATTAACTGATTTTATTTTTATCATAGTGTGTGTGTGTGTGTGTGTGTGTGTGTGTGTGTGTGTGTGTGTGTGTCACACTGCAATGGACATTATATGGAGGCCAGAAGAAATCTGTGGAAATCTGTCCATATTTTCTATAAACTGGGTTCCAGGAATGTAACTACTGTCATTAGGCTTGATAACCAGGAGCTTTACATACTAAGCAACTCACCAACCTCATTATTATCTGATTTTAAAATTTAAAAGCTTCCATGGCTCAGGGTATAAGGGCCTGAATGTCAAGCCAGATAATTGAGTTAAAGTTTCAGAACCAATGTGGTATAAAGAGAGCATGAAGTTCACAAGTTGTTTCGAGCATCTATTCACTTGTCATTGCATGTGAACAGCATACACACACACACACACACACACACACACACACGCACACACTCATCCACACAATAAATAAATGTGAAAAGTTTTAAATTGAATTTCCAACAGAGGAATCTCAATGTCTGAGAAGCACTTAAAGAAATGTCCAACATCCCTTGTCATCAGGGAAATGCAAATCAAAGCAACCATGAGATTCCACATTACACCAATAAGAATGGCTAAGATAAAGACTCAAGTGACAGCAAATGCTGGTGAGGATATGAAGAAAGATGAACACTCCTCCACTGCTATAGGATTGCAAATTTGTACAATCACTCTGAAAATTAATCTGGTGGTTGCTTAGAAAAGAAATAGTACTATCTGAAGACTCAGCTGTATCACTCCTGGGTATATACCCAAAAGATGCTCCACCATGCCACAAGGACACATGTGCCACCATGTTCATTGTAGCCTTATTCATAATAGGCAGAAACTGGAAGCAACCCAATTGTCCACCAACCAAAGAATGGATACAGAAAATGTGGTTCATTTACACTATGGAATACTATTCATCTCTTAAAAATGAGGACCTCATGAATTTTGCAGGCAAATGGAAAGATCTAGAAAATATCATCCTGAATGAGGTATCCCAGATCCAAAAGGACATGCATGGTATGTACTCACTGATAAGTGGATATTAGCCAAAATATGCAGAATAACCATGATACAACCCAAAGACTGAAAGAAGTTTATCAAGAAGAAAGGCTCAAGTGAGGATGCTTCAATCCCACTTAGAAAGAGGAACAAAGTATCATGTAAGGCAGAGGGAGGATGCTATCTGAGTGGGAGGAGAGGAAAGGGGGCAGAATCATATATTGGGGAGACAGGAAAGAAACCCAGAGGGCTAGGAGAATGAAGGGATTATGTAGCTACCAGGGGTGGGGATGGGGAGTCGGAAGAACCGCAAAAAGTCCCAGAGACCTGTGATATGAAAGGCTTCCAGGACTCAAGGTAGGTGACCTTAGCTGAAATGCCCAACATTGGGAAGATGGAACCTGAAGAGTCCACCTACAGTAGTTTGATGGGGCTCCCAGTGGAGGGATGGGGACACCAAACCATCTTCAAAATTTTTGACCCAAAATTGTTCCTATCAAAAATAAATGTTGGGACAGAAATGGAGAAAAGAGTGAGGTAATGGCCAGCCACTGATTGGTCCAACATGGGATTTAGGAGCCTAGCATGGTTGTTCTCTGAGAGGTTGTACCAGCAGCTGACTAAGACAGATGCAGATACAGCCAACCACTGGTCTGAGGTTGGAAACCCCTATGGAAGAATTAGGGTAAGGGTTGATGGGGCCATAGGGGATGGCAGCTCTATAGGAAGAACAACAGTGTCAACAAACCTGGACCCCAGGGGGCTCCCAGAGACTAGACACCAACCAAAGATCATACACAGTCTAGTCTGAGCCCCCTGGCACATATGTAGCAGAGGACCAACTACCTTTTCTAGTCTCAGTTGGAGAGGATGCATCCTAATTCTGTAGAGACTTGATGTCCCAGAAAAAGGGATGCCAGGAGTCGGTGTGTGGGACACCTTCTGAGAAGCAAAGGGGAGGGAGGATATGTTGAAGAACAATGGGAGGGGGGACAAGGAGGAATGACAATATTTTGGATGTAAATAAATAAAATAATTAATCAAAATATAAACAACATATAAAACTAATAAAATTTATAAGGCATAGAATATATTACAGAGCACCCAAAAACATATGATAATATACATGTAGATAGAAAAACCATCTAAGTACATGATGTGGAATGCATGGTGAGGGCTCCAGCCATGGTCAGTAGACAATTCTTTTTGGCATACTCCAGGTCAAGACTCAATAAACAGCACTGAAAAAAGGAAAGTTATAATGATATCAATATCTGTATATATATGACTTTTTATTTTTCAATATATACAAAAACATTTTATGACCTATTCAAACTTTTAAAAGGTGGGAAATATATACTATATACTTAAAAGTGTAAGCAAGCTATGTGTTTGTAGGGTGGCATGAGATTCCTTGCAGTTTCATTTGTCTACAGCATTGCCTGCACCATTTAGGTTGTGCAAACATATAAATATACAAACACAAAGGTAAAACTTCCAAACAGTACCTACTTTAAGATCTCTGGAATTACTAGGAATAAAGCTAAACAGTAGAACTTTCCTGAAGGATGAAGAAGCCTATGTGCATGTGACCACACAGTGGAAATGAACACTGGAACAGGAGTACTCGCAGTCCGTGATATCTGATTCTAGTCACTAGATGGAACTGAGAATGTCTGATCCACAAAATACAAATCTGGCTGTGCCTGTGAGTCCATTTCTAGATATGGGGTAGATATCTCTGACCTAACCTATTGACTTAATCTAATAATACATTTGAAATGTGACTAGATATTGAGAGAGGTATATCCTGCTTGGTGGAAGTAAGCCACTGTGGGTTAGCCCATGGTGGTTGAATCTTGGCCTGGTCCCTTCCTATTTCACCCAGCTTCCTGAAGGTCAAGAGTTGAAGATATCTGGTCCAATAGAGCCTCCCATTATAAGGTAGAAATCCTCTCAAATCATGAGCTGAATAAATCATTTCTCCCAAACATCATTTTTGTAAAGTCACAGCAGTCAGACACTACCTAAAATGTACTCCTAAGTCTGTGGATTAAATTGAAGACATGGAAGTTATAGTTATCTGACTACCCTAGCAGACACACAATCTTCATCAAGGGCAGGTGTCAGGACTGTCATATTCAATACATTTTAAAAAATCAGTGTCCAGTGCCCAGTGCTGTTTAACAGTCAAAATGTATTCACTGAAAAAGTGTAGAAAGAGTAGAAGGAGGAACTTGTGCCATATGTCCATTGGATTAGAGGGACAATGGTGAAAATGGAAGGAACCCATGATGTGAGAATGAGGGAGCAACAGGGGTGGTGTGAAGCAGGGAGCATCTTTCTAACTTCTTGAACTGTTTAAATATCAAGAACCTAAGCTAAGTGCACGCAGATGTTAGGTTTCCACAGAGCTGGCAACAGACTGCCCAAGGTTATAAGGTTACAGGATCACAGAGAAGGAGTAGGGACTCACCTAAAAATCCAACAGTGAAATTAAGTATTAGACTTATAGTTTATTGCAGAAAGACCCATATTTGCAACAGTTCATTTTTATTGTCTGATTTCCATTATTAATTGTCCCATTAAAGCATAGGTCAGCACATCTCTGGTTTCCAAACTGAATTTTGCCATCTGTAGAGGATGAAATTCAAAATGTAAATATAGGTGTAAAGAGTCAGATGGAAGGTACATCTGAAATACAAACATAACGGAGGTGGCCTCTCTGAGACACTACCCCTCAAACCCTAACCTAACCCTAAGGTGGGACTTCATTCCCAAAAGTGTTAAATGGAATTTTAGAATCCAATTCCTACCATACCAGACTATATTCACCCAGAAATTCCCTGAGGACCATCCAGACAACCTTTCAAAACAATTTTTTCTTCATAATTTGTTTGTTGGTCTGACCAACAGTCATTGGCAGCCATTACCAGAAGCAAAAGGGCCTTTCCCTCCTACTCTTAGTGGCAAAGACATCTTCCTTCAGTCTCTGCATGTGTAAGCAGCATTTTGGAGATGGGTTCATCACTAGGGGAAGCAAGATGACTCTCAGAGCTCCCAGACTTACATACCTTTAAGGGTTACGAGTGAGGCACACTTCTGACCAGGTTTAGCCTGACAGCAACCTTCTCCTCTGTCACAAATCCCCTGAGAATTGATCCTTTCACATGTGATACATGTCAAAGCTGAAAAGACAAAAGTCAGTGTAAGGGGATCATTCAGGGTCCAAACGCAAGCACCTATGGGAGCTGGTCTTGTGGCTCTTGTAAATAAATAAGCAATAGTCAGGTCTGGAGTTGGCTGTATGCTGAACTAATACTTTCTTGAAGGTTCATGACCACAGGACTCTGAAAAAGGAAGGTTGGAAAAGAGATGGAATGTCTCCCAACCTCATACCATGAGAATGGACCAAGTTATCTGAATGAGAAATCAAAGCTCTGATGTGGAGTGCCTAATGCACCATACAGCATTATGTTTCTGAGGCATCTAAAAGAGAGAGATGGCAGAAAGGTATCAGAGTTTGACATTGTGAGATAGGATTGTATTCATTGGCACATGCAGCAAAGGGAAGCATTTCTCCTACAGGAAATCCTCACAGGAATCCTGTTTCTAAAACTTAGTATTCTATCACACTGAACTGGATAAATCAAATTTTTCATTGTGTTCATCCTGGCATTGACCTTCCTTTCCCACTTCCAATCCAAATTTAGGCCAATTTGCATGTAAACCTGAGGAACTGAAGATGCTTAAGTATTCCAGAGAACAGATGTGAAGGAAGGAGGAGAGGAGGAGGTTGCAAGCAGCTGCAGAAATTACAGAGAAGACAGGAAAGTATCTTTGAGTGTGCACAGCAGAAGCAAGGGGAGGAAATGGACACAAAAATAGGAATGAAGCAGGGTCAGTTCCAATGTTATCCTGTTTCTTGCTCCCCACATCCCCAATGTTCCCTAAACTGTAGCATCAGTCTGTCTGCCTACCAGTAGCAACCACTACCATCTGCCAGGATCTTACCTTGCAGGGAGCTCACCAGCAAAGACAGGCTCAGCAGGAGCAGCAGGATGTGCTTTCCCATTGCAGTGAGATTGATCTTCAGACCAGAAAACAGCAGAGGAGAGGACAGAGTGCTCAGGATCCATATCAGCAAGGCAGGCTTATATTGTATCCTAGGCTAGGATGGGCCACCAGTGGGATACCAGGAAATAGACTGAGCATATAGCCAGGGGGAGCCTAGATACCACAGATTTTTACTAACTTTATGGTGCTATAACAGATCATCTGAAAAATTCCATTAAGGGAAACCTTAAATTCAAGGACAACTGAGTCAGAGCTAATCTTCCCCTTGGTGCTACCACATCTTTTCAGGAAACTGTGGTGCAATGTGCTGGCCAGAAGTAAAATTGCCTTCAGGTACTTTTTTTGTGGTGAAGTGTGTTAACGGAGAACTTGAGCACTAGTGACCTTTGAAAGTCTAGGTAAGGCATGATACTCCCAGTATCCGTGAATCTCTCTCTCCTCTTTAAGAATACAAAACTGAAATAAGGTGTTCTCCTTTCATCAACAGAAACTACTACAACTAAAGACAACCATAACAAAAACCAAAAACCAAAAAACAGAGAATCTGTGCATTTCTCTGTGTTTGATCACTGCTTCCAGGAACTTGAAGTTTTAGCTTTTGGTGCACTTGCCACAACATTTTTCAAATGGGAACTCATAGCTGTGAGACTCAATCCTAAGATCTGATGGTCATTACACTGGAAGGGTGCTGTCTGATTTTCAGTGCAGAAGGAAACTACTTGCCTCAACCTGATACATGAAAATGTTAAAATTCTGTGTTCACGGGAAAGGTATATATGCCTACACTATTTATTTCTTAGTTCAATAAAATAGTAGTAAAAACAAATAGCAGATTTAAGTTTGTCTTCCACACAGGCCAGAGTCTTTCTGCTAACATAGGATATGAAGACAGGAAAATTAAAGACCTTTGGGGAAAGTCTGAGAAAGAAAAACAGTCCTTCATTGAAGGTCTGATTTTCCTGTTCTGTTGGTGAGTCAAGAAGCTTCAGACACCATGGATAAAGTCTTAAGAGATAGTATATTTCCTTAACACATATCAGATGCCCTAGTTAGACTTTACTGCCAACTTGTCATAGCCTAGAAAAGGGAATCTCAATTGAAAAATTGCCTGAAAAATATTGGCCCATGGTTGTGACTGTGAGTTGTTGTTGGCCAATTGATTTACAAGGGCACAGTCCAAAATGAACATTAGGCAGGAAAAATCTAGCTAAGAGAAATGAGCGAGCCAACCAGGAAGTGGTTTTCCTCTGTGATTTCTGCTACAGTTCTTGAATCCTTTCTCTTAATTCCTTCAAGGATAGACCATGGTCTGGAAATGTAAGCTGAAATAAGTCTTTACCTTACTCAAGTTGCTTTTGGCTATGGTGTTTGTCACAGCAACAGAAATAAAATTGGAAAGACATGAAAGATGATAAATTAATTCTTTTTTACCACCCAAATGACATATAATCATAAGTTTATTACATTTTCCTCTCATTTTTACATTGGTAAATCCACCTAACATGTTTGTTTTATATGAAAATTTTTTAAACATTCAGCATTGTAGAATACTATAGTCTGAACAATGTTTAAAGGTATGAGGTTCTTAGCCACCATTAGCAATTAATAATATTAATTAATTCATCTTAAAAACAGGTAATCCAGACACTCACTTAAGGAGCCCATTTATACATGTGTGTATCGTAAGAACACAAGCCTCCCATTTTAAAATGTACAATCAGGAAAAGTCAGGTCATGCTACGCATCCCATGCTGCTCTATTCCCTATAACCTATGGCTGTAACAGGAATTTCAAAGAAAATGTGATTGCTTATCTCCACTCCTCTGGAGGTGAAAAACAATTTGTATGGCTACCTGGGAATTAGATTTTAGCTGTGGCCAGGCTTCCTGTGCTCTGGAAAACATTATGTAAGTACAATTTCTAATTTTTAGTCTATCTCTCTGAATAACACACACACACACACACACACACACACACACACACACACACACACACACGGAGAGACATAGGCAGAGAGTCAGAGACAGAGAGAGAGACACAAGGACAGATAAACAGAGAGTCATGCCTAAATGGAAGCCGGGACGAAGACCAAGAACTTTTTAGATTGCTGTATAAGACTAAGTGGAACTTTGCCCCCAGTCTGTTTTGAGAGAATTCCTTTGTGAAGAACCCAACTCAGAGACAGCTTTAAAATGAAATTCTGCAAAATTCTGAAAGGAATTTAGTGTAAGATCTTTATGTAGACTTTTCTTGTTAGGAAACTTAAAACAGTTGACAGTTTCTTTGGAACTTTCCACAAATAAAGACAGTTTCACCATAGAATAAACAAAAGCAATGTCAAATTCACCCCTAGATCCTATTCAGTGAAATGCTGTTTTGAATTTCTCATTTTTCACCTGTCCTGCCTTTGTCTGTATTTGTGATAAGTCATACTAAAATGGAAATAAAATTGTATATTATGGTTGATACTTTCATATTGTAAAAATTTACTCATAAGCTCTTTCAATTTGATTCAAAGTTACCTAAATAACAGCTATTACCCCTGCACCTGACTTGAAGCTAATGTATTGAAGAGTTTCTAAGAATCTTAAGTGAGATCACAGGATGATTCTTAATTACACTTAACAGAAATTTAGACAAGGGAGATGAAGGAAATTAAGAAATTTTTTTGCTGTAAACATAAGTAAACAATCTTCTTTGTGACATTTCTCAAATTTATCCAAGAGATTTAAGAGTCCCTACCTGAGGTCATATACATTTCAGGCTCAAGCCTGGTTATTGCTATATAACCACTCTAATTTGAAAATATTTCCATATGAAAGAAACATGGACTCAATATTAGAAAGCTTTGAGTTAAGGTTGTTTATTGTGATGAAAGCTTGATGCTCTATTGGCAAGTGAATTTAGCATCAATATACATGAATATGGGGTTCAGTGTATAGCTCATGGTATCATGTTTGTCTAGAATGTCCAAAATCCTAAGTTCAATGACAAACTCCACATAAGCTTACATAGTAATATATACCTTTAATAGCCACAGTAGAGATTTGAAGTGTAGAACCTCTAAAGTCTAATATCATCTTTGATCTCACAAGCTGGAGGACAGAATGGGATATATGAGACCTTGATTCAGTAATTAACCAAGAATCTATACACATAGATACTCCTAAACCCCAAAGCCAAAACCATCCAAGTGAAATAAGAAGAAACCAGCACACAGGATTTTATGGCTGTGATGAAATCCAATTATATTACATATATGATTAGTGTTATGATACAGTATAAATTGTCAGAATATATGTTTAAAAATTAATAGTCATAATTGTCTGCAGAAATGAAAATATAAAATACAGATTCAGAAAATCAGAAAGCATCCAAAATAGAATAAATACTGAAAATTACAGAATCATCTTCAAACTTCTGAAAAATAATGAATGATTAAGAGAACCTGGCAATTTATTATGGCTAGTCAAAGACAGGAACTAGCACAGAACATTCATCTGAAACTACGTTATGTAGGAAGCAATGGAAAGATAGAAAAAAATACTATACTACACCAACACACACACACACACACACACACACACACACACACACACACAGATAGACACCTGCACCCACCACTGTTTCTTTTATTTTGTATTGTTCTGGAAGATAATATGTTTTTTAAAATATATTTACTTCTATATTTTAGGATTTATGGAACATACAAAAATAAAATGAAGGCCAGTATGCAAAGACTAGAAAGGAGGATTTTTATATATACTTCTTAAGGCTCTTAACTTCCTATGTTATAATTTTTTGATAGCAAATTTTGCTTAATTAAATATGTATATATCATGAGCCCTGGACATTCCCAACAATAGTTTAGAAAACAGGTATAACTAATTGACCTGATAAAGTAAGACACTAAATATATTTACATTATAAGAAAAATGCCAAGTTATCAGCAAGGCTAGAAAGATAATTTTATTTTTTAATAATTTTAATTATTATTTTTAGTTTTATTCATGTAAACAATCATCTTGACCACATCCACCTATAAAACCATAGCCCCAGTAAGTCTATAAGTGCTATAACCACATCATGTGCAGAACAGAGCACTTCATGGACCTTCTGCCCATCCTTCAGCTCTTATATTCATTCTGCCTGCTCTTCTACAGTGGTCTTTGAGCCTTGGAAGAGTTCATATGGAAATCTCATCTAAGAGTGTTTAGGAGTTTGATCTGCAGCCTTGTAGCAGACCTCATGCAGGAGCCTGTCCTTCCTCTTTTCCTCCATATCCTAGGGATGCTACAGATTCTTTGTGCAGACCCAGACTTGCTTTATTACTTAAGCCATTTGTGTCTGCCACCAAGACCTGAAGACACCCTCTAGCTATCACTGACCACATGGGTCATGAAATCAGGTAAGCAATTATTATTATTCTCCTTCTTGTTTTCTACTTCAAATTTTCTAGTCTTATCTTCAGTTTTATAGCAGACCATTTGCAGAGGCCTATTCTCTCTCTCTCTCTCTCTCTCTCTCTCTCTCTCTCTCTCTCTCTTTGGCCTCTCTCTTTCTGGTACTCCACTAAACCTGATGGAAGACTCAACCTTCCTGTTAACCTTCACTCCAACCTTTCTAGCCCTTCCCCACTCTGTTGAGTCAGAATCCAATGCCTAAAACATGTTCTACCTGGGAATCTCAGTGGCCACACATGGCAGAGACTTAGATGCACTTCCTTCCAGGCAACCCAACACTGTAACATATCTCTAATACCCAAAGAAGGCAACAGAAACTAATGAACAAGAACACCCACCAAACAGAGAAGAAATGTGGTATTAACATAGAATCAAAACCTACCAAAACTCAAATGCCTATATACCAGTGCAAAAGTATAAGTATTAACATGATCAAAAATCATTACCATTCACCCTCCACCAGATACTACAGTAAGTATTGATAAATGCATATGACTGAAGCACAGGACCAGGACCACAAAATAGATTTATAAATATGTTCATGGACCTCAAATAAAACTGCAATAAATTCATTAATGGAGTCTGTGAAAACACAAGCAAATGGTGAAATGAAATGAGGAAAATGGTTTCAGACATAAAAACGCAAATAAAATCACTAAAGGAAACACAAAATTAAATAAAACAAAGCATGGAAAATGAAACACCTCAGAGTTAAAGCTCATCAGCAAAGTACAAGTAATGGAAGAGAGAACCTCAAACATGAAAGATAAGATTGAAGAAATGAATACCTCGGTCAAAGAAAATGTTAAATAAGAAAAAAAATACCTGAGCACAAATCATACTAGGAATCTGAAAGTATGAAAATCCAAATTTTCAGATAGTAGGAATGGGGGTTAGCTCTATAAGAAATTCTGAAGAGGTTACTCATTCTAGGGAAAACACAAGGAATAAATAATCCCAGAGCAACAAATCAAAAGTGGGAGGGATCCACACTACAGCAACATAATAGAGTCAATGGATACTGCTCCTGAATAATTCTGAATATCAATAGTCTCAATTGCCCAAATAAAAAGACACAGACTAAAACATTGGATATAAAAACAGGATCGATACTTCTGTTGAATCTAAGAACTAGACATTAATATCAAGAAAGGACATCACATGAGAGAAAAAAAGGATAGAAGAGCTTCGAGTTTCCATCTGTGGTAGGAGACCTGTGCCTGGGCCATGAGCGTGCCATAGCCAAGTAGCTCCAGGAGAAAGCTACCCTCCCAGGAGCATGGAAAAGCTGTGAGTGGGGTTAAGATGAGCACCACTGCTCACCGGGACCTGCCCAGAACCCGTGGGACACAGGGACTGAGGTAAAGTTGGGCAAAGGAACTTTTCACTTTTGATCTGTGGCAGGAGACCTCTGCCTGGGCCACCAGGGTTCCATAGCCAAGCAGCGTCAGGAGAAAGTTACCCTCCCAGAAGCATGGAAAAGCCATGAGTGGGGATAAGACAAGCACCACTGCTCACCAGGACCTGGGGATCCCAGCCTGGGCCACAGGGCTCCAGGAGAGAGCTGGTATCCAAGGATTGCTGACACACCTTCGAGCATAGGCAAAACCACAACTTCTGTTCAAACTCACTGGATCAAGAGGGACCCTTGTAGAGCCATCAGGACACAGGAACCAAGGGACAGCTGGGGACAAGATCCTTCTGGTTTCTGTCTGAAACCCAGAGCTGACCCTGTGCCACAGCTCTCCAAACCCAAACACCTCTCAGAGAGAGCTGGTCTTCAAGAAGTATTGATACAGATGCCTGAAGGAGGGACAAGCCAGAGTAAGATCAGCTAACAACAGAGTTAACAAGATGACAAAAGGCAAGGGCAAGAACATAAGGAACAGAAACCAAGGCTATGTGGCATCATCAGAACCCAGCTCTCCCACCACAGCAAGCCCTGCATACTCCAACACACCAGAAAAGCAATACTCAGATTTCAAACCATTTCTCATGATGATGATAGAAGACTTTAAAAAAGAAAGAGATAACACCCTTTGAGAAATACAAGAGAACACAGGTAAACAACTGGAAGCCCTTAAAGAAGAAACACAGAAATCAATTAAAGAATTACAGGAAAACACAATCAAACAGACAAAGGAAATGAACAAAATTATCCAGGAGCTAAAAATAGAAATAGAAACATCCATGAAATCCAGGACACAATGAGAAGACAGAACCTAAGGATAATAGGTATCGAAGAGAGTGAAGATTCCCAACTTAAAGGACCAGTAAATATATTCAACAAAATTCTAGAAGAAAACTTCCCTAACTTAAAGAAAGTGATGAACATAAATATACAAGAAGCTTACAGAACTCCAAATGGATTGGACCAGAAAAGAGATTTGTCCCATCACATTATAGTGAAAACAGCCAGTACACAAAACAAGGAAAGAATATTAAAAGCAGTAAGGGAAAAAGGTCAAGTAAAGTATAAAGGCAGACCTATCAGAATTACACCAGACTTCTCACCAAAGATAATGAAAGCTAGAAGATCCTGGGCAGAGCTCATACAGACCCTAAGAGAACACAACTGCCAGCCCAGACTGCTATACTCAGCAAAACTCTCAATTAACATAGATGGTGAAACCAAAATATTCTATGACAAAACCAAATTTATACAATATGTTTCCACAAACCCAGCCCTACAAGGGATAATAGATTGTAAATGTCAACTCAAGGAAGAAAACCACACACAAGAAAAAGCAAGATAGTAGTCTTTCAACAAACTCAAAAGAAGATAGACACACAAACATAAAAGAAGCATCAAAAATAACAGGAAGCAACAATCACTATTCCTTAATATCTCTTAACATCAATGGACTCAATTCCCCAATAAAAAGACATAGACTGACATTCTGGATCCACAAAGAGGACCCAGCATTTTGTTGCATTCAGGAAACACACCACCATGATAAAGACAAACACTCTCTAAGACTAAAGGGCTGGAAAACAATTTTCTAGGCAAATGGTCCCAAGAAACAGGCTGGAGTAGCCATTCTAATATATGATGAAATCGACATTCACCCAAAGGTCATCAAAAAAGATAAGAAAGGACACTTCATACTCATCAAAGGAAAAATCTACCAACAACTCTCAATTCTGAACATCTATGTTCCAAATGCAAGGGCACCCACATTCATAAAAGAAACTTTACTAAAGCTCAAAGCACACATTGCACCTCACACAATAATAGTAGGAGACTTCAACACCCCATTATCATCAATGGACAGATCTTGGAAACACAAACTATACAGAGACACAGTGAAACTAGCAGATATTATGAACCAAATGGATTTAACAGGTATCTATAGAACATTTACTCAAAAATCAAAAGAATGTATCTTCTTCTCAGCCCTTCTCATGGTACCTTCTCCAAAATTGACCATATAATCAGTCACAAAATAAACCTCCACAAATACAAGAAAATTGAAATAATCCCATGCCTCCTATCAGATCACTACGGATTAAGGCTGATCTTTAATGGCAACAATAACAACAGAAAGCCCACATACACGTGGAAGCTGAACAGTGTTCTACTCTATGATAATTTGCTCAAGGAAGAAATAAAGAAAGAAATTAAAGACTTCCTAGAATTTAATGAAAATGAAAGTACACATACCCAAACTTATGGGACACATTGAAAGCAGTGTTAAGAAGAAAACTCATAGCTTTGAGTGCCTCCAAAATGAAACTGGAGAGAGCACACCCTAGCAGCTTAACAGCACATGTGAAAGCTCTAGAACAAAAAGAATCTAATGCACCCAAGAGGAGTAGAAGGAAATAAGCAAAATCAGGGCTGAAATCAACCAAGTAGAAACAAAAAGTACTATACAAAGAATCAACAAAACCAGGAGTTGGTTCTCTGAGAAAATCAACAAGATAGATAAACCCTTAGCCAGACTAACTAGAGGGGACAGAGACAATATCCAAATTAGCAAAATTAGAAATGAAAAGGGAAATATAACAACAGAATCTGAGGAAATTAAAAAATCATCAGCTCCTACTACAAAAGCCTATACTCAACAAAACTTCAAAATCTGGGTGAAATGGACAATTTTCTAGACAGGTATCAAATACCAAAGTTAAGTCAGGATCAGATAAACCATCTAAACAGTCCCATAATGCCTAAAGAAATAGAAGCAGTCATTAAAAGTCTTCCAACCAAAAAAGCCCAGGTCCAGATGGGTTCACTGCAGAATTCTATCAGACCTTCAAAGAAGACTTAATTCCAATACTCTTCAATCTATTCCACAAAATAGAAACAGAAGGAACACTACCCAATTCCTTCTATGAGGCCACTATCACACTGGTACCAAAACCTCACAAAGCCCCAACAAAGAAAGAAAACTTCAGGCGAATTTCCCTTATGAATATCGATGCAAAAATACTCAGTAAAATTCTCGCAAACCGAATCCAAGAACACATCAAAACGATCATTCATCATGATCAAGTAGGCTTCATTCCAGGGATGCAAGGATGATTCAATACCCAGAAATCCAACAGTGTAATCCTCTACATAAAGTCAAAGAAAAAAACACATGGTCATTTCATTAGATGCTGAAAAAGCATTTGACAAAATTCAACATCCCTTCGTGATAAAAGTCTTGGAAAGATCAGGAATTCAAGGCCCATACCTAAACATAGTAAAAGCAATATACAGCAAACCAGTAGCCAACATCAAACTAAATGGAGACATACTCGAAGCAATCCCACTAAAATCAGGGACTAGACAAGGCTGCCCTCTCTCTCTCTATCTATTCAATATAGTAATTGAAGTTCTAGCTAGAGCAATTAGTCAAAAAAGGTCCAAGGAATACAAATTGGAAAGGAAGATATCAAAATATCACTCTTTGCAGATGATATGATCGTATACTTAAGTGACCCGAAAACCTCCACCAGAGAACTGCTGCAGCTGATAAACAACTTCAGCAAAGTGGCCAGATATACAATTAACTCAAACAAATCAGTAGCCTTCCTATACTCAAAGGATAAACAGGCTGAGAAAGAAATTAGGGAAATGACACCCTTCACAATAGTCACAAACAATATTAAGTATCTTGGTGTGACTCTAACCAAACAAGTGAAAGATCTGTATGACAAGAACTTCAAGTCTTTGAAGAAAGAAATTGAAGAAGACTTCAGAAGGTGGAAAGATCTCCCATGCTCATGAATTTGGAGCATTAATACAGTAAAAATGGCCATCCTGCCAAAAGCAATTACAGATTCAATGCAATCTCCAT
The DNA here is from genome assembly GCA_028551405.1 of Uromys caudimaculatus. NCBI lineage: Eukaryota > Metazoa > Chordata > Mammalia > Rodentia > Muridae > Uromys > Uromys caudimaculatus. The sequence goes on from CM052706.1 coordinate 79,951,726, forward strand.
CACAATTCCAATAAATTCTTCATAGACTTAGAAAGAGAAATTCTCAAATTCTTTTGGTACAACAAAAAACTCAGGATAGCAAAAGCTATTCTCAACAACAAAAGAACTTCTGGAGGAATCAGCATCCCTGACCTCAAGCTGTACTACAGAGCAGTAGTGATAACAGCTGCGTAGTATTGGTACAGTGACAGGCAGGTAGATCAGTGGAATAGATTGAAGACCCAGAAATGAACCCACACACATATGGTCACTTGATTTTCGACAAAGGAGCTAAAACCACCCAGTGGAAAAAAAAACAGCATTTTCAACAAATGGTGCTGGTTGAACTGGGTCTACATGTAGAATAATGAGAATTGATCCATTCCTATCTCCCTGTACAAAGCTCAAGTCCAAGTGGATAAAAACCTCCACATAAAACCAGATACACTAAATCTAAAGAAGAGAAAGTGGGGAAAAGTCTTGAACACCTGAGTACAGGGGAAAAGTTCCTCAACAGAACACCAATGTCTTATGCTCTAAGATCAAGAATTGAAAAATGAGACCTCATGAAATTGCAAAGCTTCTGTAAGGCAAAGGACACTGTCAATAGGACAAAACAGCAACCAACAGATTGGGATAAGATCTTAAGCAATCCTACGTTCAATAGAGGGCTAATATCCAATATATACAAGAACTCAAGAAGTTAGACTCCAGAAAACCAAATAACCCTATCAAAAATGGGGAACAGAGCTAAACAGAGAATTCTCAACCAAGGAAATTCATAGGGCTCAGAAGCACCAAAAGAAATGTCCAAAATCCTTAGTCATCAGGGAAATGCAAATCAAAACAAGTCTGAGATTCTACCTCAAACCAGTCAGAATGGCTAAGATAAAAAACTCAGGTGACAGCAGATGCTGGCTAGGATGTGGAGAAAGAGCAACACTCCTCCATTGTTGTGGAATTGCAAGCTGGTACAACCACTCTGGAAATCAGTTTGGCAAACCCTCAGAAAATTGGACATAATACTACCTGAGGACCTAGCTATACCTCTCCTGGACATATACCCAGAAGATGCTCCAACATGTAATAAAGACACATGCTCCACTATGTTCATAGCAGCCATATTTATAATAGCCAGAAGCTGGAAACAACCCAGATATCCCTCAACAGAGGAATGGATATAGAAAATGTGGTACATTTACACAATGGATTACTACTCAGCTATTAAAAGCAGTGACTTCATGAAATTCACAGGCAAATGGATGGAACTTGAAAATATCATCCTGAGTGAGGTAACTCAGTCTCAAAAGAACGAACATGGTATGTACTCACTGATAAGTGGATATTAGCCCAAAAGTTCGGAATACCCAAGTTTCACTTTACAGTAACTGCTGGACTGAGTGTGAGGTCCCAGATGGAGGAGTGGGAGAAGGGACTGAAGGAGCTGAGTGAGTTTGCAGCCCCATGGAGGGAGCAACAGTGTAAACTGGCCTGACACTCCCGGTCCTCCTGGAGGTTGAACCACCAACCAAAGAATACACCTCGAGGGACCCATGGCTCTGACCACATATGTGATAGAGGAGGGCCTTGTTCGCCATCAGTGGGAGGAGAGGCCCTTTGGCCTGAGCATGTTAGAGGCCCCAGTAAAGGGGAATGTCAAGGTGGGAATAAGGGAGTGGGTGGGCAGGTGGGTGAGAGGTGGAATTCCCTCATAGAGGCGGGGGAGGTGGAGGGGATAGGGGTTTTCCAAAGAGGAGACCTGGAAGGCGGGAAACACTGGAAATGTAAATAAAGTATCAGAAAATAAAAAAAAAAATGGATAGAAGATATTCTAATCAAATAGACCTAAGAAGCAAGCTGATGTAGCCATTTTAATATCTGAAAAAAATAGACTTTAAACCAAAATTAATCAGAAGACATAGGGAGGATAGTACATGTTCATCAAGAAAAGTATCCCCAAGAGAACATTTCAAATCAACTTCTATGTACCAAGCACAAAGGCACCCAAATTCCTAAAATAAACACTACTGCAGCTTCATACACATCAATCCTCAAACAGTGGTACTGAGTGACTTCAATATACCACTCTAAGTAAAAGACAGGTCATGCAGATAAAAACTAAACAGAGAAATGGTAGAGCAAAAAGGAATTAAAACTACCTAGCTGAAACTTTATCAAATATTTCTTCCAAATTTAAAGGAACATACCCTCTTCTCATCACTTAATAGAGCTTTTTCTAAAACTGGACACAATGAAAGTCTCAACAGATACAAAATCAGTATAGAATACCCAGGATATAATCCATAGAGCTCACTAAGGCTAAAAGGCCCAAGGGCCCAAGTGAGGAAGTCTTAATCCTGCTTGGGAGAGAGAAGAAAGCAATCACAGGAGGTGGCAGGGAAAGAGGGACCTGGGTGGGAAAGGAGACAGGGAGAGGAAGAGGGGAACATGATCAGGTATTAGGGAGTGGTCAAACAGGACTAAAGCCCTGAGGGTCAGCAGAAAGAATGAAAGTAGACAACCTTGGGAGGTACGAGATGGGGGGACACTCTAGAATGTACCAGAGCCTGGGAGGTGAGAGATTCTCAGATCTCAAAGGGAGAGACCTTAGATGAAATGCTCTATAGTCGGCAAAAGGAACTTGTAGAGTGCACCTCCAGGAGAAAGTCATCAAGTGGAGGGATGGGGTTGCCATCCCAGTCAAAAACTGTTACCCAGAATTATGCTTATCTGAAAGAACTTCAGGGACAAAAAATAGGGAAAAGTCTGAGGAAAAGGAGGTCCAATAATAGGTCCAAATTGGGACCCATATCATGGTGAGACCGCAAGACCTGACACTATTACTGATGCTATGGTGTGCTTATAAACAGGGGCCTATCATGACTGCCCTCTGAAAGACACAAGAAGCAGCTGAAAGAATCAGATGCTATACATACACCCAACCAATGGACAGAAGCTGGTGACCCCCGTGGCTGGACTAGAGAAAAGCTTGAAGAAGCTGAGGAGGAGGGCAACCCCATAGAAAGACAAGCAGTCTCAACTAACCTAGAACCCCAAGATCTCTCAGACACTGAGCCACCAAACATGCAGCATACAGCAGCTGCTATGAGGCCTCCAAACACATATACAGCAGAAGACTGCTGGGTCTGGACTCAGTCAGAGAAGATGCACCTAACCCTCTAGAGACTTGGAGCCCTAGGGAATAGGGAGGTCCGGTGGATTGTGGGGAGTAGGGACATCCTCTTGGAGATGGGTGAAGGAAGTGTGGGATGTGGAACAGTCAGAAGGTGAACTGGGAGGGGGATAAAGTCTGGACTGTAAAAAGAAATTAAAGAATGATTTTTAAAATAAAGGAGTAGTCAGTGGGAAATAATCAAACTTATAAATGGAATTAATAAAAACAAATAATCAAAATTATTAAGAATCAACAAAATGAAGTGTTGGTTCTTTAAGAAAATCACTAAGAATAATAAACTAGTGCCAATTTGGGGCACACCCTCATAGAAGTAAGGGGGTAGGGGAGGAGATAGGGGGGTTTACTAGGAAGGGAGATAACATTTGAAATGCAAATAAATAAAATATCATATAGAATAAAAAGCTATTGGAAAAAAGGAAAGGTGGAGAAAGAAGATCCAATGTAATAAACTTAGACATGGCACAGGTAAGACCACCAGTTCTGCTCAGAGGGACCCACCTGGAATCCTCAGGGCACAGGAACAAAGGAGCAGCCTGGGACAGGACCCTTACAGTTTCTGTCTGTACCTGGAGCTAATCCTGTGCCATAGCACTCAGTACCCAAATACCACCCGGGAGAGAGCTCGTCTCCCAGGAGAGCCAACACACCTGTGAGCATAGGTATGAACATACTTCTGCTCAAATTCCTAGCCCAAGAGGGACCCACCCAGAGCCATCAGTACACAGGAACCAAAGAGCAGCCAAGGAAAGGATCCTTCTGGTTTCTGTCTGCACTCCAGAGCTGACTCTATACCATAGCTCTCCATACCCAAATTCCTCCCAGAGAGAACAGGTCTCCCAGGAGTACTGATACACAGGCCTGCAGGAGGGACAAGCCACAGTCAGAGACTGCAAAACCAGTTAACACCAGAGATAACCAGATGGCGAAAGACAAGGGCAAGAAATAAGCAAAAGAAACCAAGGCTACTTGGCATCATCAGAACTCAGTTCACCCACCACAATGAGCCCTGGATACCCTAACACACCAGAAAAGCAAGAATCTGTGTTAAAATCACATCTCATGATGGTGATAGAGGGCTCTAAGAAAGACATTAATTAATAACTCCCTTAAAGAAATACAGGAGAACACAAGTAAACAGATAAAAGCATTTAGAGAGGAAACACAAAAATCCCTTAAAGAGTTCTTTGTATATATTGGATATTAGCCCTCTATCTGATGTAGGATTGGTAAAGATCTTTTCCCAATATGTTGGCAACTGTTTTGTCCTATTGACAGTGTCCTTTTCCTTACAGAAGCTTTACAGTTTTGTGAGGTTCCATTTGTTGATTCTTGATCTTAGAGCATAGGCCATTGGTGTTCTGTTTAGGAACATTTCCCCTGTGCCCATGTGTTTGAGACTTTTCTCCACTATCTCTTCTGTTAGATTCCGTGTATCTGGTTTTATGTACTTGATCCACTTGGACTTGAGCTTTGTACAGGGAGATAGGAATAGATCAATTTGCAATCTTCTACATGTTGACTGACAGTTGAACCAGTACCATTAGTTGAAAATGCTGTCTTTTTCCACTGGATGGTTTTAGTTTCTTTGTAAAAGATCAAGTGACCATAGGTGTGTGGGTTCATTTCTGGGTCTTCATTCTAATCCATTGATCTACCTGCCTGTCACTGTACCAATACCATGCAGTGTTTTTTTATCACTATTGATCTGTAGTACAGTTTCAGGTCAGGGATGCTGATTCCCCCAGAAATTCTTTTATTGTTGAGAAGAGGTTTTGCTATCCTGGGATTACACTCTGGAGAACCAAATAACCCTATCAAAAAATGGGGAACAGAGCTAAACAGAGAATTCTCAACTGAGGAAACTCATAGGGCTGAGAAGCACCTAAAAAAATGTCCAACATCCTTAGTCATCAGAGAAATGCAAATAAAAAAAACCCTGAGATTCCACCTCACACCAGTCAGAATAGCTAAAATCAAAAACTCAGGTGACAGCAGATGCTGGCAAGGATGTGGAGAAAGAGGAACACTCCTCCATTGCAAGTAGGATTGCGAGCTGGTACAACCACTCTGGAAATCAGTTTGGCAAACCCTCAGAAAATTGGACATAATATTACCTGAGGACCCAGCTATACCTCTCCTGGGAATATACCCAGAAGATACTCCAACATGCAATAAGGACACATGCTCCACTGTGTTCATAGCAGCCATATTTATAATAGCCAGAAGCTGAAAACAACCCAGATGTCCCTCAACAGAGGAAAAGATACAGAAAATGTGGTACATTTATACAATGGAATACTACTCGGGTGTTTCTGAAGAGGAGACCTGGAAAAGGGAAAATATTTGAAATGTAAATAAAGTAAACATCAAAAATTTGTTAATTGTTAGCTTTGCAAATTAAAAAGCATGTTTAAAAAAAACCCCTTAAAGAATTACAAGAAAATACAACCAAACAGATGAAGGAATTGAATAAAACATTCCAGGATCTAAAAATGGAAATAGAAGCAATAAAGAAATCACAAAGGGAGACAAACCTGGAGTTAGAAACCCTAGGAAAGAGATCAGGAGTCATGGATGTAAACATCACCAACAGAATACAAGAGAGAGAAGAGAGAATCTCAGGTGCAGAAGATACCAAAGAAAACATTGACACAACAGTCAAAGAAAATGTAAAATGCAAAAAGCTCCTAACCCAAAACATCCAGGAAATCCAGGACACAATGAAAAGACCAAACTTTAGGATAATTGGTATAGAAGGGGGTAAAGATTCCCAGCTTAAAGAAACAGTAAATATCTTCACCAAAATTATAGAAGAAAATGTCCCTTACCTAAAGAAAGAGATGCTCATATACATACAAAAATCCTACAGATCTCCAAAGAGACTGGACCAGAAAAGAAATTCTTCCTATCACATAATAATCAAAACACCAAATGCACTAAACAAAGAAAGAATATTAAAAGCAGGAAGGGAAAAAGGTCAAATTACATATAAAGGCAGACCTATCAGAATTACACCAGACTTCTCTCCTGAGACCATGAAAGCTAGAAGATCCTGGGCAAATGTCATATCGATCCTAAAAGAACAAACATGCCAGCCCAGGCTACTATACCCAGCCAAACTCTCAATTACCATAGACAAAGAAAACAAGATATTCCATGACAAAACCAAATTTACACTATAGCTTTCCATAAATCTAGCCCTACAAAGGATAATAGATGGAAAATGACAACACAAGGAGGGAAATTACACCCTAGAAAAAGCAAGAAAGTAATAATCTTTCAACAAACTCAAAAGAAGATAGCCACACAAATATAAAAGTAACATCAAAAATAACAGTAAGCAACAATCACTATTCCTTAATATCTCTTAACATCAATGGACTCAGTTCCCCAATAAAAAGATATAGACTAACAAAATGGATATGTAAAAGGACCCAGCATTTTGCTGCATACAGCAAATGCACCTCAATGACTAAGACAGTCACTACCTCAGAATAGAGTTAGAAAACAATTTTTCAAGCAAATGGTCCCAAAGTATAAGGTGGAGTAGTCATTCTAACATCTAATAAAGTCAACTTTCAACCAAAAGTTATAAAAAAAGATAAGGAAGGACACTTCATACTCATCAAAGGAAAAATCTACCAAGATGAACTCTCAAATCTGAACATCTCTGCTCGAAATGCAAGGGCATCCACATTCATAGAAGAAACTTTACGAAAGCTCAAAGCACACATTGCACCCTACACAATAATAGTGGGAGACTTTGACACCCCACTGTCATCAATGGACAGATCATAGAAACACAAACTAGACAGAGACACATTGAAACTAACAGAAGTTATGGACCAAATGGATTCAACAGATATCAATAGAGCATTTCATCCTTAAACAAAAGAATATGCTTTCTCAGCACCTCCTAGTTCCTTCTCCAAAACTGACTCCATAATTGGTCACAAAACAGGTCTCCAAAGATGCAAGAAAGTTGAAATAATCCCATGCATCCTATCACTTCACCACAGACTAAGCCTGGTCTTCAATAGCAACAAAAACAACAGAAAGTTCACATACACATGGAAATTGAACAATGCCCTACTCAATGATAACTTGGTCAAGGAAGAAAGAAAGAAGTTAAAGACTTTTTAGAATTTAATGAAAATGAAGGTACAACATACCCAAATTTATGGGACACAATGAAAGCTGTGCTAAGAGGAAAACTCATAGCTCTGAGTGCCTCCAAAAAGAAACTGGAGAGAGCATACACTAGCAGCTTGACAACATACCTGAAAGCTCTAGAACAAAAAGAAGCAAACACACTCATGAGGAATACAGGGCAGGAAATAATCAAACTCAGGGCTGAAATCAACCAAGTAGAAACAAAAAGAACTATACAAAGAAAGTATTTTAAATATATGCTTCTATGTCTCATTTTTAGGAAAAAAACCCATGACATTCGTCTGGCTTAAAATAGTAACTGGCTTAAAATAATAACTGAGGCTTTATTAATATCAATATTTTCTGTGTTTTATTTTCACCATTAAAAATTATCTAAGGTTTATTTTTTTATTTTACAGTAAAATTAATGTTAATGTAACTTTACAAATTGATTTAAGCATAATTGATGTAGCAACATAATTTTAATCCGAGCAGTTTTCTTTTTCTTTTTCTTTTTTTTATTTTTGATACTTTATTTACATTTCTGATGTTTCCCCTTTTCTGGGTCTCCTCTTTGGAAACCCCGTATCCCCTCCCCCTCCCTGCCTCTGTGAGGGAATTCCTCCTCCCACCTACCTGCCCACCCATTCCCATATTCCCACCTTGACATTCCCCTTTACTGGGGCCTCTAGCACCCTCAGGCCCAAAGTTCTCTCCTTTCTCCCTGATGGCCATCGAGGTGATTCTCCTGCCTCATATGTAGTCCAAACCATGGGTCAATAGATGTGTATTCTTTGGTTAGCGAGCAGTTTTCAAATGTGTGATTTGAAAACTTCTATTGTGTTTATCCATGTTGAATAGTCTTAAAACATTTCTGAACTTTTAAGTATAAATTATTATGGAACTGCAATGTTAATTATCTTCTATATTATTATTTTGAAAGTTGTCTTTGTAATTCTATTAGATCTTCCATGTAGTATTTTGAAGCACTGTATTTATGTAAAAGAGTAGTAATTTTAAAAAATTTCATCAGGAAACTTCTACAGCCATTAAACACTTTCAACAAAGTAACAGGATACAAAATCAACACAAAAACTATCCTTCCTCTTTACCAAAACAAATGGACTTAGACAAAAATTGGGGAGGCAATGATTTTCGCAATAGTCTTAAAACAATAGGATATTTTGGAGTAGCTAACCAAGCCAGTGAAAGATATTTATAATAAAGTTTAAGACACTGGAGACAAAATTTGAAGATGCTATAAGAAGATGGAAAGATTTCCTACGCTTCTGGGTTGATAGGATTAAATTAAAGAAAATGCTAAGCCTACCACATGTAATCTACAAAATCCATCCATTTCCTACCACAATTCCAACATTCTTCATAGAAATTAAAGGACATTTTTAGCCTCATATAGAATCACACATATACACACACATACAAGAAGAGCTAAAAGTAATGTGAATTGAACACTGTTAGCACAGTCTCTAAGAACAATTTATAAATGGAATCTTATGAAACTGATGAATGGCAAAGAACATTGCTTTGGACAAAGTGGCAAGATATAGAATGTAAAAAGCATTTTACAAACTCATCATCTATTATAGGGATAACATAATGAACTTTAAAAATTGATTTCAAGAAAAGAATTCACCCAATTTAAGAATGTGGAACAGATTTGTAAACAGAATTCTCAAAAGAGTAAACACGAATGGCTGTTAAACACTTAAAGAAATGTTCAGAATTCTTAGTTATTAGGAAAATGCAAAGCAAAACTACATTGACATGTCATTTCATACCAATCAGAATGGTCAAGATTAAATTAATAAATGACAGCTCATATTGTCAAAGATTTGGGGGTAAAAAGAACACCCATCCATTTTTCATATTAGTGAAAACTTTTACAGCCACTATGGAAAGCCATTTGAAATTTCCTCAAAAAGCTATAATAGACCTACCCCAAGATCAAATTATACCATTCTTGGACATATATCCAAAGGACTCTGCATCCTACCACAGATACACTTGTGCAACCATAGTCATTTCTGCTATATTTATAGGAGCCAGAAATTGGGAAGAGCCTTGGCGTCTGTCAAAAGATGAATGGAAAAATAAGATGTAGCAACTTACCCACTAGCTGTTAAAAATATGAAAATTACAGGTAAATGGATGAAGCTAGAAAATAATTATCATGGGGGAGGTAAGCCAGACTCATCAAAACAAATATGATATGTATTCACTTATGTCTTGATGTTAGTTAAGTCTTTGATAAGCTGGATGCATTTCATATAAACAAATTATATGAAAATTATGAATTATAAAGTAAAGAATGGAGATTTACCTAGGAAGGTAAATAGAATATATAGTTATGGATGGATAAGAGGGCTGGAAAATAAGAATCAATAGGAGGTAAATAAGGGAAATGATGTAAGGTGAGATAGGTAAAACTACAGGTTATGTGAGGGGTCTTAGAGCAAGAGAACGGTTCACATTCTGTTAAATGTAATCATATATGTACAACAGTATACAGTTGAAAACCATGAGAATAATAAAATTCCACTATTAACATTAGAGAACATTTTGGACATGCTATAACCACACACACGCACGCACACACACACACACACACACACACACACACACACACACACCATGATATGTGCATGTCAAAAATCAAACACACACACAATAAATTAGTAAAAGTAAAGCTATTTTTTATTGAAGATATTGTACAGCACCATACAAGATCTAGTGGAATAAACTTTATAAAGTATATAGTGCATTACACAACATCCAAAAAATATGGCAATATGTGTTAGAGTAGAAAAAAACAGCTAAAATGTATACTGTAGAAAACAGGGTGCAAAGATCCAGACATGTCTTAGTAGAATCCTTGCTGGACAATGACTCAGTAAACAGTACTGCAAACAGATTTTTTTGTTGTTGAAAGTATATAATATTTATATTTACAAATAAACAAATGTCATGACATGCTCATCATTATAAAAACTCTGAACTATATACCTGAACATGGAAATAAGCCATTTTTCTGCAATGTATGGTAGAATTACTAGCCTGACAGAAAAGGGATCACTAAAGTAAACTTCATTAAAAGTAGGTGTCAGGTGGCACATAGTTATCTGTACAGGATAAGCACCTAACTGTAATGGTATCAGAAGGGACACAGTTGTTCATAAAATGTAAATGAAGACAGCATGCATTACGTCAGATAGTCCCTGAAGGATGGAGGAAGGGAAGGAAGAAAAACAGAATTTGAGAAAAGTTGAGTGCTAAACGTTATGGGAAGTAGAGACCAACTCTCTCTCTCTCTCTCCCTCCTCAAAGGAACTGTTAAAATATTAACACCTGCCATTTGGCACAGCAAGTGTCAGGGTTCACACAGTTCTGTGAAGAGATGGCCTAGTGTTTCCTATAAGAGCATAGGGAAGGGGTAAGGGCTCACATTCAATAGAACAGGCAAAGAAAGAATCAGGCCTCTAAAGCTGTTTACAGAATGATGTGGTTTCGCAGCATATGAATTTCACAGAGATGTACTTTTCTATAAAGGTCAAATTGATGCACAGGATAGACCATTCGTGGATTATGTAGTTGATCCTGGCACCCGGACAGAAAAAAGGAAAGAGCCAAAATGTATGCATCCACAGAAAAAAATCAGCTACTCTATAATGAAGAGGATCAGGCTTCCATTGGAAGATCCATTAGTGACACTGAGATAACCATGTAACCTCCTTTGTCCATCACCCCCAGACCCTGACTTGGGTAAAGACAGGCATCCCATCCCCTATTGTGCTGAGGAGACATTTAGAGTCCTTCTCATCTCTGGGTATGTTCACAGAGAATGTCCCTAAGCAACACCCAGAGACTCCTTACAAAACATATTTCTCTCTCAGAAGTCTGTTGTTCTGACTACAAATCAGTAGCAACAAGTACTGGAAGCAAAGGAGCCTGTTCATCTTTGCAGACAAGCAGGTCCTCATAGACTCTCTGCTTTTGTCTCTAGCACTGTGCAAAGAACTGCCTTCCTCATCAGCAAACTGGGCCACCCTGAGACATTCCAGGCATACACACATGTAGAGATCTCCACCATGGCACTCTGCTAGTCAATTTCAGTCTCACAAGCATTTTTCTCTTTCTCACACATCTCTTCTGAGTTCAACAGTTCATGATGGAAACATGACAGTGCCTGGAAACATGACAGTGCTGAAAAGACAAAAAGAAGTGTAAGTGGCTCATTCATCAGACAGGAACTGAGCATGTGGCTCTGACCAATGAACAAAAAGTAATAGCTAAAGATTACCCTTACAAGGAGGCTCATGATCTTGGATCCAGTGAAGGGATGGTTTGAGATCCAAAGGGTTCCTCATGCTATATATTGGAAATGTACAAGGCTGTAAGAAATAAGGTGAAAGCTCTGGTGCTGGGTACCTGAGTCCATCACTCATGGCCAGACCAACCCTTTCCATCACTCCATCATTGTTGCCATCAAGGGCCTTTCATGTCCCATTTCAATTTCAAATTTAAGTCCAAACTATAGGAAGTAAGAATTCTTATATATGAAGGAAAATAGGAGTGGAGGGAGGGAAGGACAGAAAAAGACCACCAGGACCAGGAAAATGAGAATGAGGGCTTGAAGAAGCCTAGTCTCTGCCCCTGATAGAGAAGGGCAGATAGGATATTATAGATACAGGAATGAAAATATAAAGGTGAATTTAAAAGGCAGTTAGATCCTAGCCCATTTTCCTCACATTTGTCAATATGTCTGTCCACTAATACTCTCACCTATCATCTTCCATGATCTCACATTGCAGGGAGTCCAGCAATTAAAAAAAAGCCCAGAAAAATCATCAGTGCTTTTCCATTGTGAGAATCCTAGGATCAGAAAGCAACAAAGAACAGGATAGAGAACCCAGGGCCCAAGCTCACACATGCATTCCTGTATATAAGCCTAGACTAGAATGGTAAACCAGTAGGGTCCCAGGCCAGGAGAGAAAAGATAACCCAGTGGTAGTTTAGATCCTCCCAAGTGTCACTGTATATGCTCACTTCTACTTGTCTACCCTGTGAGAAAGTGCTTTTACATTCTGGTCTACAGGTGTTTATTAACTTATAAATAAAGATTAATAGCTATGTTTCTCAGATTTTGAGACTGAGTAGCTAAGGAGCCAGGATGGTTGCAGCATACTGGGCTATGAATTTCCAGGAAGAATGCAAATATTATCCTCAATTTGTTACATTGAAATATTAAGTCGCCTGGCTTCAAGGAAATAAGATGTCTAGGCATGTGCTTACTTCCTCATTAAACCACTTAACTACAAACAATGGGTTGAGATTTATCTTCAAGACAGGCAGTAGTCATCTTCCTGAGGTCAGATAGAAAGACAAAGATAATTATGAGTCCATGAAAGAAAATTTTAGGAAAAAAATTGACCCACTCATCCTTGGTCTGATGTCCATGTCTTGCTTATGGGTTCAGCATACTTCAGGAAATACTAATAAACCCAAAATTTCAAAGAAACAATTTATAATTTCATGAAAGTTCATAATGGCAGCAGAAAATGCAACAGATTCCTGACTTTCTATAATTAAAAAAACTCTACACTGATAAAAAAAAATCATAAGAAATAATTTCATACCAGCAAAACCTAATGAAGAGTCTCTCTCTCTCTCTCTCTCTCTCTCTCTCTCTCTCTCTCTCTCTCTCCCAACACCAACATATCAGTATCGAAAAATCAGGAAATCATGACATTAATATCTGTCAATAGCAGTGCATTCAATTTCCCAATAAAAAAACAGGGTAAAGGCATGAATACATGAACAAGAGCCATCATTCTGCTATACACAAATAACATGCCTCAGCAACACGATATACTTTACCAAAGAATAAACTGCTAGAAAAAGGTTTTCCAAAGACTTCTTTCTAAGAAAGAAGCTGGAGTAGACATCCTAATATTTAGTAAGTCCAACTTCCAACCAAAATTAATTAAAAGAGATTTGAAAGGACACTTCATACTCATCAAATGAAAAAATCCATCAAGGTGATGTCTCAACTCTGAACATCTATGCCCCAAACGCAAGGGCATCAATATTCATAAAAGAAACACTATGGAAGTTTAAATCACAAATCACAACCCAGGAGACTTCATCCCCCAACTTTCACAAATGGACAGGTCACTGAGACAGAACCTAAACAGAAATAATTAAAATAATAGAGGTTATGAACCAAATGGCCCTAACAGATATCTATACAACATTTCATCCAAACAGAAAGAATATACCTTCTTCTCAGCACCTCATTGTACTTACTCAAAAATGGCCATATACTCAGTCATAAAGCAAGTCTCAATAGACACAAGAAGGTTGAAATGACCCCTTGCATCTTATCAAATAGTCATGTAAATAAAAATGGACTTTAATAACAACAGAAACAATAAAATGCCTAAAAACTAATGGAAACTGAACAACTCTTTACTCAATGACCATTGGGTCAAAGAAGAAAATAAAGAAAGAAATTAAAGGCTTTCTAGAATTCAATGAAAATGAAGGCACTATATACCCAAAATTATGGAAAACAATGTAAGCAGTGATAAAAGGATAGTTAATAGCAATAGGTGCCTTCATAAAGAAACTTGAGAGATCTCATAATAGCAACATAACAACAAACCTGAAAGCTATAGAATAAAAAGAAGCAAACATACTCAGGAGGAATGAATAGAAGGAAATAATCAAACTTAGAACTGAAATCAATACATTAGAAACAAAGAGAACAATTCAAAGACTCAATGAAACCAAGAGTTGTTTCCTTGAGTATATCAACAAGATACACAAACCCTTAGCCAAACTAACTAAAAGGTAAAGAGAGAGGGAGCACCCAGATTAACAAAATCAGGTGAAAAGGTGTATAACAACAGACACTGAGGAAATCCAAAGAATCATTTGGGTCTTACTTCAAAAGCATGTACACCAGAAAACTGGAAAATCTTAATGAAATGAACAATTTTCTAGACAGATACCACTTACCAAGGTTAAATCAAGACAGGCAAACTATTTAAACAGCCCTTTAACCCTTATGTAAATAGAAGCAGTGATTAAAAGTCCTCCACTCAAAAGAGGCCAAGGGCCAGATGGTTTTAGTGCAGAATTGTATGAGAATTTCAAAGAAGACTAATATCAATTCTATGCAAATTATTCCACAAACTACAAAGAGAAGTAACATTGCCAAACTCATTCTATAAGGCCGCAATCACCCTGATACCTAAACCACACAAATACTCAATAAAAAAAGAGAATTCCAAACCAATTTTCCTTATGACCATTGATGGAAACATACTCCATGAAATACTTGCAAACTAAATCCAAGAGCACATCCAAAACATAACCTACCATGACCATGGAGGCTTTATCACAGTGATGCTGGAATGGTTAAATATGTGAAAATTGATCAGCATAATTTACTATATAAACAAACTTAAAGAAAAATGGCATGATCATCTCATTAGAGTCTCAAAAAGCCTTTGAAAAAATGCAACACATCTGCATGTTAAAAGTTTTGGAGAGATCAGAGAGATTATGCACATACCTAAACACAATGCAATATACATCAAGCCAATAGCCAACATCAAATTAAATGGAGGGAAACTGTTTTAAGTTCCACCAAACTCAGGGACAAGAGGAGGTTGCCCTCTTTTCCTATCTTTATTTACCATAGTACTTAAAGTTATTGCTAGAGCAAAAGTACAACTATGTACATAGGGATACAAATTGAAAAAGAAATCAAAGTATTACTATTCACAGATATGATGGTATACATAAGTAACTCCAAAATTCTACCAGATAACTCCTATAGCTGATAAACTCCTAGAGCAAAGTGGCTGGTGTTATGGATGGCTCTGTGCTACTTGTATTTTTATGTTAATTCCTCTCTCCTGGGAAGAGCTGTCTGGAATAGGAAATGATTCAAGTTCTCAGGTGGCTTCTTGTGAACCTCCCCAATGAGCAAATGGACCAATTACTGGGCAAGTAGGCAGGACTTCCGGGTTGAATGGAGGAAGAGAGAAGCAGGAGAGAGTGAGAGGATCTTTGGAACAGGTATAGTGTAGGGGTAAGACGTAGTTGCTAGAGTTTTCTGGTATTGTGGCAGATCGCCACTGGAGGAATTGGATTTTAATAAGGCTAATAAGATTTGGTTTTAGTTGTTGTACCCAGAGATTGAGTTACCATTGTTTCTGAATTAAGTTTTTCTTCTGGCAGTGACTCAGCTGGGTTCTAGAAAGAAAGGTACAGCAGCAAAGCATAGTTTTGCCTGATGTGTACCACAGAAGCTGTGGGAGATTTGAAGCTTGGGATTGTCATTTGCCAGTGGGAATCTAGCGAGCTGGGTGAAAAGATCGTCAGAGTCTCCACGAGATAAAATGGGTCGGCCATTGCCTGACAGTGCATGGCTGGCCAGGCTGAAAGGGCAGAGAGTTGATGGCACAAGTGCGGGAATATGTCAGTCCATTTTTAATATTTCTCACAACAGGCTGGATACAAATTTAACTCAAAAAAGAAAAATCAGTAGCCTTCCTTAATACGAATGATGAACAAGGTGAACAAGAAATCAGGGAAAAGACACCCTTTACAATAGCCACAAGTAGTATTAAATATATTGGTATAACTCTAACCAAGCAAGTGAAAGACCTATATGATAAGAACTTCAAATTTCTGAAGAAAGAATTTGAAGGTATCTAAAGATATAATGATCTGCCATGCTCATGAATTGGTAGGATTAACTTAGAGAAAATGGCCATCTTACCAAACACAATCTATAGATTGAATGCAATCCCCATCAAGTTTCCAACACAAATTTTTATAGACCTGGAAAGAGCATTTCTCAACTTTATATGGAAAAACAAAAACCCTGGATAGCCAAAACAATCCTGAGCATTAAGAACTTTGGGAGGAATCACCATCTCTGACTTCACGCTGTACTACAGAGCAATTATGATAAAAACTGCATGGTATTAGTACAGAAACAGACATGTTGGTCAATGGAATTGAATTGAAGTCCCCCAAAATAAAGCCACACATGTAGGGACACTTTATTTTTGATAAAGATGCCAAAATCATACAATGAAAAACAGAGAGTATCTTCAAGAAATGGTCCTGGTCTAACTAAAGTTCATAGAAGAAAAAGTGGAAAATATCCTTGAATGGATTGGTACAGGAGACAATTTCCTGAACCAAACAACATCTCAGGCTCCAAGATTGCCAACTAATAAATGGGACTTCATGAAACTGAAAAGCTTCTGTAAGGTGGATGACTCTGTCAATAGGACAACATGTCAGCCTACAGTTTGGGAAAAGATCTTCAACATCCGTACACTAGACAGAGGGCTAACATAAAAAATATATAAAGAAATCAACAAAAAAATTAACCAAGTTTAAAAAATTGTGTATAGAACTAAACAGAATTCTCAACAAAGGAATCTTTAAAGACTGAGAAACACTTAAATACCCTTAGTCATGTTCAACATCCTTAGTCATCAGGAAAATGCAAATCAAAATGACCCTGAGATTCTACCTTACACAAATCAGAATGGCTAAGATCAATAACTCAAGTGACAACACTTGCTGGCAAGGATGGAGACCAAGGGAATCACTCCTCCATTGCTGCTATGAGTGTAAACATGTCTACCAACTCTAGAAATCAATTTGGAGATTTCTCAGAAAATCAGGAATGGATCTACCTCAAGACCCAGCTATACCACTCTTGGCTATATACCCAAAAGTGCTCCATTATACCACAAGGGCATGTATTTCACTATGTTCATAGAAGCTTTAATTATAATAGACAAAAATGGAAACAACCCAGATGCCCCTCAGCAGAATAGATAAAGAAAATGTGGTTCATTTACACAATGGTCTACCCAATTACTAAAAATAAGGGCATCATGAAATTTGCAGGCAAATGGCTGGAACTAACAAAAAACTTCTTGAGTGGAGTAACCCAAATCAAAGGGACATGCATGGTATGTACTCACTTATAAGTAGATAATAGCCATAAAGTAAAGAATACCCACACTATAATCCATATGCTCAAAGAAGCTAAATAACAAGGAGAACTGAAGGGAGGATGCTTGAATCTCACTCAGAAAGTGAAATAAAATAGTCATCACAAGTGGATGGAGGGAGGAAACTGTGTGGGAGAGAGGATGAGGAGAAGAACTGGCAGCAGGATGAGATGTAGGGAAAGCTGAGGATAAAGGGTGAGAAAGCAAGGTCAGGGTAGGGGGGCATATGTCTAGGACACATCAGAGATCTGGAATGGGGGAAGCTCCAGGGAATCTGTGAGGGTAACTCTAGCTGAAACTCCTAGCAGTGGGGAATATGGAGTCTTAAGTTGCCACCTCCTATAGCCAGGCAGGAATCCCAGTAGAACCATAAGAACACCAACCCACCTACAAAATCTTCAACCCAAAATTTGCCCTGCATACAAGAAATGAAAATACAAAGATGGAGCAGAGACTAAGGGAATGGCCATCCAATGACTGGCCCAACTTGAGATCTATTCCATGAGCAAGAACCAATCCCTGACAACTAATGATATTCTGCTATGTTTTCAGATAGGAGCCTAACATAACTGCCCTTTGAGAGGCTACACCCAGCATGTGACAGAAACAAACGCAGAGACCCACAGCCAAACATTAGAAGGAGCACTGGAAATCTTTCAGAAGAGTTGAGGGAAGAATTGAGGAACCGAATCAGATAAGACTCCATAAGAAGAACATCAGAGTCAACTAACCTTGACTTTTAGAGGCTCCCAGAGAATGAACCACTAACCAAAAAATCACAAAGGGGCTGGATGTAGGACCACCTCACATATGTAGCAGAAAATCAGCTTGGTCCTCTTGTAGGTTCCCCAACAGCTGGAGCAGGGGCTGTTCCTGACTCTGTTGCTTGTCTGTGCATCCTGTTCCCCTGAGTGATCTGCCTTGTCTGGCCTCAGTGGGAGCAGATGTGGTTAGTCCTGCAGTGTCTTGAGGTGCCAGGGTGGGTTGGTACCCAAAAGGGATCTTCCCTCCCTTCTCAGTGGTGAAGAGGACAAGGGAGGTAGGGGAAGGGAATGGAAGGAGAGAATGTGATCAGGATGCAAAGTGAATAAATACATAAATTAATGAGAAAAAACATTCAAAAACCTACAATCAAGTTTGCTTCCCAAGGAAGCTGGATGACTGAGAAGTGATAGAGATAATCTGAAATTAGTCTTCCATGTGTAACTGCTAAAGCCCTGTGATGCACACATGAGAGTTTCTGATACTTTCATACATGTGGAAATTTCCAAATAGACAATCTGGGAGAAAAGGTGAAAATCCCTGTTGAGTAAACCTAGATGATCAATACCTTTATCTAGGTGGCTTTGTTGTTAGTGAAGAAGTCTTCCATTTATCATGTTTAAATTTTGAGGCATTATCTGTATCTTACTTGCTACTTAGACATCTATACTGGACTCACAGAGCATGGATTCAGGAGCAGGTTCATAGGTCCATACCATTGCAATGCTGTCAACACCTCAAGATTCTTACATTTAAAAAAAAGTTTTTATATATTTATTTTCTTAGTAAACAAGGCCCAACATTTACATTGTTCCAGATCCAACAAATGAGAGCTCTAGTTCTTCCTAGAGATCATTTCTTAATCCCATTGGAGTATCACCTTCAAGTGTTAAAAGCCTTCAGCCTCTGAAGCCAGGTTCAAGAAATTCCCATCATTCAGACTATTGGTTCCCAGCAGAGTTCTTCATATTCCTATAATTGCTTTCTTGTAGGTTAACAAAAACTGTGTCCTCTAATAGTTAGCACATTTAATAAAAATGATGAACTGTAGCATTTGGCCCCAGCATGCCCAGGCAGCCTCTGCTTTTAATTTAAAAACTTGCATCTAAGAGGAAGTGCATTTGGTAGAGATGTAACAAGATAGCATCTGCCTAGTTGGTGGGTAGACTTGGTCAGTGAGAGAGATATGGCACCCTTTACCATGCTGTCATCTCAAGAGAAAGCACACAATTGATTCTGTTGCCTCCTTTAGATTTCTGTGGAAGAATCAGAAAATAAGCAAATGTGTCCCTGATGTGATAGCAGCATTTCATGTCTCAAAAATGTTGAAGATATGAGATTGAAGACGATTGAGCTGGAGAGGGCATTTGAGGAGCAGACAAGGTAATAGGAGATTAAAAGGCCTAAAATTCATCATATAGATTATCAAAAGAAAAAAATTAAATTAAAGGACCTGAAGAAATGATTCAGCTTTTCTTCCAAAGACCATGACTCAAGTCCTAGTATCCATGTGGTGGCTCACTATCATCTATAACTCTAGTTACAGGAGATAAAATACACTCTTCTGGCCTCTAAAGTCAATAGGCATATATGTGTTACACAAACATGCATGTAGGTAAAATACCCATATGCATTAAAATTATTTTTTGAAATAACAAGAAGTTAAATTATGAAAGAAATTAATTAATTAAAAATGTTGATCCATTCTAAACATAGTGGCTCACAATGTCATTTCAACCCTTGTAAGGCAGAGACAGACTGAGATCTGTGAGTACAGATAAGTCTTGTCTATATAAGAAAATCCAGGTTACCAAAGGATACAGTATGAAGTCTTGTCTCAAAATTCAAAAGGGAAATAAAAGAATTTGCCTGATGCAAAAAACATGGTAGGAGGAAAAAGTTAAAAACCAATGCAAGTGTCTGGATAGGTCTGTAAACTGATCGTGGGCAGTTTTGAACTGCCCCTACTTCTTTATAATCACTTCTGCAAACACCAGAGAGGAATGATTCTATTCCTCAGACCTTAGGATTTTTCTATTTTAGCAAATTACAACTTGTATAGCTTGTTTAGATTCAGAAGCCAAGCAATGGAGTAATCCTTAAGGAGAAAGGCAACTACTTTCTGTGTAGCTAAGACCTATATCTAGTCCTGAAACTTAAGAGGCTGCCATACTTGAGAGATTTAGAGGATTTACCATCCCCTGATGCTTTTCTCAGTCTCAGCTTCTCTAAAGAAGGAATTTCTATGTTTAGTCTCTAGCAGAAAATTTAACATAAACAAAATCTCAGAGATATCTGCAGCTCTAGCCACAAACTGGTAAGAAGTGGGCAAATTTGGGATAATCTAAAAGAATTATTTGATCAAAGATGATCACAGATACAAAAATGAATATTAGAATTACCATTTCCATCACATAACCTAGAAGACCACAGTCTCTACTACAGATGTATAAACAAGTCCTCAGCTCCTGACTGAAATGATCCTCCAAATTAAGGAAATCTTAGATACCATTTCTACAAAAGCCAGATCTATATACATCCTTATCAATGAAACTTGTTACTGCATCAATAATTCAAAAGAAATAGAGGAAAATCTCTCAAATATCAAATAAAAGATCAAACCAAACAGGGGATAACTCAAGAATTAGTACAGAACTCCTGGTTAGGACAGCTCTTGTGTACCTTTTCTGAGTTAGTTTAGGTTCTTTTCCTTTCTATAGCTTTTTTGTCCTTAATCCCATTTTGCATCTTTGGCTTACTTAATGTAAAAGTACAACTAGTTAGAGACCTCTGCCTGGGCCACCAGGGCTCCATAGCCAAAGGACACCGGGAAAAAGTTAGCCTCCCAGGAGTGTGGAAAAGCCCATGAGTGGGGGTAAGACAAGCAACACTGCTTAGTGGGACTCCCCCAGAATCCTTGGGACACACGGAATGAGGAACAGCCAGGGACAGAAGCCTTCCAGTTTCTATCTGTGGTGAGAGACCTCTGCCAGCACCACCAGGGCTCCATAGCCAAATAGCACTGGGAGAAAGCTAGCCTCCCAGGAGTGTGGAAAAGCCCCTGAATGGGGATAAGACAAGCAACACTGCTCAGCAGGACTCATCAGGAATCCTTGGCACACAGTGACTGAGGAACAGCTGGGGGAAGGAGCCTTCCAGTTTTCATCTGTAGCTGGAAACCTCTGCCTGGGCCACCAGGGCTCCATAGCCAAATAGTGCTTGGAGAAAGCTAGACTCCCAGGAGTGTGGGTAAGCCTGTCTGATCAGAGGGACCCACCTGGAATCCCCAGGACACAGGAATTGAGGAGTGGTCCTCTGGTTTCTTTCGGTGGATGGAAGCAGATCATGTGACACTGGGCTCCATACTCAAATAGTACCAGGAGAGAGCTGGTATCCCAAGAGTGCTGCCACACATTCAAGCAAGACCACCACTTCTATTCAAATTCACTGGATCAAGAGGGACTCTTGCAGAGCCATCAGGACACAGGACCCAAGGGACAGCTGGGGACAAGATCCTTCTGGTTTCTGTCTGCACCCCAGAGCTGACCCTGTACCACAGCGCTCCAAACCCAAATTCCTCTCAGAGAGAGCTGGCCTTCAAGGAGTATTGACACCGAGACTTGCAGGAGGGAGAAGACACAGTCAGAGAGAGTAAGACCAGTTAACACCAGAAATAAGCAGATGGCGAAAGGCAAGGGCAAGAACATAAGGAACAGAAACCAAGGCTACCTGGCATCATCAGAACCCAGCTCTCCCACCACAGCAAGCCCTGGATACCCCAACACACCAGAAAAACAAGACTCAGATTTTAAATCACATCTCATGATGATGGTAGAAGATTTTAAGAAAGAAATAAATAACTCCCTTAAAGAAATCCAAGAGAACACAGGTAAACAACTAGAAGCCCTTAAAGAAGAAACGCAAAAATCCCTTGAAGAATTACAGGAAAACACAATCAAATGGGCAGAATTACAGGAAAACACAATCAAATAGACGAAGGAAATGAACAAAACCATCCAGGAATTAAGAATAGAAATAGAAACAATAAAGAAATCACAAAAGGAGACAACGCTGGAGTTAGAAAACTGGAAAGAGATCAGGAGTCATAGATGCAAGCATCACCAACAGAATACAAGAGATAGAAGAGAGAATCTCAGGTGTGGAAGATACCATAGAAAACATTGACACAACAGTCAAAGAAAATGCAAAATGCAAAAAGCTCCTAACCCAAAACATCCAGGATATCTAGGATACAATGAGAAGACAGAACCTAAGGATAATAGGCATAGAAGAGAAGAGAGTGAAGATTCAAAACTTAAAGGACCAGTAAATATCTTCAACCTTTCTTTTTTTTTTTTTCCTCCTTTTTTATTTTTGATACTTTATATACATTTCCAATGTTTCCCCTTTTCTGAGTCTCCTCTTTGTATACCCCCCATCCCCTCCCCAACCCGCCTCTAGGAGGGAATTCCACCTCCCAACCCCCCACCCACCCCCCCGTCCACCCATCCCCATTTTCCCGCCTTGATATTCCCCTTTACTGAGGCCTCTAACATCCTCAGGCCCAAGGGCCTTTCCTCTCTCCCTGATGGCCATCGAGGTCATCCTCTGCCACATATGTGGTCCAAACCATAAGTCCGTCAATGTGTATTCT
>CM052706.1:79975038-79997175 GCA_028551405.1 Uromys caudimaculatus
TGGACGGGGGGTGGGGTGGGAGGTGGAATTCCCTCCTAGAGGCGGGTTGGGGAGGGGATAGGGGGTATACAAAGAGGAGACTCAGAAAAGGGGAAACATTGGAAATGTATATAAAGTATCAAAAATAAAAAAGGAGGAAAAAAAAGTGTTTTATGTAACAATCATTTCATTTTCTATTTCCTTCACAGAATTTATATGTACTCTTTCATTTGAAGCTATTTTTTCTCTCATAATGGCATTTCAAGATAAAATGTAAATGTCCAAAAAGTATGGCCCGTTCTTTACAGTTGAAACCAAATGTTTTAAAAATAGGGACCAACAAGGAAATGTAAATATCAAAATTTAGGATTCTTTTAACACACACAAGTATGCACATATATTCTTATTTACTTATATTACTGTCTCTGCATTCATACAAAATGTAGATAACATTGAACTTACGACTGTAAATAGTTCTGTTAAACTGATTTTAGTACATCCTCCTGTGTATAATTATGAGCACTCTGTATTTGGTAAACATTGCCATTATTCTTTTCAAAACCCTTACCTGTAAAGAACTCATTATTTTTCTCCCCTCAAATCCACAACAACTAGTTTGATATCTATCTTTATAGATTTACCTCTTCCAAACATTTCATATGAATAGTGTTGTACAATGTTATGTCATTACCTTGGCTTTCTTTAGTAGTCTAACATTTTCCTGAGTTATTTGTGGGCTATCACTTCAACATTTCTTTGAGGCAGAAACATACTTTATGATTTATATCTATCACATTTTGCTTACTTAATTCATTATTCAATTGATTGTTATTCTTTATATTTTTGAGTAAGATCTCATTTGCAGGCATTTGTGTGTACATCTATGCTACATAATTTGTTTGAATAGTTCTGTTCATAATCTTTTCCTGCAATTTTTCTTATTTCTGTCAGCTTAGTAATAGTTTCTAAATCTCATTCTTGGTTTGATGATTGAGCCTCATTGCTCCCTTTCAGTATAGCTAAGAGTACTTTAAGCTTGGTGATTAGTTTTGCATGTATTAGCTACTTTTGTCACCAAAAGCAACCTAGAGGATAAAGAGTTTATTTTGGCTTACAGTGCCAAGAGGACAGAATCCATCATAGCAGGGAAAGCAGCAAAAAGGAAAAACAACATGTTGGCAGGAGCCAAGAGGCTGGCTGTTCACATTTGTGGCTACACACAGGAAACAAAGAAAGAGAACAGAGAATGGGATAGGCTATAAAACCTCAAAGGCATACTTTCTCCAGCTTACTTTCTTCAGTAGTGTTCTACCTCCTAAAGGTTCTAAAGGTTTGTCTAAAAGCAATGCCAACTTGGGACAAACACAGGAGGCTGTGTGGGCATTTGTCACTGAAATCAACACACCATGCTCCTGTCCCTCATGTTCTATAGCCATCAAGTTATGCAAAATTCACTTTGCCCAACTTCAGAAGTCACCATAGCCTCACTAGTATGTTAAAGTCTGAATTTTCTACTAAGGTAATCTGTTAAATAAGTCCTCTGTACAAAAAATATGAATAAACAAACAAAAATCAATTACATAATCTAAACATACAGTGAAACAGCATATCCATTCCTATCCAAAAGTGGAAGAATAGGACAGAGCAGAGACAGATCAGACCAAAACTCAGACAGGCAGACACCAAAACTGTATTTTCCTTAACAATAGAGGGAGCTTCAGTTTCACAGTGCTTACATGTCTTCACCTCTCCAGGTTTGCTGACTGCAACACAGTCTCTCATTTCTTTGTCTAGTTCCACTCCTTATATGCAGCTTTCTTTGGCAGATGTCTCATGTCTCTGTTATCTCCAATCTCTTGGGAATTCTGTCAAAACCCAGATTTTACTTTTATAGCAGCACACTATATTTTCTCAGAGCCTCCTTGTAATAGCTCTAACTCTCCCACATGTAGCCTGGCCCCAGAAACATTATTAAACTACAGAGGAAGATGATATGTCCCCCTCAATCATGTATCTTTCATGTCTTTGAAACAAGTACCATGTGCCTGGCACTGCCAAGCTCAGGTTCCATCTTGGGGTGGAATATGACCCCCTGGACAAAAGCCACAAAAGCTGAAGCTGATAAAAAGAATTCACCAGGCTTTTACTATCTAGGCATAGGAAACTTTCAGGGTCTCTTTCTCAAGTGGAAGGCTTGACTGGGTGAGTTCTTGTCCTCAGGAGACTTTTCAGGAGACTCTTCATAAAAACAGCCTTTTCTTTAATGGTGTAACAGCTGTCTTACCTAAAGTTTTTACTACTGTGATGAAGCAGCATGATGGAAAGCAACTTGGAGAGGAAAGGGTTTATCTCATCTTACAGTTTGTAGCTTATTATTCATGCAAGCCAGAGCAGGGAATCAAGGCTGGAACCTGGAGATAAGAATTGAAGGAGAGGCTATGAAGGAGGAAGAAGGAAGAGGAACTGCTTACTAGCTTGCTCTTCATGGCTTGTTTAACCTGCTTTCTTGTAAGACTGAAGACCACCAGCCTAGGGTTGACACCACCCACAGTGATCTGGGGTCCAAACATCAATCAATTGCCCAATCTGGGTACATTATCTCAATTGAAATTCCCTCCTTTCACAAATACTCTAGTTTTTTGTCAAGTTCACATAGAAATTAGCTAGCACAATTGATCTCTTGTTAATTTGATGTGCAAACACATTACTGTTAAACTATAACTTCTCCTTTCTCATTCATCCTCAAGATCTCATATTCATATTGATATCATGACATAAAGTTGAGGTACAGTATCTAGCAACCTTCCAAGCACTGATCTAAGAATTCCTTTGAGTCCCACAGTTATGAATTTCCATTTAAAAATTAGTAAATGGGACTAAACCACCAACCAAAGAGTACACATGGAACAACCCATGGCTTCAGCTGCATATGTAGCAGAGGATAGCCTTATCGAGCATCAATGGGAGATGAAGCCCTTGGTCCTGTGAAGGCTCTATGTCCCTATTGTAGGGGAATACTAGGGCAGGGAAGCAGGGGAATGCCCTCATAGAAGCAGGGGGAGGAGGGATGGGAGAGAGGGTTTCCAGAGGAGAAACCGGGAAAGAGGATAACATTTGAAATGTAAATAAATATAATATCCAAAAAATATTAGTAAATAGGTATCAGAAAGATGTACTTTGGCCACTAGGTAGCAGAGCAGAGGCAAACAAAAAGATGGTGATTGAAGATCTGGTACTCTACCTCACCCCAGACTATCTGCTGAGTAAATTACTAGGAATCCCATTGGCTGCTTGGGTTACATGTAAAGTGGGTCTTGCTGAGGTTGAGCTCTGAGTGGAATGTCCTCTCTGATTGTTGTGGAGGCAGAAGAAACTCAAAGTAATAGAATTGATGTTACTAGACTTGCTTAGGGGATATTAAATCACACAATGCAGAATTTAAGTAAGAAGTCATTGCTTCCCCCTACCTTTAATATTCCAAAGATAAGCCATATACTAAACATGCCTTTGATAGATAAATTAAATTTAGGATGCTAAAATATAAATGTTTATTCACCAAGACTGATCATTCATTATTTTCCATTCCCATAACAAAACATCATCTAAAGGACAGTTCAAGTGAGGTGGCTTAGGTTAACAACCATCATTAAGTTCTGGTCTGTTATTAAGTCTCCTGTATCCTTATCAGGAAAACCATAATCCTGTCACCTGTCCAGATAACACTAGGTGACAAATATTCACAAAACAGTCAAAAAACAAAAAAACAATTTTGGAGTATTTATGAAATAATTCTTATAATATCTTTGTTGTGGAAATCTCCCATCTGCCCAAGTGGCCAGATTTGTATTCTTCTGTCGCTGTTTAAATTGCTCAAAGTATAACCAAGGCAGGAGATAAGAGGTTTAAGGATAGCAACACATGTAAAATGCACAAGACAAGGAATTTATAAGCTAGTGATATCATCTATTCAAGGCTGACCCTTATTTAGTCATTAGCTACTGCCAACCAGACTTTTCAGTGAAGAGTTCTCCTTCACATCTAAGTGTGTAGAGTGATTGCTTACTGAGATTTATTCTATAATACTGGGATGCCACTACAACTGGATGATGTTTCTTCTGCTTGAGCTGTCCCCTCCTTGCTGGTGGGCTTCTTCAAAAAGGAGAGATTCTCAAAGTTAGCTGGGCTGGTGCTGGTGGGAAAATGTTCTGATTGTCACAGATTGTTGTGTTTGAGGCAGTAAAGAGCAGCAATTGGAACCTTACTACACTCAGAGATAGTCTCTACATCCCCATCCTCTCAGCCCCACATCTCCTTTCTACCCCTTCCTCTCCTGTGCCTACTATAACCTTCTACTTTTCTCTTCACCCTTCAGGGTCCAGTGCCCTTCTGACAACTTTCTGTCTTTTTCTTCATCCTCTGTCCTCCACCATATGCCTCTCACTTCTATCTGAAGCCCAATCCTCAGTTATGCCAGCTTATTTTTGCATGGTCTTAAATTTGGGTTAGATTCCAGGTAAAGAAGGTTCTTTTTATTTGATTTTAATTAATTATTTTACTTAATTACATTCTAAGTGTTGCCCCCCTCCCAGAGTTTTTTTTAACACATTCCCCCCTTTTGCCTCTGAGAAGGTTTTCTCCCATCCCCCTGGCATCCCTCCTCCCTGGTGTATCAAGTGGTAGGACCTTGAAAGGCAGCCTGGTTTCTGCTTGAGCTAAGGCTTAAAACCCTGGAGACCTAGTAGGGGGTCCCCAGCAGGGGAAAACCTTACAAGGGACGGTAGGCATTTTGCCTTGCTTCTGGGCCCCAGGCTCCTGACACAAGGCCTCAGCTCTCCATAGGTCTGTGACTATCAGTCTCATAAGGCCCATATTGTAAGACTAAGGATAATAGAAAGGTAATTACAAAATAGCTCAATACTTATTATGCTACATGGTACAAACACTGCAATATGACACTTGAATGAAAATTGCCTTTATGAGTTCATTTCTCAGGACTCAATGTCCAGTACCCGTGATCACAAAGGCTAACCACAAAGGCTGAGAACATGCAGGAGAAAGTGTAATAGGGCACTTGACATGGTTACTGAGCCTTACAGAACAATGGGAACTTAGATGCTTGCTCAACTTATTGTTTTTCCTTTAAAGAAAAATACTGTAATAAAGTTGATTGCTTCCTTCTTTGTGGATGTTGAAAACTAGGGCTCAAGGAAGTTAAAAGCAATATGTGAGAAGATCATATATTTCATGGAACCATTGTCTGTATTCAATATTACCTGTGACTAAGCTATTATGCAAATATAGAATATAAAATGTGGAGATTTTTTGAATAAACTCCCAGCTATCATGATTTACCCTCAGATCATGTCAGTCTCCTTCTCTCGCTTACACCACACCTCCTCTTTCAGCCCTGAGCTACACTGGAGCTGGACTCTGGCAAAAAAACTATTTAACCTCTCTATAGTGTTATCTTGTGGATATCAATCATTGCCACCAGCATCAGTTTCTGACTACTGAGGACTTCTGGACTTTTAATAACAGACCCTCACTGCTTGGAGTCCAACGTTGTGACTTCTAATACACTCTCTGAACACCTAGGGTCTAACTCCTAGTGGCCACATCTGTTTTGCCACAAATCGCCAGTCTCAGGGAAAGCTGAATGATGCTATAAAATGTAATACAGAAGAAAGTGATGAGCTACTCATATCTAATAAAACATCATCCCACATAAAGGATCCTCTAGATAAGATCAAGTGACTTTTCCTTAACGCTAAAAAAGGATGAAATTTAGTCTCAGGGGATGGTTCATTGATATCCTCTTCCTCTCCCTCTCCCTCTCCCTCTCCCCCTCTCTCTTTTTCACTCTCTCCCTCTCTCTCTCCCTCTCTCCCTTTCCCTCTGCCTCTACTTCTCTTCCTGTCCCTGTCCCTCTCCCCTCTCTCTCCTCTCCCTCTCAACTTGCTCTTTCACATCCACATGCTTTATTAAATCTTATGTTAATTCTTGTCTAGTTAATTGTCTTTTCCTTGTACCAGAACAACACATTGTTCCTAGTACAACACCTAGACCTATAAATTGGACTTTTCAATTTTTAAAGACTATCTTCTTGATTTTGCCACCCACAGGAATTTCAAATGCAGATACCCTCTACCCAAGGATCAGTGTCGAATAAGCTATCAAGGATACTGATGGTTCCACCAGGTCTTTCTACTCACTTATTGTAGATATGATATTATTCCTTGCTCCCTGGTCTCCATCCAAAGGTTCTTTAGTGTTTCACTTCTGAAGTGTGTCATGAAATCAACTAGGTTATACTTTCTTTTTTCAAAAAAATTCACAATGTACATCAGACTTGAGTCCCATTTCTGAATTCCTCAGGCTTATGAGGGCATCTCCCCAGATTTGGAATTGGGTTTGTTCCCTGGATGTGTTGCCTTATGCTAAAGTGGAGCCAGAGATAAGATTACAGTCCACAACTGGTCGAACAAAACTTGAGACCCACAGCATCTTCCTACCTGAGGTAATTCAAGAATAAAACACAGAGAAAGTAAAGAAGAGACCAACACTTTGTTTCTAAGAGGTGTGGACAATGCCAAAACACTTTAAATATTTGTGATTATGCTGGTATAGATCAAAATAGTCTTAATATATTTTTGAAGACATGGCATCCATTACATCTTAAAATCCCAAATAACATAAATAATGAAAACTACAAAATCTTTGACTTTCTGAAAAATAATCTAGGACAAAGAAAACAGGGCACTATACTGTTTATTGAACATTTATTAGAAACTATGCTGTGCAAGAGATAGCAAGGTGACAGCTTTTAAATGCTGATAGAAAAATAGCAACACACACACACACACACATACACACGCACACCTTCAAGGTCTAAATTTGATAGCTAGCAAATACAGTTTTAGTAAAATTAAAATTCTGATAAAGAAACAGTAAATGAAATTATAAATTCAGTATTTTAGAGTACTACAAAAAATGCTAATGAAATTCAAAATATGGAAGATATGTAACATCAGATATAAATTGAACCTACAACATAAATGTAGAGAATAAGATATGATAAAATGATGATAAATGCAGAAAACAGTCTTTTTCCTCATTTTTAATCACCCCAGATGATAAATTTTTTTTAAAAAGAAAAAGTAGTGAGGACTTAATAAGAGATTTGTTATGCAAAAAATAAAACACATGTCAGTTGCAGAAATAATAGAGGGGAGGGGTCAGAAGTTTGCTTCATATGCATTTATTCCATATGCAGTGAAGTAACCCTTACAGGAAAATTGTAATAGTTTAAAATTTTATACAGGAAGCCTTAAGCATAGCAAAATATAACTTATTAAACAGTTATATCTAGTTGATATAATAACGGAAATGAATTAGAATCACAAAATGTTTATCCTAGATACAAAATAAGATACTAAAAGAACCTATATTATTCTTCATATAATGACAAAGAGGTAGCAAGGTGGCGAATTTTATTTTTTTTATAAAAATCTTTAACTTATTCTTCAACATGTGTACTATCTCTCTTGATCTTACCTACGCCAGTTCCTCACACACTTCCCCTGAGAACCCCTAACAAGTCATTCCCTTAGTTCAACATACCTTCAGTGAGCTCATAATCACCTTGGCCATGTCATGTCCAGAAGACAGTAGCTTCCAGCACCTCTTTCATTTCACTCTTTCTGTTCTCTTTCTCTGTGTTGCCTGAACCTCACAAGAGATTTATAGACACCTCACATAGGGAGGAACATTGAATAGTCACTAAATCTGAGCACTTGGACCAGTTATGAGTCATTGCATGTACTGATGCCCACTGCAGATAGAAGCTTTTATGTGCAAAGTTGAGAACACTAATCTACACATACAAACATAGATATTTAAAAAGCAGTTTGACAGCATATCCATTCAAAAAAACCAGTAGCTGGTTCTTCCCAAACTCTAGGCTCTAATACCTTCCCAGCCATGAGCTTTTCACAAGTTTAAAAATCCAGTCATGAATTCTTTTACTCCTGTTGAGTAAGTTTCAAAGCTACTACAAAAGCAGTTAGTTGCTCCCAGAACTTTTATGCAAGGATTGCAAGAGCATACACATCTTGCCTGGCAAATAGGCATTATAGCTTTCAATGTACCTTATGGGTAAGACTACTGATAACTTTTCTCCCACAGTAGCACATCAGATTCTAAGACAATGAAAAGTACCCAGGGGAGAAGACATTTTTCTGTCATTTCCAACATCATTTCTCCATATGCTACAGCAAGAATAAAATTTATTTTCAAGTATAGTGTCTTACTATTTGGCTTGGGTGGACAACTAAGAGCAGTGCAGATATCCTTTTTGTTTTAGGACCCTCTGGAGCCTCCTTCACTCGTAGAAAAATATACATCTGACACTGAGATTTTCAGTTATCAACCCTTGTCTTATGGGAAAAACATTGTCTATCCATGCAGAGTATGTTTTAAAAGTCTTCTTACAAATTTTACTTTTAAAATATTTAATTTGATTTTAATGCCCATGTCTCTGTACGTAGTTATGTGCATGTGGGTTCAAGTGCCCTCTGAGGCCAGAGGCATCAGATTCCTTGACGCTAGAGTCACAGGCAGTTTTGAGCCACCCGTGTGGGTGCTGGAAACCAAACTTTCATCCTCTACAAGAGCACCACATGACTTTAACCACTCAGCCATCTAAACAGCCCCTACTACACTTTTAAAAGAGCATGCAAAGTCGTGAGATCCAAAAATAAAGATTTTTATATATCTTTTTGTTTTGTTATTCAAACCCCATACTTCCTTATATCTCACCATGCCTTTCCCTTCTTACACATTCATCTCCTACTTTCATAGCACGTGTGTTCTATTATGCTCTCACCCCATAGGACCTCTGACCTTCACATTCTCATAGACTATTTCTAGCTTTCTAAATTTGACAGATGCTCAAAATTAAACTCTCAAGTCTAAAAAGTTAGAATAAGATACAAAGTGGTAACTTTTAATCCAATAATATTTATATATAAATAGAAATACAGCATATTCCATTTAAAAGCAGAAACTAACAAATTGTATTAAAGCTAAGACTGCCATGCCATTGACCCTAAGAAAGCTGAGTTCTACATTAGCATAAAAACATTAAAACTGTCTCAGAAAATGAAAGTTAATTTATGGAATCCTACCGCTGGACAAAGAATTACAAACAATTAATAACTACTCAGAGGAAAATTAGCATCTTGCAAAGATGAATTCCTATATGGTTGTACAATGCAGAGCGGTCATCTCTCAAATCATATACACACAAACAACATCTTACTTTAAGATTTAGATTTCTATGCTCTATTTGAATAAGTTGTTATATATAGGGATTTAATTTCCAATTCATCTAGTAATATTGTGTTGACTTTTATTTATTTATATGCATGTCCACACTTGTTTCTGTTTGGAGTAGACACATTTTGGTGCCTTCTGAGCCCTGAAGAGATGCTGAACTAAAGAGTCCCTTGATCTATAGTTACAGGTGGTTGTGAGTCCCCTGAAGTGGATGTTGTGAACTAAATTAGGTCTTTTATGAGAATGTTAAATGACCTTAACCATTGAGCAATCTCTCTAGCCCACAATCTAGTAATGTTTTTGATGACTTGTTCTAACAATTACTGAGGAAAGCCTTTTCAATTGTGTGATCATATTAATCTACTTATCTTGTTTAATGCCAATTACAATCTTCTTAATCATTTTTAGTAGAAATCAATAAGATGAGTTGAAATCCCCATGGCAACACAAAGGATTCCAAAATAACTTTAAAAGGGACAAAGTTAGAAGACACAACCTTCACGTCCATATTAACATGGCTATTGTCCATGTTCAGCACAAGTTTAAACATTCATGTTGATAAGACATCATGGGTATAGCTTCTGATATTTCCAGGTGACACAATCTCACAGAAAACTCCTGGATCCTCTGGCTTTTAGTCTTTCACACACACCTACAAGATCCCTGAACCTTATGTGTAGCAGTTTGTTTTGTAGGTGTATCTGTTGTGACTGGGCTCCATAAGTCATTTTGATCAGTTGTGGTTTTCTGTGATGGTCTCTGTCTTGAACAAAAGAAAAATTTCCCATATATATGAAGGTTAGGAGGTACAGCATGAAGTTTCTAGCAGATACAATGGCCTAGTGAGGCTATTACCTGGTTCCTAAATGACCCTCTTCTGTGTATTCACACAGAGGAGAAAAAATGAGGAATCCCTGTGTCTTTCTCCTTAATAAGGATATGAATCTCACTTGTAAGGGTTCTACCCTCGTGACTTAACCATGTCCCAAAAGTCTCA
This sequence comes from Uromys caudimaculatus, assembly GCA_028551405.1. NCBI lineage: Eukaryota > Metazoa > Chordata > Mammalia > Rodentia > Muridae > Uromys > Uromys caudimaculatus. The sequence continues at coordinate 79,985,351 of CM052706.1, forward strand.
CCACCAAATTCCACCACCTCAGATTCCAACACATGGATTCTTGATAACTCACACATCTGGTCCATAAGACTCATAAGCGAAGCTGATGGTGAACAGTAGGCCATAAGGTGACATAAACAGTCTCACCACCAAGTCATTTTCTATCATAATGTTTTATCCAACCAACATAATGAAACTAAATAAAAATATTAAAATCAATATCTGTTGCTCTTGGAAAGACATTATTGAACATCTAAAAGGTTATTGACTTGAGAAAAATATTCACAATATAAGCAAAGAGCTTAAATAAGATTATGTTAAGAATTTCCTCAACTCAAGCACTCCCTAGAGAGGGGATAGTAGGACCCCGGAATCATAAAGAATAAAATGGGAAATAATGGACAGGGTGTTTGTTTGGGAATGGTAGAGGGAGTGTAACAATAAGGGAGAGGTGAGAAAAATAAAATAAATCTTCTCTTGCATTGTCTTGGGAGGCAATCTCACTAAGTAAAACAATCTAACTTCAAACTTATAAAAATCCTCCTGCCTCCACCTCTCAAGTGCTGGGGTTTAAGGTGTGCACCACCATGCCTTGGTATCTATCCCTTATGTGACTCATGTCACAGCAGTACAAAACACACCTGAAATTCTATGAATAAGACTGCAGAAAGATGCTAGAGCTACTGTTTGATGGCCAACCAAACGAAAAATGCATCACTGAACTGGTCATCAAGGGCAGGTATCAGCTATGCCATAGTCACTGCTGGAGAACCAGCACCTGACTACAGTGTTAGTTATCAGTCTGGATGCATTTGTGGAAAAGAAATTAGTATAAACAGCAAAGGAAGAAGATGTTTCAGTTATGGAGAGGCAGAAGGAGAGAAGGAAGGAAGGAAATCAGGATCTACAAAAGAGGAGGCGCACCGAAGGTGGTGGAGAGCACAGAGCATTTCTCTATACCCAACTGAACTGTCAAACTGTCCACACCTAATGCAGAGTACAAGTTGGTGTCAGTGCTTGGGCAGTGCTGGCATAGATGATGCAGTGTTGTGAGGGCACAGGAAGATAACAAAGGGCTAAGGGCTATCCTTGGAACAGGCCAAGATGGGCTAGGCTTCTGAAACTTGTTACAGAAAGATTTGTCCCTTTAACATTTCATTTCAGTTGTCTTATTTCCCAAGATCAATGTTTGATTAACATACATGTGAGAACATTCCTGGAAACCATACAGGATCCTGCCACCTGGAGAAGAAGTAGGACAAGGGTCAAAATGTGAGTGTTTGTCAAATCAGTGACTCAGTAAATGAGGCGACAGGCTCCTGGGGCTTTAGCAACTTCACTGAAATGACTAAGATTGCTTCTTTGGCCATTATCCCTCAAGCCCTTTTCTGCTCATAGCCAGGACTCCAATCCCAAAATTGTTGAGTGGAGTTTTAGAGTCCAAGTTTTTTCTAGCGGACTATGTCCACCTAAAAGTTCCCTGGAAACCACCCGGGGAACCTCCAAAATATATACTTTCTCTTCTGAGATTTGGGCCTCTGAGTAAGAGCCAGTGACAGCCAATACAGACACAGAGGAAATTTTCCTACCTTAACAGGAAAGCACACTCTTCCACTCTCTACTCCTATCCCCGGGGACAGGGAAGGGCATAGCGCTTGACCGGAAACCAGAATCCACTATCAGTAGACCTCCTGCGTTACAGGAAAAGCTACCTTCAAGGAGCACATTTGTTCATTTTTTGTCTCATAGGGACTGTGCCTTCAGAGCTGAACACAGTGCACTGGAAGTATATCAGAGATAAAAGTGGAAAAGCAAATGTAAGAGGTTCCTTTGGGACCCAGACTCAAGCATCGGGCAAGAGCTTAGCCAGTGGCTCTGATGAATGAATAAAAAAGAATGGCCAGGGAAGGACCTTGTTGCATGAACATCTTACCTCTGAGAGGAGGGCCAAGACCTGAGACCCATAAAAGCAAGAACTGAAGAGAGCCAAAAGGACACACACACCCAACCGAAAATACTGGGAATAGAAGAGGCAGTGAGAAAGAAGCACAAAGCTCTGATACAGAGGCTGGATCTGTAAGATGCTTGTGGTCATGGTGTTTTATCACAGCAATAGAAAGCATAACTAAGACATCACCCAAATACACATCAAATAACAAATGCTTAAAATTTGTTCTAATCATAAAGTATTATCAAGCTATCAATAAGAAACCATCTATATGCAGCAACACATATAAATGTAAACAGTTTGGCCTAATTGAAATAGTGTACATGCTGGAAACTTAGATCAAATGACAAGGGGGGTATTCTGTTATTAGCAGCCCCTACAAATGACCTCAATATCAATAATAAACAACCAACGTTCATTCAACTAGCTTTCAAACTTAGCTCTATAGTAGAGCACTTCCTCAGCAAGCACAGGACCTTGTGTTTACCCCTAGCATCTAAAAGGAAAAGAAAAAAAAGAGAAAAGGAAAAAAGAAAAAATGTAAAAAGAAATAAGAGAAAGCATTTTTCTGTATCAATGCAAGAATATAGAATAATGGGAGGCTGATATGAGGACATAATCAGTAAAGGACCAAAGGGATTTCTGGAAATGGTGCAAATATTCTGAATCTTAAAAGTGGTGGTTGGGAGACAATAAATCTCTGCTATATTACAGAACATGGGACACCTAAGAAGAACAAGTTTTGCAGCATGTAAATAGTTCTGTAATTATCTGATTTTACTTATATTACATTTATTTTGATTGTTTGTAAGAAAATATTACTTTTATTTAGATTATTTATTCAATAGGTATATGGAAGTCAAAGGGCAAATTGCAGAAGCCAGTTTTCTCCTCCATGTGGTCCTAATCACCTTTAAAGACTGTCTTAGTCAGGGTTTCTATTCCTGCACAAACATCATGACCATGAAGCAAGTTGGGGAGGAAAGGTTTATTCAGCTTACTCTTCCAGGTTGCTGTTCATCACTAATGGAAGTCAGGACTGGAACTCAAGCAGGTCAGGAAGCAGGAGCTGATGCAGAGGCCATGGAGGGATGTTCCTTACTGGTTTGCTTCTCCTGGCTTGCTTAGCTGGCTTTCTTATAGAGCCCAAGACTATCAGCCCACAGATGGTACCACCCACAAGGGGGCCTCCCCCCTTGATCACTAATTGAGAAAATGCCTTATAGCTGGATCTCATGGAGGCATTTTCTCAACTGAAACCCCCTTCTCTGTGATAACTCCAGCTTGTGTCAAGTTGACACAAAACCAGCCAGTACAAAGACTAACCCATTTCCACAGCTCCCTACTTGCCTAATTTTAAAACTGAGGACAGGAACTAGAGAGACGGTTCAACAGTTAAGAAGACTTATTGTTTTGTGTAGGACCAGAGTTCAACTCTCAGTGATCAGATGACACCTCGCAATAGAGAGTGACTTTAGTTCTAGAGAATCTGGCTATGCTTATGGCCTACAAAGGTACTGCATTCATATGGTGTATGGACAACATACATCCAATACCCTTGTATACACAAAATAAAAATGAATGATTATTTTAAAAAGCTGAGGCTAGATGAGATGACTTGGCAATTATTATTCAGTTACAGTAAGCAGAAAATCTTACATGAATAATGTAGAAGGCAGATGCAAGGCTACAGATATAGTCAGAACATGATTTAACAAACAGAACCATTAAAGAGGGTTATCATTATTTTTAATATTTATATGTATATAAATATGTTCAAATACACACAAACATGTATTATAGCATATTCATTATTCTAAATGTTTTGACACTCACCTGAAACAGTAAACAGGCTGTGAATTTGCAGGATCAGATAGGATACTAGCGTAGTTTCTCAAAAGCATTATTGTCTACTTTTTAGTTTGAACAGGAACTCCATTAGAAAAAATACAGAAATACAAATTCCAGAGAACCCTAATTTCAGAAGGTATAGAATTACTAAGAATAAAGCTAAACATTTGAACTTTCCAGAAGGTTAAAGAAGCCCGTGTGTGTGTGTGTGTGTGTGTGTATGTGTGTGTGTGTATGTGTGTGTGTGTGTCTGTGTGTGTGTGTGTCTGTGTGTGTGTGTCTGTGTGTGTGTGTCTGTGTGTGTGTGTCTGTGTGTGTGTATGTGAACATACAGTGGAAAAGGACATTGTGGTGCAGAAGCACTTTCAGTCAGTGATGTATAATGCTAGTCTCTTGATAGTACTGAGGAGTCTAAGAGATTCCACAAGATCATTTCTGGTGTGTCTGTGAGGACATTTCCTGAGACAATTAGGATGTGAGGTCTCTGACCTGATCAGATTTTAAGCCATTTATGGAACCACAGTTTGGACAAATTACAACCAGGTTGCAGAATCCTGCCACGTAGAGTCTGGTTAGAGGAAATAGGTGATTGGAGAGTCACATTTTGTATCAGTCCCTTTCTATTATATCCAGCTATGCTTCCTGCATGAGAAAATGAGTTGAAAATTTTGATTATCCTATATTTTGTCAGTGTATGAAAACAAATCTGTTCATTAATTTGCTAAAATAAATGCTCCCTCCTTTCCATTTTATTGATTTTTCTCTGGTTACTGCAGTGAGAGACTATCTAACAATATGTCCTGTACTCTATTACTAGGTAAGAAGACTCTGAAGCTATTGTTTGCTTGTTAACCTGCAGAAAATGCATCACTTAACTGAAGGGTTGGTGTCAAATCTGTCATATTTACTGTTGGAGAACCTACAGCTAAACTCAGTGTTTATCAAACAGGATGCATTTCTTGAAACTGAATAAGAATAAAGAGAGGAGGTGGAGAGCATGCTATATGCTAAATGCTAGAGATAGATGGAAAGGAGGAAGAAAGTCAGAAATCTGAGAAAGGGAGAAGATGGAGAAAATCTGAAAAAACAGGAGACCATCATGGATGGAAAGCTTACTAATCGCTGATCAAGTGTTTGGGGGCTATAGAAGTACAGGAAGGTTCTGAGGGCTTATCTAGAGCAGAACGGCACAAATAGCCTGACTTCTAAAACCTATTACACAAAGATTTGTCTTAGTAATACATTTATTCTTTTGGAATATTTCACAGTGAGAGTCTCACTGAATCATCCATCAGCATGTTTCTGTAATACAAACTGTATCCTGGACCTTAGAGAAGTAGGTCAAGAGTCACACAAATATCTGTAAAAAGAATCAGTGACTCAGTAAATGGATAGGCCAAGGTTCCCAGGTGAAATGTCCATCGGCCACTCTGAGATGACTAAGGAGATTTCTGTGCATCATCATTTTTCAGCCCCCTAGTCTTTCCAACAGGCACAACTAGAATTCCTAAGAGGGCTAAGTGGAACTGTAGAATTCACATCCTGTTGTTCTTGTGTATGTTCATCCAAAAGTCCCCAAAGAACCACCCAGTGACTCCTTTTAGGGCATCCTGTTTCTATTCATGACTTGTTGGTCTGACTAGGAGCTAGTATCAAGCAATATAGACACAGCTGTGCTTTTTTTCTACTGTTACAGTGAAACACAACATCCTTCATTCTCTGCTTTCCTCCAGGAATCTAGAAGTGGTTGAGAGATCAAGGGGCTCACCCTAAGAGGTCCCAGGTTTTATAGACCTGTAGAGATTACCCAAAACACACTTTCTTGGATATTTTTAATCTTACAGTGCTTTTCCCTTTTTCACAAATTCCCTAAGATTTGACATGAACACCGAATACATATCAGAGGGGGTGAAATACACAAGCAAGTGTAAGACATTCATTCAGGGCTGAGATTTAAGCATCAGACAGAAGATGAGCCAATCGTTCTGGTAAACAAGTATGAAAAAAGTGCCAAAGAGGAAGACAAATAAATGTTGAAGGAAGGAGGCAAATGAATGTTGATCTGACTCCTCTATGGAGGCTCAAGACCTTTGACTCATGAAAAAGATGGTTTGAGGCAGACAGGGAGGTTTATTGAGCCTAAATGTTGAGGACAGACAAGGCAGTAAGGACTAGGATCAAAGATGTCACACAGAGTGAGTGCTTGATCTGACCACACAGGACATGAAAAAACTCTTTACATTCTTTCACCAACTTCATCCTGTCAAGAACTTTCTTGGCACCCAATGTCCTTCTGTTCTTCACCTATACATGCACCAGGGCAAATTGGAGTGCCTGCTCTGCTCTCCTTCTGAACCCGCAGCCACCTGCCTTCCAGAATGTCTGCCCTAACCAGGGACACAGGTGAAATGTCTACCCCAATACCTATACCAGCTGGAATCCATACAGATCCCAGCAGACTTGGTTCTATTCCACTCTGCCTGACCCCCATCTTCCCTCTGGTCTGCACCTTCACCTGCACACTGGGAAGATCAGTGTATCTGCTCCTACCCTGGTCCCAAGAACCTGACTGTCTCCCAGGAGGTCTGCCCTAACCAGGAACACAGGAGGAGTGCTCTAACTAGGGACACAGGAGGCCTGCTCTAACCAGGGACAAAGGAGGCCAGATCTAACCAGAGACAACACTGCCTGCCTCCTAGGGAACCACCAGAAAGTCCCATATGACAGGGAAGTGAGAGGTTCCCAGGATCCAATAAGGATGACATTAGCTGAAGTATCCAACAGAGGGAGAGATTGAACCCATAGTGACTACCTTCACTAGATAGGCATGGCTCCCAGCTGAGGGATGGGGCTACCCACCCACCCATCTCAAAAATTTTAACTCAGAACTGTTCCTGTCTAAAGTAAACACAGGGACAAAAAAATGGACCAGAGACTAAAGGAAAGGCTATCCAGGAGACTGCCCACCTTGGAATCCATCCCATCTGCAGACACCAGACTCTGACACTATTGCTGATGCCAAGAAGTGGTTGCTGATAGAAGCCTGGTATAGCAGTCCTCTGAGAGGCTCTGCCAGTACCTGACTAGTACAGATGCAGATACTGCCAAGACTGAGCCCAGGGACCCCAATGGAAGAGTTAGGAGAAGGACCGAAGGAGCTTAAGGGGTTTGCAACCCCATAGGAAGAAGAACAATATCAACTAACCAGATCCACCAGAGCTCCCAGGGACCAAACTACCAACCAAAGAGATATCCTCCAACCAAAAATGGATACAGAAATGTGGTTAATTTACACAATAGAATACTATTCAGGACATGAAGACATCATGGATTTGGCAAGCAAATGGATGGAAATAGAAAATATTATCCTGAGTGAGGTAACCAAGACCCAAAAGGACACACATGGTATGTACTCACTGATAAGTAGATATTAGCCAAAAAGTACAAAAAACCCATGATACAACCCACAGACTTTATGAAGTTTATCAAGAAGGAAGGCCCAATTGTGGATGTTTCAATCCCACTTAGAAAGGGGAATAAAATAATTATGGAAGGCAGAGAAAGGGATCTGGGTGGGAGAGAGGAGGGGGAGTGGGAAAAGGGCCAAGATCCGGTATGGGGGAAGATGAGCAAAGTTCAGAGGGCCACAGGAATGAAGGGAAATATTTAGCTTCTGGGGGTTGTGAGTGGGAATAATCTCTAGAAAGTCCCAGAGACCTGGGATGTGAAAGGTTCCCAGGACTCAATATAGATGACCTTAGTCAAAATGCATAATGCTGGGGAACCTGAAAAGACCATCTACAGTTGTCAGACCTGACCAGCTAGTAGAGAGATTGAGTTACCAACCTACCTTCAAAATTATTGATCCAGAATTGTTCATATCTAAACAACATACAGGGCCAAAAATGAAGCAGAGACTAAAGAGAAGGTTGTGCTGTGACAGGCTCAACTTCAGATCTATCTCATGGGTGGGCAACAAACCCTGAAACTATTACTGATGCTATGTTGTCCTTGCAGACAACAACATAGCATGGCTGTCATCTGAGAGGCTCTACCAGCAGCTGACTGAGCCAGGTACAGATACTTACAGACAATCATTGAACTGAGCTCAGGGACCCCTATGAAGAGTTGGGGGAAAGACTGAAGAAGCTGAAAGGGTTGCCAACTCTAAATCCTCTAGAGACTTGATGTTGGGTTATAGTGGTGTGAGGCCCACATCCACCCCAGGCTTGGGCCTCTGGGGGAGGCAAGATGTGGGAAGTTTGACCACGCTCACCTCACAGCACTACCAGGCGGGTGTTGGGCTGTGAGAAGTCATGGGACACCACCTGGGGGTGGGAGAGCACTGCCTGTGGTCCCGAGGACTTCACGGAGACAGCTCCATCTGGGTCTCAGGCTCTTGGGCATCCCAAGTGCTGCTGGATGCTGAGGAAGAGCAAGAACAGAGTGGTGTCCTTCAGGCTAGATCTAGCCCAGGGCCAAGGGGGAAAGGTGGGGAGGAGTCTGGCTGGGTCCCACCAGGGACTGAGTCTTTGGTTTGTCGGTGGCTAGCTGGCTTGCTTTGGTAGAGGCTGTGGCTGGGAGAGCAGAGAGGCCTTCTGTGGGAGACTAGATGTGGCTCTTTAGACAAAGGCCTGTTCCATTGTTCCCCATGGTGGATCCCAACGAAGAGAGACAGTCCATAGTTTTAGGGCACTTATTGTCATGGTGGAGAGTGATGTTGAGTGAAACTATACCCCACTTTCTCAGGGCATGCCTGAGGGTAAAATTCCTTTTGCAAGGGGGAGTAGCTGGGAAGGGGAGTTTATTGGCTAAGCTTCTAGGTACCTCTTTAAAATGGAGATATCTTGAGGTCACAGTGACCACACCTCTACCTGTGGAGGGGCTTGGGCATTTGTTGCCCTTACGTGACTGATGGTCACAGATCTATGGAGAGCTGAGGCCTTGTGCCAGTAGCCTGGGGCCCAGGAGCATGGCAAAATGCCTACCGTCCCTTGTACGGTTATCCCCTGCTGGGTCTGAAGGTTTTAAACCTTAGCTCAACCAGAAACCCGGCTTCCTTTCACGGTCCTACATCTTCCCCTTTTAAGTTTTTAAAAGAGAGAGGTCACTGGAGTCACTGTGTCATTTGTAGTGAAAATTTTGGGTAGGGTGGCAATATCGAAAGAAAACACTATACAGGTTGGAAGGGTAGCACAACTAAGTCAGAGGTGTAAGAGGGGTTAAGGGTGGGGGTTGGGAAGACAAGGATTCATTGAATCAATTAATTGTCTCGTGGGTTGTACAGTTTGAGGGTAACATCAGTTTTAAACAACATTTGATTAATCTAGATAGGCATTATGTCTTCCTTACTATCATATAAATTTCTCCAAGTTCAGTGGGCATTTGACTTTGGCAAGAGAGTTCATCTGTAGCTGTAAGGTCCCATGTCTGTCCTTTGTAGGACTTAGCACATGTCTCTGGATTTCAGCATGTGTCTCCGGAGTCTTCAGTCTGGAGGAAAGCAGCTTTGTTGTCCCAGGCAGGTTATCTCTGCTGGATCTGTGGCAGCAGGCACTGTCCTTTTCTTATGTGGGGATAAGCCTGTATGTAGGGTAATCACAACAGAAGAGCAGAACCCCAGCAGGGGGATGTCTGCATAGGGTGGTTAAGCCTGTAATAGTTTGCTTGGGAGCACATCATGGTCTGTTGTTATGACCCTAGAAAAGCAAGGATGTTTGAGGAATTTAGTCCTGGAAGGCATCTTTTAAGTCTGCTTTGGATGGCTGAGGAAGAAAATAACATGTTAATTATGTATTTGGGATAGGCAGTAACGGTTTGTCTATAAAAGGAAACTGGTTGTTAATTAAGGATTGAAGAATGGTGATCAGCAGAGTTGATTTGACCTGTGGTAGTAGATTAGATGACTTTTGAACCTTTAAAGAAATCTTAAACAATTTGAAAGATTTTTCGGACATACACCATGAATGCTAGGGAGAAATATAAACATTTAAATAAAGAACCAAGAAAATCTTGGGTTTAAAGCATGAACATCATTTCAGGTATTCCTGTTAGAGAGAACAAGCATTTAAACAAAGCCTGAAAACTTTTGGGTTAAGGGTATCAGGCATATATTTTCCATTGTCTTTGGTTTGCTTAGGTGCAGGAGGGAGGGGCCTGCTCTGCCATGCAGTGGCTGTGTGCTCTAGCAGACAGGTCCATTTGTATTCCCTGTTTTTTCTTAGCTGCTATATCCTAAATGTAAAGCAGAAGGAGAAGAAAGGCCAACCCTGAAGAAAAACTCCAAGGAAGAAACATAGAGGCTTGATAGGACAGTCAGGGCCAGAGGGATGAGAGGCAGCACCCATATTTCTGTTCTGACTTTCTAGCCAAAGCAGCAGTAGCGTGCAGGTCAGTGAGGGCAAATCTGACATTTTGGCCTGCAGGGATCTCAGGGAACTGTGGGTTGGGCCACAGATGGAAGAAGCAGGGAGCTCAGGGCAGGCACTGCCATCTGAAAGGCAGCTCCATTAGCTATGTAGGAGTCCTCACTATGGGACTTGGGAAGGAGCAGAGAGTGGAGGCTAGTCCCACTGAAGTAGAGCTAGTTAAGTCTAAAATAAGATCTGGAGACTGTAGCTAAGAGTCAAAAAGAAGGAGGGGGAAGAAGCTGGCCAGGAACACTCAGAGAGAGAAAAAGAGAGACCCAAGGAAGGCCTAGTCTTTGAAATAGGTTGAGTATTACTCACGGTCCTATAGTAATCTGGAGTTCTGATATGGGTCTTTGTGGGTGGATCGACAGCTGGGGGTACACTTTAGCTGGGTTTGCGCCACTTTGGGTGCCAGCTGTTGGATTATAGTGGTGTGAGTCCTGTGTCCACCCCAGGGCTCGGGCCTCTGGGGGAGGCATGATGCTGGAAGTTTGACCAAGCTCACCCCACAGCACCGCCAGGTGGGTGTTAGGCTGTGAGAAGCTGCGGGACACCTCCAGGAATGGGAGAGCATGGCCTGTGGTCCTGAGGACTTCACAGAGCCAGCTCTGTCTGGTTCTCAGGCTCCTGGGCATCCCAGGTGCCACTGGATGCCTCCAAAGAGCTGAGAACAGAGTGGGGGGGCATGGGCTGGATCTAGCCCAGGGCCAAGGGGGGAAGGTAGGGAGGAGCCCTGCTGGGTCCCACCGGGGACTGACTCTTTGGCTTGTTGGTAGCTAACTGGCTTTGTTTAGTAGAGGCCATGGCTGGGAGCACAGAGAGGCCTTCTGTAAGAGACTAGATGCTGCTCTTTAGATGAAGGCCTGTTCTATGGTTCCCCATGATGGATCCTGACAAAGAGAGACAGTCCATGCTTTTAGGGCATTTATTGTCATGGTGGAGAGTGATATTGAGTGAAACCATACCCCACTTTCTTAGGGTGTGCCTGAGGTTCAAATATCTTTTGCAGGAAGAAGTGGCTGGGAAGGGGAGTTTATTGGCTAAGCCTCTAGGTACCTCATTAAAATGGAGATGTCTTGAGGCTATGTGACTATACCTCTATCTGTGGACTTAGTCTTACATATACTCCCCTAAAGAAAGGTTGAAGAGGTAGCCAAGGAGCGCCATAGAGAGGAAGCCTCACAGGAACTTGGAAGGACCGTGAGTGGGGTTGAGGGGAGCAGCACCTCTCGCCCAGACCCACCCGGATCTGCCGGGATCCCTGGCCTGAGAACCCGGGAACAGAAAGACTCCTAAACTTCCCGATCTCACTTGCAGGGGGAAACCTCTGCCTGGGACACCAGGAGTCGGTAGCCAAGGAGCACCGTAGAGAGGAAGCCTCACAGGAAACTTGGAAGGACCGTGAGTGGGGTTGAGGGGAGCAGCACCTCTCTCCCAGACCCGCCCTGATCTGCAGGGATCCGGGGCCTGAGAACCCGTGGACAGAAAAACTGTGAACTTTCCGATTTACACCGGTGCCTGGGGACCTCAGTCTGGGCCACAAGGCTCCACGTGAACAGAGAATCCCAGAAGTGCTGACACACCTTTGAGCACAGGCAAAACCACGACTTCTGGATCAAGAGAGACCTTTACAGAAC